>CM051236.1:389858347-390503045 GCA_027917425.1 Gastrophryne carolinensis | reverse complement strand
CCCAGGACTCAGCGAGCAGCGAGAGCGCTGTCTCTGGCCCCGCGCTGTCATCGCTGCCTGTAAGAGACAGCGATCGCAGCGGCGGGGCCGGGACAGAGCCGCTCCTCTGGGCTCCCGTGTGACGGGCAACGCAGGAACGCCGGGAACGGGTGAGTTTGTTTTTTTCTTTTTTTTCTTTTTTTTTTTTACATCCGCCCGATAAGGCGCACAGACATTTTTCCTCCACTTTTGGGGAAAAATAAGTGCGTCTTATAGGGCGAAAAATACGGTACTTAGAATAATACCATTTTGTGAATACTCACCTGTAAAATGGGTATTATAAGTATGTCACACACCCCGCTTCACCCCGCCCATTGGTATTCTGGATCCTTACTATGGTGAACCTTTTTTACTGTTACTGGTTATTTTGGCTCTTCCTGGTCCCTTTACTGCTGTCTTAATACTGGGGAATGAGTGGGAGGTACCAGGTATTTATGGACCGGGAGGGGCTCACTTTTTTTTTTTTTTTCATGACATCTCTGCAAGATCGCCCTCTACAGGTCGGTATAACCCAAGTGTAATGACTATCTGAAGTGGGGTGTGTGACATACTTATAATACCCATTTTGCAAGTGAGTAATCACAAAATCGTATTTTTGCCTTCTCTAAAGAGAGGGTTTTACACTCTCTGGATGTGGTCAGGACTCTGCAGTTCTATCTGGTGGCTACTGAATCCTTCAGGAAGACTCATGCTCTTTTTGTGCTCCCGTCTGGACCTAAGAAGGGTCTGGCTCCGGCTAAGTCCACTATCAGCAAGTGGATCCGTCAGGCTGTGATACAGGCCTACTCTGCTAAGGGGAAGGCGCCTCCCTTCCGCCTTACTGCTCATTCTACTCGTGCTATTGGTGCCTCTTGGGCTTTTCAGCACCAAGCTTCTGTTGAACAAGTTTGCAAGGCCGCCACTTGGTCTTCTGTTCATACTTTTTCTAAGTTTTACAAGGTTGATGCTAAGGCCTCAGCTGATGCTGCTTTTGGCCGCAAAGTTCTGCAGGCGGCAGTGGTTTAAACTGTCTGCTGATCCCACCCTACCTTACGGACACTGCTATTGGATGTCCCAAGAGTAAGAAATATATTCTGGAACAGGACATGTTGTATACTTAGAATAATACAATTCTGTGATTACTCACCTGTAGAATTGGTATTATACGTATACAGCATGTCCTGTTCCACCCCACCCTTGTTATCATTATCTTTAGTTACCTCTTTATGGTGATTGTTCTTATGTTCAAATTTTTATATATGGTTATAGTTCTCCTGGTCTCATTTTAACTGCTTTTCAATACTGGGGATTTTGTGGGAGGTCCCTGGTATATATAGGGCCGGGAGGAGCCACTTTTCTGCCTCTGCAGTCCAGCGCCATCTACTGGATGTATAACCCAAGATTAAGGAATATCTTCTGGAACAGGACGTGCTGTATACGTATAATACCAATTCTACAGGTGAGTAATCACAGAATTTTATTTTTTCCGCCAGTGGTCACACTGTCTGGAGTCCTTTTGGTGGCCAGAAACCCGGAAGCAGCCCCCGGACAATGTGACTGCTGGGTAACCAAGAGGGAACAAGGAGCAAGTGAGAAAAAAATGGGCTAGTGTGAAAGGGCACCAGCAATTAGGATGATAATTAAATGAGATAAACACCCAAGTTTCGATCACCTGGTCAGAGTTTGGGTATATGAATAAGAACTGGACCCTATGCAGTACTTGTAATAGTCCTGGTTGTGGAGGGACCAGGCCCCTACTGCTGGCAAGACGGACACAGGAGACTACTGTTCAAGACCCAATCCATCGACAGACAAAGCCCAGAATCTAATGGTCACCCTGGTCTTCTCTAGAGCCCCACTCAGGGGAGGATAGGTTTTTTGCAGGGGCGACCCCACCTGGGAAGCCAAGGGCCTGAGCAGGCAGTGGTCATATATGAGTAAATGAAGTCCAGCATTGCTAGACTGAGAAACCAAGTCACAATGGTAGCCAAGGGTCATTCATAGGTTAACAAGTCCAGCAAAGGGGCATTCGAAGTCTACCCAGGGGTCATACACAGAGGGAAGCCAGGGGTCATACACAGAGGGTCCATGGTTTTCAGGAATACAAAGGCAGAATAGCATAGTAATAATCTGGCATCATATGGATACATGCCAAAGACTGCCTTATAAAGGTCCCAGAGTATTATTATTAATGTTTATTTAAATAGCGCCATCATCTTCCGTAGCGCTTTACATGGTATGATTACAGACAAGGTAAAACATATAGTACAGGGAACAATACAAAACTAGATGCCACAGGGTTCAAACCAGGATGAGGGGCGGAGAAGTGGTAGAGCTTGAGTTGGGCTGCATGTGCCATTTTAAGGATATAGGGGCTGCTTAAGTCAGGTTATGTGCTTGTCTGAGATGAGTTTTGAGGGCACTTTTAAAGGCTTGGAGTTAAGGAGAGTGACGGATTGAGCGGGGAAGTGCATTCCAGAGAAGTGGGAAGGCATGGGAGAAGTCTTGAAGGTGGGAGTGCAAGGAGGTAACCAAGGAAGAGGACAGGAGAATGTCAGAGGTTGCGCTTGGGTTAGATCAGAGATGAAATGTAGGAAGGGGCCTGGTTGGAGGGTGCTTTGTAGGTTAGTGTTAGAAGTTTGAACTGAACCCTCTGAGAGACAGGTAACCAGTGGAGGGATTGACAGAGGGGGGCAGCACTGGAGAAGCTATAGGAGAGGTAGGTGAGGCGAGCAGCAGAGTTTAGAATAGATTGGAGGGGAGCCAGTCTGTTTGTTGGCAAACCACAGAGGAGGGTGTTGCAGTAGTCCAGTCGGGAGATGACCACGGCGTGCACTAGCATTTTAGTGGTGTCAGGTGAGAGGAAGGGACGGATGCGGGAGATATTTGTAAGTTGGAGACGACAGAAGGTGGCTAGGGAGTGAATGTGAGGTGTGAATAAGAAAGGAGTCCAGAATGACTCCCAGGCATCGAGCTTGATGAGTTGCAGTTATTTTAAGATTATTTTACAGAGATTGTGGTGTTGGAGAGAGGAGGGGAGTGAGATGGTGGGAAAATTACCAGTTCTGTTTTGTCCATGTTCAGTTTAAGGGAGCGAGGATGAAGGAAGGAAGAGATGGTGGTTAGACTGTCAGGAAGGCGAGAGAGGAGGGAAGAGAGATTTGGGCCAGAGAGGTAGATCTGAGCGTCATTTGCATAAAAGTGATATTAGAGGCCTAGCGAGGCTATTAGTTGTCCGAGACCAGAAGTGTATATTGAAAAAAGTAGGAGTCCTAGGACTGAGCCTTGTGGTATACCAACAGACAGAGGTCGGGGAGAGGAAATGGTGTTTGAGTAAGATACCCTAAATGTGTTCGATCAGCGAGATAGGAGGAGAGCCAAGAGAGTGCAAGACCTTGGATTCCAAAAGAGAGAATATTGAGAGTCAGAGCATGGTCGACTGTGTCAAAAGCAGAGGATAGGTCGAGAAGAGTAGCAAGATCTGTTCTCTCCTAGTGAGCTGACAAGCACACCTGCATTACCCTAGTCAACTGACAAGTCCACATGACTAGTCGGCTGCCAATTAGCAATTGGATGATAGTTAACCGTGTGGGCGAACCTTTATCTCTATTCATTAACCCTGTATACATTATCAGTATTCCAGGCATGCGCACAACTGGCACATGCACAACAGCAGCCTTTAGCACACGTGACCCCTGAGCAAGAGGACTGGACAAATCTGGGAAGCACCTAACATAGTAACATAGTATGTAAGGCTGAATAAAGACTTTAGTCCATCCAGTTCAGCCTGTTTATCGCCTTCCAGTGGTCTAGTCACCATAGCTGGAAATGTTATTACATGCCAGGAAGGCACCAAGGCCACTTTTGAATGTTTTTACTGTATCCATCATTACCTCCTCCTCTGGCAGCGAGTTCCATAGTCTCACTGCTCTTACAGAGAAGAATCCCCTCCTATGTCGGCGGAGGAAGCACCTTTCCTCTAATCTTAGTGGACGCCCTCGGGTTATGGTTACACTCCGAGGTATAAATAGATTGTGGGGTAGATCTTTGTATTGACACCGAATATATTTATACATAGTTATTAGATCACCCCTCAGGCGTCTTTTTTTTCTAAACTGAATAAACCTAACTTTGACAATCTTTCAGGGTTCTCTGCTCCCCACACTCATTTTATTAACTTAGTTGCCCTCCTTTGAACGCGCTCTAGTTCAGATATGTCCTTTTTAAGCACAGGTGCCCCGAACTGTACACGGTACTCCATATGGGGTCTGACCAGTGACTTGTATAGGGGTAAATTATGCTCTGGTCATGAGCAACTATGCCCCTCTTGATGCACCCCATGATCCTATCTGCTTTGGCAGCTGCTGCCTGGCATTGATTACTACAGTTGAGCTTATTGTTAACTAAAACCCCTAGGTCCTTTTCCATTGTTGTTTTACCAAGTGTTTATTTAGTGTGTAATCATGACACAGATTTCTCCTTCCCATGTGCATAACCTTACATTTATCTGTGTTAAACTTCATTTGCCATTTAACTGCCCATGCTTCCAATTTATCTAAATCAGTTTGTAGCTGCCTGCTGTCCTCTTTTGTTTTAATTACTTTACACAGTTTAGTATCTGCAAAGATTGAGACTTTACTGTTTAATCCGTATCCAATGTCATATATATATATATATATATATCCCAGAACTGACCCTTGTGGTACTCCGCTAGTTACAGTGACCCAATCTGAGTGTGTACCATTTATAACCACCCTCTGCTCCTGATCATGTGCAGACATGCGTGCCGGATTATGACAGTCCTCATATGATGTGTACTAAAAACCATTTTCCTCTGCAGACTGCCATAAGCGAAAACTACCAGACCATGTCAGACACCACGTTCAAAGCCTTACGCCGGCAGCTACCAGTAACCCGCACCAAGATCGACTGGAACAAAATCCTGAGTTACAAGATTGGGAAGGAAATGCAGAACGCTTGATGTGTCAGAGCTGTTGCAATGTCTAGTGTGCAAAGCAAAGTCCGAAGTGTCTGGTCTTACACATGCTGTGCAACCCTCCATGTGCCAGAGGAGCCAGCAGCATATTGCAACTGTTGCCCTTCCCTGGCACCTCTGGGGTTCAAAGGAAGCAAAAATAGGGGGTTATATTATGTGATATTTTGCTAGGGCCTACAAAGTTCTTGTATTTTCTAACCTAGAAGCGCCACAGAACAATCGGTTTTATTTTCTAATTCCCCGGGAACCTGTAAATGTGATCACTGTATATGCTGGTTCTGCTCACATCTGAAAGAGGAACACGTTGTCTTCATGATAGCAATCGTATCGGCTTTGAACGCCCTTTTTATAGGGCTTATAAGAGGAATGTTTCCTCTCATTCAGTGGCATTTGTTTCATGGTCTGCTTAGCCCCATAAAGTCCTGTGTAGTCATTTCAACCTGTTACATACAGCTAATGTCTTTGTGCACCCCAGCACCTGCTACTTCCCATATATCTGACTATATAAACATACATACTACAGGTCTTTAAATATATAGTAGGTAGTGAGGAATCATCTGGTCTCATTTAAACAGATCTGTGATTAACCGTGTAAGGGTCAGTGGTAACCCAGAGGAATGTAAATGTAAATTTTGCATTGAGACTTTATTTTAACGGTTAAATTGGGTAAATGTATAAAACATGTAAAAAAAAACAATGCAGTATGTATATTGCACCCACAACCAATGGCTGCTGTTTCAAAGTCCAAACCTATTTAAGCTCCTCCCCCCCTTTACTCTGTGCTTCCATTTCTAGGCGCTGCTTTGAAGCATTTTTGACAGCCTAAGAGATGGGGGGTGGGGGAGAGGTCAGCAGGTCCCTAAAGTGCCTAGGAACAAGGTTTTAAAGCAGCAGCCTGAAGCAAAGGAGGCACATTCAATATGCACACTCCCCCCTTTTTTACTTTGATGTATTTTTCAGTTTAGATTTTAAAAGAAAATGGTTTGTTGTTTGGCACAGGTTGTAATATACCAGAATACAGTTCATTGTAATCTATATCTTCACTGAGAATTTTTATATTTTGTCAGCTATAGCAAAACTTGAATCCTGTTTCCTTTCTATTTCTAATATAATATGATCTTTGCTTTTTCTCCCTTGTAATGGGCACCTGCATTGTGTGATACAGGTCATTTTTTTATACTCAGTGTGTGACATGCGGTTATTGGAAAAATAAGGCTTCAAAAGTAAAGGAATGCAAATGTCCCCATCTCATAGCGCTTTCATGGATTTGTGGCACGTCAAATTTGTACCACAGTTAAATGGACATTGGAATCAAAAGTGTATAAATCCTTAATAAAGATTTGCACGAAAGTGAAATGACTTTGGCTGTTTTTTTTATTTGCTCCTTTTGGTTCCATTTCTCAGGCATCTGCACCAATTCAAAGGTGCCTTTTTATTTAGTAAATATTTCTCAACTCAAATACTTTGGCCTCGATTTCACTAAAAGTTGAAAAAAAATCATGGTAGTAAAATATTCAATTCATGAGAAAAAAAGCTTAAGAATGTCACTGTGATGCCCAGCGGGACACCAGCCTTCTGTAAGCAGGCAACCCCCAATCTCCACCGCCGCTTCTGCCTATAGTCAAGCCCCCGCTTGCCGGGACGCTAGGCACGCCTCACCGGACACGGTTGCCCCCAGGTCTTAATAGGCGCAAAGGATGGCTGCTTACGGTGAAGGCCGATGAACCACGAGGGTATCCCGAAGCCGAGGTCGTTCACAGGTAGTCAATCCGGAGGGTGCGTCAGAGTACAAGGATGAGACAGGTGCGCAGTCAGGGGTAGCCAATGGGTCAAGCCAGGAGGTCAGAGATCGCAGGGTATCCAGAGGGGCAGGCAGGTTCGCAGTCAGACAAAGCAGAGGTCGGTACAGGCAGCAGACAGGGATGGTCGATCAAGCCGGGTCAGGATCAGATAACAGCTAACAGAATCACACCCTAATCACAAGAGACTATCACGGGCACTGAGTGCTGGGCTGACTCCATATTTATTTGGGAATCGACCAATGGCCACCCTGGGGGGGAGTGTATGTGCTGATTGGTGTAACTACAACACTGTGAGTGATTGGACACACTATCCAGGAGCTGGTCAGTCTTGGCTGCAGGGCTGATCAGCCCCTGATTCCCATCAGGTGTGGAGCACTCTGCGCTGCCTGCCACTCACAGCACAGCGCCTCCTAGTGGCAAAATTTACAGACTGCGGGACGCGCGCCTGCACAGCTAGAGAGGGGCAAGGGAGGCTGCCAGAGTGACGCGCCGCGCTCCCAGCAGCAGGAGTGCTGCGTCGCCCCGCGGACGCTCGCCGCCGGCCCCCTGGCAGAGGTAAATTCCTTACATTACCCCCCCCTTGAGGAGGGGCCCCAGGACCCTCCACCCTGGGTTTAAGAGGATTTTCTCTATGAAATCTTTTAATTAAACGGTCTGCATGCACATCTCTAGCTGGAACCCAACTCCTCTCTTCTGGCCCATATCCCTTCCAGTCAACTAAATATTGCAAGGAATTCCGGAGGAAACGGGAATCCAGAATTCGTGCGACTTCAAACTCCTGCTCACCATCAATTAGGATAGGAGAAGGAGAGGAATCCTCCTCCACTCCCCTGGCAGGCTTAAGGAGGGAAACGTGAAAGGAATTACAAATCCTCAGAGATGGTGGAAGTTTGAGTCTGTATGTGACTTGGTTAATTTTCTGTAAAATGGGATAAGGGCCGATATATCGTGGTCCCAATTTTACAGAGAGTTGGCGTAGTGCTAAATTTTTGGTAGAGAGCCAGACCAAATCCCCCACTTTATAATCTGGATTCTTGGATCGGCGACGATCCGCAAAGACCTTCTGCTGACTCGATGCCTGGACCAAATGCCGCTGAATCTTGGCCCATAAATCTGGCCACTGGGACAACCAATCGTCTAAAGAAGGCAAACCAGAGGACGAGCCTGAAAGTGCTGAGAACTTAAGATCCCTCCCATATACACATCGGAAGGGCGATACCCCCGTGGAGGAGTTAACTGCATTATTGAAGGCAAATTCAGCAAAGGGAAGAAATTGGGACCACTCTGACTGAATATCAGAGGTGAAGCAACGGAGATATTGTTCTAATGACTGGTTGGTCCTTTCTGTCTGCCCATTGGACTGAGGGTGAAAAGCTGAAGACAGAGAAACAGTGAAGCCTAGCCGGGTGCAGAATGCCCTCCAGAAGCGTGACACAAATTGGACCCCCCTATCTGAGACCACATCTTCTGGAATTCCGTGAAGTCTAAAAATATAATCTAAGAAATATTGAGCCAATTCTTGGGCTGTGGGCAGCTTTCTTAGGGGGACAAAATGCGCCATTTTGCTAAATCGATCTACCACAACCCAGATAACGGTATATCCCTGGGACTGTGGTAAATCAGTAATAAAATCCATTGCCAAGTGCGTCCAAGGCTTTGAAGGAGTGGACAGGGGCACCAGAGGTCCGGCAGGAGCTGACCTGGGGGTTTTGCTACGGGCACAGATCTTACAGGCCTGAATAAAGGCCTGGGTATCTCTCCTGTAAGATGGCCACCAGACATGACGGGCTAGAAGGGCCAAAGTCTTTTTAACCCCTGGATGACCCACCGTCTTGGAGTCATGAAACTGCTGAAGTACTGCCGGACGGTGGGACAGGGGTACAAAGAGGAGGTGATCGGGTTTGCCCGGAGGAGAATCCGATTGAAACCGACTTAGTTCACTTGACAGGTCAGGTTGGATGACAGCTATGACCTTGTGTTGTGGGATTATGGGAAGGATCTCCTCTACAGGGACTTTATCAACTCTGAAACTTCTGGAGAGAGCGTCAGCTTTAACATTCTTTGTTCCTGGTTTGTATGTTATGGTGAAATTAAAACGGGAGAAGAAAAGAGACCATCGGGCCTGACGGGGGGTTAACCTTTTAGCTGATTCGATGTATTCTAAATTCTTGTGATCTGTGAATACCGTAATTGGGAACTGGGCCCCCTCTAACCAATGTCTCCATTCCTGAAAGGCTAATTTCACAGCTAGAAGTTCTCGATTGCCAATATCATAGTTCCGCTCAGCGGAATTAAATTTTCTCGAGAAAAAGGCACAGGGATGTAGCCGTTCAGGAGACCCACTGTACTGTGAGAGAACTGCCCCTACCCCGAGCTCAGATGCATCTACTTCGACTATGAAGGCTCGGTGGATATCAGGGTGGGTCAACACAGGTGCCGAACTAAAGGCAGACTTAAGGTTCTCAAAGGCTTGGATGGATCGGCCCGACCAAGTAGGGGTAAACGCCCCCTTCTTAGTGAGGTCGGTGAGTGGGGCTACCAAGGTGGAAAAGTTTTTTATAAAGCGCCTATAAAAATTAGCAAACCCCAGAAACCTTTGTAAACCCTTCAAATCTTTAGGTTGTTCCCACTGGAGGACTGCAGACACTTTGGCCTGATCCATTGTTAACCCAGTATCGGCAACAATGTATCCCAGGAACGGAACTTCAGAAACCTCAAAAACGCACTTTTTTAGCTTGGCGTAGAGGTGATTTTCTCTCAATTTCTGTAGAACCATCCGCACATGCTCTCTATGCTCGGTTAAGGTCGGGGAGAATATTAGGATGTCATCTAAGTAGATGACCACAAAGCGGCCCAAGTATTCTCTAAAAACTTCGTTAACAAAGTCCTGGAAGACTGCTGGGGCGTTACATAGGCCGAATGGCATAACAAGATATTCGTAGTGCCCATCCTGAGTATTGAAGGCAGTCTTCCACTCGTCTCCCTGACGGATCCTGATTAAATTGTAGGCCCCCCTCAGGTCAAGCTTAGAAAAAACCTGGGCCCCAATGACCTGGTTAAAGAGTCCCTCTATTAAGGGAAGGGGGTATTTATTTTTAACTGTAATTTTATTCAGGCCCCTATAATCAATACAGGGGCGCAAGCCGCCATCTTTCTTTTCCACAAAGAAAAATCCGGCACCCGCTGGTGAGGTAGACGGCCGAATAAAACCTTTCTGCAGATTCTCAGCAATGTATTCTTTCATGGCCTTATTCTCAGCTCGGGTTAAATTATAAATCTTTCCCCGAGGCGGCATAGTTCCTGGGAGAAGATCAATCGGGCAGTCAAAAGGCCTATGAGGAGGGAGTTCATCAGCGGCTTTTTCAGAAAACACGTCTGCAAAATCTGCATAGGGGGTAGGGATGCCCTCAGCAGTCAAGCGAGTGGCACGTACAGGGAGCTCAAGACAAGACTGGAAACATTGTGGCCCCCACTTGATAACCTGCCCAGAGACCCAGTCAATTTGGGGATTGTGTTTAGACAGCCAGGGGAGTCCCAGAACCAAAGGGGTAAGTGGCATCTTAAGGAGCAGGAAGCTCATTAGCTCGGTATGTCCCGCCCCCACTCTAACAAACACTGGTGGAGTACGGTACTGAATCAGGCCCCCCACAAGGGGGGTATTATCAATGGCTTTGACTCTAATTGGATTGACTAAAGATTGCAGCGGAATCTTTAATGCTTGAGCCAGGCCCCAATCAATAAAATTCCCGGCGGCCCCACAATCCAAAAGAGCCTCCACAGACCTGGACTCAAAATCATGAGTAATCTCGACAGGCAATGTAATTTGTGTGCAACACAGAGGAAATACCTTGCAGCCTAGGTGGGTTTCCTCGACCCCACCTAGGCTCTGAAGTTTTCCGATGCCTGTTTCCGAGGGCAGGAGCGGACCAGGTGACCGACTTCTCCGCAATAAAGGCATAGACCTTGCGACAGACGCCGACGCCTCTCAGCTTCAGAAAGCTTGGTGGCCCCAAGCTGCATGGGTTCTTCAGAAGAAGAAGGGACTAAGGCCTCAGGCTTCATACTGACTTCAGACTGGGCCCCTTTTTCCAGGCGTCTTTCTCGTATGCGTCGGTCGATGCGGATAGCCAATTGCATGGTTTCATCCAAGGTGTTAGGTACTGGGTGATTTACCATGACATCTTTTATGACCTCTGACAGACCTAGCCTGAACTGCCCACACAATGCTGGGTCATTCCAGCGAGAATCCACTGCCCAGCGTCGGAATTCCGAGCAATATTCTTCTGCCGGTCTTCGCCCCTGTCTAAGAGATCGTAGCTTGGCATCAGCAGTTGCCCCTCGGTCTGGGTCATCATACAGGATCTCCATGGCCTTGAAGAATTCCTCAACAGATTGGCGGGCGTAATCCTGAGGGGAGAGGCTAAAAGCCCAGGATTGGGGATCCCCATGCAAAAGGGAGATGATAAGTCCCACCCGTTGCTCCTGGGAGCCGGAAGCATGAGGGCGAAGCTGAAAATAGAGCTTACAGGCATCCCGGAAGTTGGCAAATTTACTCCGGTCCCCTGAAAACTTCTCTGGAAGGGGAATCTTGGGTTCAACTGGAAAAGCGGCTATTGCCCCCTGGGGCACAGAGGGTGCAGGAGCTGGACGGTTCTCCTGAGCCGCCACTCGAAGTGCCAGGTGCTCCACGGCCGCGGTCAGGGCCTGCACCTGTTCCAAAATTTGGTCCATTTATGGGGCCCGTGATAATGTGATGCCCAGCGGGACACCAGCCTTCTGTAAGCAGGCAACCCCCAATCTCCACCGCCGCTTCTGCCTATAGTCAAGCCCCCGCTTGCCGGGACGCTAGGCACGCCTCACCGGACACGGTTGCCCCCAGGTCTTAATAGGCGCAAAGGATGGCTGCTTACGGTGAAGGCCGATGAACCACGAGGGTATCCCGAAGCCGAGGTCGTTCACAGGTAGTCAATCCGGAGGGTGCGTCAGAGTACAAGGATGAGACAGGTGCGCAGTCAGGGGTAGCCAATGGGTCAAGCCAGGAGGTCAGAGATCGCAGGGTATCCAGAGGGGCAGGCAGGTTCGCAGTCAGACAAAGCAGAGGTCGGTACAGGCAGCAGACAGGGATGGTCGATCAAGCCGGGTCAGGATCAGATAACAGCTAACAGAATCACACCCTAATCACAAGAGACTATCACGGGCACTGAGTGCTGGGCTGACTCCATATTTATTTGGGAATCGACCAATGGCCACCCTGGGGGGGAGTGTATGTGCTGATTGGTGTAACTACAACACTGTGAGTGATTGGACACACTATCCAGGAGCTGGTCAGTCTTGGCTGCAGGGCTGATCAGCCCCTGATTCCCATCAGGTGTGGAGCACTCTGCGCTGCCTGCCACTCACAGCACAGCGCCTCCTAGTGGCAAAATTTACAGACTGCGGGACGCGCGCCTGCACAGCTAGAGAGGGGCAAGGGAGGCTGCCAGAGTGACGCGCCGCGCTCCCAGCAGCAGGAGTGCTGCGTCGCCCCGCGGACGCTCGCCGCCGGCCCCCTGGCAGAGGTAAATTCCTTACAGTCACTTTTAGTGAATCACCAGATAGGAAGCCAATGAAAGCCTATGCACTTTTTTACTCCTGAGAAAAGTATTAAACTTTTTACCCGGTTTGACCTGTAGTAAAAGCTGCCATTGACTTTCATTGTAGTCCTATCTGGTGATTCACTAACATTTTCATACTTTTTTCTTATAAATTGAATTTTCTACTACCATGAGAATCTTTTTCAACTCTTAGTGAATCAAGGCCTATTTTACTTGGAATTTTAGGTACAGCAAAAAATAAAAACTTCACCCAATACATAAAATGAAAATGGAAGTGGTTTAGCAGGTGGATCTATAATATAATTGTGTGTTTTTGTAGGCTACAACGTATATTAGCTTGGAGGGTAAAGATTGTGAGTCAATGAAAACAAAGTCCCTTGCAGTCATTTAGTAATGAGCGAGTCTGAGCCACAAAGTTCGAATTTGTACCGAACTTTGCGAGCTGACCCTAGACTTCAGCAAGAAGTCCGTGTTCAAGTACAGCCGAACCCAGAAAAGCAGTCCATCAACCAGCTTGTAGGCCCTAACAAGCTGGAGCAAGGGACAAACTGTAGGTGAAAGAAAAATGTCCTTTTCAGGGCAAAAAGGTAGGGAGAGGAGTGAGCGACATCATTCTTAGGGACACTATGTAGGGAGAGTTGATGGCGTCTGTGAGGCACATCTGCCTATTGTCCTTATTGCACTTCTAGGACAGGCAGCTGCTGGGGAAAATTTTATACCACCTCCCTTCTGTGCTCAATTGGAGGCCAGTCTTATCTGATTTAATATAACTGCCCAATCTGATCATATTTAATACAACTGTGGCCAATCTGATCATTTAATTGAAGTAAGTGGACATTTTATACATCTGATCTGTGTCTAAATTAATTGCAGAGGTTATTCTTAGTATACAGTACGTCCTGCTCCAGATAGATTACTTACACTTGGGTTATCCTCCGCCAGATGACGCTGCACTGCAGAGACATGCAAAACAGGCTCCTCCCGGCCCCTCAAATACCCAGGGACCTCCCACAAATCCCCAGATTTCTCTGCAGTGCTTACTGCGAAGACATGAAGTTATCACTCTCTTGCAGGTGAGCGGGGCTATTAAGCCTGCGGCCCTGTTGGACTATTCCCACCCGTCCTTCGTGTGATGTGCCTCCCAGCCTGGGCTGCGCTGGTCGGGTGAAGGTAGGCGGCACCATGCGTGCTTATGGAGCGCTGCTCCACCGCAGTCCCCCACCAAAGGGTAGGTGGTATAGGCTGATGGTGAGTCTCTGTGGGATGCCCCTCCCGCATTATTGTCCCATGCCCCGTGTAGCGGTGGGCCCTGGACAAAGGACCGCCATTCTCCCTCATTCTCCCTGTAGCCTTCGGGGGGAAAGAGAGGGGGGGTGTGGGTGTCAGAGTATCGTGATTACGTGCTTATGGCCTTTTGTAATGTCTTTGGACTTTATATGTGGTGTCAGCCGCCGCGCTGACTTGCCTATTCTAAGTATGTCACACACCCCGCTTCAGATATTAAATAGTTAGACTTGGGTTATACTCACCGCTAGGTGGCGCTGTTGCAGAGAAGTCCAGAAAACAACAAGCCCCTCCCGGTCTATACATACCTGGTACCTCCCAACAATTCCCCAGTGTTCTTCTCTGCAAGATTGCGACAAGACAGAAGAAAGAAGTCTCCTGCTTGCAGGTAGCCGGGGTATCACCCCGGCCCCCCCCCCCCATGGTCTATTTCTGCCCGGCTACTTTTGTTGTTATTCCCCGGTTTAATTGGTAGCCTCCCAGCTTAGGCTGTCGGCCGGGCAAGGGTAGATGGCACTTAGAGTGCCTAGGAGATTAGCTCCTCCGCTCGACCCCATATTATGGGGCAATGCGGTTATCCGGTTTTGGTGATCCGGATGTGGGATGCCCCAGCCCTTAGGTCACTTTCAGGTTCCCCCTCGTTTGGCCTTCTCCCTGTGTTTTTGGCTTGTATGTGTGTGGAGTGTGCTTTGGTGCGTGTGGCAGGGACGGGTGGCTTGAGGCTGGCCTGTCCGTCTGCCTGGTCACTTTTTGGCTTGGGGGGCTCCCTGAGCCCCCTGGACTAGCTTTACTTGGTGCAGGGGGCGGGTCGGGCGGCGCGTGTGCCGCCGGCCCGCCGCTCGTTTCTCTTCGGAGGGCAGGCGCCATGTTCTGGCGCCCGCCTCTCGGCTGGATCTCCAGGGTTGGCGGTGGGCGGGGCCGGGATGTGAGGGCGCCGAGGATCGCATCTCGGCGCCCGCTGGCTGTCATGCTGGAGGCGGGCGGGCGCATATGCGGGCGCCATTCCTTGTGGCGCCCGCTGTTCGGCTGGCTCTGACTCGGAGGGTGGGCGGGGCCGCGTCTTGCGCGGCCCGCGCCGTGTCTGGCTATTAGGGAGGGGCGGGGCCACAGCGTCTCCTGCGTTTTGCTGGGCCCGCCCCTCTTCTCTCTTCCCTCCTCGCGCTGGCCGCCATCTCACACTGCGGGGGTTCAGGTAGGCATTTTAGGCTGCTTCTTTACTGGGCTGGGGGCTTCTACTGTCTTCTGGCCCCCTCCCTAGCTGGGGGGTGGCGGCAGGGTCCCTTTAGCCTGGCTCTAGGCCAGTTGGCTGGGAGTCTTACTGGCTTCCCTGGCTCACACATCTGTTGTAATATATATATATATATATATATATATATATATATATATATATATATATCTATCCTTATATATGTATTTAATCTTTTCTATGCTGCCCCATTGGGGGTTCTTGCCTGACCCGCTTTGTGTCTCAATACTTATTATATGTGTGTTATCCAGGTTTTTATGGTTGTGCTTGGAGTGACTGTTGTCTCTTATTTTTCAGATCCTGGGATCCCATGCTACAGGGCTCTCCCGGTCTTAGATACCTGGCTAGTTGGGGTTGGCCGTTACCTTCATTTTTGGGTTTTTTGCTAAATTTCCCATTTCTGGGCTCTATATATATTCATAAAAATACCAGAGGGGCATCCCGGGTCGCTTACTGCGTAAATCCCTGGGTTACTGCAAATACCATAATTTCACCATATGGAGGCTACCAAAGATACCGGAAACGGTCCTTCGGGGCAGTCCAGGCTCTCTGGGGGGTGTGGGACTCCGCTCCCAGGGGATGATGTCATTATATGTATTCCATGTGCACAGCGGAACATTGAGCGCCAGTCCGGCACCCCGGTGCCTGGTCCTTCCTCGGCCGCGCCATCTCCCTCCCCTCCTCGCCTGTTCCGGACCCCGTGTGACGTTGTCATTGGGGGTGATTCGCAATCTGAGGTATGCACCCGATTGGTCAGCCTCGAGAAAATGTTTTCCACTGTGGTCGCTCAGAAGGCTCCGGCTAAGCGGAAACACTTGTCTCTGCCTCCGCCGGACTCAGACGATGAGGTTGTTGAGGCTCTGGATTGGTCAGATCGTCCCCTTGAAGAGGGTGAGCTTATTGAGGAATTAGATGATCCTGAGGTTCAGCAGCTGCTGGGTGCTGAGGGTGACCAGGCCACGGGGTCTGTCCCCGACACGCCTTCCATTCTGGCCCAAATGTTTGAGGTTTTGGATTTGGACCCTCCTGAAGCTGCTCCTCGGCCTAAGGGTCAGCTTTTTGGGGTGACCAAGCCGCGCTTGGAGTTTCCCAGTCAACAGCATTTCGAGGATGTTGTGCTTAAGGAATGGGAGCAACCTACGCGTCTCGTTGGGGTGCCGCCTAGCTGGGATAGGAAGTATCCCTTTCCGGCGGACTTGGTGAAGCGTTGGTCGGTCCCTCCCGAGGTGGATGCTCCGGTTTTGGGACTATCTAATACGGCGGTTTTGCATTCTCCTGACACGACTTCTCTTAAGGATGGCGAGGATCGCCGGATTGATCAGCTGGCCCGACACGGTTTTGTCTGTGCGGGTTCGGTGTTGAGGCCTGATTGCGCTTCGGCACTTTTATTGTTGGCGGTTAGGTCTATTGTCAGGGATTTATGTGTGGATCTTGATCCTACTTGTGATGAGTTTCTTGCCCTTAAAGTGGACCAACACCCAGGATTTTGACTATCCACTCACCTCTCCCCGCTCCCACGTGACCTCGTCCGGCCAATGACAGCGCTCAGAGCCGCTCTGGTATGCGCGCCCAAAGCCGCTTGGACGCGCATACCAGAGCGCTGTCATTGGCTGCGTCTCTCGCTTCCCTCTAACAGGGAGCTCGCCTGCGCCGGCCATTCACAAAACGGCCGGCGCGGGAGCGCGCCCTGCTAGAGGGAAGCGAGAGACGCGGCCGCGTCTCGCGCATGCGCCGTTGGATCGCCGGTAAGGTAAGGATTGTGGGCCTCCTGGGGGGTTCCTCCCCGCGGGACATCCCGATTTTGGATGCCCCGCGGGGAGGGATCTGATCGGTCCGGGAATCTTATAGATTCCCGGGCCGATCCCCCCTGGGTGTTGGTCCACTTTAAGCGTTGTGAATCCTTCGTGTCATTTATTCTTGCCGCTCAGGATGATGCCATGTTAATGTGTGGCAGGGCTACGGCTCTGTTGGTAGCTATCCGCCGCTCAGTGTGGTTGAGGCAGTGGACTGCTGGTTTTAATTCTAAGAGATCGCTTCCCTTTCTGGGTTTGAGACTTTTCGGTGAGAAGCTGGATTCTGTTGCCAGGGGAGGTAAGTTACCTCAGCGCAAGAAATTTTGTCGCTCCTTTCGGGGGGCGGCCCCCTTCAATTCTTCCTTTCGGGGAGCCAGAGCCGGCAGGGGTGCAGGCTTCTCGGCTTCCAGGGGTGCCAGCTGGAACAGGGGTAAAGGCCGTGGCCGTCCCTTTCACGTCTGGGGCGCCAAGCCCAAACCAGCTGCCAAGCCCACTCAGCAATGAGGGGGCGCCCTCACCCTTACGGGTGGGGGGACGGTTGCGACTCTTCTCCCGGGTATGGGACCAGGAGGTCTCGGACAGGTGGATCCGGGAGGTGGTGTTCGAGCTGGAGTTCGAGTCCCGCCCTCCTCCAAGGTTTTTCAGGTCTCGTGTCCCTTCAGATCCTTTGGCCGCGCAGGGGCTCCTGGCGGCGGTAAGGAATCTTCTGGAAATGGCAGTCATCTGCCCGGTCCCTCCCTGGGGCGCGGGTATTATTCCAATCTCTTCACAGTGCCCAAAAAGAAAGGGTCGTTCCGTCCCATCCTGGATTTGAAGTTTTTCAACCTGTTTATTCGTCCCCGGAAGTTTTGCATGGAAACTCTGCGGTCTGCGATCAATTCGCTTCGGCAGGGGGACTTTATGACGTCCATAGACATCAAGGATGCATACCTTCACATTCCGATCTTTCCGGCTCACCAGAGGTTTCTTCGCTTTGTGGTGGAGGATCGGCATTTTCAGTTTGTGGCCCTTCCATTCGGCCTCACCTCGGCTCCGAGAGTGTTCACCAGGGTGTTGGCGGGCGTGATGGCCCTGCTCAGAGCTCAGGGGATTCGCATTGTGCCTTATCTGGACGATCTTCTCATCATGGCTCCTTCCTTCAGTCAAGCGGAAGGGGACACCAGCACGGTGGTGTCCACTCTGGAGAGGTTCGGCTGGGTGATCAACTACCCCAAGTCCTCTCTGGTTCCGGCCAGGATGGTGACCTTTCTGGGGATGTCCTTGGACTCTTGCCAGCACAGAGTTTTTCTCCCTCAGGCCAAGGTTCTGTTGATTCAGGAATTGGCTCAGCTTCTTCTTTCCAATCCTCGCCCGTCCATCCGTCTAGGGATGAGACTGGTGGGGCTGATGGTAGCTTCTTTCGAGGCAGTTCCCTTCGCGCAGTTTCACACGCGGACGCTTCAGCTTCATCTGTTGGCGTCTTGGGACTGGCGACTGCGGTCGTTGGATCGGCCCTTCCGGATGTCCCCCCGGGTTCGGCAGTCTCTACTGTGGTGGATGGTCTCGGACAATCTCTTGAAGGGCAGGTCATTTCTGACCCCGCTTTGGGAAACTGTCACCACGGACGCCAGTTTGTCAGGATGGGGAGGTTTCTGGAAGGATCTTCGGTTCCGGGGGCGGTGGGGTCCTCAGGAAGCCCACTTCCCATCAATGTTCTGGAGTTGAGAGCCATCAGGTTGGTTCTGTCTCACTTGACGCAGCATTTACAGGGCTTGCCGGTTCAGGTTCGATCGGACAATCGGATGGCGGTTGCTTACATCAATCACCAAGGAGGGACTCGCAGTCTGGGTGCCCTCAGAGAGGTGTCTCTGATCCTAGTTTGGACTCATGTCCCTTGCATCTCGGCAGTGTACATTCCAGGAGTGGAAAACACGGAGGCGGACTTTCTGAGCCGGTGTTCTTCCCACGGGGGGGAATGGTCTCTCCACCCCCAGGTGTTTCGGTCGCTTTGTCTCCGGTGGGGACGCTGGAGGTGGATCTGTTTGCCTCTCGTCACAATCACAAGCTTCCGACATTCGTGTCGCTTTCTCAGGATCCTCTGGCTCTGGCGGCGGATGCCATGGCCCTGAGCTGGGGGGACCTGGGGTTTCTTTGCCTGTTTCCTCCGATTCCCATGCTAGGCAGGGTGCTGCGAAAGTTGGTTCTGGAAGGGGTTCCCGCCATTCTCGTGGCTACAAGGTGGCCAAGGCGGGTGTGGTTCGCAGACATCGTTCGTCTGGCAGTGGATCAGTTCGATCTGCCTCTTCGGCCGGATCTTCTCACTCAGGGTCAACTGTGTTACCCCAATTTACCAACGCTGGCTTTGACGGCTTGGCTGCTGAAACCTCCATCTTAATGGAGGAGGGTCTTTCGGATTCGGTCATTCAGACTCTTATTAGTGCCAGGAAGAGATCCTCTTCTTCCATCTATTATAGGGCTTGGAGATCTTATATTGATTGGTGTGAGGCTAGATCTTTGCCCTGTCGGGTCTTTTCTGTTTCTAGGATTTTGGAATTTCTTCAATCTGGGCTGGACTCTGGTCTTCAGCTGAGTACTTTGAAGGGCCAGGTTTCTGCTTTGTCTATCTTTTTTCAAAGGTCATTTGCACTCCATCCTTTGGTCAAGACTTTTTTCCAGGGGGTTTCGCATCTGCGGCCTCCTAGGAAGCCTTTGCTCCCTGTTTGGGATTTGAATTTGTTTCTCTCTGCTCTTCAGGCTCCTCCTTTTGAGCCTTTGCAGGATATTGCTCTGTCTACTTTGACTCAGAAGTTTGCTTTTCTGGTGGCCATCACTTCGGTTCGGCGTGTTTCGGAGCTGGCAGCCTTGTCGTTTCAGGCTCCTTATTTTGAGAAACATCAGGACAAAGTGGTTTTTCGCTTCAAACCAGACTTTCTTCCTAAAGTGGTCTCGGCTTTTCATCTTAACCAGGACATTGTTCTTCCTTCCTTGTGTCCTAAGCCTAGGAATGACAAGGAGCGCGCTTTGCATTGTTTGGATGTGGTACGTTGTGTTAAGTGCTATTTGCGTACTACTTCTCCTTTTCGTAAGACTGATGCTTTTTTCGTGGTGCCCTGTGGGCTTAGGTAGGGCTTGGCTCCGGCTAAGTCTTCCATTAGCAAGTGTATTCGTCAGGCGGTTGTTGGGGCCTACTCTGCCAAAGGGAAGGATCCCCCTTTTCGTGTTACTGCTCATTCAACATGTGCGGTTGGAGCGTCCTGGGCTTTTCAGCACCAGGCTTCTGTTGAACAAGTTTGTAAGGCTGCTACTTGGTCTTCTGTTCACACTTTTTACAAGGTTGATGTGCGGGCTTCAGCGGATGCTGTTTTTGGCCGCAAGGTTCTGCAGGCTGCAGTGGTTTGAGTTTCTGCATTATTGCCTGGTTGGATACCCGCTCTTTTTGGACACTGCTGTTGGATGTCCCAAGTCGAACTATTTAATATCTGAAGCGGGGTGTGTGACATACTTAGAATAATACCATTTTGTGAATACTCACCTGTAAAATGGGTATTATAAGTATGTCACACACCCCGCTTCACCTGCCCTTTTTGGTATCCTGGTTCTTTATATGGTGAAGTTTTTTCATTTACAGTTGAGGGTTACCATTGTTTTTTTCCTGGTACCTTGTCTTTACTGCTGTTTGAATACTGGGGAATTGTTGGGAGGTACCAGGTATGTATAGACCGGGAGGGGCTTGTTTTCTGGACTTCTCTGCAACAGCGCCACCTAGCGGTGAGTATAACCCAAGTCTAACTATTAAATATCTGAAGCGGGGTGTGTGACATACTTATAATACCCATTTTACAGGTGAGTATTCACAAAATGGTATTTTTTTACTGGCAATGCCGCCTTTTCTTTCATTTGAATGTTCACGCCCTTCGGGGGGGGGGGGGGGGGCGTGGCCTGAACTGGCGCGCCCCGTGTCACGGCTCGCTCTGACCGCCCTTCAAGGTTCTCAGCGCCATTTTGTCAGTTCGCGCGCGCGTGTGATGTTCTTACTTACTGTGGTCCGTAAGTGCCCTCGCGGGCGGCTTTATGCTCATTGTAGTGTTTTCTGTTCTGACACCCTTTCCTCTCATTGTGTCTTTCAGACGAGTGAATCCATTGGCTTCTCTCGGCCCGATGTAATTGATAGTCTCCCACTTCCCTAGCGGGTCATTGGGGCATCCAGGGTTGCTTTATAGCGTCAATCCCTACTGGCATATTGTGCCTAAAAATCACCATATGGAGGCATCTCAGGATAATGTGACCGGGGTCCCCTTGGGACAAGACCGGCTTTGTATGGCGCGTGGACAACCCCATGCTGACGCTGACAGGGCACGGGTCTGCGTACCCTGTGCTGAGCAAGCGCTGGCCTTGCATTCTGGCCTGCCAGTGGCTGCATCTCGTTTCACTTCACCTACTCCCCCAGGCTTAAATCTCACTCCTGCTGAGTCGCACACAAGTGGGGATTCTCAGCCTGATTTGTCTCCTAGACTGCCTACGGCTGAACAGATTATTGTGAGGTCTTTAGCGCGTAAGGGCCCTGGTAAGAAGCGGCACTTGACGCCTAATGTTACTGTTTTCCCTATGGGAACTGAGGAGTTTATGAATCTGTGTGGCTATACCCCTTCTGATGGAGAGCTCTTTTCTGACTCGGGCTCATCTGATGAGAGACCGAAGGGTCATGAAGTCTCAGGCCCTGACCCCAGGGCCCAGGATGACACTGACAGATTATTGATCCAGATCTTTGAGGTTCTGTCTATCTCTCTCCCTGGTGAGGCTCCCAGGCAAAGAGGGGAGCGTTTCCATACAGCAACATCAAGTTTGGAATTCCTAGAGCAGGCACATTTCCATACCCTTGTGCTCAAGGAATGGGAGTGTCCCAGTAAACTTCCCGGGTTTCCAGGGGATTGGGATAGGAAGTATCCTTTTCCCCCTGAGGTGGTTAAATGTTGGTCATCCCCCCCCCCCCCCCCAAGGTGGATGCCCCGATCATAGGGCTATCTAACACCCCTTTCTTGCATCCCCCTGATTATACTACCCTTCGGGATGCTGAGGACCGGCGCATTGACCTGCTGGCCTCCCACACCTTTGCATGTGCGGGGACGGCGCTGCGCCCGGTCTGTGGCATTACTGCTGTGGCCGCTAGAACCCTCATCAGAAAAATGCTTGATCGTGCCCCTGATGATCTCCCTTGGGATGTGTTTAATGCACTCTCCAGTTGTGATGTGTTTGTAAAGTTTATCCTATTAGCATTGGATGACACCATTAGAATGTGTGCAAGAACTTCTGCCCTTGTGGTGGCTATACGTCTCTTGGTCTGGCTGCCTTTTAAGGGGCTACGCCTGTTTGGGGTCCGTCTAGACCTGTTTGGTAAGAGAGGTAAGTTACCCCAACTCAGGTGGCTGTCTCGGCCCCTTCGGGGCCAGGGCACCCCTTCTACCCCCTACCATGGTGTTAAACAGGAACTAGGGGTGTCCTTTGCGGGGGCTCGAGCAGATTCCTGCCACAGGAGCAGCAGACAACGCCCTGGCTCCTCCGGGGGGGCTAAGCCCAAATCTTCTCCCAAGTCCCCTCAAGCATGATGGGGCGCCCTCGCCTGTCTGGGTGAGGGGACGGCTGCGGCACCTTGCTCATGTCAGGAGGCATCACGTCTCAGACTGGTGGATTTAGGAGGTAGTGTCCTCCGGCTACAAGATAGTTTGCTGTGCGGCCTCCCCCAAGATTATCAGGTCCCGGGTACTCCTGGTCCCTGCCTCTGCTCAGGTGTTGGTGCAGGCCATGCAAGGCCTGCGGGGTCTGGGGGTCACTTGCAGATTGCCCTTAACACAGAGGCAAGGGATGCTACACCAACCTTTCCACAGTTCCCCAAAAGGATGGGTCAGTCTGGCCTATTCTGGTTTCACAGATCTTCAGCAATTCGTCAAGTACAGGCGGTTTCTGCATGGAAACTCTGCGCTCGGCCATCAGCTCCTTGCACCCCGGGGGCTTCTTGCCGTCTGTGGAGATCAAAGATGCTTATTTTCACATCCCTGTGTCTTCAGGACACCAAGGTTCTTCAGATTCGCATTGGAAGACCAACACTGCCAATTTGTGGCCTTGTCATCTGGCCTCTCTTCAGCTCCCAGAGTGCTCACCAAGGTGCTGACGGGGGTGATGTCTCTGATGAGACTAAGGGGCGTCCGCGTGCTGACCTACCTGGACATCCTCATCACTTCCCAGTCTCTACGTCAGGCTAAGTTGGATACTCGGCTGGTGGTGTCCATTTGGGAGTCATTTGGATGGGTGATCAACCACCCCAAGTCCTCATTGTCCTCTTCCTTGGTAACTCCATTCCTAGGAATGAACCTGGATACAGTTCAGGCAAGGATCTTCCTTCCTCAGCAGAAAGTGGACAATCTGGTTGCACGGGCTCAATCCCTCATAGCTGTCCTCGTAACTCCACCAGGCAGGGGATGCAGCTGGTGGGCCTGTTGGTGGCGTGCTTCGAAGCGGTCCCTTATGCTCAGTCCCCCTTGGGGCTTTCTGCAACTTCTCCTATTGATTGTACGGGACAAGGACCCAGCATCCCTGGACAGGGTCTGTGTGCCTTCCCCCCTGGTGAGGAGGTCCCTCCTGTAGCGGATGCAAGGAACCTGTTTGGGGGCAGTTCCTTTCTTTCTCCTTCCTGGGAGACGGTCACCATGGATGCCAGTCTATCAAGTTGGGGGGGGGAGGTTCTGGAAGTCCCTGCGGTTCCAGGAGAGGTGGGGCCCTTAGGAGGCCCATACACCTATCAATGTTTGAAACAGTGAGCGTTCAGGTTAGTTCTAACTCGCTTGACTACTCCTCTTCAGGGCCTGCCTGTTCAGGGGCGCTAGGTCTATCTGACGGCAGTGGCCTACATCAATCATCAGGGAGGGACCCGGAGCAGGAGGGTCCTCCAGGAAGTGTCTCTGATCCTGATCTGGGTGGAGGACAATGTTCCCTGCATATCAGCGATATACATTCCGGGGGGGTCCCTCTGCAACAGGGTGTTCCGATCCCTGTGTCACTATGGGGACCAACCAGTTGTGGATCTGTTTGTGTCCCGTCACAATCACAAGCTCCCGGCCCTTGTTTCCCTGTCCCAGGATCCTCTGGCCGTGACCACGGATGCCTTAGTAACGTCATGGCAGGACATTCTGTTCTGTATGTCTTTTCTCCATTCCCCCTGCTAGGCAGGGTCCTGCGCAAGATTGCTCTGGAAGGGGTGCCAGTGATTCTGGTGGCCCCCGGGTGGCCAAGAAGAATGTGGTTCGCAGACGTGGTACAGATGGCAGTAGATCAGTACGTTCTGCCAGGAGTGCCAGATCTGCTCACTCAGGGCCCCCTTACGCCATCCCAGTCTACAGACTCTGGCTTTGACGGCCTGGCTGCTGAAACATCCATCTTGATGGAGACAGGCTTATCTGCCTCGGTGATTGAGACTATGGGAAGACTAGGAGCAAACTACTTCTTCCATCTATTATAGGGTGTGGCATACCTATATTGATTGGTGTGAGTCTAGGTCTCTTCCCTGTCGGGTGTTCTCAGTCCCCAGGGTTCTGGAGTTTTTACAGCATGGGTTGGAGTCTGGTCTCCCAACTCAGTACTCTGAAGGGTCAGGTTTCTGCCCTGTCCGTCTTCTTTCAGAAGTCTTTTGCTCAGCATTCTTTGGTTAAGTCTTTCTTTCAGGGGGTTACTCATGTGCGTCCCCCACGTAAACTTATGGTCCCTGTTTGGGATTTGTGCGGTACCAGCCCTCTGGCGGACTCAGCACGGTTTGTGTCACTTGCACTGGGAGCGTACTTTTGAAACATGTTAGGACGGGCGTCCCTGCCCCTAGCCCTCTTTTACCTGCGGCCTCGCCAACACCCCCGCTGCTGCATTCGGCCCTCCGCGAGGGGGAAACTAGCAAGGGGTCCCAAGCTGATTTGACACACCGGGTGGCCAGCCTGGAGAGACAGTTATCTTGCGCGGCTACTGGGAAGGCCACGAGTAAGAAGAGGCACATCAAGCTGGTTTACTCGGATTTTGCTGACGATGATGATGATGATCCTTTTGGAGGTCGGGGAGCTAAATCCATACCCCCTGCCAAGCCCTCTCAGGCATGAGGGGACGCCCTCACCCACCTGGGTCGGGGGACGGCTTCTGCTTTTTGCTCACATCTGGAGACAGCGTGACTCGGATCGGTGGATTCAGGAGGTGATTTCCTCCTGGTACAAAATAGAGCTGGCAGTTTGGCCGCCCTCAATATTTATTCGGCGCAGATTTCCCAGAACACATTGACGGCACACGGCCTAAGAATGGCCATTCAACGCCTTCTGCTATCAGGTGTGATTTGTCCCGTGCCTCGCCAGGAACGGGGTCAAGTGTTCTACTCCAATCTGTTCACGGTGCCCAAGAAGGACGGAACGCTGAGACCTATCCTGGATCTTAAGGGTCTTAACAAGTTTGTCAGAGTTGGACATTTCCACATGGAGACCTTACGGTCCGCTGTGAGCTCGCTTCGGCCGGGCGACTTCATGACCATGGTGGACATCAAGGATGCTTATCTGCACATCCTGATTTTTCAGAGACATCTGAAGTTCCTGAGGTTTGCGTTGAAGGATCAGCATTACCAGTTTGTGGCACTGCCGTTAGGAATATCCTCAGACCCCCGTGTGATCACCAAGGTGCTGGCGGGCATTATGGCTATCCTGAGGAACCAGGGCAATCGTGTTCTTCCTTATCTGGATGATTTGCTGATTGCAGCTCAGTCACTTCAGCAGACCGAGTGTGACACCCGGGCGGTGTTATCCACTATCCAAGGATTTCGGATGAGTAATCATATACCCCAAGTCTTCTATCACTCCCTCAATGGTGAGGTCCTTTCTGGGCATGACGTTGGACACCTCTCAGGTCAAGGTATTCCTGCCCCAGCAGAAGGTGGCGGGCCTCCAGAAGCAGGTGCAGGCCTTACTGTCTTTTCAGCAGCCATCAATCCGTCTGGGGATGAAACTGGTGGGCCTAATGGTGTCATGCTTCGAGGCAGTGCCCTTCGCTCAGTTCCTCATGAGACCTCTTCAATTGAATCTGTTGACCGGTTGGGACCGGATGCTGGAGTCCCTGGAACAGGAATTTTCACTGTCTCCCCTGGCCAGACAGTCCCTCTTGTGGTGTTTGGACCCCAGAAATCTGTCGGTGGGCAAATCCTTTTAGACTCCCCGTTGGGAGATTGTCACCACGGAAGCCAGTCTGACCAGCTGGGGAGGTTTTTGGCAAACGCTGAAGTTCTAGGGCCAGTGGGGGTTGCAGGAGGCCCACTTGCCCATCAATCTCCTGGAGCTGAGAGCGATCCGGTTGGTGCTTCTTCACTTGACTCCCCATCTCAGGGGTCGTGCGATCCAGATCCGCTCGGACAATCAGACGGCGGTTGCCTACGACAATCACCAGGGTGGGACTTGGAGCAAGCGAGCCCTCCAGGAGGTGACTCAGATCCTGACTTGGGCAGAGGAGAATGTTCCCTGCATCTCAGCGGTTTACATCCCCGGGGTAGAGAACCAGGAGGCCTCTCGTCTGGCGGAATAGTCTCTCAGCAACAAGAGCTTTCACGCTCTGTGTCTCTGCTGGGGTCTACCGGTTGTGGACCTGTTTGTGTCCAGACACAATCACAAGCTCCCAGGGCTTCTCACACAGTGGTCGCTGCAGCACCCCAATTTACGGAAGCTGGCTTTGACGGCCTGGCTATTGAAACCTCAATCCTACGGAGAAGGGGTTGTCTGCTAAGGTTGTTCAGACCATGATTCAGGTGCGGAAGAAGTTTTCTTTTTAGCAATTTAATACAGAGTTTGGCATGCCTACATTGCTTGGTGTGCATCCAAAAGTTTCCCTTGTCGCGCATTCTCTTTTTTAGGATTTTGGAATTTTTACAACACTGCTTAGCCTTGGGTCTACAGCTGGGCACCCTCAAGGGCCAGGTCTCGGCCTTGGCTGTCTTTTTCCAAAGATCCTTTGCCAATCATAGACTGCTTTGGTCTTTTTTCCAAGGAGTAACCCATGTACGTCCACCGCGTAAGCCTTTATTACTGGTGTGGGATTTGAATTTGGTGCTTTCTGCTCTCCGGGGTCCCCCCTTTTTGAGCTTTTGTGCGATGCTGCCTTGTCTATCCTGATTCTAAAGGTGGTCTTTTTGGTAGCCATCACCTCGGTACGCCGGGTGTCAGAACCGGCTGCACTTTGTATGAAGCCCCCTTACTTTGAGCGGCATAAGGATAAGGTGGTTTTTCGCTTTTTACCTAAGGTCGTGTCTCCCTTTCATCTTAATGAGGAGGTTATTTTACCTTCTCTGTGTCTGGATCCGTCTAACTCTTAGGAAAGGGCCCTTTGTTCCTTGGATGTGGTCAGAGCCATTAAGTACTACCTGGTTGCAACTGAATCCTTCAGGAAGTCGGATTCTCTTTTTGTCCTCTCTGAAGGTGTTAGGAAGGGTTTGTCTCCGGCTAAATCCACTCTTAGTAGGTGGATTAGACAGGCGGTGGTGCAAGCCTACTCTGCCAAGAGGAAGGATCCCCCTTTTCGTATTACCGCTCACTCTACTAGAGCTATTGGTGCTTCCTGGGCTTTTCAGCACCAGGTCTCTGTTGAACAAATTTCTAAGGCTGCTACCTGGTCTTTGGTTCATACCTTTACTAAGTTTTACAAGGTGTTTTGGCCGAAAGGTGCTTCAGGCGGTAGTGAAATGAACTACATGCTTTTCCGCTCTGGGGATCCCGCCCTATTTTGGACACTGCTTTTGGATGTCCCACTCGTATATGGATAACTGGGACAGCCCGGACCGAACACAGGGAAAAATACAATTCTGTGAGTACTCACCTGTAGAATTGATTTTACCTGTGTTCAGTCCGGGCTGTCCCACCCTGCCCTTGGTTCATTTCCTCTTTTGCCTTTTATGGTGATTGTTGTTTGTATTGGACCTTTGTCCTTATCTTTTTTGGAGAGAGTTGCTGTAGCATGTTAGTTAACATGTTTTTTTTTTTTGGCATCCCGGCCTGTCATTTACTGCGTCTTAACTTTCTGGGGTTTCTATGGAGACTGATCCCTTTTATGGGAGGCCGGGAGGAGTTACAGCTTTGTATCTTGCAGTGACTGGCGCCACCTTGTGGCGGACTACCCACTCGTATATGGATGACTGGGACAGTCCAGACCCAACATCGGCAAAATCAATTCTACCAATTAGTACTCACAGAATTGTATTTTTTCAAGGAGAAACAGCTTGTATATCTGATTTAAAGAGGACCAAGACCCACCCTAGTGTGTATGAGACTCCAGGGCAGACCTACTAACTCCCCATTGTGTGAAACCCCCCGGGTCGTCCGAAAACTCACCTTCGTTTCCGGCCCAACAGTGCATGCGCGAGCAGCGGCCACATCCCTGCTATTCCTTTAGCAGGGAGCGTGTTCGCACCAGACATTTGTGAATGGTGGGTGCAGGCACACTGCCTGTTAGAGGAGTGCGGGGGATGTGGCCGTTGGCGTGCTCGAATCCGCTCTGATTAGACAAGCTCCTGGACAAAGGGGCTCGAGCGGATTGAAGTGCACTGTTTGGATGAACGGCCTGGCATGCGTTGTAGGACCAGGAAGAGGTGAGTTTGTTCCAGTGACCTGGGGGGGGGGTTTCACACAGCGGGGCACCCCCGAGGGCAAGGGCCAAACCCTGGGTAGTAAAAATCTTGGGTTTTGGTCCACTTTAAAAAATATATACTTTTTTTTTTTTTTTTTTTTTTTATGTTTTATTTAATTTTCGGAGCCTTTAAACATCCAAGGTGGCAGCCCATGGAAGTGTCTTTTGACTATGCCGCTCTGCATTCTAGGATTGCTGTCCTTTTCCTGACCCCAACTCTGCTCTGTCTGTACAAAGCACAGCTATAACCACCCCTGCAGAGACAGAAAAGTGGCTCCTCCCGGCCCCATATATACCAGGGACCTCCCACAAAGTCCCCAGTTCTTCTCTGCAGTCTGGGCTATGATGACTAGAAGATGGCTCTTTCTACTCGCAGGTGAGCGGGGCTTATTAGCCTGCGGCCCTGTAGGACTATTCCCACCCGTTCCTTTTCACTGCCTCCCAGCTTAAGCTGCGCTGGTCGGGTGATAGTAGGCAGCACCGCTGTCAGCTGCTAAGGAGCGCTGGTCCTACTGCAGTCCCCCACCAAAGGTAGGCGGTATAGGGCCGTGGTGAGCCTTATGGGATGCCCCTCCCACGACCGTGTGCCCTTCGCCCCCTGTCCCCTCCTTTTAGGTGGTCCTTTTAGGTTAGGCTCCTTTTAGGTGGTCCGCTGCTTCCCCTTTGCTCCCCCTGGGTAGATTTCGGGGGGGTGTATTAATATGTGTTTTCATGTTTTGCTTTTGCACTGCTTTGTACTATATGCCGCCACGCGCTTGTACTCCGCTCCGCCGCACGGCTTTGTCACTGGGGCGTGTTTTCGCGCTCTTCGGGGGGCGGATGACGTTTTCCGCATCACTTCTCTGCGGCCCGCCCCTCGAGGTATATGCGGGGGCCATTTTGGAGCTCCTGTGCTGCGTGTCTGGCTTCTCCCTATCACGGTCCGTAAGTGCCCCTGCGGGCTGGCTTTTACTTGTACTTTCATTGTATTATGCTTACGGGATCTTTGCTTTATGTCTTACAGGCGGGTCAAACTTTTAGTAGTTTCTCCCGGTCCTATTCCATTTTAGCGTTAACTCCTTATTGGCGGGCTTTTGTATTGTATATCTCCCACTTCCCTAGCGGGCTATTGGGGCATCCCGGGTAGCCTTATTGATGTCAATCCCGACTTGGCCTATTGTGCCACAATAATTACCATATGGAGGCTTCTCAGGATAATGTGCTCAGGGTTCCTTCGGGACAAGGCCGGCTGTTTGTGGCGTGTCGGGTATCCCCTATAAGTGATGATGTCAGGGTGTGTGTACCCTGCACCCAGCAGATGCTTGCGCTGCAGTCTGGGTTACCGGTGGCTGGGCCTGCGCCCCCTCGGGCTTCGCCTACCCCCCCCACGCTTACATCTGACTCCTAGTGAGGTGCATACCAGTGGAGAGTCTCAACCTGATTTGGCTGCACGGGTGGCCAGCATTGAGAGACATATTGCTGGCTCTGGTCCGCGTAATGCTTCTGCTAAGAAGCGACATTTATCACCTGGTGTTTCCCTCTTTCCTATGGAGGCTGAGGAATTTTTTGTTGTTACCGGTTATACCCCCCTGGAACAGAGGGAATTATTTTCTGATTCAGAATCATCAGAGGAACAATCTAGGGTGTATGGTGCCGATTCTGGGTCTGACCCATGGGCTTCAGATGATACTGACAGGCTTTTAGCTTACATTTTTGCAGTACTCTGTATCTCTCCTCCTGCCGTGCCTACGCGGCAGCAGGGGGAGCTCTTTCATACTGTTAAACCAGACTTGGAGTTTCCTGAACAAATTAATTTTAATAATCTGGTGCTCAAGGAGTGGGAACGGCCTAGCCGGCTTCCCGGGGTCCCAAAGAGTTGGGATAAGAGGTATCCCTTTCCTGCTGAAATGGTTAAACGGTGGTCATGTCCTCCCGAGGTGGATGCTCCAGTTCTGGGGTTGTCCAACACATCCGTCATGCATTCCCCTGACTCTACTACAATGAGGGATGGGGAGGACAGGCGCATTGATCAGCTGGCTTGCCATGCCTTTGCCTGTGTGGGGACCGCGCTGCGTCCGGTCTGTGCCTCTGCCATTACGGCTGTTGCTATTAAAAGCCTGCTCAGGGGTCTCTTAGATGGGGCCCCTGATGATGCAGGTAGTGAAGAGTATAGAGCTCTTCTGCGTTGTGAGGAATTTGTTGCATATGTTCTCTCTGCCTTGGATGATACCATTAGAATGTGTGGCAGGGCATCTGCCTTGTTGGTGGCCTTCAAGGGGCTGCACCTCTTTGGGGAACATCTGGACTTGTTTGCTAAGGGAGGCAAGTTACCGCAGCATAGAAGGCAGCCCCGGTCCTTTCGAGGTTCAGGTGCCTTTTCTCCTTCTATCCGGGGCTCCAGAATTGGACGGGGAGCTTCCTTTGCTCGAGCCTGTGGAGACTTTTGGGGCAGGGGCAGAGGACGTGGCCGCTCTGGCCCCTCCTGGGGTCCCAAGCCTAAGTCTTTCCCCAAGCCCCCATCCGGGTGAGGGGACGGCTTCGGCTCTTGGCTCATGTCTAGAGGCGTCATGTCTCAGACCGGTGGATTCAGGAGGTAGTATCCTCCGGTTACAAGATAGAGTTTGCAGCCTGGCCGCCCCCAAGATTCATCAAATCCTGGTTAGCTCAAAACCCCCTGTCAGCTCAGGGTCTATCCCTGGCTGTCCAAGGCCTTCTGGAACTGGGTGTCATCTGCTGGGTGCCCTTGAGGGAAAGGGGCTGGGACTTTCCTATGCCCAAGGGACTTCATAACCTCTGTAGACATCAAGGATGCTTACCTTCATGTACCTATCTTTCCAGGTCATCAGAGATTCCTCAGGTTCGCTCTGGAGAATCAACATTACCAATTTGTGGCCTTGCCCTTCGGTCTCACCTCGGCCCCCAGGGTATTCACCAAGGTGCTGGCAGGTGTGATGGCTCTGCTGAGATCTCAGGGCATTCGCATGCTTCCCTATTTGGACGACATGCTTATCGCTTCTCAGTCCTTCCATCAGGCAGAGCTGGACACTCAGCGGGTGGTGTCCACACTGGAGTCATTCGGCTGGGTGATCAACCACCCCAAATATCTTCCCTGTCTCCTTCCATGTTGAAGTCCTTTCTGGGCATGATTCTGGATTCATCTTCAAGAGAAAGCTCAGCTCCTTCTGTCTTGTCCTCATCCATCCATCAGGCAGGGAATGCAGCTGGTGGGCCTGATGGTGTCCTGCTTCGAGGCGGTTCCTATACGCTCATATGTTCCACATGAGGCCTCTTCAGCTTCGCCTCTTGTCAGTATGGGATCGGGACCCTGTGTCCTTGGATCAGGTGTTTGTCCTGTCCCCTCTGGTCAGGCGGTCTCTATCGTGGTGGCTGGACTGAAGGAACCTGCTGAGGGGCAGATCCTTTCTGGCCCGCTGCTGGGAGACTGTCGCCACGGACACCAGTCTGACAGGTTGGGGGGCTTTTGGAAGTCCCTGAAATTCCAGGGTCAGTGGGGCCCTCAGGAGGCCCATGCCCCTATCAACATTCTGGAATTGAGGGCCATCAGGTTGGTTCTCGCCCACTTAAACCCACACCTGCGGGGTCGGGCTGTTCAGGTCTGCTCGGACAACCAGACGGCGGTTGCCTACATCAATCATCAGGGAGGGACCCGGAGCAAGAGGGCCCTCAAGGAAGTGTCCCTGATCCTGTCCTGGGCGGAGGAGAATGTTCCCTGCATCTCAGCTGTGTACATCCCCGGGGTGGAGAATCTGGAGGCAGGCTCTCTGAGCAGGGGGACCTCTCGTCTGGGAGAATGGTCCCTCAGCAGCAGGGTGTTTCGCTCCCTGTGCCACCGCTGGGGTCAGCCGGATGTGGATCTGTTTGCGTCACAATCACAAGCTTCCAGTCTTTGTCTCTCTGTCCCAGGATCCTCTGGCCTTGGTCATGGATGCCCTGGCAATGTCTTGGACAGGGTTTCAGCTTCTGTATGTGTTTCCCCCTTTTCCTCTGCTGGGCAGGGTGCTGCGCAAGATAGCTCAGGAAAGGGTGCCAGCCATACTGGTGGCCCCCTGTTGGCCAAGAAGAGTGTGGTTCGCAGACATCGTGCAGCTGGCAGTAGATCAGTACGCCCTGCCCCGGATTCCAGATTTGCTCACTCAGGGGCACCTACGCCACCCCAATTTACAAACGCTGGCTTTGACGGCCTGGCTGTTGAAACCTCCATCTTGATGGAAAAAGGGCTGCCTGCCTCGGTTGTAAATACCATGATCAGGGCTAGGAAAAGGTCCTCTTCTTCCATCTACTACAGGGTTTGGCGTACTTACATTGACTGGTGCGAGTCTAACTCACTTCTCTGTTGTGTGTTTTCTATTCCTAGGATTCTGGAGTTTCTGCAACATGGTTTGGATCTGGGTCTTCAGCTCAGTACTCTGAAAGGTCATGTTTCTGTCTTGGCTATTTTTTTCCAAAGATCCTTTGCTTAGCATCCCCTGATCAAGACCTTCTTCCAGGGGGTTACTCACGTGCGTCCCCCACGTTAGCCTATGTTACCAGTCTGGGACTTGAACTTGGTCTTATCTGCCCTGCAGGGGTCTCCTTTCGAGCCCTTGCAAGGTGCCCCTTTGTCCATTCTTACGCTTAAGGTGGTCTTTTTGGTGGCTATCACTTCTGTGAGGCGTGTTTTTGAGTTGGCGGCGCTTTCCATCAAGCCTCCTTATTTTGAGAGACACCAGGACAAGGTGGTGGTTCGTTTTAAGCCAGATTTTCTGCCTAAGGTTGTTTCTGCCTTTCATCTTAATCAGGACATTGTTTTGCCTTCTCTGTGTCCTAATCCTAGTACTTCTAAGGAGAGGGTTTTAAACACCCTGGATGTGGTCAGGACTCTGAAGTTCTATCTGTTGGCTACTGAACCCTTCAGGAAGACTGATGCTCTTTTTGTGCTCCCTTCTGGACCTAAGAAGGGCCTGGCTCCAGCTAAGTCCACTATCAGCAAGTGGATCCGTCAGGCTGTGATACAGGCCTACTCTGCTAAGGGGAAGGAGCCTCCCTTCTGCCTTACTGCTCATTCTACTTGTGCTATTGGTGCCTCTTGGGCCTTTCAGCATCAAGCTTCTGTTGAACATGTTTGCAAGGCCGCCACTTGGTCTTCTGTTCATACTTTTTCTAAGTTTTACAAGGTTGATGTTAAGGCCTCAGCTGATGCTGCTTTTGGTCACAAAGTTCTGCAGGCTGCAGTTAAACTGTCTGCTGTTACTTTTGGGGATCCCGCCCTACCTTACAGACACTGCTATTGGATGTCCCAAGAGTAAGGAATATATTCTGGAACAGGACGTGCTGTATACTTAGAATAATACAATTCTGTGATTACTCACCTGTAGAATTGGTATTATACGTATACAGCACGTCCTGTTCCACCCCACTCTTGTTATCATTATCTTTAGTTACCTCTTTATGGTGATTGTTCTTATGTTCAAATTTTTTATATATTGGTTATAGTTCTCCCGGTCTCATTTTAACTGCTTTTCAATACTGGGGATTTTGTGGGAGGTCCCTGGTATATATGGGGCCGGGAGGAGCCACTTTTCTGTCTCTGCAGTCCAGCGCCATCTACTGGATGTATAACAAGAGTAAGGAATATCTTCTGGAACCGGACGTGCTGTATACGTATAATACCAATTCTACAGCTGAGTAATCACAGAATTGTATTTTTAAAATGAATTTTAAATGCTGGGGAATAGTTTTTTAAGGGTTTTGACTTTTCATGAAATTACGCTGAAGGTCCGGTTTAAATATACATCTCAGACCCAGATCTTTTTTCTAAGTAAGTCTTTATCCAGCATCCAATGCTGCTACTGCCTTCACACTAACTATATCTGTCCATGATCTTCCAATAACTGCAATTACCTAAGTGTGTGGCCTACCAACAAACATACTGGCACCCCAGCAATCTCTGCAGCATGTCTCATTCTCCTCTCTCTGCAGTGCTGCTCCCCTTTGTCAGGCCCTCCACTGGCTACCAATCGCTGAAAATATTCCACTTAAAATCCTGACCTTAAAAAGAATGTCCAGGCAGAAACAAAGTCTCTACTCCTCTTTTTACCCCCGTAAAGCCTGGTCATGCTGGTTTCACACCAGTGTTCTTACAGTGATAACATTGCAAGAAGATCGCCATGCAACACCCTGGTGTGAAACCAGCCTCTTATACTGCCGCCCCCGCTGTGTGAAACCCTCACATGCGGCAGTATACTTGCCATTACCGGCAACTCCTGTGATGCTGCAATTGCGGGCTGGCACATCCCTGGCTTAACTGTAGCTGTGCGTACCTGAACAGCTGGACCAGGGATGCAGCCAGTTAGTATCTGTGCGCCACCCTGCCCTTTTGAGATCAGCAGCATCCACCCGGCTGCTTGAGCGGGGGCCATAGGGGTTGCTGGATGAGCAAAGCAACAAAAAATTGGGTTTTGCTCCGCTTTAAAGTGGACCAAAACGCAGGATTTTGACTATCCTGGGCTTTGGTCCTTGCCCTAGGGGCACCCTGGTCGGGGATGTGTAAAAAAAAAAAACCCCAGATAGCCAGATCTCACCCTTCCCCAGTCCTATGGCGCATGCACAGCCTCTCCTCCAGACAGCATGCTCGGATCCGATCAAGCCCCTTCCTTCCTAGCGGCCGCATCCCCTGCTACCCTTTAACAGGGATCGTGTCCACGTCGGCAATTCACAAATGCCTGGCGTGAACACGTGCCCCGCTGTTCGCACATGCACCGTTGGACCAGGAAAAAAGTTGAGTTTTGCCTGGCGACCTGGGGAGTTTTACACAGCGTGGCATCCCAAATCTGGATGCCCTGGGGGGAAAGTATGCCTGTCCTGGAGTCTCATAGACTAGGGTGGGTTTTGGTCCACTTTAAGAGATCCTGCAAGGGCAGGACCATCTCACCTATTTCAGTATCACTAAATCACTGCGTTTTTGTGCTTTTCTGTCACATCTGACTCATAATGATCATGTATTGTAAGTGCTTTGTGTCATTATTACATTGTACAGCTCCATGCAAGATGATGTCACTTTACAAATAAAATAATACGATTGCTGTTGGACTAAACAAAGTAAAAAGAAAAAACAAGCTGCCAATGAACTGGCAGGGCAAGAACACATAGCAGATGGGGTGCCAAGGTAATATGTAAGTTATCTTTTATATAGCACCCCCTCTATTAATTATCTTCCTCTCTATTAATTATCTTCATCTCTCTGCCCCTGTAACCAGCCAGGAAAAATGACCACTGGCCCAGCTTGCCTTCTTCATTACCCAGCCTCCTCCTAGCAAGCGCTTTCACTCCCAGCGCTGCCCCACCCATTATGCTGCATATTATGCAGCACCGCACTTTTTTTTACTTTGTTGCCCTTCTTTGAACGCGCTGCAGTTCTGATATGTCCTCCTTAAAGGAGCAGTATCGCAAAATTTGTATTAAAAAAGATAAATAATTAAATAGCCACACAATAGCTTCTAACATGTGTATAAATAATCTGGCGATAGAAAAAAGAAAAAAATTCTGCATTTCTTTAAAAATGTATAATGACAATGGTTCAGTCCATTTGCTGAATAGGGGGATCTGCTGGTTTGTATTTAGTGAGCTGCTTCATTTAGCCCACTGGTCTCCTAGCAACACTTTACCTCAGAGGCTGACACTGTAATCAGTGGTAACGGCTGTGTGTGTGTGGGGTGAGACCAGGTGACTCAAATGGAACAAAAACCCTGAGTGGCCGACCCTGAAATCTATAAGACCCGGCCATTGACCTTGCCCCTTGAGCATTCTAAATCGGGATGCCCCACTGTGTGAAACAACCCCTGGATACCCACAGATCCCCCCATTTTTCTGGCGCGCTCAGGCAGATAGTCATTTAGACAGGCCGGGCAGACAGGAAGGTTACTGCTCAGGCTCCCCATCTGCGTGCAAACAGCGCTGATTGGATGAGAGCCTGCGCATGCACTGTGGGACAGGGAAAGGTACATTTTCACAGGCGAACTTGGGGATTTCACATATCAGGGCATCCCAAGTCGGGATGCCCCTAGGGGCACAAATCAAAACTCCAGATAGTGAAAATCCTGGGTTGGGCTTTGCTCAAAACACACAAAGCTGAAAGAAAGATCATATGGAAAAAGGTGTTGAGAAAAGAGAGAGAAAATGGTAAACTGAAAGATTCTGCAGCAGAGCCAACATGAAGGGAAAACTGTCAAAATCAGCTAAATGACTTCTAGAGCTTTTCTCTCTGTTTTAGATATATGAGTTCTGGCCAGGCAATATTGTTATCTTATGCTGGACTGCTGCCAGCACTGAACAGCTGATACTTTGATACATTGTTTCTCCCCTCTCCTCAGCGTGGAACAGGCCAGAGTGTCGGGACCCGACACTCATCAGACATAAACATAAGCTATTAGTCTCCAGCTGCTCAACACACACATTTTTTTCTAAATTTGTAATTCTTACTCCAACACTTACCTACATTCAAAGTACCATTAAAATATAAGTCACCAAGAAAAATTTGCGATACTGCTCCTTTAAGCACAGGTGCCCAGAACTGTACACAGTACTCCATATGAGGTCTGACCAGTGACTTGAATAAAGAAAGGAGAGGCGAACTACTATAACTTATATGTAAGTAAAACACTGGAATTTAATGAGTTGGTGTACATAGATGCTGTAATATATACAGTGAGAAAAACAATACATATAATAAAAAATGGGTGAAATACCCAGATTGACCGCTAGATGGTGCTAGAGTACAGCATACAGTGTTTAGTATCACACTATATAGAACTATATAGGTTCATACAAAATCTTATGGAGCAATCAGAGTATGTAGTAGCATTGTTGGGAGTGTGAGACCACCCCTTAATCACAATGTCCCCCCCCCCGAAGAAGGCTGCAAAAACCTAAACGTCGAGGGTTACTTCTTGGTGCTGCTTGCCTGTAAGATTATATCTTGTTCCTATACTTTGGTTTCTTGTATTGGACTATATGCATGTTTGACATTGTGATTAAGGGGTGGTCTCACACTCCCAACAATGCTACTAGCACCATCTAGCGGTCAATCTGGGTATCTTCACCCATTTTTTATTACATGTATTGTATTTCTCACTGTATATATTACAGCATCTATGTACACCAACTCCTTATTAACTTCCAGTGTTTTACTTGCATATCAATTATAGTAGTTCGCCTCTCCTTTCTTTATTCATGTATGCATCATATCTCTGGAAGGTGGAACCGAGATTCTGGAACAGGCTGAACACTATCCTATATGTACATTTATAACCCTCTAATTATCTTGGTAATACCATAGAGGTGTGCTTCAACCACTCCTTTTGCCTTAAAGACTGACCAGTGACTTGTACAGGGGTAAAATGATGCTCTGGTCATGACCACCTATTCCCCCCTTGATGCACCCCATGATCCTGTTTGCTTTGGCAGCTGCTGCCTGGCATTGATTACTACAGTTGAGCTTATTGTTAACTAAACCCCCCTAGGTCCTTTCCCATTGTTGTTTTACCAAGTGTTATGAACTGCACCCAATTACCAGGGGGGAGGCATATCTGAGTTGGCAGCACTGTAGGACAAGTCACTGGATTTGGTTTTCCATAAGTATACATGTGGATTGGTTGACAAATTCTACATCTTGGCGGACCCATTTGACTGGCTAGTCCACCTGTGGGTGAAAGATGCCACATCACCATGAGATTTTGTCCTGAATCATAAAGACTACCCCGTGAAAATAGGTTGGCCAGATCTAATATGTGCTTCTTTCTGGTAATTTACTTTCCTGACCAGTTACTTTTTGGCCGGCTGTTATAGCAGAATAAGAGCATTACTAGAGCTGGTTTGGGATGCCCAACTATGTCCTTTCCGATCCCACGGCACATGCACGGGCCACAGTGGCATCCCTCTGGCCTTTCTGAATTGCAGGTGCAGGCAAACACAACTACAACTGGAGGGGAGCTTCCACATCCTTCTGCTACTCATTAACATGCACAGCTAAGAAAATGATTGGATAATGCCAAATGCATGTGCTGTGGGATCGCAGAAGGTAAGGAAAACTCAGTTTACCTGGGGGTTTCAAAGCATGGCAAGGAATGGTAAAAATCCTGGATTTTGTTCCTTTTTAAGTAATTAGATACATATTAATAGCTTAAGCATTCATTTTAATAAATTTGATTCATTGTGCCATTTAAAGTGGACCAACAGTCAAAAATGGCATAAACCAGACAAACACAACAAACAGTGCTTATACACATCCCTCCCCGGGCCAATTTAGATTGATGTGCATAAAAATTAATTTACCTTTTTCTATCTCTAGATGGCGACTCATGTATTTGCAGGCCACCTGCAAACAGGAAGTGCATCTGAGCTTCCTGTTACTGTGCATTGTCAGTTTTGTCCTTCGAATCCAGGCAGCAGCATGGCTGAGATGCTGGTAGAGGAATCTCTATGGGCACTATGGGCTTTCTTTTTCAACTGTGCCAGGCTGTTGGTACGGTTTAAGCATTTAATAAAAATACAGTATATATTTTATTTTAAAGGGGTAGTGGCTTATAACTTATCTGGCTTGGTTTAGCAAAAAAACTTCATATACAAATTGACCACTAGATGGCAACTCCTCGAATTGCCCTCTAAGGTTTAACTCTTTCAGGTACTTTGTTTCCAGTTCTATAAGGCTTATATGGCTTCTACCACCTTTTGAGTGTGCCTAATTTTAACCCTTTCCTACCACAGTTAGTTTTGGGATTACGTTAGATTGAATGACTCTTAAGGGGAATATAGGGCTGATTCAGCACCGTAAGAATTTTTAAATCATGTTTTTTCTTATGAGAAAAAACATTTTATAACGATTTTTTGTTTCCTTCTTGCAATTCAGCGCCAAATTTAGCTGTGCAAATTATATAAAAATCGATGGTAATGAATTGTGCTAAGCAACAAAATTATTATAAAATATTTATTTTCACAAAAAAAAATTGAGAAAAAAATCTAATGGTGATGAATTAGGCCATACCATATGTTTTGCCCCATAAGGGAGGGGGGGAATGTGTGTCTTATGGCACAAATGTAACAAAAAGGGGGGGCAGTAAAGTTTGACAACCGGCACGCCTGGGCTGCCTCCTGCTGGAAAATGGGATGGGGGAGTGCCACACTGCCTATGGGCATAGGAGGGGGGAATGCCACACTGCCTATTGGAATGGGAGGAGGAATGCCACACTGCCTATGGGAAAAGGATAGGGGGAATGCCACACTGTCTCTGGGAAAAGGATAGGGGGAATGCCACACTGTCTCTGGGAAAAGGATAGGGGGAATGCCACACTGCCTATGGGAAAAGGATAGGGGGAATGCCACACTGCCTATGGGAATAGGATAGGGGGAATGCCACACTGCCTATGGGAATAGGATAGGTGGAATGCCACACTGCCTATGGGAATAGGATAGGTGGAATGCCACACTGCCTATGGGAATAGGATAGGGGGAATGCCACACTGCCTATGAGAATGAGATGGGGGAATGCCACACTGCCTATGGGAATGGGATGAGGGGGATGCCATACTGCCCATGAGAATGTGAAGGGGAAATGCCACACTGCCTATCGGGATTGGGAGGGGAAATGCCACACTGCCTATCGGGATTGGGAGGGGGAATGCCACACTGCCTATCGGGATTGGGAGGGGGAATGCCACACTGCCTATTGGGATTGGGAGGGGGAATGCCACACTTCCTATGCGGAATGGGAGGAGGAATGCCACACTGCCTATGGGGAATGGGAGGGGGAAATGACACCACCGTCTTTGAGTAATGGGAGGGGGGGGAATGGCACACTACCTATCGGGAATAGGATGAGAGGAATGCCATGCTGTCTATGGGGAATGGGAGGGGGGGATGCCACGTGCCAATAGGGAATGGGATGGGGGGAATGTCATGCTGCCTATGAGGAATAGAATGGAGGGGAATGCCACTCTGTCTATGGGTAATGGCATGGGGGAATGCCACTCTGCCTATTGCGAATGGGAGGGGGGTGCCACTCTGCCTATGGGGAATGGGAGGGGGGAGAATGTGACACTGCCTATAATGGAGAATGGGGAGATGCCACACTGCCTGTAAATGGGGAATTCTGCACCTTGCATGTCATTTGGTTCTTGGGAGATGGAGTTTTAGCATATATATGGTTCAGATTATTTTTTTATTTTCCTTCTCCAAATCCTAGGTGTGTCTAATGGGGTAAAAATGTGTCACAAAACTCCCAAAGAAGACCCTATTTTAAAAATGCACACTTCAAAATATGCAAAACCACTTTCAGGAAGATTATTAACCCTTTAGGTGCTTCACAAGAATTAACATAATGAGGTAATAGTGTTGCAATAGTAGGTATACATGTCTGGAAGAGGATAAAAGTTTGGGGATCCCTGTTCCCCGTGCAGCAGACCCATCCTCACGTTCTCCACTTCAGCAGCTGGGGATTGCAGAAGCCACACTCTCTAATGCCCCCCCCCCCCCCCCCCCCCCCGATACAATTTCTGGCTTGCTCCCCTGACAAGACCAACTTTTTAAATGCTTTGACATTTTTTACCAAGCTAAATCATGAAAAAGAGATAAAAATGAAAGGGGTTTGGGCTACCAGTTAAACCCAGTCATTTGAAGTAAATTGTGATTTCTTCTAAAGCTAACTTGGAAGCTAAAGTACCAAATACACTATTGACTGGTCTAAAGAAAAAAAGGTTAGTTTGTCTAACTCATCAATTACGCAAAAGCATGTGCAGCCACTCTTCAAAGTTGCACCCTACACCATATAGGGCATTAGGGATACCTGGCCAAGGGCAAGCCCTAAAATAGTTCACAAATTCAGACTGCACTTCTGTTAACAGGATGAAACATGATGTTTAACCCAGGGCTGTTTCTAGGGGAGAGAAATCAGGGTGATTGCCCTGGGAGCCAATGCCATTGGGGGCACCTTTATGCAGTTGAGTCAGGGCCACTTTTAATGTTTAAGGCTATTAGGCAGGCCCATCATGTCCCCCCCCCATATTAGGCTCGGTCATGGGGAGATGGTAGTGCTTGTGACTAAGAAAGAGGCATAACAAGCGCATGCCTATATGGGGAAGCAGCACCATAGGATGGGTGCGGAGGGGGAAGATTATTTTCTTTCCTGCACTGAGCACTATTTTGCCTTGAAATCGCCCTGGTTAGGTAAAAATATGTATACTACACAACCGATATCTACAAAATGTATATATACTATTAAGGATGTTCTCTGATATGGTGTAAAAATAAAGCAAATAGCAATGGTTGGTCAAACAATGGGATGCCTGGACTCTCCTCTTGTGGGGACATGATCCCGGATGCTTGCCATGTACACTTAGGTTCCTGTGATATCTTGATAGGTCTTCACTTACGTGTATTGTTATTATTCTTGGTGTGCCACACACCCCGCTTCACCTTTAATTCTTCACGATTGGGTTACTCACCGCCAGTTGACGCTGTTGCAGAGAGGAAGTCTTGTAACGAGCCCCCTTCCGCCTATATATACCTGGTACCTCCCATTTATCACCAGTGTTTTTCTCTCTGCATGACGACAAGACAGAAGATTGAAGTCTCCTGTTTGCAGGTAGCCGGGGTCTTACCCCGGCACCCCCTTTTGGTCTATTTCTGCCCGGTTTTGATTGTTTGTACCTTTGTGGTGGAATGGAAGCCTCCCAGCCTAGGCTACTCACTGGGCAAATTGGTAGACGGCGCTATAGGTGCCTAGGAGCTTATCTCCTCCGCTCGACCCCCTGTTTTGGGGGCAATGCGGCTATCCGGCATGGTGATCCGGACATGGGATGCCCCTGTCCCGAGGGTCCCCTTGGCTCCTTACTCTCCCGTTGCGGTCCCTTCTCCCTTCACCATGGGGGGGGGGGGGGGCTGTGTATTGTGTGTTTGTTTCACTGTATGTTTGCTGCTGCTGGCCTGTAGGGCCAGAGCTTTGGGTCAGCTTTAGGGGGACTGGGGCGGGCTGTTTTGCCTCTGGCTTGCTGTTTGCGCCCTTTTTCACCTTTTCAGCTCCCCCTCCCCCCTTCCCCTTGTCTCTTTTGTGCGGGCCGTGGGGTTTTTCTGGGGCAGCTCAGGCTGCCTAGTGTCTCCGTTCCCCTCCCCCCTTTCGCCTTTTACTGAGGGCTTGTTTTGCCCTCTGATTGCTTTCACCGCCGTTCGGCTGGCTGCACTTTTCATATTTGGCGGGGGGGCGGGGCCCGCATGACGTCAGGGGTGGGGGCGTGGCCGGCGGCGCGTCGTTCACCGGCCCCAGCCGCACTTCCTCCCAGTTCATTAGGAGGCTGCGTGCGGGGCTCGGGGCCGCATGTCTCTGTTGCTGCTGCTATTGCTGCCCGCTCCGCCGCCTCTTCCGTGGATGGGCTCTGCAGCTTCGGCTCCACCGCTGCCATTGCGCTGACATTTGCTGCCAAAGTAAGCGGCCTTGCGTGAGGCCGTCTATTTTTTTCATGGTCTCTGATTGTTTGTGGGAGAATTTCTGGTGGAGTCAGATGAGCCTGCAGATCAGCTTGAGGTTGATGCTATTGGCGATTTGTCTGCGGGGGGTTCTCGTGACACCCCCTCCATTCTGGCTCAAATGTTTGAAATTTTGAATTTAGATCCACCTGAGGTCGTCACCCTGCCTAAGGGTCAGTTGTTTAATGTGCCTCAGCCGCCTTTGGTTTTTCCCAGACAACACCACTTTGAGAAAGTTGTGTTCAAAGAATGGGAACATCCCACGCGGTTAACTGGAATTCCTTCCAGTTGGGAGAAACATCCTTTTCCACCAGAATTGGTGAAGCTTTGGTCGGTTCCTCCTGAGGTCGATACCCCTGTATTAGGGCTCTCCAGCACGGCTATGGTGCAGTCTGCTGAGACTACTGCCCTTAAGGATGGTGAGGATCGTCGGATTGACCAGTACGCTCGCCATGGTTTCAGTTATGCTGGGTCAACGATGCGCCCGGTGTGTGCTTCGGCGCTTCTTCTATTGGCGGTTAGATCTGTAATTCAGGGTCTGTGTGTGGATCTTGATCCCACTTGCAAGGAGCTTATTGCTCTCAGTGTGAGTCTTTTGTTTCCTATGTTCTGTCCACTCAGGACGATGCGCTGGCTATGAGTAGCAAGACAGCTGCAATGCTGGTCGCTATTCGTCGGGCAGTATGGCTGCGCCAGTGGTCGGCGGATGCAGCTTCTAAAAAGGTGCTCACAGCTCTCCCCTTTTTGGGATTGCGGCTGTTTGGTGATAAAATTGATTCAGTTGCAAAAGGTGGCAAAATGCCGCAACGTAAGAGGCCTTGTCGTCCCTTTCGGGGGGCAAGTTCTGGTAGGCCTTCCTTTCGGGGATTCAGAGCGGGTAGGGGGGCTTCCTTTCCCGCTACCAGAGGTGCAGGTTGGACTCGGGGGAAGGGCCGTGGCCGCCCCGCACAGTCCTGGGACTCCAAGCCCAAGCCTGCCGGTAAGCCCGCTCAGCAATGAGGGGCTGCCCTCACCCGTGCGGGTGGGGGGACGATTGCGTCACTTCTCCCAGGTTTGGGTCCAGGAGATTCCGGACAGATGGATCCGGGAGGTAGTGTCGTCCGGATACAAACTGGAATTCGAGTCTCGCCCTCCTTCACGGTTCTTTCGGTCTCGGGTGCCCATCGATCCTTTGGCTGCACAGGGGCTCCTGGCGTGGGTGAAGAATCTGTTAGAGATGGCGGTCATCCGGCCGGTATCGCGCTTAGAGATGGGCCTCGGTTTCTACTCCAATCTTTTCGCAGTCCCCAAAAAGGACGGGTCGGTTCGTCCCGTCCTGGACCTGAAATTACTCAAGTTCATCCGTTTTCGGAAGTTTCGCATGGAAACTTTGCGTACGGCCGTCGGTTCCCTTCGGCAGGGGGACTTTATGACGTCCATAGACATCAAGGATGCTTATCTTCATGTTCCCATCTGCCACGCTCATCAACGTTTTCTTCGATTCGTGATGAAAGATCAGCATTTTCAATTCATGGCACTTCTGTTTGGCCTTACCTCGGCTCCAAGAGTGTTTACCAAGGTGCTGGCAGGGGTGATGGCCATTTTCAGATCTCAGGGCATTCGGGTCGTACCTTATTTGGACGACCTTCTCATCATGGCTCCGTCACTCAATCAATCGGAGACAGACACCAGGATGGTGGTCTCCATGCTGGAAAGCTTTGGTTGGGTGATCAACTTCCCCAAGTCCTCCCTCGCTCCGGCCAGGGTGGTGTCCTTTCTGGGGATGCAGTTGGACTCTCTTCAAGACAGAGTGTTTCTCCCCCAGTCCAAAATTCATCTGATTCAGGAGTTGGCTCGGGTCCTACTTTCCAATCCTCGGCCGTCCATCCGTCTGGGGATGAGGCTGGTAGGGTTGATGGTCGCCTCTTTCGAGGCAGTGCCCTTTGCTCAATTTCACACGAGGACACTTCAGCTTTATCTGTTGGCGTCCTGGGACCGGCAGCCTCGGTCGCTGGATCAGCCCTTCCAGTTGTCCTTCCGGGTCCGGCAGTCCCTCCAGTGGTGGTTGGTCTCGGCCAATCTTGTGAGGGGCAGGTCCTTCCTGACCCCTCTTTGAGAAATTGCCACCACGGACGCCAGTCTTTCGGGATGGGGTGGATTCTGGAAGGAGCTTCAGTTCCAGGGGCAGTGGGGACCTCAAGAGGCCCACTTACCCATCAATGTCTGGTGCTTGCTCTCCTGACTCATCACGTTCTGGGCCTTCCGGTCCAGGTGCGTTCAGACAATCGAACAGCGGTTGCTTACATCAATCATCAGGGAGGGACTCGCAGTCTGAGTGCTCTCAGAGAGGTGTCCCTGATCCTGACCTGGGCAGAGGCCCATGTTCCTTGTCTCTTGGCGGTATACATTCCAGGAGTGGAGAACCAGGAAGCGGACCAGTTGAGCAGGGGCTCTCTCCGTCTGGGAGAATGGGCTCTCCATCCTCAGGTTTTTCGCTCACTGTGTCTCCGATGGGGGACACCGGGGGTAGACCTGTTTGCCTCTCGTCACAATCACAGGTTACCGAACTTCGTGTCGCTCTCCCGGGATCCTCTGGCTCTGGCAGTGGATGCCATGTCCCTGAGCTGGGGGGATCTGGGATTTCTATACCTGTTTCCTCCGATACCCATGCTGGGCAGGGTGATTCGGAAGTTGGCTCTGGAAAGGGTGTCCGCCGTTCTCGTGGCCCCAAGGTGGCCAAGGCGAGTGTGGTTCACAGACATCGTTCGGCTGGCAGTGGACCAGTTCGTTCTGCCTCTTCGGCCCGATCTGCTCACTCAGGGTCGGTTGTGTTACCCCAATTTACCAGCGCTGGGTTTGACGGCCTGGCTGCTGAAACCTCCATCTTGAAGGAGGAGGGTCTTTCTGACTCAGTCGTTAAGACTTTGATCAGTGCCCGGAAGAGGTCTTCTTCTATCATCTACTATCGGTCTCCAGGATTCTGGAGTTTTTACAATCTGGGCTGGACTCTGGTCTTCAGCTAAGTACTTTGAAAGGGCAAGTTTCTGCCTTATCTATCTTTTTTCAGAAGCGTTTTGCGCTTCATTCTTTAGTTAAAACTTTTTTCCAGGGGGTTACGCATGTGCAGCCTCCCAGGAAACCATTACTCCCGGTTTGGGATTTGAATTTGGTTCTTTCTGTTCTGCAGGCTCCTCCTTTTGAGCCTCTGCAAGATATTGCTTTGTCTACCCTGACTCAGAAGATTGTCTTCTTGGTAGCTATCACTTCGGTCCGGCGTGTCTCGGAGTTGGCGGCCTTGTCTATCCAGGCGCCCTACTTTGAGAGACATCAGGATAAAGTGGTCTTTCGGTTCAAGCCAGACTTTCTTCCTAAGGTTGTTTCTGCTTTTCATTTGAATCAGGATATTGTTCTTCCCTCCTTGTGTCCTAATCCTAAGAATGACAAAGAGAGGGTTTTGCATTGTTTGGATGTAGTACGCTGTGTTAAGTACTACTTGATTATCACGTCTCCTTTTCGTAAGACGGATGCCTTTTTTGTTGTGCCCTGTGGGCCTAAGAAGGGTTTGGCACCAGCCAAATCTGCCATTAGCAAATGGATACGTCAGGCCGTTACTGCGGCCTATTCTGCTAAGGGGAAAGTTCCCCCTTTTCGTATCACTGCTCATTCTACTTGCGCCGTTGGAGCGTCTTGGGCGTATCAGCACCAAGCTTCTGTTGAACAAGTTTGTAAGGCCGCCACTTGGTCTTCTGTTCATACTTTTTCTAAGTTTTACAAAGTTGATGTGCAAGCCTCAGCGGATGCTGTTTTTGGCCGCAAAGTTCTGCAGACTGCAGTCATTTAAGTTATGCTTCACCTGGCCTTGAGATGCCCTTCCCTTGTGGACACTGCTTTTGGATGTCCCAATCGTGAAGAATTAAAGGTGAAGCGGGGTGTGTGGCACACCAAGAATAATGCCATTTTGTGAGTACTCACCTGAAAAATGGATATTGTTGGTGTGCCACACACCCCGCATCACTCCCACCCTTTTCGGTATTCCGAATCCTTTATATGGTGAAGCTTTTATTTATTTTGATTATTTTGAGGTTACCGTTAATTTACTGGTACCTTGTCTTTCTGCTTTTTAATACACTGGTGATAAATGGGAGGTACCAGGTATATATAGGCCGGAAGGGGGCTCGTTACAAGACTTCCTCTCTGCAACAGCGTCACCTGGCGGTGAGTAACCCAACCGTGAAGAATTAAAGGTGAAGCGGGGTGTGTGGCACACCAACAATATCCATTTTTCAGGTGAGTACTCACAAAATGGCATTTTTTGTTAGGCTATTTATTGTATTTTAGAAGTTGTGACACTGTGCATGTGTAATGTATTTCTTCTCTATTTCACTTGGTATGTATTTTTAAGTTTTATATTTACTCTTTTGCAGCCATAGGGTTTATTCCCTCTTGGCTAGTTATTACTGGTGTAATTAAACATTACTAATGATTCACTTAATTGATACTCTATATTTATTAGATTTATTGCGATTATCATTAACAAACTTTATTATTGCTCTCACTCACGCCCTCCCTTGTATGTTTTTGGTTTTAATTTATCCATCGTGTTTGTTTTGTAAGGTCTTATTTCTGTACATTATTTTTGTCTTATTAAAGTTATATATATATATTTTTAATACATTTGGATTAGTGATAGTATATGCTTTGTGTGCTTTTAAATATTGATGGAAACATATTTTATCTATGTATATAATAAAAAATAGCAGCTTGATCTTGATCTTGTATTTTATGATACTGAGACCTCTAGCCAAGTTTCATTTCTCCTGACAGGAGCAAAGAGCAATGTGACTGTGGGCAGCGCCAGTGACTGTTTGTTTTTGTGCAGTATCTGAAAACATCAGTCTAGAACAGGTGAGCAGGGTCCCAGGCTGGGAACAGGTAAACAGAGTAGCAAGTAGAAACACAGGTTGGGAACCGGAGAGCAGAGAAGCATGCTGGGTACAGTTGAGCAGAGTAGAAGGCTGGGAACGTATACACATAACACAGTACAACCCGTCTACACCACCAAAGAGGCAAGCTACCGACTGCCCAAATCGTAGGAGGTCCAGTGCTGGACAGTGTCAGGAAAAGGCTGGTCCTCTGGCTGCAGTACCCTTTTGCTACCTGCTGGTGGCACTGTTCTCTGCAGGCAAGGAAGGGTGCTCTGGTGTTAACTTTCTTACACCCATGTTCAGACACCTCTCGCTCAGTTCTTTCAACCTACATCCACTAATCATCTGGCTGCCAATCTGATTTATCCTGGATTTCCTGGCTCCCTGTACCCCTGTACCCTGTTATCCTGGTCCGTCAGTCCTGTCCTGTTCTGGTTTCCTGCTCCAGTTATCATTTCCCATCCTCCAGCTTCAGTTGTCACACTCCACCTACAGGTTGATATTTCCCTCCTTGTTTCACAGCCTTGTACATAGATATTTGTAAACCTATATATAGTTTATTGCTGTGTCTTGTATATAGTAGTTTTGTAGTGCAGTGTGTTTTAATTTGTTTATTAGAGGCGTTTAGTTCAGGGTTGTGTTTTACAATAAACCACCATTTAGTTATATTGGTTTCTGTTTTGAGTATCTATCATTTGCTGGTCATGCCTTGCAGCTCTGTGACTGACAGAGAGCCCGTAACCTAACCAAGTCTTTAGAACCACCCCAAAGGGAGGTGAGTACCAATGGCCACAGGAAGCCCTGTAGTGGTCACAGACTTGGGAAAGGTGAGACAGAGGGCAGATGGTACACAGCAAAAACAGGTAACCAATGAAGGGTATGGGCCTCTGTACAGGCAGCAGAGGGTCAGTGACCCAGTACAGACAATTGTCTAGGTCCATTGTACAGACAATGGAGGGATGGGCTACAATAAAGTACAGACATTGGCTCAAATGGGTGCTTATAGAAATGAGGCCGCACAACCAACGAATAAAATTAATACAAAATGTTTAATGTCACAAGAAGTACCAAAAACACATATCCAAACACATACAAAGACAAAATTACTTAAAAAACATGAAAAGACAATGCCCTCCGGTGGCCAAACCCTATTACTGACTCTAAAAAACAAGTATATAAACTGCCTGCCTAATAGGAATAATTTAGCTGTTTGGAGCTATTTTATAAACAATCAATAGTGAAATATTTAAATATATTATTCAAACCCGTGATGATAAGAACAGCAAATCTACATGATTATATATAAACCAATTTGTAAGATGAAATCAACAAAGTGCAAAGTGCTAAGTGATAATGTGCAAAAGTATGCTCAAAAATGACAAAAAATATATTAAACCATACTAAATGTTCTATACTGTCTGTAGTGACAGGTGCAAAAAGACATGTTCAATTGTAAACAAGATTATTCCATTCCCCATCAACTGTATATGCAAACATTAGAAAAAAGTAAAGGCAGAGTAAAAGCAGGCAAGAGATAAGAAATGTAAATATCACCGTAGTAAAGATGAGTCCCAGGTGCCACCGGAGGTATGCAAGCACCTACGCGTTACGTGGCCCCGCCCACTTCCTCAGGATGCTGACGGGTTTGAATAATATATTTATATATTTCACTATTGATTGTTTATAAAATAGCTCCAAACAGCTAAATTATTCCTATTAGGCAGGCAGTTTATATACTTGTTTTTTAGAGTCAGTAATAGGGTTTGGCCACCGGAGGGCATTGTCTTTTCATGTTTTTTAAGTAATTTTGTCTTTGTATGTGTTTGGATATGTGTTTTTGGTACTTCTTGTGACATTAAACATTTTGTATTAATTTTATTCGTTGGTTGTGCGGCCTCATTTCTATAAGCACCCATTTGAGCCTGTGCTGGCAGACTCACTGTTGTGGTTTATGTACTAAGGGTTACTATGTATCCGGGTGCTTTGGGGCCTGCACCCACTTAATACTATTACTTGATAGCTGTGCATTACAGTAGGTGTTTTTTGGTTTAAAGTACAGACATTGATCCAGCCCAGAGGCGGGGCTAGATACATACATTGATAGGAAAGACAAGAGGAGTAAATCAGACATACCTGAGGAAGATCAGAGAGCATGAGGACCCAAGGAAAAACCACACAAACACAGCAGATACACACAAGCACAATGGTAAGTGGCTCAACAATGAGGTCAGCGAACTTGGAGCAATAATAGGCACATAGCTGGTTCAAAGCCCCATCACTGTTTGTCCTTATATTTATTTTGTACCGTAAGGGAAAAAGGTTAGTATTTTGTTCTCACTGTAGCCCTTGCAGCCTGGGGCTAATTTGTACTGCAATCACTTACATACATATTTATGCAGTAAAATGAAGAATCATCAGAAATTATTTTTGTTTACTGGCCCAGTTGTATTGCAGTAGATTTTGAAAAGTCCTGTAGGATGCAAATCTCCATCATTCACTGGAGGACACAACATTTAAATGGAGTGTAATTACACCTATCAGGAGGCTGCACACTAGAGAGCTCTTCCACCTATCAGGGCTTTACCTGGGTCTCTGCAGACCAAGTCTAAGTTTACTCTAGTTTCATGAGAAATGCTTTGCGGGACCTGAGCCTACAAATTTTTAATTTAGTTTGTTTTTACTATTTACCTGTTTCTGAACATCTGTTTTTTTGGGATGGGGCAGTGCTGAATGGCTACTTCCCTGCTGACACAGCGAATTGACCACCCAGGTTAATGAGGAACAGATTTCTAATGTCACTCATTTTAAGGAGCCCTGCAGGACAAGAACTACCCCCATGCTGGTCTCTGGGTGGCCTGGTCCATATTCAGAGTTTTCAACCGTTAAAGAGGAACATCGGGGGGAGGTTAAAACCTCCCCAAGCCTCACCAATCTGCTGCCCTCCTCCGGGTTTTACCTTTGAGCATTTTTTATTCACCTCCCTGGGGGATCTGTCTTCTGCGTCTCTCGGATTCCGCCAATCTTCAGACGGGTGGTGACATTTTGCATCCCATAAGGCACTGCGCAGGGCCCCTGTTCTCGTGCCTGTGCAGTGCCAGTGAATGGAATGCAATTGAGCCGTCCGAAATCTTGCGAGATTTCGCTGAGCGGTTCGGGACTTTGAAGAGGCCAGCTAAAGCCATTCTGTCACTAACAGACAGCTAAGCCAGCACGGGGGGCAGTGATCGTGCACTAAAGCAGCCGGATGTCGCCGCAGCAGGCCAGGGCAACATCCAAAAGGTAAGTAGGGGCCGATGGGGGAGGAATTCGGACCCTTTTTGTTTTGAGTCCGATGTTCCTCTTTAACATTCCAGAGATCATAGTGAGGACGACATGCACCACCAAGGTGGATGCTGTTTTTGTATTTGTACTTTGGCTATAATTTAGGGAGGACCTAAGATAACCTTCTTGTTACACTATGGTGGACTTTTGACAGAATTGTGCAAAGACTTTAGAGGCAGGTATCTATAGGTCTTAGTCTTATGTCTGTCCTTACATGTGTGTTATATCTAGTCTAATGAAAATAGCAGGTTCCACTCCTTTGTATGTGTAGCTCACTTCTGAAAACACTACACTTTTGGGACTTAAGGAGAAAGCTCAACAGACAAATGATATTGACATGTTGGTCCAGTCTGTACTCGATATTCTGACAATGAAACATAGAAAGTTGACGGCAGAAGGAGACCATACGGTCCATGTAGTCTGCCCTTATGTGTATACTGTATGTACTCTTTATCTTAGGATAGATGTGTGCTTATCCCAGGCATGTTTAAATTCAGTGACTGTTGATTTTTCAATTACCTCTGCTTGAAGTTTGTTCCAAGCATCTACTACTCTTTCTGTAAAATAATATTTTCTAACATTGCTCCTGATCTTCCCCCCGACTAGCTTCAGGTTGTGCCCCCTTGTTCTATCATTAAGCTTTTTCTTAAAAACACTTCCCTCCTGAACCTTATTCAAGTTTAAGTTTAAGTCCTTCCACCATTTTTGTTGCCCGCCTTTGGACACGTTCTATTTGAATAATGTCTTTTTGCAGGGAATGTCTCCAGAACTGCACACAGTATTCTAGCTGTGGCCTTACCAGGGCTCTATACAGCGGCATCACAACCTCCCTCTTCCTACTGGTGATGCCTCGAGCTATGCAGCCGAGCATCCTGCTTGCTTTTCCCACTGCCTGGCTACACTGTCCACTCATCTTGCAGCTATCAGTAATCAGTACCCCTAAATCTCTCTCCTCCGAGGTCCTGGCTAACACAGTGCTGCCCATACGGTACTCAGAGCAGGGATTCCTTCTACCCAAGTGCATGATTTTACATTTAGAGACATTTAGAGATTAAACTCTAGTTTCCACAGTTTTGACCATCTATCCAGTAAAGCTAAATCATTTTCCATGTTGCAGACACCTCCAGGAATATCCACCCTATTACTAACCTTTGTATCATCAGCAAACAGACAAACTTTTCCTACCAAGCCTTCTCCTATGTCACTTACAAATATATTAAAAAGAATGGGGCCCAGGACAGAGCCTTGCGGCACACCACTTGTAACTCGCCTTTGTTCAGATTGCACACCATTTACAACAACGCTCTGATACCGATCCCTCAGCCAGCTGGAAATCCACTGAAATATCCAGGGATTGAGTCCTACCTTCAATAACTTATCTATGAGCTCCTTATGTGGTACAGTGTCAAAGGCTTTGCTAAAATCCAGATAGGCGATATCCACAGCAACACCTTCATCTAACACTTTAGTGACATTGTCAAAGAAATCAATAAGATTGGTCTGACATGATCTGCCCTCAGTAAAGCCGTGCTGTTTTGGGTCCAATAGGTCATTAATTTTTAGATGGGAAATTATCTGTTTTTTTAAGAGTGTTTCCATTAATTTGACCACTATAGATGTTAACTAACTGGCCTGTAATTACTGGCTTCTTCTCTACTCCCCTTTTTATGGATTGGTACGACATTGGCCATTCTCCAATCATCTGGAACCTCACCAGTTGAAAGGGAATGATTAAGTAAATCAGAGGGGCTGCAATCACAAACCTAAGTTCCCTTAGAACTCTGGGGTGGATTCCATCTGGACCCATCGCCTTACTTACCTTTAGATGTGCCAGCTCGGATAGGACATTAGCCTCCAGAAACTCCGGAGCTGTGCCCTCCCAGCTGGATGCTGTGCTATGGCCGTGCCTGCTACTATCTGAAAATACCGAACAAAAGTAGCTATTCAGATGGTCAGCCACAGCCTTATCTCGGTCAGTATAATTATTTTCCCCATTTCTAATTTTTGAGAATGCATTGTTTTTCTTCTTTCTGTCACCAATATATCGGAAAAAGGTTTTATCTCCCCTCTTAGTAGATTTGGCCATTTCTTCCTCCTTTTGCCCTTTAGCAGTCCTTATAATCAGTTTTGCTTCCCTCTATTTAATTTTATACGCCTCTCTGTCAGCTACACTTCCACTTACTTTATACTTCTTATAGGCAGACTTCTTTTCTTTTATGATAGTGCTGACTTCCCTAGTAAACAATAATGGTTTCTTCTTCCTTTTATTCTTGCTAGTTTGTTTGTTTCCATTAAACACCCTGAATAAGAGTCTATCTTATATGTTTCCCCCACCCTGTACATACAGATTGCTCACATTAAAAATCATCTACTGCATGTTATGAGCCTTTAAACATCCAAGATGGCGGCTCATGAAACATCAGGCAGCCTGAAAACAGGAAGTGCCTTCTGACTGTGCTGCTATGCATTCTGGGTCTGCTGACCTTTTCCTGCTCTGCTCTGTCTGAGCAAAGCACAGCTATAACCCGCCCCCCTGTACTTTATCCCACTCGCCTCTCCTCAGTAAGTGTAATGCTTCTGAGTAAAGATGGCGGCGCCCATATCCTAAAGTCCTTAACAGAGGTGCAGCCCAGTGGGGGAAAGAATAATAAATAAGTGACTAAAAACTTAAAATATATTACTTTTAGATGCTGGGGAATAGTTTTTTAAGGGTTCAGGCTTTTCAATAAATCATAGTGAAGGTCCGGTTTAAGGGCCTCTGATATATTCCTGCTCTTGCATGTCGATGCACTTGGGATATTCCAGTCCACATCAGGCATGTTGAAGTCACCTGTAATTACAATGTCCCCCTTCTCTGCCATTACACTGATTTCATCTATTAACAGGTTATCTAGATCCTCAGATTGTCCAGGGGGCCTATATATCACACCAATTCTGACCACAGCTCCCTCCTTAGTCTGCATGGTAACCCAGAGAGTTTCTAGTTCATTATGTGTATGCTGAATTATTGTTGATTGAAGGGTAGTCTTGACATAAATGGCTACTCCACCGCCCTTTCTATCCAATCTGTCTTTTCTGTACAATGTGTAACCGGGTATGGCTATCTCCCAGTCATTGTGATCCTTGAACCAAGTCTCTGTTATTGCAACAAGATCCAATTCATCTCTGGATATGATAGCCATTAATTCACAGAGCTTGTTGCCCAAGCTGCGAGCATTGGTACACATCATGTGGATGTTGTTGGTATTGTATTTTAGTGTGTCCTTGATCTTTTCCACCTCTACCCTACCACTGACCGGGTTTCCTGCTTCAATGTCCTGCTTCATCCTAAATGGTAGGGGACAGAAATCACCCTTACAAGTTACATCTCTGTCCCTCTCTGTGGGAGCCTCTTCTTCCCCAGTCTCTCGGTGAGAGTCTCTTCTTTCTTGGGCTCTCTGTGGGAGCCTCTTCTTTCCCAGTCTCTGTGGGAGCCTCTTCTTCCCCAGTCTCTCTGTGAGAGTCTCTTCTTTCCCAGTCTCTGTGGGAGCCTCTTCTTCCCCAGTCTCTCGGTGAGAGTCTCTTCTTTCTTGGGCTCTCTGTGGGAGCCTCTTCTTCCCCAGTCTCTCGGTGAGAGTCTCTTCTTTCTTGGGCTCTCTGTGGGAGCCTCTTCTTTCCCAGTCTCTGTGGGAGCCTCTTCTTCCCCAGTCTCTCGGTGAGAGTCTCTTCTTTCTTGGGCTCTCTGTGGGAGCCTCTTCTTTCCCAGTCTCTGTGGGAGCCTCTTCTTCCCCAGTCTCTCGGTGAGAGTCTCTTCTTTCTTGGGGTCTCTGTGGGAGCCTCTTCTTTACCAGTCTCTGTGGGAGCCTCTTCTTCCCCAGTCTTTCGGTGAGAGTCTCTTCTTTCTTGGGCTCTCTGTGGGAGCCTCTCCTTCCCCAGTCTCTGTGGGAGCCTCTCCTTCCCCAGTCTCTCGGTGAGAGTCTCTTCTTTCCCAGTCTCTGTGGGAGCCTCTCCTTCCCCAGTCTCTCGGTGAGAGTCTCTTCTTTCTTGGGCTCTCTGTGGGAGCCTCTTCTTCCCCAGTCTCTCGGTGAGAGTCTCTTCTTTCTTTGGGCTCTCTGTGGGAGCCTCTTCTTTCCCAGTCTCTCGGTGAGAGTCTCTTCTTTCTTGGGCTCTCTGTGGGAGCCTCTTCTTCCCCAGTCTCTTGGTGAGAGTCTCTTCTTTCCCAGTCTCTGTGGGAGCCTCTTCTTTCCCAGTCTCTGTGGGAGCCTCTTCTTCCCCAGTCTCTCGGTGAGAGTCTCTTCTTTCTTGGGCTCTCTGTGGGAGCCTCTTCTTCCCCAGTCTCTCGGTGAGAGTCTCTTCTTTACCAGTCTCTGTGGGAGCCTCTTCTTCCCCAGTCTCTTGGTGAGAGTCTCTTCTTTCTTGGGCTCTCTGTGGGAGCCTCTTCTCTCCCAGTCTCTGTGGGAGCCTCTTCTTTCCCAGTCTCTGTGGGAGCCTCTTCTTCCCCAGTCTCTCGGTGAGAGTCTCTTCTTTCTTGGGCTCTCTGTGGGAGCCTCTTCTTCCCCAGTCTCTCGGTGAGAGTCTCTTCTTTACCAGTCTCTGTGGGAGCCTCTTCTTCCCCAGTCTCTTGGTGAGAGTCTCTTCTTTCTTGGGCTCTCTGTGGGAGCCTCTTCTCTCCCAGTCTCTGTGGGAGTCTCTTCTTTCCCAGTCTCTGTGGGAGCCTCTTCTTCCCCAGTCTCTCGGTGAGAGTCTCTTCTTTCTTGGGCTCTCTGTGGGAGCCTCTTCTTTCCCAGTCTCTGTGGGAGCCTCTTCTTCCCCAGTCTTTCAGTGAGAGTCTCTTCTTTCTTAGGCTCTCTGTGGGAGCCTCTTCTTTCCTAGGCTCTTTGTGGGAGCCTCTTCTTTCCCAGCCTCGCAGCCCCATTTCTGCTGTGTTCAAGGGTGCTGGGACACGCAGTTCTAATTATGGGGTGGAGCGTGGGCCCCCCAAAAATAACTGCTCCATACCATGCACACCCTTAATCTGGCCTTGGCACTGAGGCATGTGTAACATGCAATAGCAACCCCTTGTTTCAATCATTAATTTAAGACCTTCTATAGGTTTTTAAAGCAAAAGTCCAGTCGTGGGGGAAGCCTGTGGACGTTTATGTCATCACATTCTATCCCTATCCCCAGCTCAGTGCCCCCAAACAGCCTGTGTTCCTTTTTTTTTTCTTTTTTTTTTTACTAAAGCCTTTGCCCACTATTCATAACAACACAAACCAGATGCAGATGGCCATATAGCTCCCTGGCTGAGCAGCCCCGCTTATGAGTTTGTATGAGGGCCCATCAGATTTTCAGCTCATGGAGAAGAAAAACGTAACCAAGGTCTTTATGAGCTACCTGACAACAAGACACTGCTGCTTTGGTGTGAGTCATCAGTACACATAGTAACAAACCTATACTCTCATAACACTCCCATCAAGAACAAAACCCTGATAAATTGCTGAGATGCAGGAAGAAACCTCACCCTCTTCACAGCACTACTGTCCAGGGGGTTCCCTGAGCAAGTGTGCACAGCGCCATGAGTTCCAGCCTGTAGAGATTCTGAAACCCTTCAGCATTCCTGCAGACACATTAAACACAATTACAAGCAGTTCTGGAACGCAGGTCTAATGAGTAGATCTGTCTGATTTTTAGACTTCCTAAAGGACATTTTTTCTGCTTTAAAGTGGACCATAACCCACGGATATCAGCCTGTGCCGATTGAACCCCCCCCCCCCCGGCATCCAAAATCAGGATGCCCGCTGTGTGAAACCCCCCAGGTCGCCCATAAACTCGCCCTTCTTTTCCGGAACAATGGCGCATGTGCGAGCCGCGGCAAGAAATCCCAGCTATCCCTCTAGCAAGGCCCGCACCAGGCATTTGTGAATGGCCAGCGCAGGCACGCTCCCTGTTAGAGGGTAGCGGGGGATGTGGCCATCAGCGCACTCGGATCCGCTCGCCTTAAACAATGGGCGGGAGCGGATCCGAGCACACTGATTGGACGAACGACCAAGCATGTGCTGTAGGACTGGGAAGAGGGGAGTTTCTTTGGGCAACCTGGGGGTTTCACACAGCAGGGCACCCCAGATCGGGGAGCCTGGGGGGCAAGGACCAAAACCCAGGAATGTCAAAATCCTGGGTTTTGGTCCACTTTAAGAATCCCACACTTATTTCCTGGTTATCGAGCCAGAATACGCCTTCAACCCTACTACGTCTTAAAGCAGGGGTACTCAAAGGGTAGCTCGGGAGCCACATGTGACTTGCAGAATCTTGTGTTGGGGCCCCAGGGCTGTCTGCAGCCCTTAGATTGCTGCACAAAAACATTAATTTACCTTTTTCTAACTGATGCTTTGGTGAATTTTAAAAACAAAATGGTGGCTCATGCACCTGCAGACTGCCTACAAACAGGAAGTGCTGCTGAGTTTCCTGTTACTGTGTATTGTCAGTTATGTCAGTTGAATCCAGGCAGCCATCACCCCTGTTTGGTTTGTTGGAAATAAACACAGTGAAGGAGGTTTAGTCAGATTTTAGTAGTAAGGGACAGAGTGAGGGTAGATGGACACTAGGTGCCGGCTCAATGTACAGTCGGGTTACGGGTAGGTAAAATACTTGTTGATTGGTCCTGTGCTGTACAAAGTGCCTGGTAAATGTTTTTTGGGGGTGCTGAACCTGGAGGACCTTGGAGGTGGGGCTGGAGGAGTCTCCCCCATAAGGGGCAGAGAGAAAGGCCGATATTGACACACTCCCCGCGACCCTTTGGGGGGAAGAAAACCTTATTGCAGCGGAGTCCTGGTGGGGGGACCAGGTGGGGACTAACCACAGGACAAGGTGAAGAATGGGGACACTGGCAGGCTGAATCATTACTAAGGCCAGATAGCGACAGATGAGTGTCTGTAGCGAGGCTTTGAGAGTGACCGCTAGTAGTCGCTGTGCTCGGCCATAGCTCTTTGATTCAGAGCTCCTCAGTCGCTGGCCTACATTGATGAATATGATGTGTGAGTCACAGTACTACGCTGTATGGGAGCGAACGGTAGCGCTAGCTCAGTGCGACTGACTCACACCACAATCATCAAAAAAACAGCCTCAAACATCGCCGGCGCTCGAAATCGTGTTTTTGTAGCCCATAGTGCCAGAAGCTGTGTAATTAAAGTCTGTTTTTGAACATGTATCCACTAGTAACAAAGCAAAAACATATGGAATTACATTGTTATAACACTGTAACATGAACACTTTAATACCAGACATGTAAGGACAATTCTTCATAAAAAATATTATTAATCCAAAGAGTTTTCAAAAATGTCATTTTCTTGCCCAGGAAGTTTTGAGATTTTTTTTAAGAAAAAAAAAAAATTGGGATCAAGAAAGGGATTTAAGGAACGTCCATTGAAATGTATGGGGGAGCGCCAGGTAGCGAGAGGTAAGATGTGGCGCTCTGCAAGGCTGAACGCCGGTGCTGTATGCTGAGCCTGGGATAATGATGAATCGTACGCTACATGGCGTTGTTCTAGTCGCTCACCAGATTTGGCTTCATTGCGTGCCGTCTCCAGCGTTCACCTGGCGCTGTACAGGCACTACCTGGTGCTATCCCTTCATGAATAAGGCCCTATGTTTGTTTGAACATTGGTCTGCCGCTGTCTTTTACAGGTCATTGCTGGACTTCTGCTGGCTTCCCTCTTCCTAGGAACTTAGTACCTTTCCCCTAGCCCAGGGACAGTCCCTCTACTAGCTTGGCCCTGCCTGAGGGTCACCTCCCAGCCTCCCCTAAAGCACATCCAAACTGCACCAGGTGTCCCTGCCCCTGTGCTTCCAGCACTGCATTCTTTTTTCCAGCCTGCCCATGTCTGGGTCTCAATTACACACCGCTTCTGGACCAGGGGGTCTATTCATGTGGGGAAAGTGTATTAAATGGTGGGGGGTCCTCATGCACTCTGCATTTTAAGCAGTAAGTTAAACCGGACCTTCACCCTGAATAAGAGCATATCTTATATGTTTACCACACCTTGTACATACACAATGCCCAAATTAAAAATCATCCTATCTGCATCTACTGCATTTTATCACCCTTTAAACATCCAAGATGGCAGCTCATGAAGCCTTAGGCTGCCTGCAAACAAGAAGTGTCTTCTGATTGTGCTGCTTTGCATTCTGGGATTGCTGTCCTTTTCCTGGCCCCCAGCTCTGCTCTGTCTGTGCACAGCTATAACTCTGCCCCCCTGCACTTTTGACCCCTCTCCTCAGGATGTGATGTTACTGAGCCAAGATGGCGGCGCCCGTATCCTAGAGTGTGAACAGAGTTGCAGGCCAGTGGGGGAAAGAATAATACGTGATTAAAAATGTTAAATATATTAATTTGGTAATAGTTTTTTAAGGGTTTGGGCTTTTCATTAAATGATGCTGAAGGTCTGGTTTAAGTCGGAAATGACTTACTTTTTCTACCCCTGCAGCAAGGGGGTTTGGCAACTAGGAAAAGCCAGCTGCATGCCCACTCATCAAAACCTGGGAACGGGCGACCCTGTACTTATCACTTCTGCCTTCCATTAGAGCAGGCTGTCAGTGTGACACACCATGTGACTACCTGTAATCATTTGGGTTCATGGGGCAGGGGAGCCTGTAGGCCATTCCAAACTGAATGTGGTTCCCAATCAAGGTGAGACAGGTTGGGGACTTCTGTCTAATGAAGTCTGTCCAGGTATAAACAAAGCAAAAAAAAAACGATATACTCATCTTTTTGTGTGTTTTAAAATGTATTTCAGAGATCAAGCACCTCACTATCCAGCGCCCTACAGTCCAACGCCGGTCTTCATTTGCCCCTCTGTATGCTTACTATATTAACTATAATGGAGGGAGCATGCCAAGGGTCATTAGGATCCTTCCATTGCAATCCATGGGGCTGGTTTCTGTCCTGGAGGTGGTGGCTGCTCCCTTATGAATGGGAGAACTGGTGCTGGACAGCAGGGTGCTCAGTCTCAACAATCTGCAAATTTAATAACACCTGAGCCACACAAAAGAGCTGCAGGGAACAAAAGGCGAGTATGTTTTTTTTTTGTGTGTGTGTGAAGTTGAAAGGAGGAACAACCTTTCATAGGAGACGTTGGATGCCTTAAGTGATCATACTTTTTCCAGCTTACATTTAAAGATTAACCTAAGTGTGTTTTGCATTAAATATTCATATATGTGGGAAAACTGGTTCTTCAGTCTTCCCATATACAGTGATAATTCTTTGAAATGCAGAAGGTGCTTGTAATAAAAAAAAGACCAACGTGAAAGATATGCTTGAGGCATTTAAAGCAGATAAAAATCTGTGAAGACCGCTTGGCTTCCCCCAGGGTATCCATATTCCATGCCATGTGAACCTGCCCAGAACTCACCTTTCTGGAGTCTCCTATTGCGTTTATTCTCAGTGTGCCACACACCCCGCTTCACCTTTAAATTCTTCACGATTGGGTTACTCACCGCCAGGTGACGCTGTTGCAGAGAGGAAGTCTTGTAACGAGCCCCCTTCCGGCCTATATATACCTGGTACCTCCCATTTATCACCAGTGTTTTTCTCTCTGCATGACGGCAAGACAGAAGAATGAAGTCTCCTGCTTGCAGGTAGCCGGGGTCTTACCCCGGCACCCCCTTTGGTCTATTTCTGCCCGGTTTTGATTATTTGTTACCTTTGTGGTTAAATGGAAGCCTCCCAGCCTAGGCTGCTCACTGGGCAATTGGTAGATGGCACTATAGGTGCCTAGGAGCTTATCTCCTCCGCTCGACCCCCTGTTTTGGGGGCAATGCGGCTGTCCGGCATGGTGATCCGGATTTGGGATGCCCCTGTCCCGAGGTTCCCCTTGGCCCCTTGCTCTCCCGTTACGGTCCCTTCACTGGGGGGGGGGGGGGGGAGGGTTGAAGGGATGTGTATTTGCATGTGTGTTTTACTTGTATGTTTACTTGTATGTTTTTTACTTTAACACTTGGCAGGCTGCACCGCAAGCATGGGTGCATTTGGCCTGGCTGATTCTTCCTTACATGGCATGATTGTTTATTTCCACTGGCAGTTCTGCCATTTTGGTGGGCTGCTGCTGGCCTGTATAGCCAGAGTTTGGGTCAGCTTTAGGGCAGCCGGGGCGGGCCGCGCTGTGGCAGGCATGCCTGAGGCTGCCGGCGTCCTTTTTCAGGTGCTCACGGCTCCCCGCCCCCTCCCCCCTTGTCTCCTCTTTGTATCGGCACCGCCGTTCGGCGGGCCGCGTTGTCAGCACTTTCAGTGGGCAGCGCTCCATCCCTCCATCTACTGAGGGCGTTGTGCGCCCTCTTGATTTGCGGCACCGCCGTCTGGCGGGCCGCACTGTTTGAATCTGGAGGGGGGGGCCCGGATGACGTCAGAGGGGGGCGGGGTTGCGGCGGCGGCGGCGGCGTCATAAAACCTGGCCCCAGCCGCACTTCCTTCCTGTCATAAGGAGGACACGTGCGGGGCTCTCAGCCGCATATGTGTTTTTGGCTGCTACTGCTGCTGTCGCTACTGCCGCTACTGCTGTTACTGCTGCTACTACGGCTACTGCTGCTACTGTTGCCATTGCTGAACATTGCTGCCATTACTACCATTACTACTGGTCGGGTGCCTTGGCTATTCAGCCTTTCTTGGGCAGGTAAGCGGCCTCACCTCGCGTGGGGCCGTCTATTGTTATTATGATTTTTATATAAAAAAAAAAAATGGAAAACAGGAGGAAAAAACAAAGGACAAGATTCTTTGGCCTCTTTAAAGCACTCTGGTGTGTGTATTATTATGTGTTACTTTGTTGCATGAATGTTGTATTGCATGCTGCCACTTGTTTTCTGGGGGTCTTACTGTTAGTTTTTCTTCCCCCACAGATCCTGGGATTCCCTCAATACAGTGGCCTCCCGGTTCTATTATACCTGGCTAGTCCTTTTTTCTCTAAATTGGGACATATCTATATATATATATATATATATATATATTTAAAAAAAAATAATTTAAAAGGGGATCATTATTATTAATTAAATCCTCCCTTCCAGGACATTAACATAAAGGGGCATCCTGGGTGGCTTATGCCTTAAACCCATGGTTTTGCGAATACCATAAATCACCATATGGAGGCTTCCGATAATACCGGAAATGGTTCTTCTGGGCCATCTAGGCTGTGTGGGGGCTGCGGGACTCCGCTCCCAGGTGATGATGTTATATTATGCATTCCTTGTGCAAGGCAGAATATTGCGCGTCAGTCCGTCGCTCCGGCTGCTGGCTCTTCGCAACTTCCATCATCCCCTACCCCTCCCTCCCTGTTCCGGACCCCGTGTGACATTGTCAAAGGTGGGGATTCGCAATCCGAGGTGTCTGCACGATTATCCAACCTCGAGAAGATAATTTCTGTCAAAGCAGGGTTGAAGGCCACTGCGAAACGGAAGCACCTTTCTCCTGTACCTCTGGCTTCACAGGATGAGGTATGTGAGCCTGTGGATTGGTCCGATTGCTCCCTGGACGAGGAGGGGGAATTCCTGGTGGAGTTAGATGAGCCTGCAGATCAGCTTGAGGTTGATGCTATTGGCGATTTGTCTGCGGGGGTTTCCCTTGACACCCCCTCCATTCTGGCTCAAATGTTTGAAATTTTGAATTTAGATCCGCCTGAGGCTGTCACCCTGCCAAAGGGTCAGTTGTTTAATGTGCCTCAGCCGCGTTTGGTTTTTCCCAGACAACAACACTTTGAGAGGGTTGTGCTTAAGGAATGGGAACATCCCACGAGGTTAACTGGGATTCCTTCCAGTTGGGAGAAACGTTATCCTTTTCCGCCAGAATTGGTGAAGCTTTGGTCGGATCCCCCTGACGTCGATACCCCTGTGCTAGGGCTCTCTAGCATGGCTATGGTGCAGTCTTCTGAGACCACTGCCCTTAAGGATGGTGAGGATCGTCGGATTGACCAGTACGCTCGCCATGGTTTAATTAGTGCCGGATCAACGATGCGCCCGGTGTGTGCTTCGGCACTTCTTCTATTGGCGGTTAGGTCTTTTATTCAGGATCTGTGTGTGGATCTTGATCCCACTTGTAAGGAGTTTACTGCTCTCAAGCAGTGTGAGTCTTTTGTTTCTTATGTTCTGACCGCTCAGGACGATGCGCTGGCTATGAGTAGCAGGACAGCGGTAATGCTGGTGGCTATTCGTTGGGCAGTTTGGCTGCGCCAGTGGTCGGCGGACTTGGTTTCTAAAAAGGTGCTCACAGCTCTCCCCTTTTTGGGCTTGCGGCTGTTTGGTGATAAAATTGATTCAGTTGCAAAAGGTGGTAAAATGCCGCAACGCAAGAGGCCTCGTCGCCCCTTTCGGGGGGCAAGTACTGTTAGGCCTTCCTTTCGGGGATTCAGACCGGGTAGGGGGGCTTCCTTTCCCGCTACCAGAGGTGCAGGTTGGACTCGGGGGGAGGGGCCGTGGCCGTCCCACTCAGTCCTGGGGCACCAAGCCCAAGCCTGCTGGTAAGCCCGCTCAGCAATGAGGGGCTGCCCTCACCCGTGCGGGTGGGGGGACGATTGCGACACTTCTCCCAGGTTTGGGACCAGGAGGTTCCGGACAGATGGATCCGGGAGGTGGTGTCGTCCGGTTACAAACTGGAATTCGGGTCTCGCCCTCCTTCACGGTTCTTTCGGTCTCGGGTGCCCATCGATCCTTTGGCCGCACAGGGGCTCCTGGCGTCGGTAAAGAATCTGTTGGAAATGGCGGTCATCCGGCCGGTACCGCGCTTAGAGATGGGCCTCGGTTTCTACTCCAATCTTTTTGCAGTCCCCAAAAAGGACGGGTCGGTTCGTTCCGTCCTGGACCTGAAATTACTCAACAAGTTCATCCGTTTTCGGAAGTTTCGCATGGAAACTTTGCGTACGGCCGTCGGTTCCCTTCGGCAGGGGGACTTCATGACGTCCATAGACATCAAGGATGCTTATCTTCATGTTCCCATCTGCCAGGCTCATCAACGTTTTCTTCGATTCGTGATGAAAGATCAGCATTTTCAATTCGTGGCACTTCCGTTTGGCCTTACCTCGGCTCCAAGAGTGTTCACCAAGGTGCTGGCAGGGGTGATGGCCATTTTCAGATCTTGGGGCATTCGTGTCGTACCTTATTTGGACGACCTTCTCATCATGGCTCCGTCACTCAATCAATCGGAGACAGACACCAGGATGGTGGTCTCCACGCTGGAAAGCTTTGGTTGGGTGATCAACTTCCCCAAGTCCTCCCTCGCTCCGGCCAGGGTGGTGTCCTTTCTGGGGATGCAGTTGGACTCTCATCAACACAGAGTGTTTCTCCCCCAGTCCAAAATTCATCTGATTCAGGAGTTGGCTCGGGTCCTTCTTTCCAATCCTCGGCCGTCCATCCGTCTGGGGATGAGGCTGGTAGGGTTGATGGTCGCCTCTTTCGAGGCAGTTCCTTTTGCTCAATTTCACACGAGGACGCTTCAGCTTTATCTGTTGGCGTCCTGGGACCGGCAGCCTCGGTCGCTGGATCAGCCCTTCCAGTTGTCCTCCCGGGTCCGGCAGTCCCTCCAGTGGTGGTTGGTCTCGGCCAATCTCATGAGGGGCAGGTCTTTCCTGACCCCTCTTTGGGAAATTGTCACCACAGACGCCAGTCTTTCGGGATGGGGCGGATTCTGGAAGGAGCTTCAGTTCCAGGGGCAGTGGGGACCTCAAGAGGCCCACTTACCCATCAATGTTCTGGAACTGAGAGCCATCCGTCGGGTGCTTGCTCTCCTGACTCATCACGTTCTGGGCCTTCCGGTCCAGGTGCGTTCAGACAATCGAACAGCGGTTGCTTACATCAATCATCAGGGAGGGACTCGCAGTCTGAGTGCTCTCAGAGAGGTGTCCCTGATCCTGACCTGGGCAGAGGCCCATGTTCCTTGTCTCTCGGCGGTATACATTCCAGGAGTGGAGAACCAGGAAGCGGACCGGTTGAGCAGGGGCTCTCCCCGTCTGGGAGAATGGGCTCTCCATCCTCAGGTTTTTCGCTCACTGTGTCTCCGATGGGGGACACCGGAGGTGGACCTGTTTGCCTCTCGTCACAATCACAGGCTCCCGAACTTCGTGTCGCTCTCCCAGGATCCTCTGGCTCTGGCAGTGGACGCCATGTCCCTTAGCTGGGGGGATCTGGGATTTCTATACCTGTTTCCTCCGATACCCATGCTGGGCAGGGTGGTTCGGAAGTTGGCTCTGGAAAGGGTGTCCGCCGTTCTCATGGCCCCAAGGTGGCCAAGGCGAGTGTGGTTCGCAGACATCGTTCGGCTGGCAGTGGACCAGTTCGTTCTGCCTCTTCAGCCCGATCTGCTCACTCAGGGTCGGTTGTGTTACCCCAATTTACCAGCACTGGGTTTGACGGCCTGGCTGCTGAAACCTCCATCTTGAAGGAGGAGGGTCTTTCTGACTCAGTCGTTAAGACTCTGATCAGTGCCCGGAAGAGGTCTTCTTCTATCATCTACTATAGGACTTGGAAAGCCTATATCGCTTGGTGTGAGATGAGATCTTTTCCTTGTAGGGTCTTTTCGGTCTCCAGGATTCTGGAGTTTTTACAATCTGGGCTGGACTCTGGTCTTCAGCTAAGTACTTTGAAAGGGCAAGTTTCTGCCTTATCTATCTTTTTTCAGAAGCGTTTTGCGCTTCATCCTTTAGTTAAAACTTTTTCCAGGGGGTTACGCATGTGCGGCCTCCCAGGAAACCATTACTCCCGGTTTGGGATTTGAATTTGGCTCTTTCTGCTCTGCAGGCTCCTCCTTTTGAGCCTCTGCAAGATATTGCTTTAGCTACCCTGACTCAGAAGATTGTCTTCTTGGTAGCTATCACTTCGGTCCGGCGTGTCTCGGAGTTGGCGGCCTTGTCTATCCAGGACCTTACTTTGAGAGGCATCAGGATAAAGTGGTCTTTCGGTTCAAACCAGACTTTCTTCCTAAGGTTGTTTCTGCTTTTCATTTGAATCAGGATATTGTTCTTCCCTCCTTGTGTCCTAATCCTAAGAATGACAAAGAGAGGGTTTTGCATTGTTTGGATGTAGTACGCTGTGTTAAGTACTACTTGATTATCACGTCTCCTTTTCATAAGACGGATGCCTTTTTTGTTGTGCCCTGTGGGCCTAAGAAGGGTTTGGCACCGGCCAAATCTGCCATTAGCAAATGGATACGTCAGGCCGTTATTGCGGCCTATTCTGCTAAGGGGAAAGTTCCCCCTTTTCGTATCACTGCTCATTCTACTCGCGCCGTTGGAGCGTCTTGGGCTTTTCAGCACCAAGCTTCTGTTGAACAAGTTTGTAAGGCCGCCACTTGGTCTTCTGTTCATACTTTTTCTAAGTTTTACAAAGTTGATGTGCGAGCCTCAGCGGATGCTGTTTTTGGCCGCAAAGTGCTGCAGACTGCAGTCATTTAAGTTATACTTCACCTTGCCTTTGGATACCCATCCCTTGTGGACACTGCTTTTGGATGTCCCAATCGCGAAGAATTTAAAGGTGAAGCGGGGTGTGTGGCACACTGAGAATAATACCATTTTGTGAGTACTCACCTGAAAAATGGATATTGTCAGTGTGCCACACACCCCGCTTCACCCCCGCCCTTTTCGGTATCCCGAATCCTTCATATGGTGAAGCTTTTATTTATTTTGAGGTTACCGGTAGATTACTGGTACCTTGTCTTTCTGCTTTTTAAATCACTGGTGATAAATGGGAGGTACCAGGTATATATAGGCCGGAAGGGGGCTCGTTACAAGACTTCCTCTCTGCAACAGCGTCACCTGGCGGTGAGAAACCCAATCGTGAAGAATTTAAAGGTGAAGCGGGGTGTGTGGCACACTGACAATATCCATTTTTCAGGTGAGTACTCACAAAATGGTATTTTTAAGCATACAGGCATTGTGCCAGCCAGAGCTGCACTGGGGGTTAGAAAGAAGGTAGGTGCCTTTTTTTTCACTTGGGTATACAACCCCTTTAAAGTAAAACAACCACCCTTTGTTTACCTCTGCCCCCCTTGTTTGCCCCTTCATCCCAATTACCTTTTGGCATATGGCTGCAGCGGACCAGTTTTTTGATAAACCAAGCTTTTCCGCTGCCATGGCCACCAGGGTGCAGCCATGTACCGACTCAAAACTCTTCCTAATATTGTATATTGAATGTACTTTGCACAGGAAGTTTAGAAACCTTAAAGTGGACTAAAACCCAGGATTTTGACTATCCTGGGTTTTGGTCCTTTCCCCTGGGGCACCCCCCCAGATCGCCCCCTGTCTGAAACCCCCCAGATCGCCAAGCGCAATTCAGCTCTTCCCTGTCCTACGGCGCGCATGTCCGCATCACTTGCTTCCCTCTAACAGGGAGCGTGCCCGCTTTGGCCATTCACAAATGCCTGGAGCGGGCATGGGCCCTACTAGAGGGTTAGCGGGGATGCGGCTGCGGCTTGCGCATGCGCCGTGTGAAACAAGGTAAATGAATGGGGCGACCTGGGGGATTTCACACAGCATCCTGATTGTGGATGTCCCGGGGGGAGGAAATTGATCGCACTGGATTTTGGTCCACTTTAATGATAAATATATTTTATGTTCTCTCAATCTAAGGGAGACCCTTATTTATAACAATGCAGCAAGCAGGTTTTCTAATCGTGATAGAAAATGAGTTCTCTAATCTCCCCTGTCCCTTACACTCAGTATCTTCATGCTGCCCCAAGGCCCTTACAGGACCACCTACAGGGACTTAAAGTTATTGCCCGTTAAGAAACACAAAGAGCCTGACTTGTCAAGCATGTCTGCCAGACAATGCCATTCCAGTGCAAATTAGAGTAGTGAAAAATATGATTTATACATTTTTGCAGCATGTTGCTGCACGGCTAATGCCATTCACAAATGTCTGCCGCAGGCACACGCCCTGCTAGAGGGATAGTGGAGATGTGGCCACGGCTCGCGCATGCACCGTTGGGCGAGAAATGAAGGTAAGACCTGGGGGGGTTTCACACAGCGGAGCATCCCGATTTTGGATGCCCCGGGGGTAGGGAATTGATCGACTCTCTGGCTGATCTCTGTGGGTTTTGGTCCACTTTAAATTATTTGTTAAAAAATTGTATTCCAAAAAATATGCTTTATGTTTTATATAAGTAGCCCTATTGCTTATATAATGGTGAGAAAAAGTCCAATGTTACCATTTTACTACAGGAATTACTATTACAATTGCTAATTATTGGCCATTTACTGTATGAAGCGAGTCGGAGTCAGGACCTGATAAAATTAATAGTCAGAGGCGTGCTTTGGCTCAAAATTTTGCCACATGACACGCAGCATGCCAGTGCCCCCATCCCCGGTTTCCCAGTGGAGTGTGCACAGCCCTGTTAGACCTGGCACAGGAGCGCACCTCAGCCCAGAGATGCTGGGATATGCCCACAGCTGTTTTATATGGGAGCCACCAGCAAAAGTGTGTTATGGGGGTGACCCCCAGGGTTTCACACTGCCTGCCATCTGCCTTATCAAGTCGCAACATGTCTCCACATACAGCACCGGAACTATATGGAATGGAAATGCACTGTGGGACCAAGTAGGTGAGTAGCTGCATTAGAGAGCCCATTCCATAGCCAGTAATTGGATGTCCCCTGCTATAGATTAAATTGGAACAAACCCCTAAGTGGCCAGCCTTAGAATCCTTGGGATTCCCCGCTGTGTGATACCCCCCCCCAGATCGCCCATAATAACTCACCTCTTCCTGGTCCAACAACACATGCGTGGACTTTTGTACAATCAGATCCATTTAGCTTGAGTATATCATTCGGCAAAGGGCTCAGATTCAATGGGAAGCGCAAACGCCCGCATCTCCTGCGTTTTCAAACTGTGCACATGCTCCCACCCAGCCATTCAGATAGACTGGGATATTAAAGCAAATCAGAGCCATTTCCTGAATGAAATAGATCTGGCTCTGAAAGGATGAGAGTTTATGAATGCGCAATTAGACCGGGAAGATGTCAGTTATTATGGGCAATCTGAGGAGTTTCACACAGTGGGGCAGGTTTTGTTCCATTTTAAAGACAGATGACTGATTCATTTTTTTTTTTATATTTATTAGGTTATATATTCAGAATTAGGTTAATTTCATTCATTTGTGCTTCATTAGAGCTTTAGTTGTGCACAACTGTGCCTCAGCTTACACATGTTTATTTGTTTAGATCAGGGGTGTCACACACACTGCTGAAGGGTCGGCAACAGGCCGGATCTCCGCATAGCTGTCTCTATAGCCCTGTAAGAGCATGAATTACTCCTACTTGTGCCCCTGTGCCTAGATAAGAAAAACCTGGCCTGTTTCTGGCCTTTCAGGAGGGAGTTTGACACCTGTGCTTTAAATAGTTTAGTGCACACATGCTCAACCTGCAGCCGGGGGCCTCATGTGGCCCTCAGAGCCATCTGATGTGGCCCCTGACCTGCTGTGGAGAAAGTGGGAGGAGTAAAAGAAACCTGCATGCAAACGTAATTAAATAGAGGCACAGTAAGGATGGGCGATCGCACGAAGAGTGATATAGAAGGGGCACATGGGCAAATAGAGGGGACATTGATTGTACACCACACCCCTGGATGAAATCTTTGGCAAAATAATTTGGTAAAAATGTTTTTTATATAATAATTGTATACTTACAATCATTATCGAAAAACTATTTTTACCAAATTATTGTGCCAAAGCATTTACATACATAAATTTATATGGTTGACATATGTCCATCAAGTTTAATGTTATCTCCTTCTAAATAAGCATCTAATACTTTTTTGAAGCTGTCAGGAAGCTTCTGTGGGAGGGAGGCTATTCCACAGATTTATAGTTCTTATGGTAAAGAAGGATTGTTGCCTCCGGTGACTATAATTTTTGGATTGCCTATATATATATATATATATATATATATATATATATATATATATATATACAGGCTAATTATGTCCCCCCTCAGTCGCCTCCTCTCCAGACTGAACAGATTTAATTCTCATAATCTTTCCTCATAACTAAGATCCTTCATTCCCCTTATTAGTTTGGTGGCTCTTCTCTGCACCCTTTCCATAGTCAGAGCGTCCTTTCTATTAACTGGTGCCCATAACTGAATGGCACATTCCAGTTGAGGGCGCACCAGTGCCTTGTAAAGAGGTTGGAGTTTAGATCGGTTCCGAATGGGGAACATGATTAAAGCAGACCAACACCCTGCACAGCACAGGTGTTGGTCGCCGTCACTAAATGACAGTCTTGGGGGGCATCTATGTGCGTTCTGTGGGGGGGGCTCCAGTATTTTGGATGCCCCCCCAGACTGTCATTTAGCGGCAGCGTCCAACACCGGCTCTGCGCAGTGTGTTGGTCTGCTTTAAGGTGTGGGACCCAATGGGGGAAAGCTATAAATAAGGGCAGGGGTGAACCTAGTCTCTCTGCTACCTATGACGGGAGCAGCTCTGATTCACAAAATCAAGTGCATGCTTCTCTACCTCCGTGATTATGCCATGTAACCTCTTTGGGGCGGGATCTGCTTGGGTGGCAAAAGTATTTTATAGCACTGAACACTGAGCAAATTTAAAGAAACTGTCCTGGCAGTCAATTAAAATAAGGAATCACACTTACCCCGGCAGTGTGTTGGTCTGCTTTAAGGTGTGGGACCCAATGGGGGAAAGCTATAAATAAGGGCAGGGGTGAACCTAGTCTCTCTGCTGCCTATGATGGGATTCACTGCAGGAAGTACTGGGATTCTTCATTATGCTGTTACAAATGAAAACATTCTGAACCTATTTATTGTGGCCCACGACCAGGCTCCAGATAATTTAAGTGGCCCTCATTTGTCAAGAGGTTGAACAGGCCTGGTTTAGTGTGTAATCAGGCTGCACACAGATCTGCCCCCTATCACACACACACACATTTCTCTGCCATTTATCTTTATTTATGATATTTATGTTACTGTTGTGTATTTTTATGTGCTAACATTCAGTGCCATATGTGCATAATATGAGTCCATAACTGCTGCTTGACTCCCTCTTTTGTGGTGGGGTGTTCCCATTTTTAGATGTTTTTAAATATTTTATAGTATGTATAGATGTGTTGCTTTGTAATAAAATGAGATTTTGATATATCTAGTATTGCTCCCTGTAGTGCCTTTTTTTTAGTCTATTATTTTTTTGCTTGGTGGAGCACACTTTGGTGTAGTATTGATAGCGCTGTTTTTGTGTTTGTCTACCCACCCGCTCCTGTCTGTTTATCTATCCACCTATCTCTTTATTACAATACTGAATATCTGTCTGTGTCTCACCATGGTAAATATCTATTTGTTAATAGGGGCCTATCTTCTGCCACATGCACAGAAGCCTTCAAGTGATCCAAAAGTGGTGACTTTTGGATCTTTGTTACCATATCAATGGCAGGCCAGTGGGCATGGCTGTTTGGGATGCCCTGCACAACACAACAAACATGCCAGATGCATATGCAGATTCTGCATATGCAGGTGCTGCTTGTTCTGTTGTACAGTGCGGCTATTCCAAACCAACCAATGCCTGCTGGCCTGCCATTTATATAGTTAAAGCAGAACAAAACCTGTGCTTTTGACTTTCCCACTCTTAATCCTGATTATTTACATTGCAAAGGGAGCCACAGGAAAAGGTGAGGAAAAGAGGGGGGGGGGGAATCACACAGGGGTGGATGTGCCAGGGTAAGGGATCTTTTAGATTCCAGGACTGGCCTGGCTGAGTTTTGTTCCTCTTTAAAGTGGATGCCCAGTCCAAGTGTAAACCGCCGATCCCAAAAATGGCTAGAATTCAATTTAGTTTCTGAGGCCGCACATTAATATGCACAGGCGAAGAAGTTGATTGGGCGAGAACCGCGTCTGCGTTCTAGGTATGCTGGCGAGGTGGGGGGTTTCACACAGCGGGTTATCCCAAATCAGGATGCCCCGGGGGATGGACCAAAACCCAGATAGTGAAAGTCACTGATTTTGTTCCACTTTAAGGATAACTTCCTGTGTATAATGGGAGAACCATTTTTGAAGGCCTCTCTCTTGGCATAGACAGTGAGATCCCTGAGAGCATTGTAACTGTGAACCAAGTATGTACATACAATAGAGACGGGGGGGGGGGGGGGGGCTACTACTAGGTCCAAGTCAAAAGTGTGCCCAGAATACTCTGTTTTCCCACGTCTTGAGGCACCAGTGACAATATTGGGACTGGCCCACTGGAGGATCAGAGGATCCTCTGTTGAGCCTCAGGCAGGGGAGTACCATTGCTACTACAAAGGGGCCCAGTGTCCTAGCTTGATAGCCACCTGTGGCTCGCGGACACCCGCTGTATGGCTGTCAGGTAAATGGTTCAACACTGTCAGCATTGTACATAGTTAATGCAGAGTGGAACAGGCAGAGAAGCATGCCAGCTTACCTGTCGTGATGGTCAGACTTTTTGAGTCACCCTTTGTGATGTAAGGTGTCACATTCCTGGGGATTGAAGCTGAAAAATCAGGTGCATGCTTCTCTACCTCCTGATTCTGACACGTAGCCTCATTGGGGCGGGATCTGCTTGGGTGGCAAAAGTACAGGAACTTTCCTGGCAATTCATCAAAATAAGGAATCACACTTACCCACTAGCCTATCCCAGCTGGTACCTGTTCAATAAGGTCTATACGGTTTGTGTATTCTGTTCTCTCAGTGCTGCATGTGGCTCTCTATCACCTCTCAGTGATGAATGTGGCTCTCTATCATCTCTCAGTACTGAATGCGGCTCTCTATCATCTCTCAGTGATGAATGCGGCTCTCTATCACCTCTCAGTGATGAATGCGGCTCTCTATCATCTCTCAGTACTGAATGCGGCTTTCTATCATCTCTCAGTGCTGAATGCAGCTCTCTATCATCTCTCAGTGCTGAATGCGACTCTCTATCATTTCTCAGTACTGAATGCGGCTCTCTATCATCTCTCAGTGCTGAATGCGGCTCTCTATCATCTCTCAGTGCTGAATGCGGCTCTCTATCATCTCTCAGTGCTGAATGCGGCTCTATATCATCTCTCAGTACTGAATGCGGCTTTCTATCATCTCTCAGTGCTGAATGCAGCTCTCTATCATCTCTCAGTGCTGAATGCGGCTCTCTATCATTTCTCAGTACTGAATGCGGCTCTCTATCATCTCTCGGTGCTGAATGCGGCTCTCTATCATCTCTCGGTGCTGAGTGCGGCTCTCTATCATCTCTCAGTACTGAATGCGGCTCTCTATTATCTCTCAGTGCTGAATGCGGCTCTCTATCATCTCTCGGTGCTGAGTGCGGCTCTCTATCATCTCTCAGTGCTGAATGCGTCTCTCTATCATCTCTCAGTGCTGAATGCGGCTCTCTATCATCTCTCAGTGCTGAATGCGGCTCTCTATCATCTCTCAGTGCTGAATGCGGTTCTCTATCATCTTTCAGTGCTGAATGTGGCTCTCTATCATCTCTCGGGTGCTGAATGCGGCTCTCTATCATCTCTCGGTGCTGAATGCGGCTCTCTATCATCTCTCAGCGCTGAATGCGGCTCTCTATCATCTCTCAGTGCTGAATGCGGCTCTCTATCATCTCTCAGTGCTGAATGCGGCTCTCTATCATCTCTCAGTGTTGAATGTGGCTCCCTATCATCTCTCAGTGCTGAATGCGGATCTCTATCATCTTTCAGTGCTGAGTGCGGCTCTCTATCATCTCTCGGTGCTGAATGCGTCTCTCTATCATCTCTCGGTGCTGAATGCGTCTCTCTATCATCTCTAGGTGCTGAGTGCGGCTCTCTATCATCTCTAGGTGCTGAGTGCGGCTCTCTTTCATCTCTCAGTGCTGAATGCGGCTCTCTATCATCTCTCAGTGCTGAATGCGGCTCTCTATCATTTCTCAGTACTGAATGCGGCTCTCTATCATCTCTCAGTACTGAATGCGGCTCTCTATTATCTCTCAGTGCTGAATGCGGCTCTCTATCATCTCTCGGTGCTGAGTGCGGCTCTCTATCATCTCTCAGTGCTGAATGCGTCTCTCTATCATCTCTCAGTGCTGAATGCGGCTCTCTATCATCTCTCAGTGCTGAATGCGGCTCTCTATCATCTCTCAGTGCTGAATGCGGTTCTCTATCATCTTTCAGTGCTGAATGTGGCTCTCTATCATCTCTCGGGTGCTGAATGCGGCTCTCTATCATCTCTCGGTGCTGAATGCGGCTCTCTATCATCTCTCAGCGCTGAATGCGGCTCTCTATCATCTCTCAGTGCTGAATGCGGCTCTCTATCATCTCTCAGTGCTGAATGCGGCTCTCTATCATCTCTCAGTGTTGAATGTGGCTCCCTATCATCTCTCAGTGCTGAATGCGGTTCTCTATCATCTTTCAGTGCTGAGTGCGGCTCTCTATCATCTCTCGGTGCTGAATGCGTCTCTCTATCATCTCTCGGTGCTGAATGTGTCTCTCTATCATCTCTAGGTGCTGAGTGCGGCTCTCTATCATCTCTAGGTGCTGAGTGCGGCTCTCTTTCATCTCTCAGTGCTGAATGCGGCTCTCTATCATCTCTCAGTGCTGAATGCGTCTCTCTATCATCTCTCGGTGCTGAATGCGTCTCTCTATCATCTCTGGGTGCTGAGTGCGTCTCTCTATCATCTCTCAGTGCTGAATGTGGCTCACTATCATCTCTCGGTGCTGAATGCGGCTCTCTATCATCTCTCGGTACTGAATGCGGCTCTCTATCATCTCTCAGTGCTGAATGCGGCTCTCTATCATCTTTCAGTGCTGAATGCGGCTCTCTATCATTTCTCGGTGCTGAATGCGTCTCTCTATCACCTCTCGGTGCTGAGTGCGGCTCTCTATCATCTCTCGGTGCTGAATGCGGCTCTCTATCATCTCTCGGTGCTGAATGCGGCTCTCTATCATCTCTAGGTGCTGAATGCGTCTCTCTATCATCTCTGGGTGCTGAATGCGGCTCTCTATCATCTCTCAGTGCTGAATGCGGCTCTCTATCATCTCTCAGTGCTGAATGCGGCTCTCTATCATCTCTCAGTGCTGAATGCGGCTCTCTATCATCTCTCGGTGCTGAATGCGGCTCTCTATCATCTCTCGGTGCTGAATGCGGCTCTCTATCATCTCTCAGCGCTGAATGCGGCTCTCTATCATCTCTCAGTGCTGAATGCGGCTCTCTATCATCTCTCAGTGCTGAATGCGGCTCTCTATCATCTCTCAGTGTTGAATGTGGCTCCCTATCATCTCTCAGTGCTGAATGCGGTTCTCTATCATCTTTCAGTGCTGAGTGCGGCTCTCTATCATCTCTCGGTGCTGAATGCGTCTCTCTATCATCTCTCGGTGCTGAATGTGTCTCTCTATCATCTCTAGGTGCTGAGTGCGGCTCTCTATCATCTCTAGGTGCTGAGTGCGGCTCTCTTTCATCTCTCAGTGCTGAATGCGGCTCTCTATCATCTCTCAGTGCTGAATGCGTCTCTCTATCATCTCTCGGTGCTGAATGCGTCTCTCTATCATCTCTGGGTGCTGAGTGCGTCTCTCTATCATCTCTCAGTGCTGAATGTGGCTCACTATCATCTCTCGGTGCTGAATGCGGCTCTCTATCATCTCTCGGTACTGAATGCGGCTCTCTATCATCTCTCAGTGCTGAATGCGGCTCTCTATCATCTTTCAGTGCTGAATGCGGCTCTCTATCATTTCTCGGTGCTGAATGCGTCTCTCTATCACCTCTCGGTGCTGAGTGCGGCTCTCTATCATCTCTCGGTGCTGAATGCGGCTCTCTATCATCTCTCGGTGCTGAATGCGGCTCTCTATCATCTCTAGGTGCTGAATGCGTCTCTCTATCATCTCTGGGTGCTGAATGCGGCTCTCTATCATCTCTCAGTGCTGAATGCGGCTCTCTATCATCTCTCAGTGCTGAATGCGGCTCTCTATCATCTCTCAGTGCTGAATGCGGCTCTCTATCATCTCTCGGTGCTGAATGCGGCTCTCTATCATCTCTCGGTGCTGAATGCGGCTCTCTATCATCTCTCGGTGCTGAATGCGGCTCTCTATCATCTCTCGGTGCTGAATGCGGCTCTCTATCATCTCTCGGTGCTGAATGCGGCTCTCTATCATCTCTCGGTGCTGAATGCGTCTCTCTATCATCTCTCGGTGCTGAGTGCGGCTCTCTATCATCTCTCGGTGCTGAATGCGGTTCTCTATCATCTCTCAGTGCTGAATGGGGCTCTCTATCATCTCTCAGTGCTGAATGCGGCTCTCTATCATCTCTCAGTGCTGAATGCGGATCTCTATCATCTCTCGGCGCTGAATGCGGCTCTCTATCATCTCTCGGTGCTGAATGCGTCTCTCTATCATCTCTCGGCGCTGAATGCAGCTCTCTATCATCTCTCGGTGCTGAATGCGTCTCTCTATCATCTCTGGGTGCTGAGTGCGGCTCTCTATCATCTTTCAGTGCTGAATGCGGCTCTCTATCATCTCTCGGTGCTGAGTGCGGCTCTCTATCATCTTCCAGTGCTGAATGCGGCTCTCTATCATCTCTCAGTGCTGAATGCGGCTCTCTATCATCTCTCAGTGCTGAATGCGGCTCTCTATCATCTCTCGGTGCTGAATGCGGCTCTCTATCATCTCTCGGTGCTGAATGTGGCTCTCATGGTAAGAGAGGTTGGGGACCCCTGTGCTAGAGGGTAATCTACATTATTCTGGGGGCTGGGCTTTCTGTGCCTGGGGTGTATTTATTTAATAGTGTGGACATGGCCAGTGTCAGACTGAGATGCCTGGGGCCCACCAGTAAAATTGAAACTGGGGTACACCCCACACACACTGCAAGTATCACTGGATTACATTCAGGGCCCATGCACAGAAACATTATGCTGAACTGTATTGTCAGTGTGTGTGCTCCTGGAATGCCACAAATAAGATATAGATAGTTCAGGTCTTGGTGATGAAGGAACTAGGGGCCCACCGGGGGATTTCCTGGTCACCCTGTGGGCCAGTCTGAGCCCGGACATGGCCAACATTAGCAGGGCAGTGTGGTGCTGGTCACTTTCACCCATAGCCCAACATTTGGTTCTACTCACCTTCTCTCGCTGTTAAGAGGGGAACAGAAGCCTCTGCCTCCCATTTGAGGAAGTGCCAGTTGCCATTTTGGTGTGGCTTTCGGTTGCCTGTCTTTGGTCAGCCTGCTTAGCTAGAACGTAAAGCATATTTTTTGTGGAATACCATTTCTTAACAAAAACATTTAAGTAACCGTCTAGACAATAAAATAAAAAAGTCTATACTCATCTTTTGTCCCCCGCAGGTCCTCCGTACAGTCCCGGCATCTTCAAACTTATCAATGAATGAAGTGCTGAATCTGTCTTGACATGCCCCCATCATTGTGTCCGGCACATCATTTGTACTCCAGGGCCGGCCACATGCTGCCTGCCCTCCCCCCGTCTGCACGTCCGCATTTGGCAGCACATAAAGCATTTAAAAATCTTACCTTTCACACTGATCCCCCGGTGAACTCGAGCCCCATGATTGGCTGCTGCAGTCACATGGTTGCCTGCAGCCGGATACACAGTGAAGGCTGCCGGCAACCACATGACCACGGTGGCCAGTCTCGGAGTCCTCTGGAGGATCGATGTGAAAGGTAAGATTTCTTTATCTGTAATGCTTTATGTGCAGCCATTTGCGGATGGGCGGGCAGCATGTGGCCAGCCCTGGATTCTAAATTAAGTGCCAAACACAATTCCCTATAGACTTCTATAGGGTGTTGTTCCGGTTAACACTGTTTATGATTAAACTGGACCAGTAACTTCAAGAACTCCAAAAACTCACCAAAACTCACCTTTTCTATCTGCTGGTGTCAGCCCCGGTTTTGCCCAGAGCCACACTTTTCCAAAACCAGTCTTAGCTGTGGGTTTGGGGGTAATTTCACTGATATGAGCTAGCCCTGGGGGCCACATGCTATGGGACCCTGTGAAACCCATGCACACCTCTGCTTATTTTTGAATGTAGTTCTTCTTTACCAATACTGTTGCAAAAGTCCACAAACACACACAGTCATACGAAAGCAACAACACAAGCTCAGAATAGTAATTAGACAGAGCAACGTCTCCTACAGTCAGTGGTGGACTTGGGCCAAAAATCAGCCCTGGATTTTACCAGCCCCTGAGGCCTCCCAACCATGATGCCAGGGCTATAGCATTAGGAGTTGGGGTTCCTTAGCTTTTGGGTACAGTGGGGCTGGGTACAGGGGGGCTGAGAGGAAGACTAAGGGGACAGGGATTGAATGAGCGTGTCAAAGTGGACCAACACCCAGGATTTTCAGGATTTTGAAACCCCCCAGAAAGCCCCAAAAACTCACCTGACCCCGCTCCCACATGACTAGCTCCACCAATCACCGCCGACAGACAAGCGAGGTCCGTCGACGGACAAGGTGAGAGCGCCCGCCGCTGCCTCTCGCACGTCCCTCTTACAGAGAGCGCACCCGCGCCGGACAATCACAAACGGCCGGCGCGGGTGCGCGCCCTGCTAGAGCGATGCGCGAGAGGCGGCGGCGGCAGCCCGCGCATGCGCCGTTGGAACGAGGAACAGGTAGGATTTGCGGGCGTCCTGGGTGCCCCGCAGGCAGGGAGATGATCGGCCCGGGAATCTTATAGCTTCCTGGGCCGATCAGCGGTGGGTGTTGGTCCACTTTAAAGTAGACCTGAACCCAGGATTTTGACTATAATGGGTTTTGATCCTTGCCCTGAGGGACCCTGATTGGGGATGCCCCGCTGTGTGAAGCCCCCCAGGTCACGCGGCGAAACTCACCTCTTCCCGATCCTATGATGCATATGTGGCCGCTCATCAAATCAGTGTGCTCCGATCTGCTCGAGTCCCTTCAGCCAGGAGCTCGTCTAATGCAAGCAGATCCGACCGCGCTGGTGGCCGCATACCCTCTAACAGGGAGCGTGCCCGTACCGGCCATTCAAAAATGCCTGCCGCAGGCACATGCCCTGCTAGAGGGATAGCGGGGACATAGCCGCTACTCGCCGTTGGACCAGGAACGAAGGCAAGGTTTTGGGCGACCTGGGGGGGTTACATGCAGCTCCCGGGGGGAGCGAGTATGCCTGCCCTGGAGTCTCATAGACTCCATGGTGGATTTTGGTCCTTTTTAAAAGCAGCAGCCTAACTGGCCCCACCGAGGATTGTCCCAGGTCTCCCTATGTCCAGTCTGCCCCTGGATACAGTATGTATTTTGGTGTTGACCTAGCTTGCAGATGACAGGAGGCAGCTAAGCTGTGTAAAGGTGATTCATATGTTTCATGAGCACAGTTTCACTTTCATTTCCCCCTCCCGCAATGGGTTCTCTTTCTTTCCATGCTCCTCCTGCTCTGCCTATATATAGACTGCAGCCTTCCCAGCCAGCCCTGGCCGCACACACTGAACACAGCCAGACATCTTCCTGCTGGAGACGTAGCCGGAGGACCAACATGTCACCCAAGAGGCTGGTGGCTGTGAAATCTGGGGAGAAATTCCTGCAGCACCTGGACGAGACCAACCGACTGAATATCACCAGTAAAGAAGAGCTAAAAGCAATCTATGCTGAATTCAGGACACTGTAAGACCAGTTGCCTTCATTTTACAATAGCAGCAGTATTATATATAGCATGACAGCATTATATGTACAATAGTATATTATATTCATTTTGTAACTATGATCGTATGTTATTTCGTTTTGTTGTTCTAAACATTATTAAGCCACAACTCTGTTATTGCACTTTACTAGTAGGAAAGTGGCAGCACTATAGCCAGCAATGCACAGGCCAGTCCTCAATGAATATACTCACTAAATAATCATATTCACTAGATGATTGATCATTGAGTATCTATAATTTAACCTGATTGATGCCATTCATTTCTGATATTTTTTACCCCGATAGGCCAGTTGTCATATTTTTCCTCTGTATTTATTAAAACTAGCACAACTATTTAAAGCAGTTGGAAACCCATTTCTGGGTCCACTGCTTACCTTTCGGGCCCCCCACTTACTGCCTGAGTAACCAGGCGCTTCTGCTGGGGGGCAGGGGTTTACACAGTGGGGCATCGGGTATAGCAGGGCCGGCATCAGAACTGGGTCTACATGGGCAGGTGCCGGGGCCCCAGCACCTTAGGAGAGGCCACCACACACAATCATGTGACACCCTTTTCCCCCTATGGTGGGTGGGGTAATTACTTCTCTCCTGGGCAGCCCTTATGCAGGACCATACAGTAACCAGGAGTGGACTTTGTCAGGCTTTCCATCTATTTTTCTTTCTTTCATTCCTTCTATCCTTTCTTAATTTTTTGTCATGCCTTCTATTTTTCTGTCATTCTTTCTTTTCTTTTTTTTTCCATTATTCCTTCTTCTCGTTTCTTCTTTCTTTTTTTCCTTCTCTTATTCCTTCAATTCATTCTTTCCATCGTTCCTTCTATCTTTCCTTCTGTCAATCCATTTATTCTTTCTATCATTCATTCTATTCTTTTTTCATTTTTTTGTCATGCCTTCTATTTTTTCTTTCCATCATTCCTTCTTTTCTTTTTTCCATTATTCCTTCTTCTATTTCCTTCATTCTTTCCTTTGTTCCTTCTGTTATTCCTTTGATTCCGTTCCAGCATTCCTTCTATTCTTTCTTTCTTTCTTTCAACGATTCCTTCTATTCTTTTATTCTTTTTATTCCAATTATTCCTTCTAATAGGAGCAGGAACATGTTTGGCAGTATCCACAATACATGCAGTTTTACCGGCATGTCTGTCAAGTCACACCAGAAGCTGGCACGCTGAAGCTCTCTCGCCCAAGGGCCCATGTAAACCTGGAACCGGCCCTGGGGTATAGGATGCCCCGCTAGTTGGCTAGCAACCATGCCCCGGATTTGAGGGTTTTGACCCGCTTTAAACGTTGCTTTTCCTGAAAGCAGACACCTAGCAGAATGGAGTTTTACTGTTACTATCAAACATAAAGAATAAGTCTTATTAAAAAAATGGCAAAAATCTTTGCAGGCTATGACAGTAGTGTCTTGGTATTAAAAAACCCTTTGGGGGTTTTTTTCTTCATTTTCTAAAAATGAAAAATGTTGGTATTGAAATAGTATTGGTATTGAAAAATCATATAACCTCCCTCTACTTTCTGGCTCCCCCAACCCCTTCCCCTGTATCCAGCCTCCATGTAACACATCAGCATCATGTGTTTCCTTGCAATGCTTTAGCCTCAGCATCATGGCTATGGGGGGACCATACCAACCCTTGCCACATTACCTCTCCTCCTACAATAATGAAGCTTCAGTACCATTGCTTTAGAAGTAACCATGACACCACTGTTCATGATCTGTCCCGGCAATGCTATAGCCTAAGCATCATAGTTATGGGGGGACCATACCAACCCTTGCCACATTACCTCTCCTCCTACAATAATGAAGCTTCAGTACCATTGCATTAGAAGTAACCATGACACCACTGTTCATGATCTGTCCTGGTGTAACAGGCCAGAATAACCCTGTCCCATATTAACCCCGGGTATAATTTGGCCTAGGCCAGAGTATACCCCGGGGTGTAAACTGGCCTAGGCCAAACTATACCCAGGTATAAAATGGCCTAGGCCAAACTATACCCCGGGGTGTAAAATAGCCTAGGCCAAACTATACCCCTCCAGGCCAGATTATACCTTTCTATCATGGAACCTGGGGGTAAAGTGGCCTAGGCCAATTTATACTTTGGCCTAGGCTATTTTATACCCGGGGGTATAATTTGGCCTAGGCCAAAGTATACCCGGGGTATAATCTATCCTAGGCCTCTTTAACCCCGGGTATAGTCTGGCCTGTTACACCGGCAATGCTATAGCCTAAGCATCATAGTTATGGGGGGACCATACCAACCCCTGCCCCTACAATAATGAAGCTTTAGTACCATTGCTTTAGAAGTAGTCATGACACCACTGCTCATGATCTGTCCCAGCTATGCTTTAGCCTCAGCATCATGGCTATGGGGGGACCATACCAACCCTTGCCACATTACCTCTCCTCCTACAATAATGAAGCTTCAGTACCATTGCTTTAGAAGTAACCATGACACCACTGTTCATGATCTGTCCCGGCAATGCTATAGCCTAAGCATCATAGTTATGGGGGGACCATACCAACCCCTGCCCCTACAATAATGAAGCTTTAGTACCATTGCTTTAGAAGTAGTCATGACACCACTGCTCATGATCTGTCCCAGCAATGCTATAGCCTCAGCGTCATGGCTATGGGAGGACCATACCAACCCCTGCCACATTACCCCTGCTCCTACAATGATGAAGCTTCGGTACAATTGCTTACAAGTGGCCATGACACCACTGCTCAAGACTGGTCCCATCAATTCTATAGCCTCAGCATCATGGCTATGGGGGGACCATAACAACTCCTGCCACATTACCCCTGCTCCTACAATGATGAAGCTTCGGTACAATTGCTTACAAGTAGCCATGACACCACTGCTCATGATCTGTCCCAGCAATGCTATAGCCTCAGCATCATGGCTATGGGAGGACCATACCAACCCCTGCCCCTACAATAATGAAGCTTCAGTACCATTGCTTTAGGAGTGGCCATAGGTTCTGGTCTCGGGTCTTTGGCCTGCTCTACAGTCTCCTAAATGTTAACTTGCGCAGGGACCCTTGGGTAGCTTTGCTACACGTGAAGCCAGAAGGAATCACTAAGCCCCAACACACCTTGCTGACTCAGGTCATGCTGGCGGCCAAATTAGCTATTGCAAGCTCATGGAAGAAAGGGAATGTTCCATTTCAGTTGGTAAAAGAGAGGCTGAATGGTATTTTCATCAACGAGAAATTAACCAGCATCTTGAGAGATTCCCATGAGAGATTCATGAAGATTTGGGACCCGTGGGTGGAATACTCGTTCCCAGACTTGAGAGAGGCCCTGTTGCGGTGAGAAATGGCTTGCAAACCCTCCCCTTTAAACGCTTATACACACTTGCACACTTCCCCCCCCCCCCTTCCTTTTTTTTTTTTTTTTTTTCCTTTTCTTCTTTCCTTCCCTCTACTTCCCTTCATGTTTCCCGTCTGTCCCCCTCCTCCCTACTTGTCGTCTCCCGTCCCTCCCCTCCTCAGATCCCTTGTCCCCCCCCCCCCCCCCGGACACCAGGGGGGTGGCGGGGTGGGGAGCATGTGGCAGGAGTGGAAATCCACCTGCCAGCCAATTTGAGTAAGGACGGATATTAGTAAATAGGTGCTAATTTTCAATCGCTCATACCGGTACATCATTGAACTTTAAGAGCTCAAACATTCCACATGTGCCTTAGCTACTTACTGAAATTGGCATAACTGAGACACTGTATGAATAACGACAACTCATGTCCTGGAATAGTTTATTTGTAAGTGAACAAAATGTTGTACTGTTTATCTTTATACCAAAATTTCAATAAAAAAGATTGAAACAGGAGTGGCCATGACACCACTGCCCATGATCTGTCCCAGCAATGCTATAGCCTCAGCATCATGACATGGTATATAGTGTATATAGTTCTTTCTTCTTGAACGCTAAGATTTATTTGTGTCTCCTTATCCAGTGTATTAATAACCTTCATGTGGACCCACATCCTTGTATATTACATGTATTGTATAAAATACATTTATTGTTACCATTCTGCATTAGAAATATAGTTGTAGGTGTGCTTCTATTCATAGTTTTTAAGGTATGACTGGGGTTATCCTCCCCTTATTATATGAATGCACCCACTGTGATTCAAAACTTTACCCCATTACTTTGAGTGTACTTACCAAATTGTATTAAAATTGCTTTAGGAGTGGCCATGACACCACTGCCCATGATCTGTCCCAGCAATGCTATAGCCTCAGCATCATGGCTATGGGGGGACCATACCAACCCCTGCCACAGCATCGGCCTCTACAACAGTAATGCTTCAGTGATTCTAGAGTCTGTAACTTGCACCCGGATATTCAGACTTGGGATGTCCCATTGTGTTAAACTCCCAGGATCGCCCATAAACTTACCTGGGGCATTGATTGCACAGTGCAAACACAAGCCTCCGGTGGCAACCCTGGCACTCCTTTAGCCGATGCGCACATTAGAGAGGGGAGTGGGCAGCAGGAGGCACCTGGCAATTGTTTATATCTAGAGCTCATTGCTGCACATTAATATGCTAAGTGGTGAATTCTGATAGGATGCCAGCATGTGCATTTGCCATGGGAGTATGGATCTAACAGTTGATAGCAGGGGATTCACACACAGGGGCATCTTAAATCAGGATGACCACAACGCAGGTAAGTTAAAAGGGTGGGTTAAAAAATGGGTTTTGACCCACTTTAATAGTGCTATCCAGTTTTTTTGTATAACTTAAATAGTATTTCCTGAACTGCATATAGGTCTACCTGACCCTTTTCATCGGTGTTATATTCTAAGTATACAGCACGTCCTGTTCCAGAATATTCCTCACTTTTGGGTAATACATCCACAAGATGGCGCTGGACTGCAGAAAACAGCTTGTGGCTCCCACCCCGCCCTATATAAGTCAGGGACCTCCCACAAATTCCCCAGTTCTTTTCTGCAGTCTGGGCTGCGAAGATAGAAGATAGCTCCCTATGTGGCGCAGGTGAGCGGGGCTTATATGCCTGCGGCCCTGCAGGACTATTCCCACCCTCTCCGTTCCATATTGCTGCCTCCCAGCCTCGGCTGACAAGGTTCGGGTGAAGGTAGGTCAGTAACCACCAGTTGGGTGCTGAGGAGCTAGGCTCCTACCGCAGTCCCTGCTCTGACAGGGTAGGCGATTAAGGCTGATGGTGAGCGTTTCAGTTTCTGCCAGGCTCAAACTGTGCAGTTAACCCTTATTCCCATAGGTGTTCCCCTCCACCCTCACTCCTCCCATTGCCTTCTGGGCACCGTCGTCTCCCTGGAAATCCTCTTTATTCCTGCCTCGCTCTCCCTCTGGGAGATCTCGGGGGGGGGGGGGGGGGCGGGTGACTAGTGGTAGAAAACTGTATTTTATGTTTTAACTTTGTACTGTGTTACTGTCGCCTTGTACGCCGCTGCGCGCTTGTACAGTGCTCCGCGGACGGCGGCGTCATTTACCTCAGAGCTGCTGGGCTGCTATTGGCCGGCCGGATCATGTGGGCGCGTTTCGCACTCTCCGGGGGGGGGGCGTGCTCTGTGGATGACGATTTTCACATCACGTCTCCACGGCCCGCCCCTCGAGGTCTGCAGACGCCATTTTGCCTGTCCTTAGCTGCGTGTGCTGCTGGCTCCCTGCGGGCCGTGAGTAACCCTGGTGGGGTGGTTTTTTCTCAGGATATTCCTTTCTGCTGTATTCTTATGGGAATGTTTTGTTATGTCTTTCAGGCGGGTTAAAACTTCGGCACTGTGGTTTCTCCCGGCCATCTCCCCTCACTATCTCCCACTTCTCTAGCGGGTTCCTGGGGCATCCCGGGTAGCTCTTTAGCGTTAACCCTTACTGCGCTGTTGTGCCATTCAAATCACCATATGGAGGCTTGGGGTTCCTTCGGGACAAGCCCGGCTATGTGTTGTGTGATGATGTCAGGGTATGTGTATCCTGTGCCCAGCAGATACTTGCGCTGCAGTCTGGACTGTCTGTTACTGGCGGTGCACCCCCTCTTGCCTCACCTACCCCCCCCCACGCTTACATCTGACCCCCACCGGCCTGTCATGCCTTTGTTTGTGTGGGGACGGCGCTGCGCCGATTTGTGCCTCTGCTATTACGGCTATTGCCATTAAAGGGGTGCTTAAGTGTCTCTTGGACAGGGCATCTGAGGATGCGGGTAGAGAAGAGTATAGATCTCTTCTGCTTTGTGAGGAATTTATTGCATATATTCTTTCTGCCATGGATGATGCCATTAGAATGTGTGTTAGGACTTCTGCCCTGTTGGTGGCTATACGCCGCTCTGTTTGGCTGCATCAGTGGGTAGCTGATAATGCTGCTAAGAAGGCTTTCACTGGTTTCCCTTTCAAGGGCCTGCACCTCTTTGATGAACGCTTGGATTTGTTTGCCAGGGGCGGTAGGTTACCTCAACGTAGGAGGCCGTCCCGGTCCTTTCGGGGGATGGGTGCCTTTCTCCCATCCTTCCGTGGTTCCAGAACTGGCCGAGAAGTCTCCTTTACTGGGGCCCGCGGAGATCACTGGGGAGGGGCAGAGGACGTAGCCGTCCTGGCCTCTCCTGGGGTCCCAAGCCAAAATCTTCACCCAAGCCCCCTCAGGCATAAAGGGGCACCCTCACCCATCCGGGTGGGGGGACGGCTTCGGCTCTTTGCTCACGTCTGGAGGCTTCATGTCTCAGACCGGTGGATTCAGGAGGTGGTGTCCTCCGGTTACAAGATAGAGTTTGCAGCCTGGCCGCCCCCAAGATTCATCAAATCCCGGATGGCTCAAAACCCCCTGTCAGCTCAGGGTCTGTGCCTTGCTGTCCAAAACCTTCTGGAGTTGGGGGTCATCTGCCAGGTGCCTTTGAGGGAAAGGTGCAGAGGCTACTATTCCAATCTTTTCACTGTTCCCAAAAAAGACGGTTCCATGAGAACCATCCTGGATTTAAAGCGCCTCAACAAATTTGTCAGACTCAAACACTTTCGCATGGAGACTCTGCGCTCAGCTGTCAATTCACTGCGCCCGGGTGACTTCATGACTTCTGTAGACATCAAGGATGCTTACCTTCATGTACCAATCTTCCCAGGTCATCAGAGATTCTTCAGGTTTGCTCTGGAGGATCAGCACTACCAATTTGTGGCCTTGCCTTTCGGTATCACCTCGGCTCCCAGGGTATTCACCAAGGTGCTGGCGGGCGTAATGCCTCTGCTGAGATCTCAGGGCATTCGCATCCTTCCTTACTTGGACGACATTCTCATCACGTCTCAGTCCTTCCAGCAGGCCAAGCTGGATACCCAGCTGGTGGTGTCCACACTGGAGTCTTTCGGCTGGGTGATCAACCACCCCAAGTCTTTCCTGTCACCGTCAATGGTGCGGTCCTTTCTGGGCATGACTCTGGATACATCTCAGGTCAAGATTTTTCTCCCTCAGCAGAAGGTGGAGAGTCTTCAAGCCCAAGCCAGGCTTCTTATGTCTTGCCCTCATCCCTCCATCTGGCAGGGGATGCAGCTGGTGGGCCTGATGGTGTCTTGCTTCGAGGCAGTTCCATACGCTCAGTTTCACACGAGACCACTTCAACTTCACCTCTTGTCGGTATGGGATCGGGACCCTCGGTCCCTAGATCAGGGGTGGGTTCTGTCCCCTCTGGCCAGACGGTCTCTCTCATGGTGGCTGGGCTCAAGAAACCTGTTGGTGGGCAGATCCTTTCTGGCCCGTGCTGGGAGACAGTCACCACAGATGCCAGTCTGACAGGTTGTGGAGGCTTCTGGAAATCCCTGAAATTCCAGGGTCAGTGGGGCCCTCAGGAGGCCCACACCCCTATCAACATTCTGGAACTGAGGGCGATAAGGTTGGTTCTCGCCCAATTGACTCCACACCTTCGGGGTTGGGCGGTTCAGGTCCGCTCGGACAACCAGACAGCGATTGCCTACATCAATCATCAGGGAGGGACCCGGAGCAAGAGGGCCCTCAAGGAAGTGTCCCTGATACTGTCTTGGGCGGAGGAGAATGTTCCCTGCATCTCAGCTGTGTACATCCCGGGGGTGGAGAATCTGGAGGCAGACTCCCTCAGCAGGGGGACTTCTCGTCTGAGAGAATGGACCCTCAGCAGCAGGGTGTTTTGCTCCCTGTGCCACCTCTGGGGTCAGCCAGATGTGGATATGTTTGCGTCCCGTCACAATCACAAGCTTCCAGTCTTTGTCTCTCTGTCCCAGAACCCCCTTTGGCCTTGGCCATGGATGCACTAGCAATGTCTTGGAAGAGCTTTCAACACTGCTATTGGATGTCCCAAGAGTAAGGAATATTCTGGAACAGGACATGCTGTATACTTAAAATAATACAATTCTGTGTTTACTCACCTGTAGAATTGGTATTATATGTATACAGCACGTCCTGTTCCATCCCACCCTTGTTATCATTATTCTTAGTTACCTCTGTATGGTGATTGTTCATATGTTCATTTTTGAATTCTGGTTATTATTGTTCTCCCGGCTTCTTGTTAACTGCTTGTCAATACTGGGGAATTTGTGGGAGGTCCCTGACTTATATAGGGCTGGGAGGAGCACAAGCTGTTTTCTGCAGTCCAGCGCCATCTTGTGGATGTATTACCCAAGAATAAGGAATATTCTTGAACAGGCCGTGCTGTATACATATAATACCAATTCTACAGGTGAGTACAGAATTGTATTTTTATCTCTAGATCTGTACTTAGTACTGTCGATAGTTTTTCAGAGTTTTACCTGAACTACTATAAACCCTTCTTCTAATGAGATAAAAGGTTTCTGTAGCTTAGATGTCAGTATACTTACCTTTCATGTAGTTCATCCAACACTGTTGGGACCTTAGAAGACATCTCCCTATTCAGGTACTTGAATGTTAGTTAAAGCTCCAGTGCATCAAACACAGTAAGTTTCACCGCTGAACTAGGTGGCAGGCATGTGAGGCACTAAGTCCTTTTTTTAATTTAGAGGCAGACCAAAACCCATACTTTTGACTAGCCTAAGTTTTGGCCTGCCCTTGGCGCTTGTGAGGGCATTTGTCCAATCAAAACACACTACTGTGCATATTACGGCAATAAGTGCCGAATGACCTGATCACTGGCTGCCTTCCGCTGGCCACTCCATTCCACTGCGTGCCATGCCCCCATACATTTACATATTTTGGAGGAGTGTGCACATCGGATGGGGGAGCATGTGTGTTGTGGGATAGATCTGGCAACCAGGGGTTTCATACAGCAGGGCATCCTAAATCAGGATGCCCAGGGTCAAGCTATAACCCTTAAAACTTACAAATTGGGCTTAAAGTGCTACTGCAGGCAAAGGCCATTGCGCCGGGCTACATTTCACACTGTCCTAAACTGTTTACTGTTTCTAAATTAAAGAAGAAATATATAAGGTTTACAGGTTCACCATATGATTTCTCTTTTGAAGCAAGTGGGCGTGGCCCTTGGATCTGTGATGCTGCATAATAATCAGCATAAAGGGCGGGCTATGTGCTGACAGCAAAATGATAAATCTGGAGAAGGAGGTGGCGGAAGGAGCTCTGCTGAGCTGAGGGGGACAGGATGAAAAAGAGAATGTCATTGGCTGAACCTGTAAACCCCGATATCTCGTCCATTTCTGCTTCAATTTAAAGTGGACCAACACCCAGGGGTGATCGGCCCGGGAATCTATAAGATTCCTGGGCCGAGCACCTCACTCACCGCGGGACATCCGAGATCGGGATGTCCCGCGGGGTGAAACCCCCCAGAAAACCCCCAAACTCCTTACCTGATCCGCTTCCGCCGCCGCCTCCCGCGCGCCCCTCTAGACGTGCGCGCGCCCGCGCCGGCCGCCTGTGAATGGCCGGCGCGGGCGCGCACACGCCGAAAGTGACGCGCGGGAGGCGGCGGCGGACGCGCTGACACCCGCTTGGACGGCGGCGGGAATTGGACGGCGCGGTCGCGTGGGAGTGGGGAGAGGTGAGTTTTTGGGGGTTTCTGGGGGGTTTCAGAGAGCGGGACACCCCCGGGGTGCCCCGCCGAAGTGGACCAAAACCCAGGATAGTGAAAATCCTGGGTGTTGGTCCACTTTAAAGACGGCAAACAGTTTAGGACAGTGCCAAATGTAGCCCGAGGCAATGGTGTACCAATTACCTTTGCCTGCAGTTTCACTTTAATACTTAGGGGTGGGCCTTTTTTGACTGGACTGCCGATTCAATTGCCTGAGCTCAGGCGGATTCAGGAAAACTGACATGCTAAGTGCAAGGCCATAGAATACACACTATATTGAAATGTGTTAGGTTGATCTATGGAACTGCTGCATCCTGTAGGCTCTGGAGTTGACCATTTAATTAGATTCCTGTGCCAGTGAAACCCATATCTTTTCTGCTAGATTTTTTGGCCACCGCACCCAGCCGCAGACAAGCAGCTTTGCTTTAGTCATGGAAAAGAAGGTGAATTTCTTATTCCTCCGCCTCCAGCACCTCCCCCTGTTCCAGACTACCAATACAATCCTGAGTCCCGTTTCAAGTTGGAACCCCCCTCTCTTAGTGATAGGCTAGAATCAATGTCGACTCACTTCATTGCAATGCAGAGTGTGCTTGCATCACTCAGCCATGCCAATCCCATCAGAGGACAGCACAGGAGGTGAACCTTAAACCGTATCTTCACCCTGAATAAGAGCCTATCTTATATGTTTCCCAACTCTGTACATACACATTAAAAATCATCCTACCTGCATCCACTGCATTTTTTGAGCCTGTAAACATCTAAGATGGCGGCCCATAGACTCTCAGGCTGCCTGCAAGCAGGAAGGGACTTCTGACTGTACTGCTCTGCATTATGGGATTGCTGTCCTTTTCCTGACCCCAGCTCTGCTCTATCTGTGTAAAGCACAGCTATAATCCCGCCCCCTGAACGTTTGCCCCTCTCTCCTCTCCTCAGTATGTGATGCTTCTGAGGCAAGATGGTGGCGCCCTTATCCTAGAGTCCTGAACACAGTTGTAGCCCAGTGGGGGAAAGAATAATAAGTAAGTGACTAAAAACTTAAGTTGCAGAAAGGTTTGGGCTTTTCATTGAATGATGCTGAAGGTCTGCTTTTATTTATAATTACTCTGGCAATAAATCTTATCTTATATAAAAAAATGGGAACATTGCCATGTGTAGCCATACAAAATGGGAATACTTTAGGTGAGACTGGACACAATCACTTTAACGTGTGTGTTAGCAATTAACATTGTTGATAAATGGGCCCTAGTGCCACGTGGTCAGTAAAGTACCGGTATCTACAACATAAGAAAAAAACTTATGTTACCACTGGAAACACCACAGAAAGCCACACGGACTACCCGAGAAAGCCAGAACATATGTTAGTCTATATTTGTATAGAGTTTGCATGTATAGTATAGCCATGTTTTATGCTGGTCACCAAGGTAACTGCTGCCCTCAGCAAAAGCCTCTATTAGTTCCGTTGCAGTGACATTGAAAAGCTACCTGGCCTGTTGGTTAAAAAGCACTGAAAGAAAGCTCACATTACAGACATGTATATGAAAATCAACCTGAGCTCATTCACTTTGACCTCAAGAAGGGCTAAGGACCATGTACTGGATCCCAGGCTTTTCCTAGGCCTCGATCCCCCAACACGTAACCTACTGCAGGTTTCTGGTCTCAGCATTTGGGCTAACTTTGATCTTTTGCTGATTGCCGCCCTCTCTAGAACACCACACAGAGGTAGGGGTTCCCAGGGTGGCTCTTCATTCAGGAGCACACTGCCTTGTGTCTGGAGGCATGGGTGCATCCTGGAGTCAGAAGTGGATCATGGCGTCAGTAGTGTGACATGAGACAGGGGGACAGGTGAGAATTTACTGTTGTTTTTGTAGCTCATATGTGGTCTTTAATGGGGACCTCAGTCTAATCTCCTGCAATGATGCAAGCACCCCTGCCCCTGGCACTCGGAATGGGGATGCCCACAGTGAGCAAGAAAACCAGCAAAATGAAAACTCCTGTACATGTTGCTTTATCCAATGTGACTGCTGGAAGCCCAATATCATGAGACCCGGGGGGGGGGGGGGGGGGTTTAAAGGGGCCTTCAGAGATTTCTGACTGAAGGTCTGCCTTAAAGCAGAACAAACCCATGTTTGTTTACCTTTGACCCCCCATGTGTAACTCCTCCGCCTGTACCTTGTGGCGTGTGTCTGCAGCGGCCTGGTTTTTGAATACACCATGCTTATCCATTGCCTTGCCCACAATGCAAATTTGAGGTTGCCGGCTAATCTCATATCTGCCAGGCCCAAGGATTTGACAAATGACGCACACCATCCTGGTGCCCACATCCCCTGTTTTCCTTTACACTAGGGAGCACTCCAGCCTATCTGGGCGTGGGAGCTTTCTGCAGCCCAGAGATGCTGGGGAGCCCTGGGGCATCCAGATTTGGAATGAACCCTCTATGTGAAATCCCCCCGATTGCATAGTGTACTCACCTTGTCAGCGATCCCACAGCCCATGTATGGGCATCCCTCCAGCTGATGCACATTCTAGTGATAGGCATTTCTGAATTGCTGGAGCAGGTATGTACAGCTGAAGGTCAGCAGCTAGCACTCCTTTCAGATTTATGAAGCTGCTCTGGTGTCTCACTAAAGCTAAATAGAGCTTTGGCCCCTGTTTGGAGGGGAGTCTAAGCATGTGCCATGGGATCACCTGAGCTACTGTTGAGGAACAAAACCCAGGCATCTTAAAAATTGGAGCCTTAAAAAACAGTCTCCCAGATACTGCTTCCGGCGTCTTCTGCGGCCGACGCAGCCCAGGAGGCCCCCACACTAACGCCCATGTAGCCTATCAAAGTGCCCACATTTCCACTTTGAAGAATTTTTTAAAGTGTATATGTTTGTGTGCCAAAATAAAAGGTGCTGAGCTTATTTTAATTTTCCACTTATGTTAGCAAGTGTACCAACATGAAGTCTGTTGCTATTGGCAACTGTACACCAAGATCTACAAGAAAATAGAGAGCTCCCTCACCTCATCAGTAGCCATAGCATAGCAACAGTGTTATGTGTGTATAGGGCTTGCATCTTGTAGATGTTGGTGTACAGTTGTTAAAAGCAACATTTTGCAGATAGTGAAAACTGCGTCCATAAAACACACATTTGCGAACATAAGAAAAAAAGACCATTACGAGAGGTCCTGGATGGTACAGATAAGATGACCTTACTTGTTAAGTAGCCCATTGCACCCTGGGAGGCAGTGAGCTGTGAAATCTATTCCCAGCATGCACTGCGCTTTGTTAGTGTGTCCTGAGCCCATGTGTGTATCTTGAGTTTGATGGCTGAAGAGAGAAAGCAGGAGTGACTCTGCAACATGGAAACAATGATAAGGTGCATAACTGAAATAAGCTCCATAACATGGACACATTTGTGTTATTCATGAATAGTGATACTAATTTTACTTGTTTTCTTTTTATTCTGTTACTTTATTGACCCTGAATTCTCAGTCTTTATTTCCTATGTATGGGGGGGGTGTAACACCAGGGCCCAAAAGGTCAGGGGGGCCAGTTAAAGTGGATCAAAACCCAGGATTTTGACTATCCTTGGGTTTAGACCCCCCCCCCCCCCGGGCACACTGATTGGGGGTGCTCCGCTGTGTGAAACCCCCCAGATCGCCGATGCTAACTCACTTCTTCCCGGTCCTACGGCGCAAGCTTATAGATTCCCAGGCCAATCGGCATGGGTTTTGGTCCAGTTTAAGACAGAAAAAGTTTACTGCATGAGCCTTGAAAGGGCCCCATTTAGTGTTCACACCAGGGCCCTGTCACCTTTAGTTACACCCCTGCATATAATGTTTTATGCAGAGCATGAGCAGATAATTTACACCCGGTAGACAATGAAAGTCAATGGCAGTTTTCTCTCCTAAAAAAGGAGTGAGAATTCTCACTTGACTCTGAATCAACCCTTTGGTGTTTGAAGCAACTGCTCTGACCTTTCCAGTGACATACAGGTTTAGGGGCAGGTCTATAACCAGTTAAGTTGGATGTCTTTCCTGAAGCTGGGTTACGCCCCAGGGAGTGGGGACATACGTAAAATGCTAAAGGTGTAGCTGCAGTTTAAACTGAGCTGTTAAAGTGGATTAACACCCAGGATTTTGACTATCCTGGGTTTTGGTCCACTTCGGTGGGGCACCCCGATCGGGGGTGCCCCGCTGTGTGAAACCCCCCAGAACGCCCGTAAACACTCACCTCCCCACGCTCCTACGCGGGCGCTCGTCCAATCAGAGAGCTCAGAGCCGCTGTGGTATGCACGTACAAGCGGCGTCCAACCACATCGGCTCTGAGCGCTGGAGGCCGCGTCTCGCGCTTCCTTCTAACAGGGAGCGCGCCCGCACCGGCCATTCACAAACGGCCGGCGCATGCCCTGCTAGAGGGAAGCACGAGACGCGGCCCGCGCATGCGCCGTTGGAACGGGGTTAAGGTAAGGATTGTGGGCGTCCTGGGGGGTTTCACCCCGCGGGACATCCCGATTTCGGATGCCCCACGGGTAGGGATCTGATCGGCCCGGGACTCTTATAGATTCCCAGGCCGATCCCCCCTGGGTGTTGGTCCACTTTAAAAGAGAGAAAAATACTGTGGCATCTCTTTTCCTGCGAGGTTACTTTTGTGCTAAGCTGTTTGTTAAAGGGGCCATAGATCTGTTTTTATTGGTCCAGCTTCTGATCATACTGATCTGGGATGCCTGTCTGCTTAAACTGGACCAACAGCCTGGCACAGTTGGAAAAGAAAGGTAGCTGCTATTTTGGAGCTTCCTCTCCCAGCATCTCAGCCATGCTACTGCCTGGATTCAACTGATAATGCACTGTAAGAGGAAGTCCAGCAGCATTTCCTGTTTGCAGGTGGCCTGCAAATGCCTGAGCTGCCATTTTATTTTTAAAATTTACCACAACAGGAGTTGGGAAAAGGTAAATGAATTTTTATGTGCAGCAATCTAAATTGCCCTGGTTGCACATGAGCACTGTTTGTTATGTTGGTCTGGTTTAAGTCATTTTTGACTGTTGGTCCGCTTTAGATCCACTTATGAAGGCCACAAACCAAGCAAACGCCATTGCCTGCCATGATCCTTGTGCAGAAGCATGTCTTGATCAGAAGACATGCTCAATATTTGTGATTTAACTTATTTGTTGCTTATGGACAGGCATTCATATATTAAAGTGAAACAAAACCCACCACCAGATAACCTGGGATGTAAAAGATTCCAGGGCCGTCCGCTAGCTTTCCCCAGGGCATCCCGAATCAGGATGCTCCACTGGGGCAAAGAACAAAACCCAGGAAAGTCAAATGTTTAAGATCATCTTGCAGCGACATGCTGATCAATTTAGTGGAAACTCTTATCTGCTTTCTGTTTGGCATATACTATTTTCTGTAATCAAATATAAATGTCAGGCTGGGGCCTGGCAGTAGGATTGACTTTGGGAGCCTGCCCTACACATAGAACTATAGGAGGACTAAAACCAAATTTTAAAGTGGACCAAAACCCAGGATTTTGACTATCCTGTGTTTTGGTCCTTTCCCCCGGGGCACCCCAATCGGGGGCCAATACAATGCTAATAAATATGCTAAATTGTTAGAGGAGGGGCTACCTTTACATCCTTTATCATAACCATGTCAGCCAAATCTGTCTTTATTTTAAAAGTGGACCAAACGCTTGGATTTTCACTCCTGGTGATAAGTCCATTTCCCTGGAAACCCCTGCTGTGTGAAACCCCCCAAGATCGCCCACACACTTTGCCTTAATTTTTTTTTTAATTTCACTTAGAGAAAGTTCAAGTATTTTCTTACAGTCCATCCACCCACCGCTCCCCCAGTGCTAAGCCTAATTTGGGCAACAATTCAAAAAAACACTTGCTGGGTCGGGTGGCCAACATGCTCAGAAACTGAAGCTGGGACCTTGAGTGACAGGTCAGTTGGCCAATCCCAGCCATCAGTTTGACTGTACTGATCTGCCACTTGTCCAACTGTCACTCCAGTCTACACCTGCCATGCAGTGTCCCACCGCCCTATCGGCATCAGGAGAGGATTGCAGTGATCCGGTATTATTTTATCGCCCAAATCAGGCGTAGGGGTGACTGGGGGGGGGGGGGGGGGGTTACAAAAATCTTCCTCTTTAACCTGTAAACTCTACATGGTAAGGGTATGAATGTGGCGATGAGGCCTTCGGTTGGGTTCCTGCCTATGTGATTGCACTGCAAGCGCTTCAGTTGCTGCAAGCATGACTTTTGCTGATTGCTCTGCAATTGCGATCGCATATGTAAAAGGGTCCATAGACTTATACGGGCAAGCCTAACGACTTGGTGTGAAATGAGGCCTTCAGGTGTTCCTCAATGATAGATGATAGTAACACCCTAAAATAGTTGATCAACAGGGTGCCTTTGCAGTAACAGCATCTGTATCCTCCCTTACAAAAGGGGCTTCCTCGGGAGTTAAAGTAAAGCACTGGTACTAGGTGCTGTATGGCCCATTGGTGGTTGTTGTGACTTGTGATGGCCTTGTTTGTAGCAAGGATACCAGGCAGGTTTTGAGGGTTCACCTCTGTTGTAGAAAGTGGGTACCTTCAGAATTGTAGCAAGTCCAATGGCGCATGCCCATGCCAGGCATTTGTGAATGGCGCTGGCCCTGTTAGAGGGTAGTGGGGGATTTTAGCAGCCAGTGAGCTTGGGTTCGCTCACCTTAGATGAAGGTTTTGCTGATGGGACAGGAGCGTATCTGAGCACGCTGATTGGACGAAAGGCCACGCATGCGCCATAGGATCAGAGAGTTCGGGCAACCAGGGGTTTTTACACAGCATCCCCAACTGGGGGGGTTTACACAGCATCCCCGATCGGGGTGACCAGGGGCAAGAAGCAAAACCAGGATAGTCAAAATATTGGATTTTGGTCCACTTTAAAATTTTAAAAAATAGATGCAGGTGGCAATTCATACCCAAATGTGTCACTAAATCTTTAGCAAGATCCCCCAATGTGTCAGATTCTAAATGATTCACTTTAAAACAGTACACTTTTTTTGTTTTTTTTAGTTAATTTTTAACTTCTACCATTGCAAAAAAAATATAAATAACCATATAACAAAGTAGAAACACAAACCTGGCAGGCTGAAGCGAATACATTGTTGCGGTCCGAACTATTTTTGTAAAGCATATATACAGCAGCATAAGTATGAGTTGGTACTTTAAAATTAGAGATGACTAGATTCATACTAGTTTCTATGTAGGTAGTCTGATTGTTTGTGAAGAAGGTAGCGCCGGTCTTGGGAAGATAGGTGTTTGCCTCTGTTTCGGCCAAAAGGGGCTTCCCCGGGAGCTTAAAGTGGAGCAACACCCAGGGGGGATCGGCCCGGGAATCTTATAGATCAGATCCTTCCCCACGGGGCATTTGAAATCGGGATGTCCCGCGTGGACATCCCAGGAAGCCCACAATCCTACCTTTTCCACGTTCCAGCGGTGCATGCGCGTCTTCCGCCGCCGCCTCCCACGTCGGCCGTTTGTGAATGGCCAGCGTGGGTGCGCTCCCTGTAAGAGGGACGCGCGGGAGGTGGCGTAGGACGCGCTCTGCTTGTCCGGCACTGCCTCTCACTTGTCCGCCGGCGGGGATTGGCTGCAACGGTCACGTGGGAGCGGGGAGAGGTGAGTTTTCGGGGCTTTCTGGGGGGTTTCACACAGCGGGGCACCCCCCATCGGTGGTGCCCCACCGAAGTGGACCAAAACCCAGGATAGTCAAAATCCTGGGTGTTGGTCCACTTTAAGTAAAGCACTGGTACTAGGCGCTGCAGTAGGTGCTGTATGGCCCATCGGCGGTTGTTGTGACATGGTGGTTGCCTTATTTGTAGCAAGGATAGCAAGCAAGATTTGAAGGTTCACCTCGGTTATAGCAAGTGTGTCGGGTACCTTCAGAATTGTAGCAAGTGATGGAGGTACATTCAGTAGTGTAGCAAGTAAAGAAAGACTGGCCTCCACTATATAATTGATCACTGAAATGTCCTGGTCCACATTGATTGAACACTCCAACAGTCTGATCCAGGCCATCCAATTCTATTAACAATTTTTTGTCTAAGTAAATATAAACAATTACTCTAAAAAAATTTATTTATCTTTTTTTTTTTTTTTTTTCTTTCTAGACATAATGACCTTACAAGTTTTTCATCTGCAATTTATGGCCTTAAAAAGATAGGATGTGCTGTACGATACAGTAACAGAATTGAACTAAGCAAAGTGAGTACTATCTATCGATAAAGGTCTTGGTAAACACTTGTACTGCTGTGCTCATACTGTAGATTGACATATGCTGGCATAATGTATGCAATATTTTAGATGTGACCATGCCATAGGTTTTGTTTTCTTCTATTTAGCAATATTGAATAAAAGGGATTGTCCTGGCACGTAAAAAAATCCCTCACCTGACAATCCCCCATGCTCTCCCATTGTCCTGTGGGGTTGAGCTGGTTCAGTTGTGGCACTGGTTCAGTTGTGGCACTATCAGCTCCAAGTTGATTGAATCTAAGCATCTGAGCATTCATTACAAATAGCATATCCAAATTGGATGCTCAGATGATTCACCCAGGCCAGTCCCTGATAGCGCCTGTCAGCATTAGAGCGAACAGTGGAGAAACTGGACAGGACCGAGCTTGCGGGTGGTCAGGTTAAGTTAATTATAATTGATACATGTGGCAATGCTGTACATTTTTTCCTTTTTAAAATGAAGCAATATTACATTTAATTAATTTTAGATTAAAGTTTTGCCTCATTTTGGGCTGTCCTCAGTGATGGGCTAGAATCAAATCCTAGATCACTTCAATGCAATGCACAGAGCGTACTTGCATCACCCAGCCCTGCCACTCCCATCACAAACAGGGGGATTCAACTTGACATAAGCCTTAGGATTTAATTGGTAGTCCAGATTAGGAGGAGGTGCTGGAGGAAGGATAAAAATGTGCCTTTAACCAGGGGCATAACTATAGGGGGTGCTTATATAACCTATATTTTACCAGTTTGCAAATACCTGGAAAAGTTGGATGTCCCCTAACAGGGTGGTAAGCACCCTCCAGCCCAGAATGTAGTCACTAGGTCCATATTATTTTAATTTTTATTATTTTAATTAGGTTCAGACCCCTATACAATAAATTGGATGGCATACTATATGACGGTGGTCACACCTTGGCAAAAATGGTGGGGGGGAATGTTGGTGTAGATAGACTTTCCTGGCTTATAAAAAACCTATCTAAGGAAGGCAGTTCCACTGCCTAGTTATGGGTGTTTACACTCCTACTGGGGAGGGGCCTTTCTTGACAACAAAAAAAGCCTTTTCCAAGTCCAGTGGAGTGGTTAAAGTAGCTCAAAGTACACAGAGGGCTGTTTTAGTAAACCTACAGACCTTGAGGTCTCCAGAAAATCAAGGAGTGGTATGATGGGGAAATGGCCAAGCACACTCACATGGATGTAGGGGCCAGGCCTGCGACAGGCTATACACAGGGACATACACACAAGGTTTGGAAAGGTTGCCCAGACTGCATGTCTGCAATAGAGGCCATAGCAAATGGTCACATAGATACAGGGGAAACGCTTTAAGGTGCATTGAGGGTTTTTCTTGGCAGTTGTGCAATTAATGTTGTACTGCTCTGTTTTCCTTTAAGGATCCAACAAAACGGACATCGCTGGCAGATCAGTGGCCAGCCACTTTGCGAGACAGGGCGTCCCCACCTGCCCCCCATGCTCCAGGTAGAAATGCCTATGCCAAAAGGCAAGCATATAAAATTATTCGGTGGATCAAAAGCAACAGGTAAATCCTTTTAAAATATTACAATAAGCCAAAGTCCAGTACAATTTACAACCCCCCACCCACCCCCAAAATGGCCATTTTGGACCCGATGAACAGAGTGGCAAACCCCTGGTCTGTTTCCAGCCCATGCCACTGTGTGTTGGTGCTGGATTCAGGTCAAGGTAAGGGTTTTTTGCCTTCGCACCGGAGGGAGGTACATTTGACTGGACCAAAATGGTTATATTTATATAACAATATTATACAATATAAGCAATATTAAGTGTTTTTTTTTTCTATAGACAACAATTTATTTGTGACAAAAATGGAATTGAGATTACATCACAGTATGATCTCTCAAATGGTCGAATACGGTTTCCTCTGCCACCTAATGAGCCAAAAATATGCACAATTTCCATTACAAACATCTCGAATGAGTCAGTCACTTTTGTCCAGTACAAATGTTTGCGAAGGATGGCTACCTTCACATTCTATGATGAGCACAAGGTGTCTGCCAGTAAAACCATTTTGCTGGGTCCAGGTAAGCAAAATGTTAGTTAATTTAGTAGTATACTGTAGCTGGGTTATACAAACTGCACCTTTTGAATACAGATAAAAATCTATGGTGCATATGTCCTCTTATTATCAGTAAGAAGTACCACTATAGCAACTATTTAAAGGGACTGACTATACATTAAAACAAAAAAAGATATACTTGTTTTAAGTCCCAGCAGCCAATCGGGCCTATTCCAGCGTTTGGAAACTCGTCTGTTCAGTCTAGCTGTGGGCTCTTGACCCCGCCTCTGTTTTAGACACCCCCAATGGTCAGGTGTGCAGTCACACAGGGCTCTATCCCAAAGCACCAGGAGCTCTCAACCTGAACAGCAGGCCTCAAAATACCCCCATCTCTCCTTTCTTGGAGAGGAGGGACCAGGTCCGCTAAGGAGTCTGTTTAGGTAGGACTGTGTCCCTTTTTTTCCTGTTGAAATTCAGGGTTGTTTTTGCAGAGAGAGTTCTGGCAATTTTTCTCAAAACATCCTCCGGGCAGCATACACTGAGACTTCCGAGTCCCTCCCACAAAAGGGGAACACGTGACCACCAGAATAGAATAAAAGCTTGACTCATCCTCCAATCCCCAGTTGTTTTCGTGTTTCTTCGTGAGGATAGGAGCCAGACCACTAGCTCCTGAACCAGGAAGGTTTAGGTAAGTGTTGTGGACCTATTTTAAGCAGGGGGTCCATTTCTCGGTCCTGGAGGCTTTTTATTGCCAGGGGTCTGAGATACCCTCAGGGATTTTTAGGCCAGAATCCCATTCTTTGGTCTAGGATCAAAGGAGGGTAAAGCTATTTTTTTCCCTCTTAATGAGGATGAGTATTGGAAGAAGCCGGGGTGGCCGGACCCCAAAAGATTAGGAGTTTTTTTTCATTTTTAGGGGAATTGTTTTATTGGAAGGGCTCAAGGGAAGTAATCCCTGAGGATTGGTTGCACTGGAATATTTTTCCAGGCTCTTTTTTACTTTAAAAATATTTTAGGTGGTATACCTTTAAGAGGCGGGGAAGAGAGGGGACGCATTCTAGCTCTCTTCCCCGCTCAGCTATCGTAAAACGGCTGCAGTCCTCTTACCTCCGGTGGCGGCTGGCGATAACAGTCCGGGGGGGGGGGTCGGCTGGTGCTTGGGGTCTGCCAGGTCATTCCTTCCTTGTCAGACGGGATGTCCTCCTTCTTCCTCGGTCTTCCTGATGTTTTCGGGAATCGGCGGTTCTATGCAGCAGGTATAGGCTTGCTCAGCAAGGCATGGGATTTATGGGATTTGACAGAAAGTGGAGGGAATTGGCTTCTTCCTCCCGGCTCTGTGACGTCATCCCACGGTCGCTGGGAACTTCCTGCTTCCCAGAAACATGTGCAAAAGCCTTAATGGGACAGCAGAAGTGTTCTGGGATTTCTATTACTGGCCTCCCTCTTCCATTTTTTACGAGAGATTGTTAAAGTTAATTGAGGTGATTTTGCCCCTGCCCTATTTAGGTGTATTCAGGAGGCTAATCCTTGGTGCCTCATACCAGAGATGGCAGATCAGACAGACGATATCTGCATTGTGGAGCCTATATTAGATCTATGGAAAATGCTTCCACAGATTCACCTAATGCGGACCAAAACCCTTAGACCAATCTGTCAACTGCTGATTATGGGAGGAGGAGGCCCAGCTCTGCCCTGGTAAATCATAATTTATTTTTGGAAAAAAGGGCTATTTATTTTTGGGGGTAATGTGTTATAGCATAGCTTACCTTCCCCCTATTCTTGTGTTATTCTAAGTATACAGCACGTCCTGTTCCAGAAGATATTCCTTACTCTTGCGTTATACATCCGGTAGATGGCGCTGGACTGCAGAGACAGAAAAGTGGCTCCTCCCAGCCCCATATATACCAGGGACCTCCCACAAATTCCCCAGTTCTTCTCTGCAGTATGGGCTGCGATGACTATAAGAAGGCTCTCTCTATTCGCAGGTGAGCAGGGCTATTAGCCTGCGGCCCTGTAGGACTATTCCCACCCGTTTCCTTTTACTGCCTCCCAGCTTAGGCTGCACTGGTTCGGGTGAAGGTAGGCAGCACCGCTGCTAGGTGCTAAGGAGTGCTGCTCCAACCGCAGTCCCCCACCAAAGGGTAGGCGGTACAGGCCCATGGTGAGCCTTATGGGATGCCCCTCCCGCGTCTTATGCCCCTCGCCCCCTGTCCCTGCAGTTGGCTCCCTCGCTTCCCCTTCGCTCTCCCTGGTAGATCTCGGGGGGGGGGGGGGGGGGTGCATGTCTTTACTATATATATTTTATGTGATGATCCCTTTTTGAATTGCTTGCACTAGTTTCTTTTGCCGCCGCCGCCGCACGCTTGTACTCCGCTCCACGGTTGGCGGCGACATCGCCTTGCGGCCGACTCGTTCTGCATCACTGTCTCCGCGGCCCGCCCCTTCAGGTATATGCGGGCGCCATTTTAGTTCTCTGCTGCGTGTGTCTGGCGTCTCCCTTTCGCGGTCTGCCCCTGCGGGCTGATTTATTTGGTATTTCTCTTTATTGCATATTGCTTATGGGATCTTTTTGCTTATGTCTTGCAGGCGGGTCAAACTTTTGTAGTTTCTCCCGGTCTTATCCCCTCTATTTAGTGTTAACTCTTATTGGAGGGCTATTGTATTTTATATCTCCCACTTCCCTAGCGGGCTATTGGGCCATCCCAGGTAGCCTTATTGGCGTCAATCCCAATTGGCCTATTGTGCCACAATAATCACCATATGGAGGCTTCTCAGGATAATGTGCTTGGAGTTCCTTCGGGACAAGCCCGGCTGTGTGTGGCGTGTGGGGTATCCCCTATAAGTGATGTTGTCAGGGTGTGTGTACACTGTGCCCAGCAGACACTTGCACTGTAGTCTGGGTTACCGGTGGCTGGGCCTGCGCCCCCTCAGGCTTCGCCTACCCCCCCCAGTGAGGTGCATACCAGTGGGGAGTCTCAACCTGATTTGGCTGCTCGGGTGGCCAGCATTGAGAGACATATTGCTGGCTCTGGCCCGCGTAAGGCTTCTGCTAAGAAGCGGCATTTATCACCTGGTGTTTCCCTCTTTCCTATGGAGGCTGAGGAATTTTTTGATGTTACCGGTTTTACCCCCCTAGAAGAGGGGGAATTGTTTTCTGATTCAGAATCATCTGAGGAACATTCTAGGGTGTATGGTGCTGATTCTGGGCATGACCCATGGGCTTCAGATGATACTGACAGGCTTTTAGCTCACATTTTTTATGTACTCTGTATCTCTCCTCCTGCCGTGGCTCCGCGGCAGCAGGGGGAGCTGTTTCATACTGTTAAACCACGCTTGGAGTTTCCTGAACAAACTAATTTTAATAATCTGGTGCTCAAGGAGTGGGAACGGCCTAGCCGGCTCCCCGGGGTGCCAAAGAGTTGGGATAAACGGTATCCCTTTCCTGCTGAAATGGTGATCATGTCCTCCCGAGGTGGTTGCTCCAGTTCTGGGGTTGTCAAACACATCCGTCATGCATTCCCCTGACTCTACTACACTGAGAGATGGGGAGGACAGGCGCATTGATCAGCTGGCTTGCCATGCCTTTGCCTGTGTGGGGACTGCTCTCCGTCCGGTCTGTGCCTCTGCTATTACGTCTGTTGCTATTAATAGTCTGCTCAGGGGTCTCTTAGATGGGGCCCCTGATGATGCAGGTAGTGAAGAGTTTAGAGCTCTTCTGCGTTGTGAAGAATTTGTTGCATATGTTCTCTCTGCCTTGGATGATACCATTAGAATGTGTGGCAGGGCTTCTGCCTTGTCGGTGGCGATACGCTGCTTGGTCTGGCTGCGCCAGTGGGCAGCTGACAACGCTGCTAAGAAGGCTCTCACTGGGTTTCCCTTCAAGGGGCTGCGCCTCTTTGGTGAACATCTGGACTTGTTTGCTAAGGGAGGCAAGTTACCTCAGCGTAGAAGACAGCCCCGATCCTTTCGGGGTTCAGGTGCCTTTTCTCCTTCCTTCAGGGGCTCCAGAATTGGACAGGGAGCTTCCTTTGCTGGAGCCTGTGAAGATTTTTGGGGCAGGGGCAGGGGCAGAGGATGTGGCCGCCCTGGCCCCCCCTGGGGTCCCAAGACTAAGTCCATTCGGGTGGGGGGACGGCTTCGGCTCTTGGCTCATGTCTGGAGGCTTCACGTCTCAGACCGGTGGATTCAGGAGGTAGTGTCCTCCGGTTACAAGATAGAGTTTGCAGCCTGGCCGCCCCCAAGATTCATCAAATCTCGGTTAGCTCGAAACCCCCTGTCAGCTCAGGGTTTGTCCCGGGCTGTACAAGGCCTTCTGGAACTGGGTGTCATCTGCTGGGTGCCCTTGAGGGAAAGGGACAAAGGCTATTATTCCAATCTTTTCATTGTTCCCAAAAGATGGGTCCATCAGACCCATCCTGGATTTGAAGCACCTCAACAAATTTGTCAGATTCAGACACTTTCGCATGGAGACTCTGCGCTCAGCTGTGACTTTGCTACGCCCAGGGGACCTCATGACCTCTGTAGACATCAAGGATGCTTACCTTCACGTACTTATCTTTCCAGGTCATCAGAGATTCCTCAGGTTCGCTCTGGAGGATCAGCACTACCAATTTGTGGCCTTGCCCTTCGGTCCCACTTCTGCTCCCAGTGTATTCACCAAGGTGCTGGCAGGAGTGATGGCTCTGCTGAGATCTCAGGGCATTCGCATTCTTCCCTACTTGGACGACATGCTTATCGCTTCTCAGTCCTTCCATCAGGCAGAGCTGGACACTCAGCGGGTGGTGTCCACACTGGAGTCATTAGGCTGGGTGATCAACCACCCCAAATCTTCCCTGTCTCCTTCCATGGTGAAGTCCTTTCTGGGCATGATTCTGGATTCATCTCAGGTCAAGATCTTTCTTCCTCAGCAGAAGGTGGAGAGTCTTCAAGAGAAAGCCCAGCTCCTTCTGTCTTGTCCTCATCCATCCATCAGGCAGGGAATGCAGCTGGTGGGCCTGATGGTGTCCTGCTTTGAGGTGGTTCCATATGCTCAGTTTCACATGAGGCCTCTTCAGCTTCACCTCTTGTCAGTATGGGATCGGGACCCTGTGTCCTTGGATCAGGTGTTTGTCCTGTCCCCTCTGGTCAGGCGGTCTCTATCGTGGTGGCTGGACTCAAGGAACCTGCTGGGGGGCAGATCCTTTCTGGCCCCTTGTTGGGAGACTGTCACGACGGACGCCAGTCTGACAGGTTGGGGGGGCTTTTGGAAGTCCCTGAAATTCCAGGGTCAGTGGGGCCCTCAGGAGGCCCATGCCCCTATCAACATTCTGGAATTGAGGGCGATCAGGTTGGTTCTCGCCCACTTAACCCCACACCTGCAGGGTCGGGCTGTTCAGGTCCGCTTGGACAACCAGACGGTGGTTGCCTCCATCAATCATCAGGGACCCGGAGCAAGAGGGCCCTTAAGGAAGTGTCCCTGATACTGTCCTGGGCGGAGAAGAATGTTCCCTGCATCTCAGCTGTGTACATCCCCGGGGTGGAGAATCTGGAGGCAGACTCTCTGAGCAGGGGGACCTCTCGTCTGGGAGAATGGTCCCTCAGCAGCAGGGTGTTTCGCTCCCTCTGCCACCGCTGGGGTCAGCCGGATGTGGATCTGTTTGCATCCCGTCACAATCACAAGCTTCCAGTCTTTGTCTCTCTGTCCCAGGATCCTCTGGCCTTGGCCATGGATGCCCTGGTGGCCCCCTGTTGGCCAAGAAGAGTGTGGTTTGCAGACATGGTAGAGCTGGCAATAGATCAGTACGCCCTGCCCCGGGTTCCAGATCTGCTCACTCGGGCACCTACGCCACCCCAATTTACAAACGCTGGCTTTGACTGCCTGGCTGTTGAAACCTCCATCTTGATGGACAAAGGGCTGCCTGCCTCGGTTGTAAATACCATGATCAGGGCTAGGAAAAGGTCCTCTTCTTCCATCTACTTCAGGGTTTGGCATACTTACATTGACTGGTGCGAGTGTAACTCACTTCCCTGTCGTGTGTTTTCTATTCCTAGGATTCTTTCTCCAACATGGTTTGGATCTGGGTCTTCAGCTCAGTACTCTGAAAGGTCATGTTTCTGCCTTGGCCATTTTTTTCCAAAGATCCTTTGCTTAGCATCCCCTGGTCAAGAATTTCTTCCAGGGGGTTACTCACGTGCGTCCCCCACGTAAGCCTATGTTACCAGTCTGGGACTTGAACTTGGTCTTATCTGCCCTGCAGGGTTCTCCCTTTGAGCCCTTGCAAGGGGCCCCTTTGTCCATTCTTACGCTTAAGGTGGTCTTTTTGGTGGCTATCACTTCTGTGAGGCGTGTCTCTGAATTGGCGGCGCTTTCCATCAAGCCTCCTTATTTTGAGAGACACCAGGACAAGGTGGTGTTTCGTTTTAAGCCAGATTTTCTGCCTAAGGTTGTTTTTGCCTTTCATCTCAATCAGGACATTGTTTTGCCTTCTGTGTCCTAATCCTAGTAACCGTAAGGAGAGGGTTTTACATTCTTTGGATGTAGTCAGGACTCTGAAGTTCTATTTTGTGGCTACTGAATCCTTCAGGAAGACTGATGCTCTTTTTGTGCTTCCGTCTGGACCTAAGAAAGGTCTGGCTCTGGCTAAGTCCACTATCGGCAAGTGGATACGTCAGGCTGTGATACAGGCCTACTCTGCTAAGGGGAAGGAGCCTCCCTTCCACCTTACTGCTCATTCTACTCGTGCTATTGGTGCCTCTTGGGCTTTTCTGCACCAAGCTTCTGTTGAACAAGTTTGCAAGGCCGCCACTTGGTCTTCTGTTCATACTTTTTCTAAGTTTTACAAGGTTGATGTTAAGGCTTCAGCTGATGCTGCTTTTGGCCGCAAAGTTCTGCAGGCGGCAGTGGTTTAAACTGTCTGCTGTTACTTTTGGGGATCCCGCCCTACCTTACGGACACTGCTATTGGATGTCCCAGGAGTAAGGAATATCTTCTGGAACAGGACGTGCTGTGTACTTAGAATAATACAATTCTGTGATTGCTCACCTGTAGAATTGGTATTATATGTATACAGCATGTCCTGTTCCACCCCACCCTTATCATTTTTCTTAGTTACCTCTGTATGGTGATTGTTCAGTTTTTTGTAATGGTTATAGTTCTCCCGGTTGTATTTTAACTGCTTTTCAATACTAGGGAATTTGTGGGAGGTCCCTGGTATATATGGGGCCTGGAGGAGCCACTTTTCTGTCTCTGCAGTCCAGCGCCATCTACTGGATGTATAACCCAAGTGTAAGGAATATCTTCTGGAACAGGACGTGCTGTATACATATAATACCAATTCTACAGGTGAGTAATCACAGAATTGTATTTTTTAGTCTAAGACCCCAGACAAAGCTACCCCAAGTGTATCTAAATCTTCTTCTTTGGGATCTAAATCACAGAAGAAGAGCAGGAAATGTCCCTTGTGTGAAAGTAAACTTTCTGATTCAAATAAAATACCCTTTGTCAATCCTGCACAGAGAAGGTGGTTAATAAGGAGAAAGAATCTGATTTAATGGACATGATGAAGGATCTTATAAAACATATTTTAACCTCTGCCATGTGCCAGAAACTCCCCTGAAGGATTGGGGAGCCAGGTTACCTTTTCTCAGTCAGCCACGGGTCCCTTTGATTCTTCCCCACTGTTTGGCATATCTGACTCCTGAGTAGAAAAATAAGAGGATCTTCCCATAGGCCCAGACGATGGCTCTGAGGAGGGGAAAGTTTCTTCCCTTGGGGAGAAGGAAGATCAGGCCTCTGGCTCGGGAGCTTTGTCTAAGGGGAGGTATTTGTTTCCCCCTGGAGACTTGCCTTTCCATTTACACATGATTTATTTGTCCATAGGGATAGAGGAAAAGGAGTCGGGACCCAAGTCCAAACATGATGCGTTTTATCATGATTTGGCTCCTAATTCGTCTTTTTCATTCCCTTTCCATAATTTTCTCAAGGATACGATTTTAGAGGAATGGAAAGATCCATCTAAGAAAATGTTCAGATCCCGAGGTCTACAGAGGTAAAGATATCCCTTTGCAGAAGAGAATTCAGATTTTTGGAAAAATATCCTAAATTGGATGCCCCTTTTGCTAAAGTTTCTAAGTGGGTGGGGTTGGCCTTTGAAGATTTTGGGGTACTTAGTGATACCCTAGACAAGAAGATGGGTTTACTTGCTTAAGAGAACCTGGCAAGCGGAATCTAATTCTTTAAGACCCATTCTGGCTTCCACTTGTGTAATTAAAGATTTGGGTTTTTGGATTCAACAATTAAATTGTTTATTGGAACGGACTAGTTTGGAAAAGATTTTGAAGGCGTTACCCATCCCTTTTTTCAGCTACAGCATTTGTTACAGACACCATGGCTGAATCGGTAAGATTTTTGGCACAAAGTATGGCTGTGACCAATTCCGTGCGCAGGACTCTCTGGTTGGGAACCTGGTCTGGCGATATTGGATCCAAGATGAGACTTTGTGCTATGCCCTTTGAAGGACAGTTCCTTTTGGGTCAGAGTCTGGGCCAGACTGCAAATAGGGGCCAGGCTAAAGGGGTTTTACAGCGAGTGACAGGACCTTTTGGATTGCCCTTTCATTGTCAAGGGGGTAAAAGACTGTTTTCACATAGTTTTCTCAAACCCCTCCATCAAAATTTGTGATTTCTCCTCTGCCCAAGGGTCTAGAGGAAAGAAGGGCTATTCAGGAAAGTTTATTAGCCATGTGGTCCAGGGGAGTAATTATCTCAGTTCCCGTCTACAGCAGGGTGCGGGTTTCTACTCCAGCATCTTTCTAGTAAAGAAGGCCTCGGGAGGGTTCAGATTCATTCTGAACCTAAAGAAGCTCAATCTCGGTGCCCAGTACAGACATTTTCGTATGGAAACAATTTTTTCAGTCAACGACTTGCTTCCACAGGGCTCTTTCATGGTCTCAATAGATCTAAAAGATGCTTACTGGCAGGTGCCAATGAGTGCCCAGGCTCAGTCTTTTTTAAGGTTTGCAATAAAAGACGGAGACCGAATCTTGCACTTCCAATTTGTTTGTCTTCCTTTCGGACTGGCTTTAGCTCCAAGGATTTTTACGAAAGTATTAGCAGAACCTCTGGCATATCTTAGGCAGAAAGGAATAGGCATATTGGCCTACCTAGTTGATCTGTTGCTTTTCGCCCAGTCAAAGGACAAATTGCTGAAGAATCTCAATTAAACCTTGAATCTACTAAATCGGCTGGGTTGGGTCCTAAACCTCGAGACATCAAGTTTGGTTCCCTTGCAGGTGATTACTTATTTGGGGTTCGAGATCAATACAGTTCACCAAACTCTAATTTTGCCATCTCAGAAAGTTTTGATCCTCCAGGAAGCTGTTCGGTTCCTCTGTGCAACTACAACATCTTCAATAAGACAAGCCATGAAGGTGTTGGGATTATTGACGTCAGCATTCCCGGCAGTAAGATGGGGTCAGTCGCACTCAAGGACTCTTCAGATGCATATCTTGAACAAGTGGAACGGGTCCCGGAAGGGACTAAAGGATGTAGTCCCTATTCTGGAGTTGGTGAAGCATTCTCTAGATTGGTGGCTGATCAAGGATCGGTTTTCCAAAGATGTATCATGGAGGGACCCCAAAGAGATGATAGTAACTACAGATGCCTCGGCTTGGGGCGGGGGAGCCCATTGCAAGAATTGGACGGTGCAAGGAAAGTGGTCCAGGGCCCTGAGTCAGTCTCTTTCAAATCTAAGGGAGCTGATAGCAGTGAAGGAAGGCTTGAGGGCCCTAAGTCAACATGTGCAGATAAGATCAGATGTGACTTTGGTGGCACTTATAAATCGTCAGGGAGAAACAAGATCTCCTCGGCTGATGTTGGTTGCGTCAGAGATCTTACTATGGTCAGAAGAAAACCTGAAGTCTCTTTCAGCAGTACATCTGAAGGGAACCTTGAACCAGGTGGTGGATTTTCTGAGTCGGTCTCAGTTGAGAGAATCGGCGTGGTCATTGAATCCAGTAGTGTTCAAACAGATTATCTGTTTAAACAGATATCTAAAAGGCATGCCAGAGGTGGATCTATTCGCTTCAGCGAAGATTTACAAGTTGAACATGTATTTCTCTTTGAATCCAGCGGATCCGGCATTAGGAGTGGACGCATTGACCCATGCGTGGCAGTTCAGTCTAGCCTATGCATTTCCTCTGGTTCGGTTGATACCGATGGTGTTGAACAAGACTCTCAAGGAACCAGCGACAATTCTTCTGGTGGCTCCTTGGAGGCCCAAGAGATCTTGGTTCTCTGCTCTAGTGGCACTATCCATTCAGGAGCCATGGGAAATGCCAGCATGTCCGCAATTGCTGTCGCAGGGACCAGTACTTTGTCCGAACCCGCAGATATGGAGACTGACAGTTTGGACCCTGAAGTCTCCTTACTTTTGAAAAAGGGTTATTCGAATAAGGTCATTGAGACTTTATTATCAAGCAGGAAGATGGTCACCAGGAAGATTTTTTTAGAAGTCTTGGAGAATACAAAATAGGAAATTTTCTTTCAAGCTTCCAGTGATTCTGGAATTTTTACAGCATGGGGTTGAAAAAGGTTTGAGTGTAAACACCCTGAAAGTCCAGTTGGCGGCATTATCTATCTTTTTGGACAAGAGATTGTCCTCATTTTCTATTGTCGGGCATTTTCTTCTGGCAGTCAAGCGTTCTAAACCTGCACCATGGAAGGTTGTGCCTCAATGGGATCTAGCCAAGGTTCTCTCGATCTTGAAGTCCCCTCGTTTTTTTCCCTGTCAAAGATTTGGACATAACATTTTTTACCTGGAAAGTGTTATTTTTGGTGGCTATCACTTCTGCACGCAGAATTAGTGACATTCGGGCCTTGTCTTTTCGTCATCCATTTCTTCAGGTGTTTCCAGATCGGATAGTTCTAAGAGTGGATCCTTGTTATCAACCAAAGATTTCATCAGATTTTCACAAAACCTCAGATCATCCTTCCGTCTATAGACAGTAAAGTTCAATTCTTCAGAATTGAGCGCTTTGGATGTTAACACATCTGTTGGAGTACCTTCCACGAACCAGAGATTGGAGGAAAGCTGACAGCTTGTTCGTGTCCTTTTCAGGCCCAAGGAAGGGTCAGAGAGTGTCTAAGACGACTTTAGCAAGATGGATAAAGAGTACGATTAAGATGGCTTATCAGAATATTACCATACCAGGTGGAGTCACGGCTCATTCTACAAGAAGTATTTCTACATCTGTGGCAGAGCAGGCTGGGGTCTTTATGGAATAGATCTGTAAAGTGGCTACTTCGTCCTCAGCTAGAACATTTGCCAGGCACTATCGGTTAGATCTTCTTTCCCAGAGGGGTCAGTCTTTTGCTAGAAGTGTCCTACGTGCTGTTCTACCCATTCAATGAGGTAGATCTCGACTATCTCTCAGTGTATATAAAGTGATATATTCAAGGTTGCACTATTCGTTAACAATATAACCATTTAGAATCTAGAGATTAAACGTCCACGCGCTAGAAGTAATATCAAAACTGTAGCCACAGCAGTCCCAAGTAAGCAAGTTTTGTTATATAGCCACAGCCGGTTATATATCGGTCACTCCGCGGGGCATACAACTTCAAAGTTCAACACCAAAAGTGTTATATTTCCGTTGAGGTGTGTTTATCCCACCACCTTTATAAGTATAAAACGCGTACCAGATTTGTTAAAAAAAAAAACGCCTTGTAATCAAATTGCAAATAATTTAGTTCACTAAACTGCCGGGTACCCCCTGAGGTTGAGAAACGGTGATATATGTTGCTTTATCAGTTGGCATTGGTGAATTCCTTGTAAAACTGGCTCTCCCCCCATCAATAATTGTCATTGCATTAACAATAGGCATCACATGTTGAAGATTCCAAAGTGGCAGAACCAAAAAATACTTTCTTTCCCTTTGATCTGAATACCATAGACCTCCATTGTTCTGGTCTCATTCCGGTCTGGACACAGGCACACTCATGCCTATCAGATTAGACACAAATGATGGAATGCATCACTGCTCAGGCAATACCTACCCTAACTGTCAGCCCCTATTGTCTGAATTGAAATTGTTACTTGTAGGACTGAGCCTTGGATTTCCTTGAGAATTTGTTTTATTTCATTTTATACATTGCTTGTATAGGTGATGACCCTTGTTAAGGATGCAGAGCTGCAATCCTGTCTCACAAGAGGGTATTCATCAGCTAAGGGAGATAAAGCTATGGGCATAAGGGTATTTATCCCCTCCAGTATTTCCTTGTCACCAACACCGAGAGAACTGGTTAAATGGTTAAACTGGCCCAAATGTGGCGCTAATCTCTGAACAGCTCAATAAAAGAGGCGAACATAAAGATGTTGACCAGGTTATATCAGGTCCCCATACAGGTATCCAGAATCTCTATGGAAGTGCAGCAGATTGCTTTAGGGGAGGCAGAGAAGAGGCAACACATGGCATACCTGGGTAAAGTATTTAGGGTCATTAGGAAAGCTACAAGGTTAGATATTCAATGTGACCCTAAACTGGCTTTATTACGGGAAAATATTATAGAGAAGACTAGTGGAGCTAATTTTGACAGCAGCATAGATAACAATTGCTTATAGTTAAAGGCTTGAGATTCCATTTATTCATCTCAAAGTGGACCAAAACCTCCTGAAACAACTCAATCTATTCTGTTTCCCCACCCCAGGTGCATTATCATTTGAATGTTTTCTGCCCTCAATGCTGCTTGGTATTTCCTGTTGTAGTGATTTTAATTTTCCCCAGGTATGTCGTTGGTTTCTTACAGAATACCATTGTTCTGGGAGCAATTATAACCTTTTGAAAACGGTGCTAACAGTCACAGTTTAAAAAACGATATAGTCTTTAGGAGGACCAGATTAAAAGTAGACATTGGCTGTGAGAACCAGGTTCTGAGTGAGATTATAATTTTCTTTTTGGTTTCCTTTTTTCTGCTTTCAAGGTTAGTTTTTTCAGTTGCCTAATAGACATGAGACATGAGGCACACTTTTTCTTTTTTATATTTTAGTTCCATTTCATTTGGCAGTAAGTTAGCTTTATTGTGAAAGAGACCTTTTTATATTATGTATGTTGTGAAACTTTACATATGGATTGTAAAAGGTTTAACTGTAAACTGAAAGCAGTTTTAAAATAATATAAAGCTTGAACTATGAACTGGCAATTAAGTGAATCCTCGAACAGTTTGCATCCTAGCATTCTTGGGTCACTGCAGAATTTCTAACCATTGCCAGAGGACATGATTTCTTGTCTGTCTAAATGTGTACAAGTTTTTTTTTTTTGTCATTTGTCTTTTTTCCTTATTTTAGGTGCTGTATATGAAATTAATGTCCAAGCACAGACTGCTTTCTATGGTTATTTTCCTGTCACTCTTGTGTTTGAATTCAAAAAAAGAAATGGTGAAGCAGAAGAGGGATTTTTTATTGGAAGGTTTCTATCTGCCGTGTCTAACAGTAAATTAGCAGAGGATCTGGCACCTACCTCCAAATATGTCCCCTATCAAAGAAATCTTTTTAAGATTGTTGACAGTGTATTGGTGGATGGAATTCCGCCAGATGGGTGAGTTCAAGTTTTTAAATGCACTCGCTCAGATGTATTTTATTTCCTTAACTTTTCTTAAGTGATTGACATCTATCTGCATTGCTTATGTGGTGCAGCTTATTTCTGTGTGTGACATATTTGTAATAAAACTTGTTGTGCTACTAAACTTTTTAAAGGAACAGTCCAGAAAAAGACTTAAACCGGACCAACACCAGTTTTTTCTTTAACGGATGTTGGTCCTGCTGTCAGCTAATCAAAACAAGCTTTGCAAGGGCGCCCCAGAACACCCATAATCCTCACCTTCACTACGGGCCAGAGCCAATAAAAGAGTCCCGCAATTGGCCACCGGGTGGTCACATGGGCCATGGTCGCATCCTCAGCGCCACCCATCGGAACGACCTGCCCCTGTGACCCCCCACCGGCTAATCGCGTCTGTTTCCAGCACTGGCTCGTAATGAAGGCGAGGATTATGGGCGTTCTGGGGATTATGTGCTTGTTTTGATTAGCAGACTGCAGGACTAACAACAGTTAAAGAAAAAATGGGTGTTGGTCCAGTTTAAACTAGGCTGCTTTCTGCTCACCTCTTTCTGGCCGTCGGGGCTTGTCTTTCATTCAGCAGGCTTTGAATTTCCTGCTGAGCATCATGCAGCATCCTGTGCTCTCAGACTTTGATCTCCCTGACATGTTCTATTGAGGGGACGCTGCATGACCAGGTCAGCTGGAGGGCTTTATCAAGAAATGTAAAGCCTCAGTGAATGAAAGACCCAGCCCCTGGCATTGAGCATGAGGTGAGCAAAATGAGCTTATTTAACCCTGTGTCTGGACTTTCCCTTTAAATATAGAAAGAGCAGTTCTATTTATTTGTGCTATTGGCAAACTTGTAACAACATGCCAGGATTCAGATTTGTGATGTATCTGTATAATCCTCTAATTCACCCGTTTTTATTAGCTACCATATTTACATATCCATGGCAGAGAGAAGTCCTGCATATATTCTAATATCCTCATTTAAATGGGCTCCAACAAAAAACAGTCAGGCCCTGAGGGTTCCACTATAACTGGGACTAATGGTAAAATGTGGGTCCAAAATGAGGCACTGTTACTATCCCTTTTTAAGTGGGAAAAGTTATTCAACGTACAAACGAAAGGTACTCCTCTTTTGTCCCCAGCAGCTGATTGGCACTAGTCCTGTGATTGGCAACTCACCTGATCATTGTCTCCCAGCCCACAATCCCTGCGTAGCCCTGGAATGTAATTCATGGCATGTTGGGTTTGCAAGCCGCCATCAGTCACAGGAGCGCTCCCCTATCCTCTCTATTCATTACAATGGAGGGGATGCACCGAGCCCTGACATGCCCCCTCCATTGTAGTAAAGGGAGAGGGCATGACTGCGTTCCTCTGACCTATGTTGGGAGCTGGCTCGGAAGCATTAGTGAATGCAGTTGAGGCCTGGGATGCAGGGTCTGGAATCCAGCGATCAGGTGAGTTGCCAGATTGCCAGACTAGCACCGATCAGCTGTGGGGGGGGGAGGGACAAAAGGTAAGTATCCTTATTCTTTTTTTCAATCACTTTGAAATTAGTAGAGGGTTTCATTCATGGCTCAGTTTTTCTCTGACATGTAACTTCTTTACTCTCTCATAATAGTACTTTACTTCTTGTTAATAAGTCCTGAATCGTGAGGCCCAATACAAATATCCTAAGCATTTTTGGCCTGCACCCTTGATGGTGACTTTTGTGTTCATATAGATCATTTCAGTCACATTTGGAGCGGGAAGTTCCTCTTGGTGAATACTCCCCACCTACACATCTGAAGTACAGCATCCGAGCAGGAATGTTTTCTGGGGACAAATTAAAATCGAAGTCTACACCAGCAATCGAACAGCTAAGGTGAGATTTGGACCATGTGCTTTCAAGTTCTAGAACAGGGATGTCAAATTCATTTTCACAGAGGGCTATGTCCGCATTCTGGGAGCCTTCAAAGGGTCAGTTAATAACTAACACAACACGACCAATCAAATGTATGGTTACAATCACAGAATAAATTTGCTCAGCGCAGATGCTGAATTATATTGCAGAGGACAGCCTCAGAATTATTCTCAAGAAAGGCACATTTTTTTGCCCAGGACAGAGTCAAAATTATTTTTCTGAAGTCACAAAGAAATCCCTGGCATAACTTTGGCCAGCCTAAAGGCCTAAAACTGTTTGTTTTTAGAAGACCAGAGACTTCTAAAGTAGTTATTTGATGATGTACAATGGGTACATTCAGAGCCAGTGTCAGAACCCGGCATACCTGGGCAAGTGTTTGGGGCCCTGGCACCTTCAGTGGCCTACTTAGGCACTGGACAAACTACAGTGGACTCAACACACGACCGGTGAGCCAAGGTGGCCCACGTACAGACCTGCTCATGACTTGAGGGTAGGTGAAGTATTCACAACCCTTTCATTTTTTCCTTCTTGGTGCATGTAGGGTACCTGAAGACCCCTGCTCAGTCTCATACACATCATGGGTGAATGGTACCCCCTCCCCAGGAAGATTTCACTTCTGCCCATTGCTCGTCCCCAGCTAAAACCTGCTAGGTTTTTCCTGTTCCCCTGCGGCAGCGGCAGTTCAGAGGTTGGCGAGGACTAGTCAACATTGGGCTGCAGCAACCATGGACTCATCAGCTGAGAAAGTGATGAGAACTGGAAGATGATCCACAACAGTTGAGAGAGCAGCAAAGATGAAGGGTGAATAGCAGCAGTGGAGAATGAGACTGGGACCAGTGAACAGTTTGTGGAGAAGGGAGAAGATGGAAAGGACCAGAGGAGGATCAGTTGCAGTGAAGATGGCAATGGGGATCAGAGGACTCCTCATTCTCCTCCTGATTGGCCGAGAGTCTGCAAATGCACCATAGGACTGTGAAGTCTTTTGGGGGAAGGGGGTTTACACAGCAGCGTGGGACGCTCATTGGGCAGGGAGAAAAACCGGGGATAGGCAAAATCCTGTTTTTTTTTCTGCTTTAAAGATGGTGTCCCCAGACACACACTTGGATAAATAGAAAGATGGGGCTGGCTCCAGATTTCAGGTAGTGTAGTAAAGGACATTGGACTTTAAAGAAGGTAAAAAGAGGGGGGTAGAAGGAACGTGACATGAAAGATAGATATTGGGGGTGAAAACAAATGAGGAAAAGGGCAGGACAAGGCAATGTTCAAACGAGAGAAGGGCGACTCCTGGTGCCCCCATATAGAGAAGTTGGAATGAACCCCCCCCCCCCCCATGTCCACACAGTCTTGTTAAGCATTGCTGCCCTAACCTTTTTTACTCTTTTAAGTACAGTCGTGTCCTATTGATAGTCCTTTTGTCCAGTCCTTGCTTTTTCTGTGTTCATAACTATTGTATATGTATAGCTGCAACGGGCATTTATTTTCCAGGAGCCTCATGTCCACAACCTTAGACTTTAACAACTATAATGAGAAATTTTGCATGCTGCTATATCTTGAGGAACTACAAATGGAGATTGATATCCGGAGATATGATCAGAAAGGGCAGACGATGCAAAAGGATCCGAGGAACCGGAATCTCCTTATTCTTGATGTAAGTGTCTGCTAAAAACACGATGGATAAGTACTGAAAATTCAGAGCTCCTTTACCTAGTTTCCTCTGGGTTAATCAAAGGCAAGACGTATCATTTGTGATTGGTTATATTTAAACTTCTGCTTGGGTGAACTAGATAGTAGATCATTTATTAAGTTAATCCTCAATCAAGAGGTTCTTCACCAGTAAGCAAAACTTGTATTCATCATATCAACATTTTTGCAGCATAACTGTTCAAGCTTAAAGCGGAACAAAACCCACCAGTGATTGGCTTGGAATCTAAAAGATTCCAGGTCCGGACGTTGGCTTTACCTTGGAGCTTCCAAAATTGGGATGCCCCGCTGTGTAAAAAACAAAAGAACAAAGCACAACCCCTGGGCACTGGTAAAATTCACCTTTTCCCTGGGACAACACTGGATGAGCGAGCTGTTGTCCGATCAGAGCTGTTTTGCCTTTCCACGAATGGCTCTGATTGTTTTCTATGGAGAGCGTACGCTGCCACATCCCCAGTGCCGTGTGCATGCTCCCTACACCCAGCCATTCAGATGGATAGGCTAGGGTGGGAGCACACATGCCACCTGGGATGCAACAGCATGCGTTCCCCATAGAAGTCAAAGCTGTTTTGCTGAAGAGGTAAACAAGGCAAACATCTCCCATTGGCTGTGCGCTCGTGCATGTGGCACGTGGGAATTCAGAAGAGGTGAGTTATTCTTAGTATACAGTACTTCCTGCTCCAGATAAGATACATAACACATGGGAATTAATCCGCCAGATGGCGCTGGACTGCAGAGACAGCGAAATTGGCTCCTCCCGGCCCCTCAAATACCCGGGACCTCCCACAAATCCCCAGATCTTCTCTGCAGTCTGGTCTGCGAAGGACAAGAAGATGGCTCTCTCTTCTCGCAGGTGAGCTGGGCTATTAGCCTGCAACCCTGTAGGACTATTCCCACCCGTTCCATTATTAATGTGCCTCCCAGCCTTGGCTGCGCTGGTCGGGTGATGGTAGGCATCACCGCTGTCAGGTGCTTAGGAGAGCTGCTCCACCGCAATCCCCCACCAAATGGTAGGCGGTATAGGCATATGGTGAGCCTCTATGGGATGCCCCTCCTGCCCTATTGCCCCTTGCCCCTGTCTATCGGTGGGCCCTATGTTAAGTGGCCGCTGCCCTCCCTCGCTCTCCCTTGTAGCTCTCGGGGGGGGGGGGGGGGGTATGTGAATTTGCCTTGGTGCTTCACTGTATTATGCTTTTCTGGTTGGTGTCAGTCGCCGCGCTGACTTGGTTGCACCGGTTGCTTTTTTAAATTTGCTGCCGCATGCGCTTCCACTGTGCTCCGCGCTTGGCAGCGGCGTTACCTCAGGCGTTGGTGCGCCGTTATGGGCTGCTTGTCACGTGTGCGGCTTCGTGCTCTTCGGGGGGCGGGGCCCGCGGTTGGCGCATTCCGCGTCACTGACTCCGCGGCCCACCCCTCGAGGTATACCCGGCGCTATTTTCTCTGGATCTGGCTGCTGCGTGACTGGCATCTACCTACCGCGGTCCGTGAGTGCCCTCGCGGGCGGCTTTATTTACCCTATGTCTTTTTACATGACACTTACGGGGTTCTCTTCGCTTATGTCTTTCAGACAGGCCGACCTCTATTGGTTTCTCCCGAACATACTCCCTCTATTTAGTTATTAAACTTGTGAGACCTAGTGTGTAAATTCCTCCCACTTCCCTAGCGGGCTATTGGGGCATCCCGGGTTGCTTTTATAGCGTGAATCCCTATCGGCCTATTGTGCCGCTGTAATCACCATATGGAGGCGTCTCAGGATAATGTGCTCGGGGTTCCTTCGGGACAAGCCCGGCTGTGTGTAGCTTGTGGGGTGTCCCCTATTGGTGCTGACAATGTGTGGGTCTGTGTACCTTGTGCCCAGCAGGTGCTTGCGCTGCAGCCTGGTTTACCAGTAGCTGGGCCTGCGCCTCGTATGGCTTCACCTACTACCCCAAACTTAAGTTTGACCCCATTGAGTTGCATACAAGTGGGTATTCTCAGCCTGATGTGTCTTCTAGACTGGCTAGTGTTGAGAAGTTGCTTGCTAATTCCTTGGCGCGTAAGGCCTCTGCTAAAAAGCGGCACTTGACGCCTAATGTCACTCTTTTCCCTATGGAAGCTGATGAGTTTTTGGATCTTTCTGGCTATACCCCTTTGGAAGAAGGGGAGTTATTCTCTGACTTAGGGGTCATAATGATTCTGGTTCCGACCCCTGGGCCCCAGATGATACTGATAAGCTGTTGGCTCAGATTTTTGAGGTTCTGTCTATCTTTCCCCCGGTTGCGGCCCCCAGGCAACAGGGGGAATTGTTTCATACTGCTAAGCCACGTTTAGAATTTCCTGAGCAAGCCCATTTTAATAATCTTGTGCTCAGGAAATGGGAGCGTCCCAGCAGGCTTCCCGGTGTACCTAAGAGTTGGGATAAGAGGTATCCCTGTCCTGCTGATGTGGTGAAGCAATGGTCATCCCCTCCTGAAGTGGATGCCCCGGTCCTAGGGTTATCTAACACCTCTGTCATGCACTCCCCTGACTCTACAACGCTGCGGGATGCTGAGGACCGGCACATTGATCAGCTGGTGTCCCATGCCTTTGCATGCGTGGGGACAGTGCTGCGCCCGGTCTGTGCCTCTGCCATTACTGCTGTGGCTATTAGGACCCTGCTTAGAAGTATCCTTGATGGTGCCCCTGATGATGTGTCTAGTGAGGAGTTTAATGCACTCTCTTGTTGTGAGGTATTTGTGACTTATGTCCTCTCTGCCTTGGATGATACCATTAGAATGTGTGGCAGAACCTCTGCCCTTGTGGTGGCTGTACGCCGCTCGGTTTGGCTGTGCCAGTGGGCTGCTGACAATGCTGACAAGAAAGCCCTCACTGGTTTTCCCTTCAAAGGACTATGCCTGTTTGGGGACCACCTGAACCTATTTGCTAAGGGAGGCAGGTTACCCCCAGCGCAGGCGGCAGTCTCGGCCCTTTCGGGGTCAAGGCTCCTTTTCTTCCCCCTACCGTGGTGCCAGACAGGGGAGGGGGGGTCTCCCTTACCAGGGCCCGAGGAGATTTCTGGGGTAGGGGCAGAGGACGTGGTCGCCCTGGCTCCTCCTCAGCCTCCAAGCTTAAGTCTTCTCCCAAGGCCCCCTCAGGCATGAAGGGGCGCCCTCACCCATCCGGGTGGGGGGACGGCTTCAGCACTTTCCACCGGTCCGAGACATGAAGCCTCCAGACTTGAGCATTCAGGAGGTAGTGTCCTCCGGTTACAAGATAGAGTTTGCTGCCTGGCAATCCCCCTCCCCCCCCCCCAAATTCATCAGATCCCGGATTTCTCAGGACCCTGTGTCAGCTCAGGCTCTAGTGCTGGCGGTGTAAAGCCTTTTGGAGCTGGGGGTCATCTGTCAGGTCCCTTTACGAGAAAGGGGCAAGGGCTTCTATTCCAACCTTTTCACCGTGCCCAAAAGAGATGGGTCAGTCAGGCCCATCCTGGACTTGAAGATCCTCAACAAATTTGTCAGGTGCAGGCGCTTTCGCATGGAAACTCTGCGCTCTGCCATCAGTTCCCTGCGTCCAGGGACTTCATGACGTCTGTGGACATCAAAGATGCTTATCTTCATATTCCTGTATTTCCAGGTCATCAAAGGCTCCTCAGGTTCGCTCTGGAGGATCAGCACTACCAATTTGTGGCATTGTCCTTTGGTCTCACTTCAGCTCCCAGAGTGTTCACCAAGGTGCTGGCAGGAGTGATGTCTCTGCTCAGGTCTCAGGGCATCCGCGTGCTGCCCTACCTGGACGACATTCTCATCACTTCCCAGTCCCTACATCAGGCAGAGTTGGATACGCAGCTGGTAGTGTCCACTCTGGAGTCATTTGGCTGGGTGATCAACCATCCCAAGTCTTCTCTGTCCCCCTCCTTGGTGACTCCCTTCCTGTGAATTAATCTGGATACAGTTCAGGCAAGGATTTTTTCTTCCTCAGCAGAAGGTGGACAGTCTTATTGCGCAGGTTCAGTTCCTGCTATCTTGTCCTCATCCCTCCATCAGGCAGGGAATGCAGCTGGTGGGCCTGATGGTGGCGTGCATCGAGGCGGTCCCTTATGCTCAGTTCCACATGAGGCTTCTGCAACTCCAACTCTTGTCAGTATGGGACAAGGTTCCTGCGTCCCTGGACCAGGTCTTTGTGCTTTCCCCCCTAGTCAGGTGGTCCCTCTCATGGTGGCTGGACTCCAGGAACCTGTTGGGGGGCAGATCCTTTCTGGCCCCCTCCTGGGAGACGGTCACCACAGATGCCAGTCTAACAGGTTGGGTGGGGGTTCTGGAAGTCCCTGCAGTTCCAAGGGCGGTGGGGCCCTCAGGGGGCCCACACACCTATCAACATTCTGGAACTGACAGCAATCAGGTTGGTTTTGACTCATTTGACTCATCACCTTCGGGGCCTGCCTGTTCAGGTACGCTCGGACAACCAGACTGCAGTTGCCTACATCAATCATCAGGGAGGGACCCGAAGCAAGAGGGCCCTCCAGGAAGTGTCTCTGATCCTGGCCTGGGCGGAGGCCAATGTTCCCTGCATATCAGCTGTGTACATCCCGGGGGTGGAGAATCTGCAGACAGACTCTCTGAGCAGGGGGACCTCTCGCCTGGGAGAATGGTCCCTCTGCAACAGGGTGTTTCAATCTCTGTGTCAACGTTGGGGCCAACCAGATGTGGATCTGTTTGCGTCCCGTCACAATCACAAGCTCCTGGCCTTTGTCTCCCTGTCCCAGGATCCTCTGGCCTTGGCCACAGATGCTCTAGCAATGTCATGGCAGGACTTTCAGCTCCTGTATGTCTTTCCTCCATTCCCCCTGTTGGGCAGGGTTCTGCGCAAGATAGCTCAGGAGGGGGTGCCAGCAATACTGGTGGCCCCCAGGTGGCCAAGAAGAGTGTGGTGCGCAGACGTGGTGCAGCTGGCAGTAGATCAGTACGTTCTTCCCAGGGTGTCAGAACCTACTCACTCAGGGTCACTTACGCCATCCCAATTTACAAACTCTGGCTTTGACGGCCTGGCTGCTGAAACCTCCATCTTGATGGAGAAGGGGCTGTCTGCCTCTGTTGTTGATACCATGATAAAGGCTAGAAAGAAGTCTTCTTCTTCCATTTACTATAGGGTTTGGCGTGCCTACATTGACTGGTGTGAGTCTAGGTCTCTTCCCTGTCGTGTGTTCTCTATTCCCAGGATCCTGGAGTTCCTGCAGCATGGGTTGGAGATGGGGCTCCAACTCAGTACTCTGAAGGGTCATGTTTCTGCCCAGCATTCTCTGATCAGGACTTTTTTCCATGGGTTTACTCATGTGCGTCCCCCACGTAAGCCTATGTTGCCTGTTTGGGATTTGAACTTGGTCTTGTCTGCCTTGCAGGGTGCTCCCTTTGAACCTGTGCAGGAGGCTGCCCTGGCCATTCTTACTCTCAAGGTTGTCTTTTTGGTGGCTTTCACCTCTGTTAGGCATGTTTCTGAGTTGGCGGCGCTTTCCATCCAGCCCACCTACTTTGAGAGACACCAGGACAAGGTGGTGTTTAGCTTCAAGCCAGATTTTCTGCCTAAGGTAGTGTCTACCTTTCAGTTGAATCAGGACATTGTTCTTCCTTCCTTGTGCCCTAATCCTAGTAATGCTAAGGAGAGGGTCTTGCATTCTTTGGATGTGGTTAGGTTTCTGAAGTACTATCTGGTGGCTACTGCACCTTTCAGGAAAACTGATGCTCTTTTTGTGGTCCCTTCTGGTCCTAGGAAGGGTTTGGCACCTGGCAAGTCTACTATCAGCAAATGGATCCGTCAGGCTGTGATTCAGGCCTATTCTGCTAAGGGGAAGAATCCTCCCTTCCGCCTTACTGCTCATGCCACTCGTGCTATTGGTGCCTCTTGGGCTTTTCAGCACCAGGCTTCTGTTGAACAAGTTTGCAAGGCCGCTACTTGGTGTTCTGTTGATACCTTTTCAAAGTTTTACAAGGTTGATGTTAGGGCCTCAGCTGATGCTGCTTTTGGCCGTAAGGTTCTGCAGGCGGCAGTGGTCTGACCTGTCGTTACCTTTGGGGATCCCACCCTACTTTATGCACTGCAATTGGATGTCCCATGTGTTATGAATCTTGAGCAGGACGTACTGTATACTAAGAATAATACAATTCTGTGATTACTCACCTGTAGAATTGATGATATGAGTATACAGTACATCCTGCTCCACCCCACCCTTAGTTTTGCATTCTCCTGGATCCCCTGTATGGTAATTGTTATCATTGTTATATTTACCAGTTTGGTTCTGTTTTAATTCTCCCGGCTTCTCGTTAACTTCTTTTCAATGCTGGGGATTTGTGGGAGGTCCCGGGTATTTGAGGGGCCGGGAGGAGCTAATTTTGCTGTCTCTGCAGTCCAGAGCCCTCTGGCGGAGTAATTCCCATGTGTTATGAATCTTATCTGGAGCAGGACGTACTGTATACTCATAATATCAATTCTACAGGTGAGTAATCACAGAATTGTATTTTTGGAGCTTTTTGGGGGGTTTGACACAGTGGGGCCACCCCTGGGAAACAAAACAAGACCTGGGAAAGTCAAAACCCTGGGATTTGTTTCGCTTTAATGCTTTCTTCTGTATAGCTTTCTGTTGGCTAATTTTGTATGTGCATGCACAGGTACCCGGTGTGGCTGAAAATAGACCTTCAGTGTTAAAAGGAGACCACCTTTTTGTCAGTTTGTCTGATGAACCAGAAATCCCTAAAAAAGTCCTTTATAAGGGCTATGTGCACGGTGTTGAATTAGAAAAAGTAAGACTTGGATTCAGTCATCAGTAAGTAACATTTATGCTTTATTTACATGGTAAAACCAATTATTAAAATTAAAGTCCACTAGTGGAGCAGTCAGGGCTTGGAGGTAAGGTTGCAGGGGACGTGACTGAAGTGCCCTTCATTCAGCAAGGCACCTAACTCCCAATTGCTCCCCAGGCGCTCCGGGCACATGTGCACTTCACTGCCTCTTAGTGTGTTATTCACCTGTGTGTAATCCTTAACATAGTGTTTATTCACTGGTGGTGGTCACAAGTGCACAGACCGGAAAATGCTGAGGTAAATTTCCATGTGTGCGTAAGCACACAATGGCCACTATTAGCACTAATACTAGTGGAAATGGACAAATTTGTCAAGTATGTTCAGTTTGCTATTTATTTCTTTTTATTGCACTGAATCGGAAACTTGCAGTGAGCGTATACATTTATTTTTATGTCACCATATTATGCTTTAGACCTGGTGCTGACTCAAAACAATAGCTCTCTGTTCATATTCTGACTCACCAGATGGCAGTAAAGTGAATCCTGTAGACAGCTTCACCTTCTCTGTGTGTGTCTGTGATGGTCGGATGTGCACTTACTCCATTAGGCTTGGCAGATAGTTTACTTGGCTGGTCATAAGACGCGTAGATAAGTTCCAGAAGCTTTATTTCAGTGCAGAATCTTGCAATAAACACTTCTTACAGCAGGAATCTTGAAATGTACATTAAATACAGCAACCCATAACAGCAGCAGGTAAAGAGACTGTGGGCTGCAGAAGGGAGCAGCAGGTGTACACTGCTTGGATGCAAACTAGAAAATGGCTGGAGGAGGGGGAAGAAGGGAGGAGCTGCTTGCATCACAGCTAGACTAAGGGAGCCAGGAATGGACAAAAGCAGTTAAAGGTACATTGCTCAGCCTATGTAAACACTATGGCAAACGTTTACCCTGGGCAGAGCCGTATTTAAGGTTCATGCTGTCCTAGGCACTATTGATGCTAGCGCCCCTTATCGGTATTCTTAAAGCTGAACTTTGCCCCCGCAGTGGACTGTACTCAACTGATCGAGGGTGGGTCCAGGAGGCATGGCACTGGAATCTACAGCACAAACTTAGGCAGCCGGTGCCACTTTCCAGTAAGAAGCCTTGGATGCTGTGGTTTCTGGTCCCTGCACAAACCCAATCCCTCACCTCCAGCTCTGTGATTGCTGCTACTTGTGCCTCCTTTTAATATGAAGCCCTGGGTGCTCAGATAGGCGGGGAATGGAGCTGTTTGCTGAATTACATATGCACAGCAAATAACTCTGATTGGCTGTGCACCATGCATGTACCATAAGAAGTAAAAAAGAGAGGGAGGAGGAGGGAAGGAGCAATACAGAAAAAATGAGGGAATTTGGAAAGGAGGGAATGTGGAAAAGAGAAAAAAGGAGGGAATGTGGAAAAGAGAAAAAAGGAGAGACTGTGGAAAAGAGAATAAAGGAGAGACTGTGGAAAAGAGAAAAAAAGGGAGAGACACTGTGGAAAAGAGAAAAAAAGGGAGAGACACTGTGGAAAAGAGAAAAAAAGAAGAGACACTGGAAAAGAGAAAAAGGGAGAGACACTGTGGAAAAGAGAAAAGGGGAGAGACACTTTGGAAAAGAGAAAAAGGGAGAGATACTGTGGAAAAGAGAAAAAAGGAGAGACACTGTGGAAAAGAGAAAAAGGGAGAGACACTGTGGAAAAGAGAAAAAGGGAGAGACACTGTGGAAAAGAGAAAAAGGGAGAGACACTGTGGAAAAGAGAAAAAGGGAGAGACACCGTGGAAAAGAGAAAAAGGGAGAGACACTGTGGAAAAGAGAAAAAAAGGGAGAGACACTGTGGAAAAGAGAAAAAAAGGGGGAGACATTGTGGAAAAGAGAAAAAAGGGAGAGACACTGTGGAAAAGAGAAAAAAGGGAGAGACACTGTGGAAAAGAGAAAAAAAGGGAGAGACACTGTGGAAAAGAGAAAAAAAGGGAGAGACACTGTGGAAAAGAGAAAAAAAGGGAGAGACACTGTGGAAAAGAGAAACAGGGAGAGACACTGTGGAAAAGAGAAAAAGGGAGAGACACTGTGGAAAAGAGAAAAAGGGAGAGACACTGTGGAAAAGAGAAAAAGGGAGAGACACTGTGGAAAAGAGAAAAAGGGAGAGACACTGTGGAAAAGAGAAAAAGGGAGAGACACTGTGGAAAAGAGAAAAAGGGAGAGACACTGTGGAAAAGAGAAAAAAAGGGGGAGACATTGTGGAAAAGAGAAAAAAGGGAGAGACACTGTGGAAAAGAGAAAAAAGGGAGAGACACTGTGGAAAAGAGAAAAAAAGGGAGAGACACTGTGGAAAAGAGAAAAAAAGGGAGAGACACTGTGGAAAAGAGAAAAAAAGGGAGAGACACTGTGGAAAAGAGAAAAAAAGGGAGAGACACTGTGGAAAAGAGAAAAAGGGAGAGACACTGTGGAAAAGAGAAAAAGGGAGAGACACTGTGGAAAAGAGAAAAAAAAGGGAGAGACACTGTGGAAAAGAGAAAAAAAAGGGAGAGACACTGTGGAAAAGAGAAAAAAAAGGGAGAGACACTGTGGAAAAGAGAAAAAAAAGGGAGAGACACTGTGGAAAAGAGAAAAAAAGGGAGAGACACTGTGGAAAAGAGAAAAAGGGGGAGACACTGTGGAAAAGAGAAAAAGGGGGAGACACTGTGGAAAAGAGAAAAAGGGGGAGAGACACTGTGGAAAAGAGAAAAAGGGGGAGAGACACACTGGAAAAGAGAAAAAAAGGGAGAGACACTGTGGAAAAGAGAAAAAAAGGGAGAGACACTGTGGAAAAGAGAAAAAAGGGAGAGACACTGTGGAAAAGAGAAAAAAGGGAGAGACACTGTGGAAAAGAGAGAAAGGGGGAGACACTGTGGAAAAGAAAGAAAGGGGGAGACACTGTGGAAAAGAGAAAAAAGGGGAGAGACACTGTGGAAAAGAGAAAAAAGGGGAGAGACACACTGGAAAAGAGAAAAAAGGGGAGAGACACTGTGGAAAAGAGAAAAAAAGGGGGAGACACTGTGGAAAAGAGAAAAAAAGGGGGAGACACTGTGGAAAAGAGAAAAAGGGAGAGACACTGTGGAAAAGAGAAAAAAAAGGAGAGACACTGTGGAAAAGAGAAAAAAAGGGAGAGACACTGTGGAAAAGAGAAAAAGGGAGAGACACTGTGGAAAAGAGAAAAAAAGGAGAGACACTGTGGAAAAGGGGAAAAAAGGGAGAGACACTGTGGAAAAGGGGAAAAAAGGGGGAGACACTGTGGAAAAGAGAAAAAGGGGGAGACACTGTGGAAAAGAGAAAAAGGGGGAGACACTGTGGAAAAGAGAAAAAGGGAGAGACACTGTGGAAAAGAGAAAAAGGGGGAGACACTGTGGAAAAGAGAAAAAGGGGGAGACACTGTGGAAAAGAGAAAAAGGGGGAGACACTGTGGAAAAGAGAAAAAGGGGGAGACACTGTGGAAAAGAGAAAAAGGGAGAGACACTGTGGAAAAGAGAAAAAGGGAGAGACACTGTGGAAAAGAGAAAAAAAAGGAGAGACACTGTGGAAAAGAGAAAAAAAAGGAGAGACACTGTGGAAAAGAGAAAAAAAAGGGAGAGACACTGTGGAAAAGAGAAAAAAAAGGAAGAGACACTGTGGAAAAGAGAAAAAAAAGGGAGAGACACTGTGGAAAAGAGAAAAAAAAGGGAGAGACACTGTGGAAAAGAGAAAAAAAAGGGAGAGACACTGTGGAAAAGAGAAAAAAAAGGGAGAGACACTGTGGAAAAGAGAAAAAAAAGGGAGAGACACTGTGGAAAAGAGAAAAAAAAGGGAGAGACACTGTGGAAAAGAGAAAAAGGGAGAGACACTGTGGAAAAGAGAAAAAGGGAGAGACACTGTGGAAAAGAGAAAAAGGGAGAGACACTGGAAAAGAGAAAAAGGGAGAGACACTGTGGAAAAGAGAAAAAGGGGGAGACCCTGTGGAAAAGAGAAAAAGGGGGAGACCCTGTGGAAAAGAGAAAAAGGGGGAGACCCTGTGGAAAAGAGAAAAAGGGAGAGACACTGTGGAAAAGAGAAAAAGGGAGAGACCCTGTGGAAAAGAGAAAAAGGGAGAGACCCTGTGGAAAAGAGAAAAAGGGGGAGACCCTGTGGAAAAGAGAAAAAGGGGGAGACCCTGTGGAAAAGAGAAAAAGGGGGAGACCCTGTGGAAAAGAGAAAAAGGGGGAGACCCTGTGGAAAAGAGAAAAAGGGAGAGACACTGTGGAAAAGAGAAAAAAGCACAGCAAATAACTCTGATTGGCTGTGCACCATGCATGTACCATAAGAAGTAAAAAAGAGAGGGAGGAGGAGGGAAGGAGCAATAGAGAAAAAATGAGGGAATTTGGAAAGGAGGGAATGTGGAAAAGAGAAAAGGAGAGACAATGTGGAAAAGAGAAAAAAGGAGAGACTGTGGAAAAGAGAAAAAAGGAGAGACTGTGGAAAAGAGAAAAAAGGAGAGACTGTGGAAAAGAGAAAAAAGGAGAGACTGTGGAAAAGAGAAAAAAGGAGAGACTGTGGAAAAGAGAAAAAAGGAGAGACTGTGGAAAAGAGAAAAAAGGAGAGACTGTGGAAAAGAGAAAAAAGGAGAGACTGTGGAAAAGAGAAAAAAGGAGAGACTGTGGAAAAGAGAAAAAAGGAGAGACGATGTGGAAAAGAGAAAAAAGGAGAGACTGTGGAAAAGAGAAAAAAAGGGAGAGACACTGTGGAAAAAAGAGAAAGGGGAGAGACACTTTGGAAAAGAGAAAAGGGGAGAGACACTTTGGAAAAGAGAAAAAGGGCGAGACACTGTGGAAAAGAGAAAAAGGGGAGAGACACTGTGGAAAAGAGAAAAAGGGGAGAGACACTGTGGAAAAGAGAAAAGGGGAGAGACACTGTGGAAAAGAGAAAAGGGGAGAGACACTGTGGAAAAGAGAAAAGGGGAGAGACACTGTGGAAAAGAGAAAAGGGGAGAGACACTGTGGAAAAGAGAAAAGGGGAGAGACACTTTGGAAAAGAGAAAAAGGGAGAGACACTGTGGAAAAGAGAAAAAAGGGAGAGACACTGTGGAAAAGAGAAAAAGGGAGAGACACTGTGGAAAAGAGAAAAGGGGAGAGACACTTTGGAAAAGAGAAAAAGGGAGAGATACTGTGGAAAAGAGAAAAAAGGAGAGACACTGTGGAAAAGAGAAAAAGGGAGAGACACTGTGGAAAAGAGAAAAAGGGAGAGACACTGTGGAAAAGAGAAAAAGGGAGAGACACTGTGGAAAAGGGGGGAAAAAGGAGAGACTGTGGAAAGGGGGGGGAAAAGGAGAGACTGTGGAAAGGGGGGGGGGAAGGAGAGACTGTGGAAAAGGGGGGGAAAAAGGAGAGACTGTGGAAAAGGGGGGAAAAAGGAGAGACTGTCCCCACCCTCTTTGACAGCCTCTCCTGTCCCTCTGCCTAAGCCTGGCAGCTGGATTAGAAATTGTAACTAGGTTTATTTTCGGGGTAGGGCTTATATTTCATGCATTAGTAAAAGATTAGCCCCTTTTCCTAGGGCTTATTTTCATGATAGGTCTTATTTTTGAGCAAACAGGGTACCTTACCTGCAGCACAGAGGTGTGGTAAGCGAAATCTTTACTGCATGGATGTGAAATGTACTTACTACTTTTGGATGCATAAGCGTATTCATATGCTAACAATATATTCATAGCTTTTCTTTTTAATTCCCTAGACTTCTGGAGAGGTTTGTAAGTGGTTTGTACTTTGATGTAACATTTACCTTTAACCGCTTGCCACTAAGGATTCATCACAGAGCTGTTGATTTGGCAAAAGAGAGACAATTGAAGGACGTTTTGTTTCCCACTTTTTCCAATCAGCAATGCATTCTGAATGCAGACAGACTAAGGTAAGCTTGGAAGGTGGGTGGTAACGTATAGACTTGTTTTATTGTTTTTAATTCTGCCCCATTACTTTAGATCTCATAGGTAAGTATATTGCCTATTTTGTATGTCAAATAAAAACGGCCATTTTTAGTTTTAATTTAATGTCACTGGAGGAAAAGTTTGGCAAGATTCTGGGTGACAGGTGAGTATAGGTGATCCTAAGGAGGGTAGCATAGACAGGGATGTTTTCCTGGATCACATAGTCCTCCTGCAAGGTGCTTTCCTAGGTAGCTACCATTTTGGGATGGCCCAGGTGTGTGTACACATGCTATTTACCCATTTGTTGCGGGGAGGCCCTGCTCCTCTGGTATTTGAAGCTTATGAAGACACAGGCTGTGTATGGGCAGGGGCCTTGCGGGGTGGGCAGCACAGGTTTATGCCGCACACAGAGTAGGGGCCAACCAGATCCAAGGGATTTGCTTATGTCCGTGGAACATAGCTGCATTCTTCTGGGTACTATTGGGTACTATTTGTTTCTGCGGTGCATGGGGAGGGGTGCGTTTCTATTGTCCCGTCTGCAAAAAAAGCATGTAGGGAGGCACTCTCAACTCATAAATTGATCAAAAAAAACCTTTTTATTAATTACATATTTATAATCACTACATACAATACACTCAACATATTGTCCCATTTATGTGTTTTTAAGGGATTTTAATAACACACAGGACAAACCAACATGAAGGTGTGTAGGCGATGGGGAGAGTCTCACCACACTAATTGATATCAAATGCCTAATTCATATGTGCTAAATCATTTAACAAAGTGTTCCAATAGTGCAACTAAACATGTGCAAATCCTGCCTATGATCCGGATCACTACAAAATCTATACATTTATAAAGTGCAAGTGCTACTAGTCAAACAATCAATTAAGAATTAATATTCCCAACCATAACAACTCATAAACATATCAATCTACTCTATTCACCAATGAAAATATAATCACCTGTATATATTATTTCGGCATCCCAAAGGGGAACCACTGATATATATCAAAATACCAATTAAAAAATATCACAAATCTATCACAAAAAACATCACCAGAAATAAAGCCAAGGTATCATGAAAATAACATGTGTGAAGTCTTCCCACCGCCTACTACACCAGGAGCCACGCGTTCCGTGGGCACATCACCCACTTCATCAGGCTATTGTCTGAACGCATCCCAAGGCTAGGCCAGGATTTGAGAGGTGCCGGATGATATATGCAATGCCCCTATACACAGCCCAAATTTTCACACGCATTAAATACTTTAATGCAGCAGGGGAAATGACCTGTGTACACATATTTGGGCTGTCCCCCAATTACACGCAAGGGAAAGTGCCTTGCTGGATGATCCTACAATTCAGAGAATCACCCCCTGTCTGTTCAACACTGCTATGGACCACCTGTCACCTAGACTCCACAAAAGTTAAACCATGCAATCTCTACTAAAACTTGGCTGACACATACCTAATATGTTTGGCAAGTTATATATATATATATATATATATATATATATATATATATATATATATATATATATTACCTTTAATTTAAGTGGCTCCAGCACTGTCTCTCCTTTGTGAGGAAAATCACTTCATCATTCAGCTTTCAGTGCCCACCCTGCTGACCTGGTCCATCAATCAATCTTCAGGGGGACCAAGAACGGAAACACCCCACACTCCCTGCCCAGATGTCCTGGTTAGCTGACCCTCTCTGCAGCTCTGAAACCCCACCCTCCTCTCACACTCATCACAGTGTGCATACATCAATTCACATGCACAGTGTGCATACAACACACAGACTGTTTCATTTTATTTATTCTATGAATCTCCAATGCTCTAATACTATTCTAAGTATACAGCACGTCCTGCTCCAGAGAGTAATTCCTTACGTTTGGGTTATACATCCACAAGATGGCGCTGGACTGCAGAGACAGCAAAAAAGTGGCTCCTCCCGGCCCCTTATATTCCAGGGACCTCCCACAAAATCCCCAGTTCTTCTCTGCAGTCTGGGCTGCGAAGGCAAGAAGATGGCTCTTTCTACTCGCAGGTGAGCGGGGCTATTAGCCTGCGGCCCTCTAGGACTAGTCCCACCCGTTCCTCCTTTTTCTGCCTCCCAGCTTTGGCTGTACTAGTCGGGTGACGGTAGGCAGCACCGTTGTCAGGTGCTTAAGGAGCGCTGCTCCGACCGCAATCCCCCACCAAAGGGTAGGCGGTATAGGCCCATGGTGAGCCTTGTGGGATGCCCCTCCCACGCTATCGCCCCTCGCCCCCTGTCCATCTGTGGGCTCCTGTTAGGTTGGCCGCTGCCCTCCCTCGGGGGGGGGTGTAGGTGTATTCTTCACTCCTTATTGTTTTCCGTGGTATAGCTTGCCGCGCGTGTGTTGGTTGCACTGGTTGCTTTTTTTTACAAATGCCGCCGCCGTGCGCGCTTGTACGGTGTTCCGCGGTCGGTGGCGACTTTACCTCAGGTGCTGCTGCTGCATCATTGGCTGACATGGTCACGTGGGGGCCTTGCGGATGGCGCGTTCCGCATCACTGTCTCCGCAGCCCGCCCCTCGAGGTATCTGCGGGCGCCATTTTGCTCTTCTCGTGCTGCGTGGCTGGCGTCTACCTACCGCACTCCGTAGGTGCCCCTGCAGGCTGGCTTATTTTTTTATATATATTGTGTATGCATACCGCTTACGGGACTTTCTGTTTTATGTCTTGCAGGTGGGTCAAACTTAATTGTGGTTTCTCCCGGCCTATCCCCTCTATTTAGTTGCTATTAGAGGCCTATTCTGCCTTTACCTCCTGTCACGGCTCCTCGGCAGCAGGGCGAGTTGCTTCACATGGCTAAGCCACGTTTGGAGTTTCCTGAGCAAACTCACTTTAATAATCTTGTGTTCAAGGATTGGGAGCGACCGAGCAGGCTCCCTGGGGTGCCTAAGAGTTGGGATAAGAGGTACCCCTTTCCTGCTGAAGTGGTTAAGCGTTGGTCGTCCTCTCCATAAGTGGATGCACCAATTCTGGGGTTGTCCAACACGTCTGTCATGCATTCCCCTGACTCTACTACACTGAGGGATGGTGAGGACCGGCGCATTGATCAGCTGGCTTCCCATGCCTTTGCCTGTGTGGGGTCTGCGCTGCGTCCAGTTTGTGCCTCTGCCATTGCAGCTGTGGCTATTAGGACTCTGCTCAAAAGTATTTTAGATGGGGCTCCTGATGATGCGGCTAGTGAAGAGTATAGAGCCCTTCTGCGTTGTGAGGAATTTGTTGCATATGTCCTCTCTGTTTTGGATGATACCATTAGAATGTGTGGCAGGGCTCCTGCCTTGGTGGTGGCTATACGCCCCTCGGTTTGACTGTGCCAGTGGGCCAAGAAGGCTCTCACTGGGTTCCCCTTTAAAGGGCTGCGTCTATTTGGGGATCGCCTGGACCTGTTTGCTAAGGGAGGCAGGTTACCCCAGCGCAAGAGTCTCGGCCCTTTTGGGGTTCAGGTTCCTTTCTTCCCTCCTACCGTGGGTCCAGAATGGGAAGGGGAGATTTCTGGGGCAGGGGCAGAGGACGTGGCCGCCCTGGATCCTCCTGGGGTACCAAATCTAAGTCTTCCCCCAAGCCCCCTCAGGCATGAGTGGGCGCCCTCACCCATCCGGGTGGGGGGACAGCTTCGGCTCTTTGCCCACGTCTGGAGGCGTCATGTCTCAGACTGGTGGATTCAGGAGGTAGTGTCCTCCGTTTACAAGATAGAGTTGGCAGCCTGGCCGCCCCCAAGACTCATCAGATCCCGGATGCCTCAAGACCCCCTGTCAGCTCAGGGCCTGTTGCTTGCTGTGCAGAATCTACTGGAGCTGGGGGTCATCTGCCAAGTGCCCTTAAGGGAAAGGGCCAAGGGCTATTATTCCAACCTTTTCACCGTTCCCAAAAGAGATGGGTCTGTCAGACCCATCCTGGACTTAAAGCTTCTCAACAAGTTTGTCAGATCCAGGAGGTTACGCATGGAGACTGTAAGTTCACTACACCCAGGGGACTTCATGACCTCTGTGGACATCAAGAATGCTTACCTCCATATTTCAGTCTTTCCAGGTTATCAGAAATTCCTCAGGTTCGCTCTGGAGGATCAGCATTACCAGTTCGTGGCATTGCCCTTTGGTCTTACTTCGCACCCAGGATATTCACCAAGGTGCTGGCGGGCATTATAGTTCTGCTGAGAGCTCAGGGCATTCGCATTCTTCTCTATTTGGACGACATTCTTATCACTTCTCCGTCTTTCCAACAGGAAGAGCTGGATACTCAGCGGGTGGTGACCACACTGGAGTCATTCGGCTGGGTAATAAACCACTCCAAATCTTCCCTGTCTCCCTCTTCGGTGAAGCCATTTCTGGGCATGAATCTGGATACAGCTCGGGCCAGGATCTTTCTTCCTCAGCAGAAGGTGGACAGTCTGCAAGCGCAAGCTCAGCTCCTTCTGTCCTGCCCTCATCCTTCCATCAGGCAGGGAATGCAGCTGGTGGGCCTGATGGTGTCCTGCTTCGAGGCGGTTCCTTATGCTCAGTATCACATGAGGCCTCTTCAACTCAACCTCTTGTCTGTATGGGACAGGGACCCTGTGTCCCTGGATCAGGTTTTGGTTCTGCCCCCCCTAGCCAGGCGGTCCCTCTCGTGGTGGCTGGACTCAAGGAACCTGTTAGTGGGCAGATCCTTTCTGGCCCCTTGCTGGGAGACGCTCACCTCGGATGCCAGTCTGACAGGTTGGGGGGGGCTTCTGGAGATCCCTAACTTTCCAAGGGCAGTGGGGACCTCAGAAAGCCCACAGCCCTATCAACATTCTGGAACTGAGGGCGATCAGGTTGGTTCTAGCCCGCTTGACCCCGCACCTTCGGGGTCGGGCTGTTTAGGTATGCCGGACAACCAGACGGCGGTTGCCTACATCAATCATCAGGGAGGGACCTGGAGTAAGGGGGCCCTCAAGGAAGTGTCTCTGATACTGTCCTGAGCAGAGGACAATGTTCCCTGCATCTCAGCTGTGTACATTCCGGGGGTGGAGAATCTGGAGGCAGACTCTCTGAGCAGGGGGACTTCTCGCCTGGGGGAATGGTCCCTCAGTAACGGGGTGTTTCCCTCTCTGTGTCACCGTTGGGGTCAGCCAGATGTGGATCTGTTTGCGTCCTGTCACAATCACAAGCTTTCAGTCTTTGTGTCTCTGTCCCAGGACCCTCTGGCCTTTGCCATGGATGCTCTGACAATACCCTGGCAGGGCTTTCAGCTACTGTATGTCTGTCCCCCATTTCCCCTGTTGGGCAGGGTTCTGCGAAAGATAGCTCAGGAAGGGCCAGCAATCTTGGTGGCCTCCCGTTGGCCAAGAAGAGTGTGGTTCGCAGACATCGTGCAGCTGGCGGTAGATCAGTACGCCCTGCCCAAGGGGATCCAGACCTGCTCACTCAGGGGCGGCTACGCTACCCCAATTTACAAACGTTGGCTTTAACGGCCTGGCTGCTGAAACCTCCATCTTAATGGAAAAGGGGCTGCCTGCCTCTGTTGTTAACACCATGATCAGGGCTAGGAAAAAGTCCTCTTCTTCCATCTACTATAGGGTTTGGCGTACCTACATTGACTGGTGTGAGGCTAAATCTGTTCCCTGTCGTGTGTTTTCTATTCCTAGGATTCTGGAATTTCTCCAACATGGTTTGGATCTGGGGCTTCAACTCAGCACTCTGAAAGGTCATGTGTCTGCCTTGGCTGTTTTCTTTCAGAGATCTTTTGCTCAGCATCATCTGGTCAGGACTTTTTTCCAGGGGGTTACTCATGTGCGCCCCCCACGTAAGAACCAAGTTCAAGTCCCAGACTGGTAACATAGGCTATCTGCCTTGCAGGGGTCTCCTTTTCAGCCTGTGCATGAGGCTGCTTTGTCCATTCTTACGCTTAAGGTAGTCTTTTTGGTGGCTATCACTTCTGTTAGGAGTGTTTCTGAGTTGGCGGCGCTTTCGATCAAGCCCCCTTACTTTGAGAGACACCAGGACAAGGTGGTGTTTCATTTTAAACCAGATTTTTTGCCTAAAGTTGTGTCTGCTTTTCATCTTAATCAGGACATTGTTCTGCCTTCTCTGTGCCCTAATCCTAGTAACCCTAAGGAGAGGGCTCTACATTCCTTGGATGTGGTCAGGAACCTGAAGTTGTATTTGGTGGCTACTGATCCCTTCAGGAAGTCTGATGCTCTTTTTGTGGTCCCTTCTGGTCCTAAGGAAGGGTCTGGCTCCAGCGAAGTCTTCCATTAGCAAGTGGATCCCTCAGGCTGTGATTCAGGCCTATTCTGCTAAAGGGAAGGATCCTCGCTTCCGCCTTACTGCTATTGGTGCCTCTTGGGCCTTTCTGCACCAGGCTTCTGTTGAACAAGTTTGCAAGGCCGCTACTTGGTCTTTTTCTAAGTTTTACAAGGTTGATGTTAGGGCCTCAGCTGATGCTGCTTTTGGCCCCAAAGTTCTGCAGGCGGCAGTGGTTTAATCTGCATGTTGTTGCTTTGGGGATCCCACCCTACCTTACGGACACTGCTATTGGATGTCCCAAACGTAAGGAATTACTCTCTGGAGCAGGACGTGCTGTATACTTAGAATAATACAATTCTGTGATTACTCACCTGTAGAATTGGTATTATACGTATACAGCATGTCCTGCTCCACCTCGCCCTTGTTTTCATTATTCTTAATGCCTCTGTATGGTGGTTGTTATCATGGTTAAAATTGTTTGATTATGGTTGTTATTCTCCCGGCCTCTTGCTAACTGCTTGTCAATACTGGGGATTTTGTGGGAGGTCCCTGGAATATAAGGGACCGGGAGGAGCCACTTTTTTGCTGTCTCTGCTGTCCAGCGCCATCTTGTGGATGTATAACCCAAACGTAAGGAATTATCTCTGGAGCAGGACGTGCTGTATACGTATAATACCAATTCTACAGGTGAGTAATCACAGAATTGTATTTTTAAACTTAGGAACGTTTTGAAAACGGATTGTAGTTTAGGTGTGTAGCCCAAGACAATGGGACAACATTTAGACTAGCTTTAGCATAACTTTAACATCACACATCTCGCCAACATATCAACTCCTAGGACCAAGCTATTCCTGCATTACGATCCTACCACCTTTTTATAATATGCATTTATTTGAACCTATGGAAGCTTTGTATTATTGGTTTAAAGCATAGCGTAACTCAGGTACTCGCTGTGTGTGTTTTAATTTGTGTCCATTTTACTTCCATTTTGTCTAGCCTGTTTGATAGAAGTCTCGAGTCTAATCCACAGCAGTACATGGCTGTTAAGCAGATTGTAAGCGGCAAATCCCGACCAGCTCCATACCTCATCTTTGGACCACCAGGCACTGGAAAAACTGTAACTTTGGTTGAAGCAATTAAACAGGTGAAATACTTCTTTTGAAATTCTTTGCAAAATAAGCCTAATAAATGCACAGCACATTGAAACTAATCTTTGTGTTGGGTGTTTTAAATAGCATGAAGAGGCTGCTGTCAAATGCTGATCTACTTGTTAGAAATTAATGATGAGGGGCCGCCATTATTTGCAGACAAGATAAAAATATAATGTTATGTATGTTCTATTGTAGACTGGAGATTTGTGTGTTTTTTGATTTGCTTTTTTATATTTTATTTAGATTTATGGGTTTTTTTAAACACTCTTAAACATTTTAAACATGAACAAATGACTAAATATGATCTCTGATATGTTTGTCTTAACTAGGTAATAGCTATGGTGATTGATTCTTTGAAGAGGAACCTGGGGCCTTAAAGCGGACCTTCACTCTGAATAAGAGTCTATCTTATATGTTTCCCACACCCTGCACATACAGATTGCTCACATTAAAAATCATCCTACCTGCATCTACTGCATGTTATGAGCCTTTAAACATCCAAGATGGCGGCTTATGGAAGCCGCCATCTTATCAGGCAGCCTGCAAACAGGAAGTGCCTCCTGACTGTGCTGCTCTGCATTCTGGGACTGCTGACCGTTACCTGACCCCAGCTCTGCTCTGTCTGAGTAAAGCACAGCTATAACCCACCCCCCTGTACCTTATCCCACTCTCCTCTCCTCAGTAAGTGTGATGCTTCTGAGTCAAGATGGCGGCGCCCGTATCCTAAATTCCTGAACAGAGTTGCAGCCCGGTGGGGGAAAGAATAATAAGTTAGTGACTAAAAACGTAAAATATATTAATTTTAGATGCTGGGGAACCGTTTTTTAAGAGTTTGGGCTTTTCATTAAATCACGCTGAAGGTCCAGTTTAAATTAAAAAGGGCTGCCCCCCCCCCCCCCCCCAAAGGCCCCTACTTACCTTTTGGATGTTACCGATGCCTGTTGCGACGACATCCAGCTGCTTCCGGGGCCTATCCTCACCCCGCCATCCGCTTAGCCATCCCTAACTGACAATGTCCCATGGTGATCTTGCAGCTCAGCAAAGCCCCGTGGGATTTCGGGTAGCTGCATTGCATCCCATTCATGGGCCCCGCGCTGGCGCGAGATTGGGGGCCGCACACATTGCCTGATGGGATGCAAGATGCCACCGCATCGGAAGGTCACTTGGAAACTGGGGGACCCAGAAGATGGATCCTCCGGCAAGGTGAGTAAATACTGGCCAAAGGTAAAACCGAAGGGGGGGCAGGCAAAGGTAATTGTTACACCATTGCGTCGGGCTACATTTGGCACTGTCCTAAACTGTTTTTCGTTTTTTAATTTCTGCATAATAATCAGCTCTCTGTGCTGACAACAATGTGATGAATCTGGAGGTGGAGGGAGGGACCAGCAATCCTGTCCTGTTCTACTGAGCTGATTAGGGGACAGGATGAAAAAGAGAATGTCATTGGCTGAACCTGTAAACCCCAATATCTCGACCATTTCTGCTTCAATTTAAAAACAGAAAACGGTTTAGGACAGTACCAAATGTAGCCAGATGCAATGATGTAACAATTACCTTTGCCCGCAGTGTCACTTTAAGCTGTCCAAAATGCTGCAAATGCTTTTTACCCAAAGGGGATTTGGGGACAATACTGTATCTTCTGAAGGTTTGCAAGTACCCTTTCTTGGTCAGATTAGAAGCCTAGTTTCTAATCTTTAACAGGGGCCATATACGTCTGCCCCTAATTTCTAAATGTTCTGTATGCTTGACTTAACATCCTGAAATTGTGCAACCAGATGTTCGCATATCAAACCCCATAACATACCTCCCTGATTTGGAGGGACTGTCCCTTTTTTGAGTCCCCCTGTCTGTCGTTGTTCTTTGCCCCTCTCTGAGGTGTAACATGCAGATCTGCATCAATAAAGGACGCATTTGCTTATTTAAAGTGTTTATATTGTTTTAACTGTTACACCCTGTCTCCTATCCATCCCTCAATGAGGGGGTGTGGCCTAATTTACAAATGTTCCTCTTTCCCACCCTGAAAAGTTGGTAGGTATGCCATAGTGATTAGCTTGTGTAGTAGCTAGCGTCCTATTCGAAGAAGAATAATGTTTTTATTGTAATTCTGATATTGTAAAATGGGTATCTGCTAGACCAAAACATTATTTTTAGGCGTCTATGCAACTTAAAATATTCTTTAGTATACACACATGCAATTATAGGGCTCTCTGTGATACTTTTTGAAGATAATAAATGTTGATTGTCAGGGCTGGCTCCAGGTTTACGTGCGCCCTTGGGCGGCATGGTCTCAGTGGGCCTCTTTGTGGTGAAGAGTCACGTCCCATCGCTAAGAGACATCCCAAATCTGGATGCCCATAAGGTTCAAAGGAAAAGAAAAAGAAACCTTCTTTAAAAAAAAAAATTACCACTACAGCGCTTTCCATCCTGGCACGCACTCCCGGTCTCCTTGTTACCGCCTGCTGTTTGATTGCCCACAGCCCGTCAGCGCTCCTGTCATGTGGTGTTGTGGAGGCCCCTTCCCCTCGCCCCAGTGGGGACAGCACAGGCAGCAGCGGAACCTTACTGCTGCATACTGTTGTCCCTGCCCAGCGGGGAAAAGAAGTTGCGCCGCCATCGCTGGCGTGCCGCAAGGAGATGTGGGCACCAGCTGTGGCGCGCCCTCCCAGTCCGCTGCTGTTAAGGTGCTGTTGCACACTCCAAAGGCTGGCCCTGTCAGTGGGGCCCCGGCAGCTGCCCCACCTTGCCGGGTGCTTGTTGATTGTCTTTTTTGTGTCCTGCCTTATTGTTTTCTCCTCTTGGATTGTAAAATAAACATTTGTGTTAGGATTGTGTCCCCAGACCTGCGACTTACCTATAAGCATGCTGTTTTCAATTTGCTTTTTACACCTGTGGTTGTATTTTGCTAAAGTGGTAGTGGCTTTCCTGGCCTTGAGAAAGGCCTTGGTATAATTTCTAAATAAAAAACACAACATTCTTCTACTGAACTCACCAGCGGCTTTGGCTAAATCAAGCAGCAATAATGACCTCCCCAGATGAGAACGCTGCCAGTAACAGGTGTGGCATGTTTTTTTTTTTTTTAGTTGGGTGGTCAATACCTTTTCAGGTATCTTTCTGCTGTGTACTATTTGTGTGTATTTTGTTTCATCATGGTTATTTATCTGCTATTCAGGTACTTAAAAACATTCCAGAGTCTTCTATACTGGCATGTGCACCATCTAACAGCGCGTCAGACCTCCTTTGTCAGCGTTTGATGAAGCATATAGATAAAAAAGATCTTTACAGACTGAATGCCAGCAACAGGGACTTTCGTTATGTGCCAGAAGATATCAAGGTATTTTACGGACCCCTCTATTCTACTGTAGTAGTTGTTTATAGCTGGGTTTCCAAAGAAAATAAGTTACCAGGACCCCTTTATTGACAATGGTACAATAAGCCAATCTAATGAAGGGGTCCTGGTTGGTTTGATCAAAACCCCTGCCGAGACTCTTCTTAGGGTGTAGAACTAGAAATGGATAATTTCAAATATTTATCAAATAGCCCTGAAACACTTTTTTTTTTTTTTTTGCCCCACTCTGTAAGATTGTAAGTCGATCAGTCATTGTCATTGCAGCACTCAGCAGTGGCAATGAATGGAGGAGGCGGAACTTTACAACTAAAACAGGTGCCATTATCTGTGATTAGAATGAAACAAGAGCAGTAAAAATAGGCAAAAGTTATCATTCATGGGGGGAGCAATTTAGGGGATGCTGTTTAAAAATGTGGGTTTAGGTCCGCTTTAAGGGGGTTACAGATGGGCCTTATTTTAAGGGATAATATAAATCGGACACCAGCAAGTGTACGATAACCCAGACACAGATTGCTTGCACAACTCGGCAACCTACTGACAAAAATCACATATACTAGAAGGTAGCTAGCTAGTCTTGGGCTTTCTCTACAATACATGGCATAACAAATTGAGTTGGCCCTTGGTTACGAAGATGGTGAACCATTTGGTCTGCTTTCCTTTCCTTTGTTAACATAGATTGCAATGAATGTAAAAGCGAGGCAGCAGCGACAAGGCCCCTACATTACTAAGCCTAAAAGAGTTTGTGCAGACATTGCTACTTCCTTACCTGTGTGTGCAAAAGCAATGCAATTTATGAAGGGAGTCAAATTGTTCTCTACCTAAAACCCCTCATCTAAACTGTAGGACTGTGCAGGAAAGTAAAGCATTTTTTTTCATTGTGTGTGCAAACAAGTAAAGTTATTGAACTGTCTTTAGTCAGGCTGGTGCATTGCTTTGCACGCACAGCTAAGGAAGTAGCAATATTTGCACTCTTGAAGGCTTAGTAATGTTTGCCACGGTTGTCTTGCAATGTTAACTAACAGGCCAAGCTTTTAACAAGTGTTAGCTAGCTTTTTCAATAGTATAAGCGTGCAGAGGGCTACATTTCTTTGTATATGGCGTGTGGTCGCACCCCTGTAGCATCTCCTTGACTGCCATATATTGGATATTACTGGATGAGCACATCCCACCTTCCTATTTGCTTGTGTAGTCTAATATTCAAATCCGTGCGAGCATGGGGTGGTAAGGCCAGCAGGCTTTAGGTCAGCATTAGTTAATGGGAGATGTGTATGTAAGTAGTTTTTTCTAAGCAAGCGATATAGTAGGTAACACAAAGCACCTGAATCATGTGTACCATAAGTCATTGCTCACCTATTCTTGCCCATTTACCTAATTTTTCGCCCTAGAAGACTATTTTTCCTCAAAAGTGGGGTGAAAGTGTCAGTGTGTCTTATTAGGCGAATGTAAAAAAAAATAAAAAAAAAAACGGAAAAAGTATACTTACTTTACGCGCCCGCTGTCCCAGCTCTGTCACTGCCGCCGCCTCTCTGTCACTCGGGTGTTTGTGTCAGCACTAACTGGGGACGCGGGGACGCTCTGGCTTCCACCTCCGCCACCACAGCTCAGTGAGCGCTAACGCAAACACCCGAGTGTCAGCCAGAGCGGAGAATTTTTTTTTTTTTTTTTTTCAGGAGTTGGGGGGGGGGGGGGGGGGAGTGAATGCCACACTGGCTATTTGGGGAATGGGAGGGGACTGCCACACTGGCTATTTGGGGAATGGGAGGGGACTGCCACACTGGCTATTTGGGGAATGGGAGGGGACTGCCACACTGCCTATGGAAATGGGAGGGGACTGCCACACTGCCTATGGGAATGGGAGGGGACTGCCACACTGCCTATGGGAATGGGAGGGGACTGCCACACTGCCTATGGGAATGGGGGGATGCAACACTGCCCATGAGATGGGGGGGGGGGGTGCTACACTGTCTGTAATAAGGGTGTTTTAGCACAACATTTAGTTTAGAATATTTTTTTTCTTATTTTCCTCCTCCAAATCCTAGGTGTGTCTTATAGGGCGAAAAATACGGTATCTAAATTTGAAGTGAAGTCTTACTAGAATGATTTAACGTTCATTCCTCTCGTGCTCATTGATCCTTGTATCCTTTTTAGCCTTGTTGTAACTGGAATAGCAATACAGGGGAGTATGAGTTTCCCAGTAAGAAAAATCTAGCACACTACCGAGTCATCATTACAACACTCGTTACGGCTGGAAGGTAAGGGAGTAGCAGATTAAAGTCTGATGCATTTACAGTGTCTGTAGATCTGTTAGTTCTGTTGTCAGACATCTCCTAAGTTAAATGAACTGAAGCTCTGGCTATCACCGTAATGATTCCATATATTTAAAAAAAAGTCCAAAGGCATTGTTATTTTGGATTTTAAAGGAGAACTAGCTTCGGGCTGAATATATTTACATAATACACTTCTCTGCCTTTCAGCTAATAAATGTGTTACTTTGTACTGCAGGGTAAACCTGTTACATTGAGATATGCTGTATCCCAGTGTAACTAGGATATGAGCATAATCCTGTAGTATTTATAGTTAGTGATGAGCTGAACAGATCCCTGTCCAAATTGGAAGCACCTCAGCCAAAGGTATAAAACCATTCTGCAATCTGGTACTGCTGAAGCCAAAATTGCATGGGACACTCTCAAGTCTAGACATTGGAACACTAAAAACTGAGAAAATGCATATAGTGTTTTGGGCGACACGGTTGGCAGGAGGAAGATTGGAAATAAAGGTCATGATCCCCCATTCCAGGAAATTAATAAACAGACTTGTACTTTAAAATAGTAGTGTAGTGGCATGGAATTGTAGGTTAGTATTACAAGGGAACTGCTAAATTTGTGTGAGGCTCAGTCAGCCTTTAGCAGGGATGCACAACATGCGGTCCGCATGGCGGTCAATTGCAGCGTCCCGCATTCTGTCTACCTCTGCTCACCTCTTCCCTCCACACCTCAGCCCACATTACCTTTTTCTGCCTGACTTCTGCCCGCTTCTTCCTGCCTCATCTCAGCTCTGCTCGTCTCAGCCCACCTCTACCTATCTCCCCTTTTCCCAACCCACCTCAGCCCACCTCATCAGCCTTTCACTTGCAAAAAATATCCTTTTATGTATGCTTTCTTGCAGTAAACAGTTTGTTCCTTTGTGGCCCCTTGAAGTGGAACAATAAGACAATGCGGCCCTTAGACCAAAAAAGGTTGTGCCCCTGTGCTCTAGAACTTACAGGTTCCTATACAAAATGTTCCTCTAATGGTCTAGAAAGGACAACTTTTTCTGTTTTATTGGGCATATGAAGTAGTGTTACATTTGTTACCATGTGCTTTTTTTTTTTTTCTTCAGACTTGTTTCTGCAAGGTTTCCCCCTGGTCACTTTACTCATGTCTTCATTGATGAGTCTGGCCATGCAGTGGAGCCTGAGTGTGTGACGGCAGTAGCAGGTACAGTAATGCAGACAGACCAAGGATTTTTTTTTTTTTAGAACTCAAGTCAGAAATGCCAAAGATCAGTTTACCTTCACTCTTGGTACCCAACACCGATTGGCTGACCGACTGCTTGGTAAAAGGGCAACTAATTGGAAAACTGTGTAAAATCAAGGCCTTTATCTATAAAGTCATTAAATATCCGCAAATGTCCCGGTTCACATGCCAAGCTACTTGGCCAAAGAGGGAACTATGGCTAACATACCATTTGGAAACTTGATGCAGCTGCAGCAAAACCCTGACCAACCAAAGGGGCTGGTTTTACTCGTATACTATGGAGTCTATTCCAAGTATACAGCACGTCCTGCTCCAGAAGATTCCTTACACATGGGTTATACATCTACAAGATGGTGCTGGACTGCAGAAAACAACTTGTGGCTCCTCCCGGCCCCATATAAACCAGGGACCTCCCACAAATTCCCCAGTTCTTATCTTCAGTCTGGGCTGCGAAGAATAGAAGATGGCTCTTTATGCTGCGCAGGTGAGCGGGTCTATTAGCCTGCGGCCCTGTATGACTATTCCCACCCGTTCCGAACCCACTGCCTTCCAGCTTAGGCTGCACTGGTTCGGGTGAGGGTAGGCAGCACCAGGATCTGGTGCTAAGGAGCGCTGCTCCAACCGCAGTCCCTGTCTTAAAGGGTAGGCAGTATAGGCCCGTGGTGAGCCTTATGGGATGCCCCTCCCGCTTTCTGGGGTCCCCTTTATTCCCTGTCCTTGGTTGGGCCCCGTCCTTTAGGTTGGTGCTGCTCTCCCTCCTCGCTCTCCCTGGGGACATCTCTGGGGGGGGTGTATGTGTGCTGCACCGGTTAATAAGTGTTTTTTATTACTGCCGCGCGCTTGCACTGCGCTCCGCGGGCGGCGGCGACATCGCCTCAGGCGCTGTAGCGCCATCATTGGCTGGTTTTATCACGTGGGCGTGTTTCGCGCTCTTCGGGGCGGGCCTTGCGGATGACGTTTTCCGCGGCGCCTCGTCCGTTGCCCGCCCCTCAAGGTATATGCGGGCGCCATTTTGATTGCTTTAACGAAGCTGTGTGGCTGCTCTCTACCTACCGCGGCCCGTAAGTGCCCCTGTCGGGTGGATTTTTTTGTGTTTTATTCTTTTGAATTGTGATGCTTATGGGGATGTCTGCTTATGTCTTTCAGGCGGGTCAAACTTTTTGTGGTTTCTCCCGGTCCTCTCCCCTTGATTAGCGTTAATCCTTTATTGGAGGGCTATTGTACTTGTATATCTCCCACTTCTCTAGCGGGCTCTTTGGGCATCCCGGGTTGCTAAATTTAGCGTTAATCCCATATTGGCCTGCGGTGCCACATTAATCACCATATGGAGGCTTCTCAGGATAATGTGCTTGGGGTTTCTTCGGGACAAGCCCGGCTGTGTATTGCGTGTGGGGTATCCCCTATAAGTGATGTCAGGGTGTGTGTACCCTGTGCCCAGCAGGTGCTTACACTGCAGTCTGGGTTACCTGTGGCTGGGCCTGCGCCCCCTCTGGCTTCGCCTACCCCCCCCCCCCCACGCTTACATCTCCTAGTGAGGTGCATACCAGTGGGGAGTCTCAACCTGATTTGGTTGCACGGGTGGCCAGCATTGAACGGCATATTGCGTAGGGCTTCTGCTAAGAAGCGGCATTTATCACCCGCCGTTTCTCTCTTCCCAGTGGAGGCCGAGGAAATGTTTGACTTTCCTGGGTATGACACTGACAGGCTTTTGGCTCATATTTTTGAGGTGCTCTGTATCTCCCCTACTGCCGTGGCTCCGCAGCAGCAGGGTGCGCTTTTTCATACGGCTAGACCACGCTTGGAGTTTCCTGAACAAACTCACTTTAATAATCTGGTGCTCAAAGAATGGGAACGGCCTAGCAAGCTTCCTGGGGGGCCAAAGAGTTGGGATAAGAGTTATCCCTTTCCTGCTGATGTGGTTAAGCGTTAGTCATGTCCTCCCGAAGTGGATGCGCCTGTTCTGGGGCTGTCCAATACTTCCGTCATACATTCATTCCCCTGATACCACTACTCTGAAGGATGGTGAGGACCGGCGCATGGACCAGCTGGCTTGCCATGCCTTTGCCTGTGTGGGGTCCGCAGTTTGTGCTTCTGCCATCACAGCTGTTGCTATTAAAGGCCTGCTCAAGAGCCTCTTAGATGGGGCCTCTGATGACGCGGGAGGAGAAGCGTACGGTTCTCTCCTGCTTTGCCATGAATTTGTTGCATATGTTCTGTCTGCTATGGATGATACCATCAGGATGTGTGGGAGGACATCTGCTCTGCTGGTGGCTATACACCGCACTGTCTGGCTGCGTCAGTGGGTAGCTGATAACGCTGCTAAGAAGGCTCTCACTGGCTTCCCCTTTAAGGGGCTGCGCCTATTTGGTGAACGCTTGGACTTGTTTGCTAAGAGCGGCAGGTTGCCTCAACGTAGGAGGCAGTCTCAGTCCTTTTGGGGTACAGGTGCCTTTCTCCCTTCCTTCCGTGGTTCCAGAATTGGGAGAGGAGCCTCCTTTGCTGGGGCCCGTGGTGATTTTTGGGGAAGGGCGTGCCCAGGCCCCTCCTGGGGTCCCAAGCCTAAGTCCTCCCCCAAGCCCCTTCAGGCATGAAGGGGCGCCCTCACCCATCCAGGTGGGGGGGGACGGCTTCGGCTCTTTGCTCATGTCTGGAGACTTCACGGTTACAAGATAGAGCTTGCAGTCCGGCCACCCCCAAGATTTATCAAATCCCGGATTGCTCCAAACCCCCTCAGGGTCTGTGCTTTGCTGTTCAAAACCTTTTGGAGTTGGGGGTCATCTGCCCGGTCCCTTTCCAGGAAAGGGGCAGAGGCTTCTATTCCAATCTTTTCACTGTCTCCAAAAAGGGACGGGTCCCTCAGACCCATCCTGGATTTAAAGCGTCTCAACAAGTTTGTCAGATTCAAGCATTTTCGCATGGAAACCCTGCAATCTGCAGTCAATTCACTGCGCCCGGGTGACTTTGACATCTGTAGGCATCAAGGATGCTTACCTTCATGTACCAATTTTTCCAGGTCATCAAAAAGTTCTCAGTGCCAATATCCCAGAGCGAACCTATCAGTTTGTAGCCTTGCCTTTCGGTCTCACCTCGGCTCCCAGGGTTTTCACCAAGGTTCTAGCGGGATTAATGGCTCTACTAAGATCTCAGGGCATTCGCATCCTTCCTTACTTGGACGACATCCTCATCACTTCTCAGTCTTTCCAGCAGGCAGAGCTGGATACCCAGGGGGTGGTGTCCACACTGGAGTCTTTTGGCTGGGTGATCAACCGTCCCAAGTCTTCCCTGTCCCCGTCCTTGGTGAGGTTCTTTCTGGGCATGATTCTGGATACGGCCCAGGCCAAGATCCTTCTTCCTCAGCAGAAGGTGGAGTGTCTTCAAGCTCAGGCCCAGCTTCTTCTGTCTTGTCCTCACCCCTCCATATGTCAGGGGATGCAGCTGGTGGGCCTGATGGTGTCTTGCTTCGAGGCGGTTCCATACGCTCAGTTTCATATGAGACCTCTTCAGCTTCACCTCTTGTCAGTGTGGGATCGGGACCCTGTGTCCCTGGATCAGGTGTTTGTTCTGTCCCCTCTGGCCAGGCGGTCTCTCTCGTGGTGGCTGGACTCAAGGAACCTGTTGATGGGCAGATCCTTTCTGACCCCTTGCTGGGAAACGGTCACCACGGATGCCAGTCTGACCGGTTGGGGGAGCTTCTGGAAGTCTCTGCAATTTCGGGGTCAGTGGGGTCCTCAGGAGGCCCACACTCCTATCAACATTTTGGAACTAAGGACGATAAGGTTGGTTCTCGCTCAATTGACTCCACACCTTCGGGGTCGGGCTGTTCAGGTCCACTCGGACAACCAGACAGCGGTTGCCTACATCAATCATCAAGGAGGGACCCGGAGGAAGAGGGCCCTCAAGGAAGTGTCTCTGATTTTGTCTTGGGCGGAGGAGAATGTCCCCTGTCTCTCAGCTGTGTACATCCTGGGGGTGTAGAATCTGGAGTCAGATTGCCTCAGCAGGGGATGTCTCGTCAGCAGGGTTTTTCTCTCCCTGTGCCACCGTTGGGGTTGGCCGGATGTGGATCTGTTTGCGTCCCGTCACAGGCTTACAGTCTTTGTTTCTCTGTCCCAGGATCCTCTGACCCTGGCCATGGATGCGCTAGCAATGTCTTGTAAGAGCTTTCAGCTCCTGCATTCCCTCTGTTGGGCAGGGTGCTGTGCAAGATCTCCCAGGAAGGGGTGCCAACCATTCTGGTGCCCCCCCCCCGTTGGCCAAGAAGGGTGTGGTTCACAGACGTCGTGCAGTTGGCAGTAGATCAGTATGCCCTGCCCAAGGTTCCAGACCTGCTCACTTAGGGGCAGCTACGCCATCCCAATTTACAAACGCTGGCTTTAACGGCCTGGCTGCTAAAACCTCCATCTTGATGGAAAAGGGGCTACCTGCCTCTGTTGTTAGTACTATGATTCAGGCTAGGAAGAAGTCCTCGTTATCTATCTACTACAGGGTATGGCACGCTTATATTGCCTGGTGTGAGTCTAGGTCGCTTCCCTGTCGGGTGTTTTCTATCCCCAGGATTCTGGAATTCCTGCAGCATGGTTTAGATCTGGGTCTTCAACTTAGTACCCTCAAAGGTCATGTTTCAGCCTTGGCTATTTTCTTCCAAAGATCTTTTGCCAACCATCGTCTGATTAAGACCTTTTTTCAGGGGGTTACTCACATGCGCCCCCCACGTAAGCCTATGTTACCAGTCTGGGATTTGAACTTGGTCTTATCTGCCCTGCAGGGGTCTCCTTTTCAGCCCTTGCGTGCTGCCCCTTTGTCCATTTTGACGCTTAAGGTAGCCTTTTTGGTGGCTATCACTTCTGTTAGGTGTGTTTCTGAGTTGGTGGCGCTTTCCATCAAACCTCCTTACTTTGAGAGACATCAGGACAAGGTGGTGTTTCGTTTTAAGCCAGATTTTCTTCCTAAGGTTGTGTCTGCCTTTCAGGACATTGTGTTGCCTTCTCTGTGCCCTAATCCTAGTAACTCTAAGGAGCGGGTGTTACACTCTCTGGATGTGGTCAGGACTCTGAAGTTCTATTTGGTGGCTACTAAATCCTTCAGGAAGATTGATGCTCTTATTCCAAGTATGTCTCACACCCTGCTTCGGAAGATTAATTACACGTGGGTTATAACCAGTAGAGGGCGAACTTCTGCATAGATGACAAGAAAAAAAGGAGCCCCTCCCGGGCCATAAATACCTGGGACCTCCCACACATTCCCCAGTAATCGTCTCTGCAGACGGCGAGCAAGTCAGAAGATGGCTGTCTCTTCCTTGCAGGTAAGTCCCTATTTTCTGCCCGGAGCTAGTTACTTTAGTTCCCTATGCCTCCCAGCCTTGGCTGTAGGTCCGAGTGAGGGTAGGGTTCACCTTAGCAGGTGTATTGATAGGAGCCATGCTCCTCCGTGAGACCCCATTACAAGGGGTAGGCGGCTACCAGGTTGGTGATCCCGGTTTGGGATGCCCTGTCCGTTTTCCCCAGTTCTACTATTGTAGTTGGGGACTCCCCCCTTACATTACTCCCTTTTCCCGCAATAGGGGGGCTGTGCCTTCTCCCTTGTGACCTTTCCTCCTTTTTCCTGCTAAGTGTTTATGCGCTCTTACATAGCGCGGTGGCGGCCATTAACCTTCATTGTGTTTACTGCGCATACATAGTTATCAGGTGTCTTTATGGATATATATATATATATATATATATATATATATATATATATATATTTCCCACTCTTTTGTCAATTTCTGCAAAATAATGTATGATTGCCTTTTGTGGTTAGAGTGTGCCTTGCTTATGAGGTCCCCTTTTTTATTATGTCTTTCGGGAGGACTCCCTGATTCGTTAAAAAAGGGGGGTTCTCCCGGTCCTAGGGTCCCTTGGCTAAAATTGGGGCATTACAAATCCTCCCACTAACGGACTTAAGGGGTATCCCGGGTAGCTTTCTAGCGTAATTCCCTCTGGTCATTGTGACTACCTAAAAATCACCATATGGAGGCTCCCCAGGATACCGGACCCGGGCTTCCTTCGGGGTATTCCCGGCAGTGTGTGGGTTGTGGGGTATCCCTTGCGGGGGATAATGTGCTGGTTTGCATACCATGTGCACAGTAGGCCATAAGCAGAAGCAGCGTCCCTCCTTTCGGGGGGCAGGCTCCTTTAATCCTTCCTTTCGTGGCGCCAGAGCAGGCAGCTGCCTACTCTGCCTTCAGAGGTGTCTCCTGGGGCAGGGGCAGAGGACGTGCCCGTCCAGGACCTGCCTGGGGTTCCAAGCCCAAGCCCGCTGCCAAGACAGCTCAGCAATTGGGGGGCGCCCTCACCCTTGTGGGTGGGGGGACGGCTACGGCACTTCATCCAGGTCTGGTCCCAGGAGGTCACAGACAAATGGATCCTGAAAGTGGTCTCTTCCGGGTACAAGCTGGAGTTCGGGTACCGGCCTCCTCCCAGATTCCTCAGGTCCCGGGCTCCCTCCGTCCCCTGGGCTGCGCAGGGACTCCTGTTGGCAGTACAAAATCTTCTGGACATGGAAGTCATTTGCCCGGTGCCCTTCTCAGAGAGAGGCCTGGGCTATTATTCCAACCTTTTTACCGTGCCCAAAAAAGGATGGTTCCATAAGTCCTATTCTGGATTTAAAGCTTGGTTAAGTGCAGGGCTGGCAAGAACATAAATGCACTCATATATGCCTAAACACATTCATTTATTAGTCAACAAAGGGCACAAAACATGTGACACATGACAAGATATACACAAAGACACTGGTAGGATAAAAAACGCAATTGCTGCATTAAAAACTGCATACAACACAGAGGGCCCTCATCAGAAAATTCTCACGCAGCCCGCCACTCGCAACCCATTCACACCAGCTGGCCAGCTTTAATATAGTGGAGGGGCCATCATAGCCCACAACTGCTTCTAGAAATGGTCTGGGTATGTCTCCTGGTGATCCCGCGCCCAAGTTTGGTTAGGTAGTGCTGTGCAATGGCGTCATACAGCATCTGTCATCTCTGCAGAAGTTCGCCCTCTACTGGTTATAACCCACGTGTAATTAATCTTCCGAAGCAGGGTGTGAGACATACTTATAATACCCATTTTACAGGTGAGTAATCACAAAATGGTATTTTTGTTCTCTCTTCTGGGCCTAAGAAGGGTTTAGCTCCAGCTAAGTCCACTATCAGTAAGTGGATCCGTCAGGCTGTGATACAAGCTATTCTGCTAAGGGGAAGGAACCTCCTTTCCGCCTTACTGCTCATTCTACTCGTACTATTGGTGCCTCTTGGGCTTTTCAGCACCAGGCTTCTGTTGAACAAGTTTGCAAGGCCTCTACTTGGTCTTCTGTTCATACCTTTTCCAAGTTTTACAAAGTTGAAGTTAGGGCTTCAGCTGATGCTGCTTTTGGCCGCAAAGTTCTGCAGGCGGCAGTGGTTTAAACTGCCCGCTGTTACTTTTTGGGGATCCCACCCTACCTTACAGACACTGCTATTGGATGTCCCATGTGTAAGGAATCTTCTGGAGCAGGACGAACTGTATACTTGGAATAATACAATTCTGTGATTACTCACCTGTAAAATTGGTATTATAAGTATACCGCACGTCCTGTTCCACCCCACCCTTGTTATCATTATTCTTAGTTACCTCTGTATGGTGATTGGTCTTATATTATAGTTCTCCTGGCTTCTTGTGAAACTGCTTGTCAATACTGGGGAATTTGTGGGAGGTCCCTGGTTTATATGGGGCTGGGAGGAGCCACAAGCGGTCTTCTGCAGTCCAGCGCCATCTTGTGGATATATAACCCATGTGTAAGGAATCTTCTGGAGCAGGACGTGCTGTATACTTATAATACCAATTCTACAGGTGAGTAATCACAGAATTGTATTTTTCTGCCATTGACTTTCAGTGACTTTCATTCACCTTGGGGCCGATTCAAAGCCAGGTGAAAATATTACACCCGTTAGACAATGAAAGTCAATTACAGTTTTCTCTTCTAATAAAGGAGTCAGAATTCTCACTAGGCTCTGAATCCACCCCTAAATGTGCCCTTCCTTGGTCATGGTCCTGCTTCTAGCCATGAGACAGTGGAAGCCTTTTACAGATTTGGGGGGAGGGTCCTGTGACCAGCCACATTGTGTGTGCTAATAGCTTGGCATTGCCTGCCTTGCGTGCATCTGGGGCCTGATTCAGCCAGAAGAACAGAGCTGTGCTGAGTTCCAGGACTGCACTGGATGAGGACACCTAGGGTTAAGGCAAGTTTAGTTAGCCATTTTCTTTTTTACTTTGCATTTTTAGTCCAATGGCCTTTTAATGTCTTGTGGTAGTGCATATGAAAGCAACACTGTTTGTGCACTTCCACATGTGCTTTACCATTTCTGGTCAATTGAAAGAGGAGTCTCTGTACATATCAGTAGGCATAAGGCTAAGCTAATATAGTGCAGCTCAACTGAATAAGAAATCTTAAGGCTTCTAAGAAACTCTAATAACTTGTAATTCCTTAGTAAATCAACAATTGCTTTGGTTTGACTCTCTATTTTGTTTGCAGGTCAGCTATTTAGCCTCTGGGGCACTGCTTCAGGAGGACCCTGTCTTCCTATCCTGGGATAAGCATGTACATTTTAGTGCCAGATGGGCACCAGAAACCACTATCTTCTCCTTAAGGGAGGTGGTGGCACTCTGGGGTTGAAGGCTTCATTGCTCAGCCAAACAGACTAGATATGTCCTTCAATTAATGTTACTTAATGTTAATTACTTTACGTCAACTCTCCTTTTAAATGCAAGAAATACGATCTTGAAGATAATAGAGATTCAGAGAGCTGTGTCTACTCCCTAGCTCTGTTAGCTAAGCTAGTTGAGATCAGCCGGACTAAGCCACAAACTTAAGCCACTTTTAATAGGGGATAAAAAGTTACTTAAATACATGTTTTTATTTAGCTGACATGATTTTGAAGTCATAAATATGTTTGTGTGTAATTCTGATCACTCCTGCTCATCTGTTACCTCAATCATCATGTTTCAAAGAAAAAAACGTTCTAAAAGAATAATTGGCTGAAGTTTTTTGTGTTTAATCTTAGGTATTTTGGATGTAGCGAGTGGAGGGCAGTTGGTCCTTGCCGGTGACCCAAAACAGCTAGGACCAGTATTGAGGTCTCCCCTGGCTATTGAACATGGATTGGGTAAGCATCTTTTATCATATATATTTTCCATTGTATGGGGGCATCTGACAGACTGGTCTGGGTCCTGTCCTATCTAGGCGGATCGAACTACTGAAGTCTTGTTCTGCCCCTTCCAGGTAGATAATCCCCAAAAAAACTAGGTGGGCCTAACCTCTATAGTTGCCCCCTCCTTGCTTTTCAGGTGGGTTTTACTTTCACGTTTGTATCTTTTTCTGTTTACATAGCTGTAGATCATTTTGGGGTTAGTCTTACTCTCTTTGGCAATCCATCTTTCCGTTTCCAGTGTTGCCGCCCTTATCTGTAGTTTACATTGTTTATAAAGAAATTAATAATTTTGTAAAGCTTCCACAGTGCCTTCCTCCTTTTTAAATGTTTAAATACCCTGTTTTTGTTATTTATTGCCCCCTTAACACTTTTGTTTAGCCACATAGGCTTACTTTTGTTTCTACCTTTTTTATTCCTGTAAGGTATATATCTATCACGTTGCGTATTTTTTTTAAGGCATCTCTTAGCTGGTCAAATATTTTGCCATTCTGAAATTCTGTCGTTTGTGACTCCTTGGTAATGAATCCTAGTGACAGTAGTGACTAGTGACAGAAATTAATATTATGATCACAGTTTCCATGGTGTCCCCCGACCTGCACGTGTATTATTTTGTCTGGTAGGGAGGAACATGACCACATCTGACTGATCATGTCCTCCTTTTTTTTTTTTTTTCCTTGCCGTTCTAAGCAACTGTTTTTTTGGGTCAATGGCCCTTGCCATCCCAATTTGTAATGCACCACTGTTTGAAACCCTCGGGACAACGCCTTACACTAGAGGGAAGCCGTTGAGCTTGTTGCATCACCCGGCAGATTTGAGATCAGCCCTATCAGCTGGGTAGGTGTGGCTATGGCAGCGAAAAAAGTTTTTTTTTTTTTTTGGTTTTTTTGTTCAGCTACCCAAGCATCGCCCCAGGTACTTGGGCGGAGGCATGTGTGAGGGTTCCCCATAAAACCCTGTATTTAAGGCTGAACTAGAAAATGAAACTTTTAAATGCCATTTTTATAGGGTTTTTTTTCTATTGTAGGGATGTCTTTGCTTGAAAGATTGATGGCCCATAATCCTCTTTATGGGAAATCTACTGGATCTTATAATGTGGAATTTGTCACCAAGCTGCTATTGAACTACAGGTATGTATGTGCAATATCTACCTTGAAGCAGATATACTAGAGTGACCCTAGCATGTTCTAACTGGCTACAGCTACCGGGGGTAGTTATGCTCATACAAGACAAACGTCAGTTGATAGAAGTATTTGGGTTTGTCACCCCACTCTAATGCCTTGCCTAAGAAATGTCATTTCCTACAGCCGAAACTGGAGCCTGGATTGGCTTTGGCATTCAGGCCTACATTTTTTTTCAAAACATTTCTGGTTTCTGCCACTCCCCACTCCAGGGGATCTAAGTTTTATTTTATGTAGTCTGCCTACATTTGCAGTAATGGCACCTCTGTAGTTTCTACCATTACCTTGATTTTTGAAACTGGCTGCACAGCAGTGCCCGACCCTGCTAATTTAAAGGAAAAATCAGCGACTCCTGGATTTTTTTAAGGAAGAAGTACTATCTGTGATTTTTTTTTTTTAAGTTTCAGCAAGACTATATTGTTTTTAGCCCTATTGAGTGCCAAGTATGCTGCTATTTTCATTTAGCATTTTATCTCCCTTTTACTAATGCTATTTACTTGAATCACGACAAGTCATCAATCTAATAGAGCATGTCCTACTCAAGCTGTTTTGGAAAATTCTTAAAATGTATTGGTACTGTAACAGGGGCTACAGCAAGGTCAAATAAGTGATCACTGTGGCTTGCTAGACCTGCTCCTGTTGGCAGTGCTGGAGAGACAAGCTGACAATGGGACCACATTTTGAGATGGTCATGAAAGAAGGGGCAAACTTTAGATTCCTACTATGGCATCTACAGCATGCTGCAGGTAATGAAGGAGAGGCCCATGGGAGACAGGCCTTTCGGTGAGATTCTTGCTGCCCTATTATTGCCATTTCCGATACTGTATTCTATATTATTCTATATTACATAAATATTATAGTAGAAGGAACATCTGAAATTGCAAATCCACGATTTGCACATATAATAATGTACCTAATGTACTTTACAAGACGGGTAACGCTAAGCTTAGTATACCCAATATTTTAGTAGCTTTTTAATTTGTAGAGCATTTTCCAGGTTAGTACATTGCCTTTCAAATCAAATACCAAGTTCTCTGTCAACAATTAGGGTAAACAAATTGGTTTGGCATCCTTCATTTTCTCGTGCAAGGAAAACTCTTGTTTTTGTATGTAATTCTGTTTATTAGCAATTGACTACTTTGCTCCTTTTTTTTTTTAATTAGATCCCATCCTGACATTCTTACTGTTCCAAATGAACTGTTCTATGATAATGAGCTGGAGCCAAGAGCAGATGAAATGGCCACACGCATATATTGTAACTGGGAAAAACTGCCAAAGAAGGTAAGAGGCTTAGGGGAATTCAAGATAACTTGTATGTAGCCTTTTATTTATTTTGGCATATGCACAATATATATATATATATCTCATAGAAGTTTCACAGGCAAAGGGTTTTATTTACTTAGGGGCAGAAAGATGAGCGTTGGTTAGTGTTCAAGGAATTGGAAGACCGCGATTTACCTTAGATTTTTAAACTAACCATAAGAGTATTTAACGCAAGTTTTGGTGGTTGGGGGGGGGGGGGGGGGCGGGTTCTAGTTAGGCAAATGAAGTTTGTGGTATAGGAAGAAGTCAGCGTTCTGGTTTGTTAACCCGAACTCGCAAAGTTCGGTCCCATCCAAACTCCGCTGTTTGGGTTCGCCCATCACGAAGAGCTAGACATTAATAAGATATAGAGTTGTAGTATCTAGCAACGACCCCCAAATATTTGTCCAACAGGGGTGGGCTGGCCATAGGGAAGGTCAGGAGAATTCCTGATAAGCTGCCAGATTGGCTGCCAGAACCTAGCCCACCTCACCTGATGGTACACTATTTTTAACATTCATCTCATCTCTCAAATATAAACCCCTGCACCACCTCTCCATACCAGGCCCCACTGTACCCCCCCAAACAAGACTATCCCAGCCCCTGCAATGCTCTCAGCGTAATGTCTGGGGAATATATGAGGTGGGATCAGCCTGCTGATCCTACCTTCCATATATGTCTGTTGCTGTCATTCCTAAACAGCCTAACAATCTGGACAATACATTTTAGCTATGTATTGCCTACTGAACATACTTTATTTTACAGGATTTTCCAATAATTTTCCATGGTGTGCTGGGGAAAGATGAACGAGAAGGGAACAGTCCATCATTTTTTAATGTAGCGGAGATAGAGGTGCTGATGTCATATCTTAAGTCTCTGCTAGAGACACAGAAAAAGAAAGGAATAGCCAAAATCTCAGCCAAAGAAATTGGAATCATCTCTCCTTACAGGAAACAGGTAAAGTGCATATTCTTTACATGTTTTACCTTTTAGTGCCCTAATATTGCTACTTGACATTTGAACAAACAGTGTGTGCTACATTTGTTATCCAGTGCGCATCTAATCCCTTAAACCAGACCAACACCCTTACAAAAAACAGTGCTCATCTGTATCCCTCCTCGGGACGATTTAGACTGCAGCACATAAAAATGAATTTACCTTTTTGTAACTCCTTTGTGTTTGATTTCCCCCCTTTAAAGCAGAACAAAACCCACCAGCGGAATTCCGAATCTGGATGCCCCGCTGCGTGACACCCACCTCTCGGGGAACACGTACCTACTCGCCCTTCCCCGGTCCAACAGCGCATGTGCGGGTTCTCAGCCACCTGCTGAACTGGCATAATTCACATAGGCTGGGATGGGAGATCGCACAAGGCAGCAGCGCGAGTTCCCCATTAGTAAATGAGAGCCGTTGGCAAAAGATGTGAACTTGGCAAACGGCTCTCATTGGCCCATGCCTGTGCCATTGGACTGAGTTGAGAGGTGAGTTTAACTGGGCGAACTTGGGGGTTTCACACAGCGGGGCATTCCCAATTGGGATTCTCCCAGGTAATGAAACAAAACCTGGGAAAGCCAAAAAACCTTGTTCCACTTCAATAGCATCCTATGGAGCTGCAGGTAGCCAACAACCAGGAAGTGCTGCTGGGTTTCCTGCCACTGTGCATTGTGGGTTAAGTCTGTTAAATCCAGGAAGCAGCATGGTTGGGATTCTTGGAAAGGTCTACCAGGTCTTGCATGATAGCCGCAACCAGTAGCAAATTGGTGATGCAGCGTTTCAGCTGGTGGTTGCCTGGACAATCCTTTTAAGGTCCTATGTTCAGCTCAACAGCCATTTGGCCAGATAGCCTCCAATATTCAGCATTTGGAACTACTGAACTACTACTAAACTACTAAAAACTGAATGCATTCAGCTCCCCAAGGTCTGTTGTCCCCAGGGTTCAGAGACTATGGCGGCCAGCCAACCCCTATGCTTTTCAGCACAGGTCCAGGTCAGGTGGCTTGCTGACCCCACTAACCCTAAACCCTTTAAGTGCCAGCCTACCTGGAGCATTCTTCGTTCTCTGTTGCCAGACCCTTTTGCACTATTTTGCGCTCCACACGTTCAACTGTTATTTTTGAAGGTATTTCCAGGGATTTCCCAGGAAAGTTATATATTGTTTTTTTCAGCCGAGTCTGGGCTTTAACATGAAATCTTATTGCGTGTGAAATCCTAATTTCTCCCGGTTACAGCTGTACCACATGTGTATTGGTAGACACCCTTTCCTGCCCAGGAGACTCCCCCCAAACTGAAACAGCGCTTTACGAGATTTTCAGATAAAATACAACTATGCTATGTGCTATGCGCACCTTGCAGTTTATTTGAAATAACCCTAACAAACTATATATTCACTGGAAGTACACACCTCAAGTTTTCTAGGTGTACCAGGCTTGTTAACATGGGTGCAGTTTTCTAGAAGTAATTCCTCAATGAGTTTTTGGTAGCACAGAGTTTCACTAAAGCAGAATCAAACTCATATTTTCCTAAAAAACAATATGCAAACAAGAAAAAACAAGCCCAATCTGAAAAAGCAAGGTTCCCAGAACAGAACATTACCCAACATGCATAGCTACTGTCAAGGGAAGAGTTGTCAAACACCCCAAAGTAAAGCATGTGGGTAAGGGTAATTTTACGTGAAAATTTCAGCTCTGCAGACAAAGTGCGACCTTGCAATTTTTCAACTAAAACAACCCTTTACATTCGGAATACCTCCCACAAACCATATATTTCCTGACAGAGCACATGTTAAGCTTTCTAAGCGTACCCAGCTTGTTGTAGTGGGCTCATCATTTTAGAAGTAATCCCTTGAAGAATTCTTAGGTTGCACAGGGTTTCCCTAAAAATAAAATTATAAAAAAGCAGAATAAAAACACATTTTCTTAAAAAATCAATATGCAAACAAGCAAAAACAAGCTAAATCTGAAAGCGCAAGGTCCCTTGAGCAGAACAATACCCCACATGCATAGGTACTATTAACCCTTTTAATTGCCCGCCTACTTGAATTTTTTTCACCCTCTGTTGACAGGTAATTTTTTTACCATTTTGCACCATGTTTAACTGTGATTTTTGGAGGAATTTCCAGGAAAATTATAGATATATTTTTTGCAAAATAGTTTAGGCTTTAACATGAAATGTCTTGTTTGTAATTTTTCTACAGTTTTTTTTAATATTTTTGCGTAAAAGAACAAAAAAAAAAATAAAAATGATTTTTTAGAAAATTTGGCTCCTTTATTTTAAATAAAACATTTACTTTATTAAAGAAAACCATATTGCATGTGAAAGCCCAATTTCTTCTGATTACAACGGTACCACATATATATCGGTAGCCCCCCATTCTTGCCCAGGGGACCCCCCAAACTGAAAAGAGCACTTGATAACATTTACAATTAAAATACAACTACTATCCGCACTCTAAACATAAGGGGTTAATTAAAATAAAATGACACAACAAAAAATGTACAAGAGGACCCCCTAGCCAGCATACCCAGCCTGGGACCAGCAATGCAGGGCTTGTAGAACAGGGTGCAGGGGCCAGCTTTGCCGGCTACAAGCCCACATAGCTTCTGTGGCCCCGGCTCTTCTGCCCCCCCTGCCTTTGGGGACGCAGGTAATTGGGGTTCCAGGGATCACCTGCGGCTAGTGGGTGACTTGCCAGCCCCCAACCTTGTGAACTGGTATAGGGGTCTCATGGATCCCTTACCAGTTCACAAAGGGTTAAGTGTAAAAAAAACACCCTGCAGCCTACAAGCCCAGCCTCTTCTGCCCTCCCTGGGCTTTGGGGAGGCAGGTAATTGGGGTGCCGGGGGTTAATTGCAAGTCACCCACTAGCCGCAGGTGACTTGCCAGCCCCCAGCCTTTGGAAACTGGTATATGGGTCTCATGGGCCCCTTACCAGTTCACAAGGGGTTAACCGTAAAAATAAACACACAGACACAATGAAAAAAAAAAATGACATATACTTTTTTTTCTTTACTCCTCCTCCTCTGCCCCCGGCGATCCTTGATGACAGCTGCCGGGTGGAAAGAGGCTGGGGGGGGGGCAGCGATCACAGCCCTCTCCCCCTCCCCACCTCTCTCCTCCAAGCACCCAGCATGACTGATAGTCTTGGGTGCGGGTCTCAAGAAGCCGGGTGACATCATAGTGATGTCACCCAGCCTCGTCCCCCAGGGGGAGGGGCTAGCAGACACGATCCAGGAAGTGAGGGGGAGGGCGATTTCTCGCCCTCTCCTCACCACGGAAGAGCCCGAGGGCGATCGGAGGCCCCTCCCCCAGTGAAGAGGAGACCCGGCAGGAGGCATCGTGTCTGCAGGTGAGTAAATGTGTTTTTTTTTTTTTTGTTTTTTTTTTTACAGTTAGCAGCGGCCGCTGTGGGAGGGGGGGGGGGCGCTATTCCGGGTGTTCTCCTGGAGCCATCCAAACCCCCGGGGGGGATCAGATGGCACCAAATTAAAGAGGAGCCCTGGCCGGATCGATAGAGGTGCCAGGTGAGTATTTTTTTTAATTTTTTAACTAGCAGGGTGAGATGTCAAGCATGTAACACCTACGTGCTTGGCACTTAAAGCGGACCTTCACCCTGAATAAGAGCCTATCTTTTATGTTTCCCACACCCTGTACATACAGATTGCTCACATTAAAAATCATCCTACCTGCACTTACTGCATATTATGAGCCTTTAAACATTCAAGATGGCGGCTCATGAGGCTTCAGGAAGCCTGCAAACAAGAAGTGTCTTATGACTGTGTCGCTTTGCATTTTGGGATTGCTGACTTTTCCCTGATCCCAGCTCTGCTCTGTCTGTGCAAAGCACAGCTATAACCCCGCCCCCTGTACTTTATCCTGCTCTCCTCCCCTCAGTATGTGTCATGTTTCTGAGTCAAGATGGCGGTGCCTGTATCCTAGAGTCTTGAACAGAGTTGCAGCCCAGCAGGGGGAAAGAATAATAAGTGACTAAAAACTTAAAATATATTAATATTAGATGCTGTTGAATAGTTTTTTAAGGGTTTGGGCTTTTCATGAAATCATGCTGAAGGTCCGGTTTAAGGCCCGGACAAGTGAGCCTGTAGGTGTTACGTGCTTGGCACTTAAAGGGTTAAACTAGTATAGGGGTCCTTGGGACACCTTACCAATTTTGAGATGAAAGTAAACCATATCCTATTAAAATGATTACTGTTAAGACCTTTGTTTCTTCTTCCAGGTGGAAAAAATTCGGAAAGCAGTTGACAAAGAATTAAAATCTGTGCCTGATATCAAAGACCTAAAGGTAATTCAGAAGTGATTAATTTATCCTACTTAACCCATATTAAAGCTCCCATGCTCCTTTCAAAGAAGAACTCCAGCCATAAATAGGATTTAGATTCACACTTCCTGTACAAGAAACATTACTATACAATCAGTCAAAATCTGAGGCTAAATGTTTCATAAGTGGTTAACCTGTTTGTGGCATGGCAGCATTGTTCTATAGATTCTTTGCCAGTCTGTGGATCTACAAGTCCCAGTCTGCTCTCCGTATCTATAAAGTTGCCTGTTTGTGCTTGCAGTCCCTTTACTGCTGGGATGGGGTTGTGTGATAGAGGGATCTACACGGCTGGAATGAATGATTAGGGGCCCTGTATGACATGAAAACCTATTACTAAAACGGCGAAAACAAATTGTTTTCATTATAGATTGGAAATATGTTGCCCACTACTAGAGTTGTATTTGGTGTACACTCTCTCTGCAGAGGATTCAAGGGGTTAAATACAGAGATTGTGTTGAATAGAGGGGAGAGTGTGCAAGAGTTTAAATGCAGAGGGGCATAACCCCCTCCCGAAACACCCCCTGCAGATGACCCCCCTTACCTAGTCTTCAGACAGATCAGAATCCTGCTAAACTGAACTACGAAACAACTGTGTTTTCTAACAATGCAAAGAAGAGAGGGAGATTAAGGGGGATGGGTGGTGACAGAGATAAGGCAAGCAGCAGGATGAATTCCCCATTGTTCACAGATTTAAGACCTGAAAAAGCAATATGTTTGGTATAATACACCTTGGTATATTACACTTAGCAGATGGCTGGACTACTTCGTTGAAATATATACAATAATAGAGATTAAAGTGCATTTGTATGTAATCTTAATCCTATTTAAGCATGTTCTGCCTGTATGCTGAATCACTGCTGCTCTTCTGCAGTCAACCCTGGTGCTAACAGTTTGCTGCCTGCCTGGCTGGCTTTGAACCCCCTTGCTTCCTGTCACAAGACAGCCGCCTTCCTCAGTTGTCGGACAGAGGGGCACATTAGCTGATAACTCACTGTGTCCAGAACCAGCCAGCCAGGAGCTGTCAGAATTGGGGCAGAAGCCAACTGTGATTCTGCATCAAGGTCTGTGTGAGATCAAGCCTGCTGCAGGTAAGTTTATGGTATAGCTTTTATTTCATTTTTGTGTATCCAAACCCTTTACAATAACATTGTAAGAGCAGTCTAAGGATGCCCATGTTTTTATAACAGGTTGGATCTGTGGAAGAGTTTCAAGGACAGGAGAGGAAGGTGATTCTCATATCCACAGTTCGTAGCACTACGGATTATGTAAAGTTTGATGAACAATTTAGTCTTGGTTTTCTAACAAATCCTAAGGTGGGTACCTAACTATTGGCGCAAATGTGCAATCATGTTTATAATTATTATTTATTTTATTGAAGTGGGCTGTGGACATCTTCATTTTGGATGAATGTAATATTACATTTGTTCAAAAGCTTTGGTGTGCAGCATTTTTGCAGTCAGGATAACTGAAACGTACATATGTGCTATTTTAAAAAAGCCGATTGTAATCTGAATGGCCACAAGCTGACTTGTTGCAAAGCAACAGTAGGTTGCTGTCCTGCTTGCTGCGTTACAGCGAGAGGCAGCATAACCAGTTATCTAACTCTAAATCAGGGGTACACTACCTTGTTTGGTCTATGGTCCACACTGTCTTCTTGTACCCACTTCAAGGAGCCTCAATAAAATTTAAGCAGAGAAAACCTAAACCCTTTACTGTAGGAAAGATGTAAAATGCAGGGCTGGGCTGAGGTGGGAAACAGTTTGGTGGGCTGAGGTTTGTTGGGAAGAGGTGAGATGGTTAAAGGGGAGAAGTAGAAAGAAGTGGGCTGCAGTTAGGGGAGCAGAGGTGAGGCAATGTATAGGTGAGGTGGGTAAAAGTATGGTGGAAAGTTGTGGGCTGAGGTAGAAACTAGTGAGGTGGGAAGAATTGAAGTGGCCTGGGGTTTGGAGGAAAGAGGAGAGCTGGGAAAGCTGAGGTGGGAAATAATGGGCAGAGGTTAGGCAGACTAAAGTGAGGAGAGCAGAAGTGATGCAAGGAATAGGCAAGGTGGGAATTAGTGGCCATGGGTAAGCAGGAAAAGGTTTGCTAGAAAGATGAGGTGGGCAAAAGGTTAGATGGAGAGCAGTGGGCAGAGGTGAGGTAGGCTGAGGTAAGAAGAGCAGTGGTGGAGCGGGAAAGGTGGGAAGATGTGGGCAGGGGAGATGCAGGAAAAAGTGAGAGGTTGAGGTTTGGTGGAGAGAGGCAAGATGGGAAGAAGTGGACCGAAGTGAGGCAGGGAAAGGTAAGATTTGCAGAGGTGAATCGGGAGCAAGTGATGTGGAAACAGGGGCATAACTTGAGGGGGTGTGACCACACTGGAGCCGACCAAGGTCAGGGGGACCCATTATTGTTGCTCCTCCACCTTACTTATCATATTTGTGGTCACTTGGCATAATTTAATTGAATGAAGGAGCATTTGTTTCCGTCATTAGTTGTCTAGATTAATCCAAAACGTAATGCAAAAGGCCCCCATTTTATGTTTACACCAGGGACCTGCCACATTTAGTTACGTCAATCGGTTGGGAATTAGTGGGCAAGGGTGAGGGAGAAAATGGAGAGGAGGGCTGGGGTTTGGTCAGAGAAAATGAGGCAGCTAGAGGTGAGACGAGTAGAGGTGAAACAGGCAGAGGTGGGAAGAGGTGAGGTAGCAGGTAAGGTGGGCAGATGCAGGCAGTTTCTAGGGAAGGATAAACAGGGAGGTTGCCCTGGGTGCCAAGACCATTGGGGGCGCCTTTATCCCAGTAACCCTGTTTTTGCAGATGAGCCGGGGGCCACTGTTGGGATGAGTCGGGGACCACTGTTGGGATGAGTCGAGGCCCATTCATCCCCCCCATATTGAGCTCTGTGATGGTCAGGATGCACTGCCTACTTCTAAGGAAGAGATACAGCAAAATATATGGGTATCGGACAGCATAGGCACCATAGGATGGGTGTGGAGGGTGAAGAGTTTTTTTCCTTCCCACACACAGCTCTATTTTGCCTAGAAACTGCCCTGGATGCAGGCAGAGGTGGCGGGGGTGAAACTGATGGCAGTGGGTGCTGCGGGTTGTATTCGTATACTTGTTGCGTTTTTTTTCTGTTTTTTTAATTTTGTATGTTTTTTATGTAGAAAAGTACTTCCCTAAAATGTGCCATCCAATGCACCCTGTTCTCATATCTGAAAAGCTGGCCTCTTTAGTCTAATGGTATCTAATCTGTCCAGAATCCAGTCCTCTCCTTGGCATTGGTGTGGGGTAGTGTGTCTTAGGAGATGCAATGTACTCCCAGCCGTGCCTCACTATCATCCACTATTGGCTGAATGCCATTAACCTATTAGTCTACAGCTGCATACATCATATTAGTTATTTGTAAAGATATGGTTTAATTATTTTATTTCCTTCTCTCTGGACAGAGGTTTAATGTGGCTATAACTAGAGCAAAAGCACTTTTGATTCTGGTTGGAAACCCGGTAATTCTTAGTAAGGATCCTTACTGGTCACGGTAAGTTTTCAAAATTAAAGAAAAAAAGTACAATATAACTTCAGCAAAGACTTTTTATTTTAGTGTTGAATAAAACGGGGTTTGTTGAAATCAAGTATCCTTTTCATCATGGTGAAATGCAGCCTGTTCTGTTGGAATTCAGAGTTTAGACTCCCTTCTTGATACTTGTTTACTGAAAGCTTCAAGATGAGTGGACAGTGTAGCTTCAAGATGAGTGGACAATGTTGCCAGGCAGTGGGAAAAGCCAGCAGGATACTCGGCTGCATAGTTGGGGGCATCACCAGTAGGAAGAGGGAGGTTGTGATGTCGCTGTATAGAGCCCTGGTGAGGCCACAGCTAGAATACTGTGTGCAGTTCTGGAGACCTTACATGCAAAAAGACATTGTTTGAATAGAATGGGTCCAAAGACGGGCAGCAACAATGGTAGAAGGGCTTAACCCTTCTATTGCCAGCCACGTAAATTTTACGTGGCTGCCTCTCCAACCGTTAAATGCCAGCCACGTAACATTTACGTGCCTGGCTTTGCCCCCTGCTAGCGCCTGCAAAATGTAAAAAAAAACACTTACCTGACCCCTCATTCGAACCGGCCGGGTCTCCTCTTCACCCTGGGGGGCTCCGATCCCCCGTCAGGGCTCCTCCGGAGTAGCCCCCCCCCCCCCCCGTTTTTGCGGCCGCTGGCTTTTCCTGTAAAAGTAAAAAAATATTAAAATGACATTTACTCCCCTCCATGTGCGCTCAATCTCGCCGGCCCTCCTCTTCACCCGGGGGGCCTCCGAATCTCCCCCCCCCCCAGGGCTTTCTATCTTCAGGAGAGAGCCTGTCGGGCTCTCTCCCCTCTTCCTCTTGCCTTATGACGTCACTCGGCCGGCATCATGACAGCTCCAGGCCTCTCAGCTGTCAGATGCCGGTGATCGGTGGTGAGAGAAGGAGGGGACAGGAGATCCTCTGATCTCCTGCCTCCCCTCCTCCTCTGGCTGACGATCACCGGCATCTGTCATCAGATCAGCGAGGGACACAGGAGCTGACGATCGGAGGCGAGTAAAGAAAAAAAAAATGTATTTTTTTTTTTTTAATAAAATAATTTTACTCTGTGTGTTTATTTTACTGTTAACCCTTTGTGAACTGGTAAGGGGTCCATGAGAAAAAAATACCCCCCCCCCCCACCCTAACCCTTAAAATTCCCCAAAAAATGTCCCCCCCCCCCCCCCCCGGGGGGCCCTACGTCATTTTCTTTTTAAATTAACCCCTTATGTTTATAGTGTGGATAGTAGTATTTTATTTGTAAATGTTGTAAAGTTCTCTTTTCAGTTTGGGGGGTCTCCTGGGCACGAATGGGGGGGCTATCGATACATATGTGGTACCGTTGTAATCGGGAGAAAGGGGGCTTTCACATGCAATATGGTTTTCATTAATAAAACAAATGTTTTGTTTAAAATAAAGGAGACATGTCTAAAAAATATTATTTTATTTATTTTTTTGTTTTTTTACGCAAAAATATTTTATAGAACTGTAGAAAAATTACAAACAAGACAAGACATTTCATGTTAAAGCCTAAACTCTGCTGCAAAATATATATATATATATATATATATATATATACAATATTTTCCTGGAAATTCCGGCAAAAATCATGGTTAAACATGGCTCAAAATGGGGAAAAACGACCTGTCAACAGAGGGTGACAAAACTCAAGTAGGCTGGCAATTAAAAGGGTTAATAGTACCTATGCATGTTGGGTATTGTTCTGCTCGGGGGACCTTGCGCTTTCAGATTTAGCTTGTTTTTTCTTATTTGCATATTGATATTTTAGGAAAAGGTGTTTTTTATTCTGCTTTTTTATACATTTGTGCAATCTAAGAATTCTTCAAGGGATTACTCCCAGAAAGATGAGCCCACTACAACAAGCTGGGCATGCATAGAAAGCTTACAATATGTACTTTCAGGGAATATATGGTTTATGGGGTATATTCCAAATGTAAAGGCTTGTTTTGGTAGAAAAAGCACAAGGTGTGCACTTTGTCTGCAGAGCTGAAATTTTGAAGTAAATTTAACGTTATGCACATGCTTTACTTTGGTGTGTTTGGCAACTCTTCCCTTGACAGTAATGCATGCTGGGTATTGTTCTGTTCGGGGCATGTTGCTTTTTCAGATTTTCAGTTTTTTTCTTGTTTGTATATAGTTTTTTTTAGGAAAATGTGGTTTTGATTCTGCTTTTTTTATTCTTTTTTTAGGGAAACCCTGTGCAACCAAAGAATACATCGAGGGATTACTTCCTGAAAACTGCACCCATGTCAACAAGCCTGGTATGCCTAGAAAGCCTGAGGTGTATACTTCCAGAAAATATATAGTTTGTGGGGGTATTTCAAATGTAAAGGGTTGTTTTTCTTGAAAAACTGCAAGGTGCGCATATTGCATAGCATAGTTGTATTTTATCTGAAAATCCCCTAAAGCGCTGTTTCAGTTTGGGGGAGTCTTCTGGGCAGGAAAGGGTGTCTACCAATACATATGTGGTACGGCTGTAACCGGGAGAAATTCGGGTTTCACACAAAATAAGATTTTATTGACAAACTTACATTTTTTATTACAAAAAAACACTACAAATTGTAAAAATATATTATTTTTTTTGCACATATTTCATCCAAAAATATTGAGAATACACCTAAAAAATGACAAACAAGACATTTCATGTTAAAGCCCAGACTCTGCTGAAAAAAACAATATATCACTTTCCTGGTAAATCCCTGTAAATCCCTTCAAAAATCACAGTTGAACATGGGGAGCGCAAAATAGTGCAAAATGGTCTGGCAACAAAGGGTGACAAAATCTCCAGGTAAGCTGGCAGTTAAAGGGTTAAACGTAGAAAAATTAATCAGGAAAGAAGAACCTAATTTGTACAGCCTAGAGGAAAGAAGGGAGAGAGGTGACATGATTGAGACCTTTGAATATGTGAAAGGTTTGAATAAGTTTCAGGAGGGGTTTTTAAGAAGAAACTTAATGATAGAACAAGCACAACCTAAAACTAGTCGGAGGGAAGATCAGGAGCAATGTTAGAAAATATTATATTCCAAGTATGTCTCACACCCTGCTTCGGAATGATTAATAACACGTGGGTTATAGTCCACTAGAGGGCGAACTTCTGCAGAGATGACTAGAAAAAAAGAAGCCCCTCCCAGTCCATAAATACCTGGGACCTCCCACACATTCCCCAGTAATCGTCTCTGCAGACGGCGAGCAAGTCAGAAGATGGCTGTCTCCTTCCTTACAGGTAAGCTGGGTTCACATCCGGCCAACTTTGTTCCTATTTCTGCCCGGACCTGATTTACTTTAAAACCCCTATGCCTCCCAGCCTTGGCTGTAGGTCCGGGTGAGGGTAGGTTACACCTTAGCAGGTGTACTGCTAGGAGCCATGCTCCTCCGTGAGACCCCATAATAGGGGGTAGGCGGATACCAGGTTGGTGACCCTGGTTTGGGATGCCCTGTCCGTTTTCCCCCGTTTCTACTCCTGTAGTTGGGGACCCCACCTTCCATTACTCCCTTTCCCGCAATAGAAAGGGGGGGGCTGTTCCTTCTCCCTTAGTGGTTGTTTTCACTTCTTTATGCTGTGTGCCTGAGTGCTTGTGTGTGGTGTGTTTTTTGTGCACTGGGCCCTTGTTGCGGCCACGTTGGGAGCTGGCCGCTCTGGCTGGCTCCGCATTTAGTGGGGAAAGCTTCTCCCCCTCATTTCTATCAGGGGAGGGGGCCGGGCGCTCGGCGCGCTGGCGGCGGCCCGCCCCCCTGTCTCTGGCGCCCTTTGCGGCACCCAGCCATTGGCTGGGAACCGCGTTTCTCGATGAGGGGGCGGGGCCAGGCGCAGCGCGCGATCCGCGCTGGCCTGCCCTTCTTCTTCCTCTTCTCCCTTCACCTCAAGCTTGAGTCGCCATTACACAGTACTGTGAGTGCTCTGCGGGGCCTTTTTTTGTCTTATATCTCTGTTTAGTGGGCTTCTACACCTTTACCCAGCGCGGTGGCGGGCATTAATGCTTATTGTGCTTACTTGTGCATACACATTTATCTTGTGTATATGTAATATATATATATATATATATATATATATATATATATATATATATATATGTAATATATATATATATATATATATATATATATATATATATTTTTTGCCATGTATGATTGCTTGTCTTATGGTTAGAGTATGCCTTGCTTACCCCCCTTCTTTATGTCTTTTAGGAGGACTCCCTGATTCATAAAAAAGGGGGGTTCTCCTGGCCCTAGGGTCCCTTGGCTAAATTTGGGGCATTACAAATCCTCCCACTAACGGACGTAAGGGGCATCCCGGGTAGCTTACTAGCGTAATTCCCTCTGGTCATTGCGACTACCATAAAAATCACTGTATGGAGGCTTCCCAGGATATCGGGCTCCCTCCGGGGCAATCCCGGCAGTGTGTGGGTTGCGGGGCATCCCTTGCGGGGGATAATGTGCTGGTTTGCATACCATGTGCACAGCAGGCCATAACGCGGCAGTTGTGGTCCCAGGCGTCTGGGTCAGTGCTACCGGCCCCATCACCTTCTCCACCACGCCTGATCCGTACCCCAAGTGACACCGTCGCTAGCGGGGAGTCGCATTCTGATGTCTGCACTAGATTGGCTAACATCGAGAAATTGATTTCTAGCTCTGCGGCCAGAAAGGCCCGGCTAAGAGAAGGCATTTATCACCGGCTGCGCCAGGTTTGGATTTTGAGGAATATGATTCCTTTGACTGGATGCTGATGCTGGGCAGGAGCGTGGGGATACTGTTAATACCCCCAGGCTTCTGGACCATATTTTTGGGGTGCTGGCTATTTCTCCTCCTGCGGAGGGGGGAATTTTTTTTGGGACCTCTAAGCCTCGACTGGAGTTCCCAAATCAGAAGCATTTTGACAATTTGATTCTTAAAGAATGGGAAAAGCCTAGCCGACTTCCCGGTGTTCCTCAAGGATGGGATAGGAAGTATCCCTTTCCGGTGGATACGGTGAAGCGCTGGTCGTCACCACCCGAGGTTGACGCCCCTGTTCTGGGTTTGTCCAACACATCAGTTGTGCACTCACCAGACGCTACCACGCTTAAGGATAGTCAGGACCGACGCCTTGATCATATGGCGTCTCATGCCTTTGCCAGTGTGAGTTTGGCCTTGCGTCCTGTTTGTGCTTCAGCTTGCACGGCTGTGGCTTCCAGGTCGGTAATTAGGGGCCTGCTGGATGGTCCCCATCTTGACCCCGCTAGTGATGAATTTGCTGCACTTATGCGGTGCGATTTGTTCATATCCTCTATCTTGTAGGCATTGGATGATACAATATGTATGTGTAGTAGAACCTCGGCTTTGCTTGTGGCTATACGCCGATCAGTTTGGTTGCGCCAATGGGCGGCTGACATTGCGGCTAAGAAGTCGCTTACTGGGCTACCCTTCCTGGGTGTGCGCCTTTTTGGTGATAAATTGGACTCGGTGGCGAAAGGTGGAAGGTTACCACAGCGCAAGAAGCAGTGCCGCCCCTTTCGGGGTGCAGGCTTCTTTAATCCTTCCTTTCTTGGCTCTCGAGCAAGCAGAGGAGTTGCTCATTCAGCGTTCAGAGGGGCTTCCTGGGGCAGGGGCAGAGGTTGTGCCCGTCCCGGAACTACCTGGGGTTCCAAACCCAAGTCTGCTGTCAAACCCTCTCAGCAATGAGGGGGCACCCTCACCCTCGCGGGTGGGGGGACGGTTACGGCACTTCGCCCAGGTCTGGACCCGGGAGGTCTCAGACAAATGGATCCTGGAAGTGGTCTCTTCCGGGTACAAGCTGGAGTTCGAGTTCCGGCCTCATCACAGATTCCTCAGGTCTCGGGTTCCTTCGGACCCCCGGGCCGCGAAGGGGTTTTTACATGCAGTACAAAACCTTCTGGACATGGGGGTCATCTGCCCGGTGCCCTCCTCAGAGAGAGGCCGGGGCTATTACTCCAACCTTTTTACAGTGCCCGAAAAGGATGGCTCCATAAAACCCATTCTGGATCTAAAGTTTCTAAACAGGTTCATCGGAACCAAGAAATTTCGCATGGAGACTCTGCGTTCGGCCATCCACTCTCTTCGTCCAGGGGATTTTATGACGTCCATAGGCATCAAGGACCTTCATGTGCCGATCTTCCCAGGACACCAACGGTTTCTCAGATTGGTGGTGGGAGATCAGCACTATCAGTTTGTGGCTCTTCCTTTTGGGCTGACCTCGGCACCAAGGGTGTTCACCAAGGTGTTGGCGGGTATAATGGTTCTTCTCAGAGCCCAGGGCTTTCGCATGGTGCCGTATCTGGACGACCTTCTCATCATGGCATCCTCTCTCGGTCAAGTGGAGCTGGACACCAGGTTGGTGGTGTCAATGCTGGAGAGGTTCGGTTGGGTGATCAACTACCCCAAGTCTTCCCTCTCCCCGTCAAGGGAGGTTTCCTTTCTGGTCATGACTCTGGATACCATTCAGACCAGGGAGTTCCTACCTCAGTCGAAGGTGCAGACGGTTCAAGATCTGATACGTCGTCTTCTGTCCATTCCTCGCCCGTCCATCCGGCAAGGGATGAGGCTGGTGGGATTGATGGTGGCCTCCTTTGAGGTAGTTTCTTTTGCTCAGTTTCACATGAGGCCTCTTCAACGCATTCTGTTATTGGATTGGGACAGATGCTCTCTGTCCTTGGATCAGTCATTTGCAATGTCTCCCCTCGTCCGGCGGTCTCTTCAGTGGTGGCTGGAACCGAGGAATTTTCTGAGGGGCAGATCTTTTCTGGCCCCTTGTTGGGAGACGGTCACCACGGATGCCAGCCTGTCGGGCTGGGGGGAATTCTGGAATGAACATCAGTTCCAGGGGCTGTGGGGTCCTCAGGAGGCGCACACCCCCCATCAACGTCTTGGAGCTGAGGGCTATTCGGTTGGTGCTGTCGCACTTGACGCATCACCTCCAAGGCTTACCGGTTCAGGTTCGGTCAGACAATCGGACTGCGTCTCGGCGGTGTACATTCCAGGGGTGGAGAATGTGGAAGTGGACTCTCTGAGCAGGGGGTCCTCCTGCCGAGGGGAGTGGTCCCTCAACAACAAGGTATTTCTATCCATTTGTCACAAATGGGGGTTCCTGGAGGTGGATCTCTTTGCCTCCCGTCACAACCACAAGCTCCCTGCCTTTGTGTCTCTGTTTCAGGATACTCTGGCTCTGGCAGTGGATGCCATGTCCCTTGCCTGGCGGGATCTGGGTTTCCTGTATTTTTTCCCCCTTTCTCCATGGTAGGCAGGGTGGTGCGCAAGCTGGTTCAAGAGGATGTGGCAGCAATTCTGGTGGCTCCAAGGTGGCCAAGACAGGTGTGGTTCGCAGACGTCGTGCTGCTGGTGGTCGATCAGTACAGGTTGCCCCGGTTTCCGGATCTGGTCACTCAGGGTCAGCTTTGTTATCCCAATTTACAAACGCTGGCTTTGACGGCGTGGCTGCTGAAACCTCCATCCTGAAAGAAGAGGTTTTGTCTGATGCTGTGATCCAGACCCTGGTTAGGGCTAGGAAGAAGTCTTCCTCTAACATCTACTACAGGACTTGGCGGCCCTATATTGATTGGTGTGAGGCTAGGGCCTTGACTTGTAGGGTATTTTCGATTCCCAGAATTTTGGAGTTTCTTCAACACGATTTAGATCTGGGCTTTCAGCTTAGTACTCTGAAGGGGCAGGTCTCCGCCTTGGTGGTTTTTCTTTCATAGGTCTTTTGCTCTTCATCCTTTGGTTAAGAATTTTTTCCAGGGGGTCACTCACGTGCGGCCCCCTCGCAAGCCCTTGTTGCCTGTGTGGGATTTGAATTTGGTTCTGTCGGCCCTCCAGGGGCCTCCTTTTGAGCCGGTGCAGGATGTTGCACTTTCTATTCTCACACAAAAGGTTGCCTTTTTGGTGGCTATTACCTTTGTTCAACGTGTTTCTGAGTTGGCGGCTCTGTCTATTCAGGCCCCTTACTTTGAGAGATACCAGGACAAGGTGGTCTTCCGCTTTAAGCCGGATTTCCTACCTAAAGTGGTCTCTGCTTTCCATCTCATTCAGGATGTGGTTCTCCCTTCCTTGTGTCCTAAGCCTAGCAATGTCAAGGAGAGGGCCCTGCATTTTTTGGATGTGGTTCGTTGTGTGAAGTACTATTTGGAGGCTACTTCTCCTTTCCGTAGGACGGATGCCTTGTTGTGGTGCCCTCTGGGCCCAAAAAGGGTTTGGCGCCCGTCAAGTCTACCATTAGTAAATGGATATGTCAGGCCATTGTTGGGGCCTATACTGCCAGGGGGAGGGATCCCCCTTTTCAGATCACTGCTCATTCTACTCATGCTGTACTTGGTCTTCTGTTCATACTTTTTCCAAGTTTTATAAGGTTGATATGCGGGCCTCAGCGGATGCTGTTTTTTGGCCGCAAAGTTTTGCAAGCTGCAGTGGTTTACTTTGTGCATTATTGCCTGTTGGGATCCCCACCCTTTTTTTGAACACTTCTATTGGATGTCCCACGTGTTATTAATCATTCCGAAGCAGGGTGTGAGACATACTTGGAATAATACCATTTTGTGATTACTCACCTGTAAAATGGGTATTACAAGTATGTCTCACACCCTGCTTCGTCCCACCCTGAGTTGGATCTTGGATTCTCTTTTTGGTGAAATTTTTTTCTCATAGATTTTATTGGCTCTTCCTGGTCCCCTTACTGCTTTCTTATACTGGGGAATGTGTGGGAGGTCCCAGGTATTTATGGACTGGGAGGGGCTTCTTTTTTTCTAGTCATCTCTGCAGAAGTTCGCCCTCTACTGGACTATAACCCACGTGTTATTAATCATTCCGAAGCAGGGTGTGATACATACTTGTAATACCCATTTTACAGGTGAGTAATCACAAAATGGTATTCTAGTAGATGCTTGGAACAAACTTCCAAGCAGAGGTAGTTGAAAAATCGATAGAGAATTTAAACATACCTGGGATAAGCACAAATCTATCCTAAGAAAGAGTACATACAGTATACACATAAGGGCAGACTAGATGGACCTTATGGTCTCCTTCTGCTGTCAACCTTCTATGTTTCTACCAGCCCGAGTGGCAAGTTATAACATATCATTTTAGGTAAAAGGCAAGTAGTCTCAAAAGCCTTGAGTTTCTCTGTGGCATGGGGGCTTGCCACATCCCATGTGTCCACTGGTGACTGATTGGATTTACCAGGTGAGGATACGGGTGTGGTGCACCCCTTCCAATCTGGCTAGTTTCTGGCGGTCAACAAATGCCGTACATAGCAAGGGAAGAAAAGTTTAAGTCCAAATCTGGATTCCCCCATGCTGTGTAGATAGAGGAAGTAAAGTATTTTGTGACTTTGCAGTACTTCCTTTTTTAAGTTAATCAAATATATGGTCTACCCATTCCCTGTGTTTTAGTGTTTTTTTTGTTTTTCCAGTAAAACAATGTTTGTGTCAACACGTTTTAAAGCGGACCAAAACCTGTGTGCGCCCCCATGATGGGGTGCAAACTCTAGCATCCTGTAACTGAGACATGCTCCGGAACCCAGCCATTCAGATAACTGGGAAACGGGAGCACATCTCAGACTAGAGAGAGCCAGGGGTTGCAGACAGAGGGCTTGTCAGGCCACCCAGCAAATTTGAGATCTCAAATGGCAGTGGCGGGGAAAGCCTTTTTTATTTTTGAAGCCAGCTGCATCGCCCCGGAGACTAAGGTGGGTTAGAGGGTTATGGTCTGTTTTAAATATTGATCTGTCAACATGAAGGTCCAGGATGGCAGTTGGAGGCTATAGAGCTAGTGGCACCGACAGGGGCAGAACTATAAAGAATACAGAGGTTACAGCTGCTCTAGGGCCCATAAGGTCAGGGTGCCCCATCATTGTTTCTCCACCTTATTTCCTAGTTTTGTGCTCTCATTGCGTTATGTCCAAAAAAATACTAATTTGTCCCAGCTGTTTCAGTCTTCAGTAGTGGTCTAGTTGTATCCACGGTCGTAACTTGTGGGGGTGCTACCGAACCGGAGGTCGGGGGCCCGATCATTGTTGCTCCTCCTCCTCATTCATCATATTTGTCCTCACTTGCCATCATTTAGAGAGAGGATGCACCATTTGTTTCTGCTGTTTCAGTCTTTGTTGTCTAGTTGCATTCAATTGAGTTAATACAACCACAAATATTACTGTATGAGCCTTGGAAGGGCCCCAGCACATTTAGTTATGCCCCTGGTTGTTTCCACTTTAGTTAAAATGCCAGGAAAAAGGTTACTGCATGAGCCATGATGGGGGTTCCATTCAATGTTAGCACTGCGGGCCACTCACATTTAGTTACACCACTGGGCACCCGCTAGGGCTCGATTCTAATCAATAGGCCGGTTGGAACTTTTTGTTTTGCAATTGTTTAGCATTTGAAATAAAAAATTAAAAGCAGAACTTTTTTTATGTATCTGTTGTTTGAGGATCAGAGTTGGTGAAGGAGGTCATTTGAAATCTTTTTGCAGCTATGACTCTGGAATCGAAACGCCTTCTCCTTTTATCTCTCTAGATTTTTGAAGTTTTGCTCAGATAAAGGAGGGTCTTGTGGCCTTCAGTGTGACTTACTTGAAGATCTTGATGACCTGGAATTTACTGAACTTTTTAGAAACCTGGATATCAACGAGCCACCCCCTGGTAAGCATGATTGGATAAACTAACTGGTAAACATTATTAGAACTTTTACATGGCTATCACTTCCTACTTGTAGACGTGTCGATTATTTTTCTTACAAGTGTAGGCCTTTTTTTGGGTGATGATTGTAAACACCCGACTCAAGGCAAGCGATGGTGCTAACCTGTTGGTAACAAAGAGAAGCTAAACCTTACCTAAGTGGAAGAGTGAGTTAAATGTTTGGTGTGCAGGTGCCTCCAGCTAGAATAGGGCCCTTGCAGCCACAAAAGTTTGGTTCAGTTTCCGAACTTGAGCCAAACCCCGTCCCAATTGTAATTAATGGGGACCCGAACTTTGGGGGGGGGGGGGTTCTGTCTCTGAGCGGAGGCAGGGCCTGACTGTCAAGGTGCCCCAGAGTCAGAATCACGAACCGGAACTATAAAGAAGGGAGAAAAAGTGGTTGTGGTTCAGTGTGTGCAGCAGGAAGCGGCTGTATACTTGCATCAGCCTGAGATCTGGTACACAGTCTGTGCGCTTTTGCTATCAAATGGGAAGTCTGTGTTCCGGGTGTTTGAACCCAAACTTGCAAAATTTGGTATGAACCCGAACTTTGTGGTTCAAGTTTGCTCAACACTAGTTACAACTTGGAAAAATGGCTTGCCTTGCCTGGGAGCCAGTGCTGCTCGCCAGCAATTTTGACACTGTGCGCCTCCATCTTTGACGCTGTGCGCTGCCATCTTTGACCTCCTACACAGAGTTGCTTTACATAAAAGGGCATTTGGGAGCACACACAGAGTGGCGAACCGCAGGAGCACCATTAATGGCACAGATCCGGCCGAGGTAAGCTGTTTTTTTATGTTGGACGCCCCGCTCTGCCTCAGTGCCTGGGGGAAGGGTACTTAGGAGACTGAACTTCCACTTTCAAGTGGAACAAAACCAGGGAATTTGACTTTCCTGTGTTTTGTTCCGTTCTCCTGGAGCATCCCGAATTGGGATACTCCGCTTTGTGAGACCCCCCCAGTTAGCTCATAAAACCTCACCTTTTCACGCTCCGATGGCACATGCCCTCGTCCAATTTGAGCCGCCTACTGTGACTGTCATTTGGCAGGTGGCTCTCATTGACTTGAATGGGGAGTCCACGCTGCAGGGGACATGGCAGCGCATGCGATGAGAGCCGCCTGCCAAATGACATAATGACATAGTCGCAGTAGATGGCTCTAATTAAACGAGAGCATGGTGCGGTTTTTCTATTTCTAACTGGCCTTCACTTGGCTTCTATGGGGATAATTGAGAGATTAATAGAGACCTACTACAGTTGTAGTGGAACTAAACAAATAATTGAGGAGCCACAGAGAACTTAAAAATAAGCCCACTGAGAGACAGCTCCATAAGGTCTGCACTGTCCTTAATGGACTGGAGAAGTAACCAAGGAAAAGCCTGGCACCAGAGAAAGGGGGCAAGGGGACTTAGGCTTTCCAGCATTTGGTCTGGACTGAAACCATACAACAGTGTTCCCTAATCCTATTACTGAGAGCCACAGGTCATGTTTTGTGGATCTCCACACATATGCACAGGCAGAGCTAATGCATTGGCTAAGCTATAAGATGGCTAAATGGAACAAAACATGACCTGTTGATGGCTCTCGGGGAGAGGGTTGGGGAACGCTGACAAAGAGGAAGAACATCTGACACTGCACTGTTCCCTGTTGACAACGTGACATTACATTGTTCTTTAAGTTTTCTCTGCATGTGTCTCCATATATCTGTGCAAAAAAGGGGATGCTTATTATGCACCAAGGTTACATTGTTGATCTAATGAAATCATAAATAGTTAAACCGGACCTTCACCCTGACTAAAAGCCTATTTTGTATGCCCCTCCCCCCCCCATACATACAGATTTGCCACCTTAAAAATCATCCTACCTGCACCCAGGGCTGTATTTACCATTAGGCAAACCTAGGCCTGTGCCTAGGGTGGCCACCTTCAAGAAGGGGGGTGCAAACATTACTGCTATAGTAAAAAAAAAAAAAAAATGTTGATGCCTCCCGAGCCACATTTTTTGTGTATAGGGGGAAAGGCACAATGGCTTAAAGACAGTCTGCGGCTTCATTCTCTCCCCTTTATTGCTGTGGCCATGTGACTCCTGGGTCTTGGGCGCTGGGAAGCCAGTAATATATAATAAAATGCATGCTCCTCTCTACTCTCCTCTCTACGAACATTTATTTTTTATATGGGCAGACCGCTACGTCAGGGCAGGCGCCAGCACTGGCCGGCACCCAGGCAGGTGCCGGGGCCGCTGCACATTTGGAGGGCCCACCTTTTTGTTTCTTTTCTTTTATTCTTTTGTCATTTATTCTTTGTTTCTTTCTTTCATCTGTAGTTTCTGCCATTCTTTTTCTTTCATCTTTACTTCTATTATTTCTGTCAGTAATTCTTTCTTTCATTCTATTCTATTCTTGCCTTCTAGTCTTTTTCTTCTTGTTTTTTTTCTTTCATCTGTTATGCCATTCCTTTTCTTTCTTCTTGCCTTCTATTCTTTCTATCTTTCATTCTTTCTTTTTATCTTTCATTCTTTCTTTTATCTGTCAGTCCTATTCTTTTTCTCTTTCCAGCTCTTTTTTTTTCTCTGTTGCCCAAAGGCCTGTATAAACCTGGAGCCTGCCCTGCTCAACATTACTTAACAAAAGAGGGTGCCAGCACTTGAACTGCCTAGGGCAGCATAAACACTAGTACATTTTCAGAGACTTTAGACTATGCCACTCTGCATTCTGGCATTGATGTCCCTTTCATGACCCCAGCTTTGCCATGTCTGTGTAAAGCAAAGCTATAACCCCTCCAACTAAAAACATAAAATATAATAATCAACTAATTTTAGATGTTGGCGAATAGTTTAAGGGTTTGGGCTTCTCATTAAATGATGCTGAAGCTCCAGTTTAATATAATATTGTAACACAGACTGATCTGTACTCCACAGGGGAACAGACTGGTGAAAGTGCCGTGCAACAGCAGGCAGAGCCATCCTGGAGATTTGAGCATTAACCTCTCGTCTGAGGCTTCCTCTACCAGGAGAGTTCGTGCGGTGGAAGTTGTTTGATGCAAAGCCTTACATTGGAATCTAATCTGAATCCTTAAAAGCCCTTGGGAAGGAATGGTGCTCCAAACTTGAAAACTCAAGGAAACTCAAACTGATGCACGGGTTTTCTGTTGTCTGATTTTATAGATAAAAAAAGGTTTATTACTGGTTGTAAATGTTTTCCTTTTTTTTTTACTTGCATTACTTTTCACAGAACACCTCACAAATGGTAGAGTGGTACGTCGTCTTTACTTGCTGCATTTGGCAAAACACTATTTGAAAAGCCTATAATTAATACTATAAATTTACAAGCAAATTGATTTGCTAAATGTATTACTAAAAAAAAACCATTGCACTTATTTAGCATTGTTTTATATATGTATTTTTTTGGAAGGACCTTTCTCATCTCTGTACTTTTTTATGAGCATTGTTTTGTGGTTTGGTTTTAGTTTGAATATATTCACCAGTTTCCTAATATCCTTAATAATGGGGCAAAATGTTTCTTGATATGAGTCCCATGGGTTCTAAAAAATATTAAAATTGATCTCTTTAAATAACTTCAGGTGGTTTAAAAAATTATGGTAGAGAGCCTTGCTTTGCACTGCTTCGATTCTCCCAGCAGGACCAATTTTTCCCTTTTGTCTTGTTACTGCTCAACTAGGCCACCGTTGGCATATCCTGCAATAACCTTTTTCTTATAACTTCTTTCCACCAGAAATCCCAAAACGGTTATTAGCCATAGAAGAGCAACTGACACAGATCCCTTCCTAACGGCCCTTAAATCAAAATCCCATTGTTTTCTTATGGGGCACTGGTCCACATGCCCCACATGGCTGAACATGGTGACACATTAATTATCTTTATATCTTTTTACTTTCAAACTTGAATGGTAGCACTTCATTATTTTAAATTACCTAGTACTTTTCATAGTTGCTTGGGAGTCACTGGTTCTTTTGTATGTATATAACACTGGAATACGCAAGAATGGTCTGATTTTAGTCTTTAAATTGAACTTGTTAGTAAATTTTGTAAACTGTAAAAGTGTATTTGACTTAAAATTGTATGTATTTTGAAAATGCTTTTTGTATTCTTGCAAATAAAACCAGAATGTTAGCCTTTTATTTGTAAATGGTGTCAATAAAATTAAAGCGTATATTCTCTACTCAGTGTATTACTTTATATTCCTAGTATGTCACACCCCCCCACTTCCCGGTATTCATGACACTTGAGAACCCGGCTTGTAGAGGGCGATCTTGCAGAGATGACATGGAAAAAGGAGCCCCTCCTGGTCCATAAGTACTGGGTTCCTCCCACTATTCCTCAGTCTTTTCGTCTCTGCAGTCGGCGAAGCATTCAGAAGATGACTCTCCTTCAAGCTGCAGGTAGCCGGGTTTGCTCCCGGCCCTTTTTTTCTCTATTTCTGTCTGAAACTCTTTAAACCTGTTTGGTTATATTGTATGCCTCCCAGCCCTGGCTGTGTGGTTCAGGCAAAGGTAGATACATACACCTTCTGGTGTATACAGGAGTATTACTCCTCCGTGAGACCTAAATGTGGGTAGGCGGCTTCCAGGTTGGTGTTCCCGGCATGGGATGCCCCTGTCCCTTTATAATCCCCTTGTGCCTTATGGGTTCTTTCCTATCCTCTCCCCTTAGTTCTCCTTTAACCTTGCTGGGTAAAAAGGAGGGGGGAAGGGGGGGGGGGGCGTTATCTGGGCTTATTTGTCACCATGCACAAAAAAAAAAAAAAATATATATAAAATAAGTCTTTATTTCTTATATTCTCAGTGTGTCACACACCCCGCTTCCTCTTTAATTCTTACGATCGGGTTACTCCACCAGCAGGTGGCGACGTTGCAGAGAGAAGTCTTGAAAACAAGCCCCTTCCGGCCTATATATACCTGGGACCTCCCACTTAACACCCAGTATTTTCTCTCTGCATGAGGCGACAAGACAGAAGAAAGAAGTCTCCTGCTTGCAGGTAGCCGGGGTTAATCCCCGGCACCCCCTTTTGGTCTATTTCTGCCCAGTCTATTGTGTTTTTTTATGCCTAGATAACGGAAGCCTCCCAGCCTAGGCTGCTGGCTGGGCAAAGGTAGACGGCACTTTAGGTGCCTAGGAGCTTATCTCCTCCGCTCGACCCCACGCGTGGGGCAATGCGGCTATCCGGCATGGTGATCCGGATTTGGGATGCCCCTGTCCCGAGGTTCCCCTTGGCCACCTTCTCCCGCTCTGTCCCTTCTCCCTTCGCTTTCGGGGGGGGGGGGGGTGCTTGTTGCATGGGGTGCTTTTCACTTGTTATATGTTTTTATGTATGTGTGAGAAAAGAGCTTAGACGTAGGGCCTGAGCTGCTGGGGCTCTTTCACTTTGCTTTTATTTTTTGAATTTCCCCCCATGTGTGCATGCGGTGCCGCCATTGGGCGAGCCGCGTCACTGGAGGGGCGGGGCCGCGCTCTCTGCGGCCTGGCTCGGTGACTCACTGGCAGGGGGCGTGGCCGGGGCGAGCTGTGTCCGGGCCCGCCTCACTTCCTCTGTCTCGTTACTGAGACAGGTGTGCTGGAGCTGGCTGGGGGAAGAGGTGCGCGTCCAGGAGTGCGGCTGTAGCAGTGTCAGGTAAACGGTCCCCACCTCGCGCTCGTGGGGCCGTCTTTCTCTGTCTGTTACTTGTGTTTAATGGCATTTTTTAGCGTTATTCCTGGAGGCACTTATCTCTTTGAGATATATGTATGTATGTATATATATATATATATATATATATATATATATATATATATATAATGTATATATTTTTGTTTTTATATTGATACACTCTCTGGCTTTTTGTTGGCCCTAAACAGCATGTGTCATGTATAAATTTTATTCATGATGTATATACTGTTCATATATGTTTTACCATGTTTGTTTTATGTACGAGTGTGGTGCATACTGGTTTAATTCCCTGGGGGACTGACTGTGGTCTCTTTTCCCCCACAGATTCTGGGATCCCCTCACTGCAGTGGCTCTCCCGGTCTGTTATACCTGGCTAGTCTTAGTCTCTAAATTGGGATTTTCCTAGGTTTAAAAAATCCTCCCACTTCCGGGACTTTAATTACAAGGGGGCATCCCGGGTTGCTTAATGCGTAATACCCAGGGTTGTTGCGAATACCATCATTTCACCATATGGAGGCTTCCGACGTTACCAGAAATGGCTCTTCGGGGCTATCCAGGCTGTGTGGGGGTTGTGGGGCTCCGCTCCCAGGCGATGATGTCATATTATGCGTTCCATGTGCAAAGCAGAATATTGCGCGCCAGTCCGTCGCTCCGGCTTCTGGCTCCTCGCATCTTCCGTCATCTCCTACTCCCCCTCCCTTATTCCGGACCCCGTGTGACATTGTCAAGAATGGGGATTCGCATTCCGAGGTGCATGCGCGGTTGGCCAACCTCGAGAAGATAATTTCCGCTACAGTAGCTCAGAAGGCTGCGGTAAAGCGGAAGCACCTTTCTCCGGCAGTGCCTGCTTCGGAGGATGAGGTACCTGAAATTTTGGATTGGTCCGATTGTCCCCCTGATGAGGAGGGGGAACTCCTTGAGGAGTCGGATGAGCCTGCAGACCAGCTATTGGTTGACACTGCTGGCGACCAGGCTGTGGGGGTGTCTCTTGACACTCCTTCCATTTTGGCTCAAATGTTTAAAATTTTGGCTTTGGATCCGCCCGCGGTGGTCCCCCCGCCAAAGGGTGAGTTGTTTGATGTGCCCCAGCCGCGTTTGATGTTTCCCAGGCAACAACATTTTGAGAGGGTTGTCCTTAAGGAATGGGAACAACCCACACAACTGGCTGGAACTCCTCCTAGTTGGGATAGGCGTTATCCCTTTCCGGAGGATTTGGTGAAGCTTTGGTCAGTTCCCCCTGACGTAGATACCCCTGTTTTAGGGCTGACTAACACAGCTGTGTTGCACTCCTCTGACACCACTACCATTAAAGATGGTGAGGATCGTCGGATTGATCAATTGGCTCGCCATGGTTTTATCAGTGCCGGATCGACACTGCGGCCAGTTTGTGCTTCGGCGCTTCTTCTGTTGGCAGTTAGGTCCATTATTAGGGATCTGTACGCAGGTCTTGATCCCACTTGTGATGTGTTTAGTTCTCTCAAGCAGTGTGAGTCGTTTATTTCCTTTGTCTTGACCGCCCAGGACGATGCTCTTGCGATGAGTAGCAGGACAGCGGCACTGCTGGTTGCTATCCGTCGGTCAGTGTGGCTGCGCCAGTGGACGGCGGACTTTAACTCTAAGAGGGCGCTTACAGCGCTACCTTTCTTAGGTTTGCGCCTGTTTGGCAATAAATTGGATGCAGTTACCAAGGATGGTAAATTGCCTCAACGCAAGAGGCCTTCCTTTCCCGCTAACGGGGGTGTAGGTTGGACCCGGGGGAGAGGCCGTGGCCGTCCCGGTCAGTCCTAGGGCGCCAAGCCCAAGCCTACTGGTAAGCCCGCTCAGCAATGAGGGGCTGCCCTCACCCGTGCGGGTGGGGGGGGCGATTGCGACACCTCTCCCTGGTTTGGGACCAGGAGTTTCCGGACAGATAGGTCCGGGAGGTGTCGTCCGGTTACAAGCTGGGGTTCGAGTCTCGCCCTCCTTCACGGTTTTTCTGGTCTCGGGGGCTCACCGATCCTTTGGCCGCGCAGGAGCTCCTGGCGTCGGTAAGGAATCTTCTGGAAATGGCGGTCATACGGCCGGTGCCGCGCTTAGAGATGGGCCTCGATTTTTACTCCTAACTTTTCACAGTCCCCAAGAGGGACGGGTCGGTTCGCCCCTGGATCTGTAGTTCCTCAACCTTCCCAAGTCCTCCCTCGCTCCGGCCAGGGTGGTGTCCTTTCTGGGAATGCGGTTGGATTCCGGTCAACACAGGGTGTTTCTCCCTCAGTCCAAAATTTGTCTGATTCAGGAGTTGGCTCGGGTCCTTCTTTCCAATCCTCGGCCGTCCATTCGTCTGGGGATGAGGCTGGTAGGGTTGATGGTTGCCTCGTTCGAGGCAGTTCCTTTCGCTCGTTTTCACACGAGGACGCTTCAGTCTCACCTGTTTGCGTCCTGGGACTGGCGACCACGGCCGTTGGTTCTTCAGTTTCGGGGGCAGTGGGGACCTCGAGAGGTCCACTTGCCCATCAAGGTTCTGGAACTAAGAGCCATCTGTCTGGTTCTTGTTGTTTTGTCTCAACATGTTCTGGGCCTTCTGGTTCAGGTTCGCTCGGACAATCGAACAGCGGTTGCTTACATCAATCATCAGGGAGGGACTCGCAGTCTGGGTGCCCTCAAAGAGGTGTCCCTGATCCTGACCTGGGCGGAGGCACATGTTCCTTGTCTCTTGGCAGTCTGCATTCCGCTCCGGTGGGGGACACCGGAGGGGGGCCTGTTTGCCTCTCGTCACAATTGCAGGCTCCCGAACTTCGTGTCACTCTCCCAGGATCCTCTGGCGGTGGACGCCATGTCCCTGAGCTGGGGGGATCTGGGGTTTCTGTACCTGTTTCCTCCGATACCCATGCTAGGCTGGGTGGTGCGGAAGCTGGCTCTGGAAAGGGTGTCCGCCATTCTCGTGGCCAAGGCGAGTATGGTGCGCAGACATCGTTCGGCTGGCAGTGGTTCAGTTCGTTCTGCCTCTTTGGCCCGATCTGCTCTCTCAGGGTCGGCTGTGTTACCCCAATTTACCAACGCTGGGTTTGCCGGCTTGGCTGCTGAGACCTCCATCTTGAAGGAGGAGGGTCTTTCTGACTTGGTTGTTAAGACTCTGATCAGTGCCCGGAAGAGGTCGTCTTCTATCACCTACTATAGGACTTGGAAAGCCTATATCGCTTGGTGTGAGGTTAGATCTTTGCCTTGTAGGGTCTTTTCGGTCTCCAGGATTCTGGAGTTTTTGCAATCAGCGCTGGACTCTGGTCTTCAGCTGAGTACTTTGAAAGGGCAGGTTTCTGCCTTATCTATCTTTTTTCAGAAGCGTTTTGCGCTTCATCCGTTAGTTAAAACCTTTTTCCAGGGGGTTACACATGTGCGGCCTCCCAGGAAACCATTACTCCTTGTTTGGGACTTGAATTTGGTTCTTTCTGCTCTTCAGGCTCCTTTGCAAGATATTGCTTTGTCTACCTTGACTCAGAAGATTGTCTTCTTGGTAGCTATCACTTCGGTTCGGCGTGTCTCGGAGTTGGCGGCCTTGTCTATTCAGGCGCCCTACTTTGAAAGGCATCAGGACAAGGTGGTCTTTTGGTTCAAACCGGACTTTCTGCCTAAGGTTGTTTCTGCTTTTCATTTGAATCAGGATATTGTTCTTCCCTCCCTGTGTCCTAATCCTAAGAATGACAAGGAGAGGGTTTTGCATTGTTTGGATGTAGTACGCTGTGTTAAGTACTAATTGATTATTACTTCTCCTTTTTGTAAAACTGATGCCTTTTTTGTTGTGCCCTGTGGGCCTAGGAAGGGTTTGGCGCCGGCCAAATCTTCCATTAGCAAATGGATACGTCAGGCCGTTATTGGGGCCTATTCTGCTAAGGGGAAAGTTCCCCCTTTTCGTATCACTGCTCATTCTACTCGCGCCGTTGGAGCGTCTTGGGCGTATCAGCACCAAGCTTCTGTTGAACAAGTTTGTAAGGCCGCCACTTGGTCTTCTGTTCATACTTTTTCTAAGTTTTACAAGGTTGATGTGCGGGCCTCAGCGGATGCTGTGTTTGGCCGCAAAGTTCTGCAGACTGCAGTCATTTAAGTTATGCTTCATTTTGCCTTTGGATACCCATCCCTTGTGGACACTGCTTTTGGATGTCCCGATCGTAAGAATTAAAGGGGAAGCGGGGTGTGTGACACACTGACAATATCCATTTTTCAGGTGAGTACTCACAAAATGGTATTATTCTCAGTGTGTCACACACCCCGCTTCACCCGCCCTTTTTGGTATCCTGGATCCTTTATATGGTGAAGCTTTTCTTTATTTTGAGGTTACCATTGGATTTCCTGGTACCTTGTCTTTCTGCTTTTAAAATCACTGGGTGTTAAGTGGGAGGTCCCAGGTATATATAGGCCGGAAGGGGCTTGTTTTCAAGACTTCTCTCTGCAACGTCGCCACCTGCTGGTGGAGTAACCCGATCGTAAGAATTAAAGGGGAAGCGGGGTGTGTGACACACTGACAATATTCTTGGTGTGCCACACACCCCGCTTCACCTTTAATATTATTCACGATTGGGTTACTCACCGCCAGGTGACGCTGTTGCAGAGAGGAAGTCTTGTAATGTGCCCCCTTCCGGCCTATATATACCTGGTACCTCCCATTTATCACCAGTGTTTTTCTCTCTGCACGACGACAAGACAGAAGATTGAAGTCTCCTGCTTGCAGGTAGCCGGGGTCTTACCCCGGCACCCCCTTTGGTCTATTTCTGCCCGGTTTTGATTGTTGTTACCTTTGTGGTTAAATGGAAGCCTCCCAGCCTAGGCTGCTCACTGGGCAATTGGTAGACGGCACTATAGGTGCCTAGGAGCTTATCTCCTCCGCTCGACCCCCTGTTTTGGGGGCAATGCGGCTGTCCGACATGGTGATCCGGATTTGGGATGCCCCTGTCCCGAGGTTCCCCTTGGTCCCTTCTCCCTTCACTATTGGGGGGGGGTAGAGGGATGTGTATTGTATGTATGTTTTTACTGTATGTTTTATGTGTTTACTTATTTCAATGTTTGTCAGGCTGCACCGCAAGCGAGGGTGCGTTTGGCCTGACTAAAATTCCTCCTTACATGGCAGTCTCTGTGATGCGGGCTGCTGCTGCTGGCCTGTAGGGCCAGAGTTTTGGGTCAGCTTTAGGGGTGGCCGGGGCGGGCTGCACTGTGTCAGGCTTGCCTGAGGCTGCCTTTGCCTTTCCCAGGTTATTCAGCTCCCCCTCCCCTTGTCTCCTCTTTAAAAAAAAAAAAAAAAAAAAAAAAAAAACGGCCGCCGCTCATGTGTCAGTTTTTGGGGGCAGCGCAGGCTGCCTAGGAACTCCTTTTTCCCCCTCCCCCTTCTCCTTTTACTGAGGGCGTTGTTAGCGGGCCGCTCTGTTCAAATTCGGCGGGGGGGGCAGGGCCCGGATGACGTCAGGGGTGGGGGCGTGTTTCCGGCGGCACGTCATCTCACCGGCCGCAGCCGCACTTCCTTCCTGTTATCAGGAGGACGTGTGCGGGGCTCTCAGCCGCATATGTGTGCTGCTGCTTCTGCCCGCTCTGCCGCTATTGCTGCCACTGCCGCCTTCGCTCCTTTTGCTGCCTGTCTTCCACCGCTTCTACTGGTCGGGTGCTGGGCTTTTCTTTTAGCCTTCCTTGGGCAGGTAAGCGGCCTCACCTGGCGTGGGGCCGTCTATTTTTATGTCTGACTGTTTATTTAAAAAAAAAAAAAAAAAAAAAAGGAAAATCAGAGGCCAGTTTTCTTTGCCTCTTCAAAGCTGTGCTGTGCTGTGTATGTATGTTGTATTGCATGTTGCCATTTGTTTCTGGGGGTCTTACTGTTGGTTTTTTCCTCCCCCACAGATCCTGGGATTCCCTCAATACAGTGGCCTCCCGGTTCTATTTTGGCTAGTCCTTTTTTTCTCCAAATTGGGACATATTTATATGATATATATATATATATATATATATTAAAAAAAAAAAAATTTTGAAGTTGTAGATATACGACATAATGATTTATTAGTTAATTATTTTTAAAGGGGATCTTTATTATAAATTAAATCCTCCCTCCCGGGACATTAACATAAAGGGGCATCCCGGGTGGCTTATGCCTTTAACCCAGGATTTTGCGAATACCATAAATCACCATATGGAGGCTTCCAATAATACCGGAAATGGTTCTTCTGGGCCATCTAGGGTGTGTGGAGGCTGTGGGACTCCCAGGCGATGATGTTATAGTATGCATTCCTTGTGCAAGGCAGAATATTGCGCGTCAGTCCGTCGCTCCGGCTGCTGGCTCTTCGCAACTTCCATCATCCCCTATCCCTCCCTCCCTGTTCCGGACCTCGAGAAGATAATTTCCGTTAAAGCAGGGTTGAAGGCCACTGCGAAACGGAAGCACCTTTCTCCTGTACCTCCGGCTTCACAGGATGAAGTATGTGAGCCTGTGGATTGGTCCGATTGCTCCCTGGATGAGGAGGGAGAATTCCTGGTGGAGTCAGATGAGCCTGCAGATCAGCTTGAGGTTGATGCTATTGGCGATTTGTCTGCGGGGGTTTCCCTTGACACCCCCTCCATTCTGGCTCAAATGTTTGAAATTTTGAATTTAGATCCGCCTGAGGCCGTCACCCTGCCAAAGGGTCAGTTGTTTAATGTGCCTCAGCCGCGTTTGGTTTTTCCCAGACAACACCACTTTGAGAGGGTTGTGCTTAAGGAATGGGAACATCCCACGCAGTTAACTGGAATTCCTTCCAGTTGGGAGAAACGTTATCCTTTCCCGCCAGAATTGGTGAAGCTTTGGTCGGTTCCTCCTGACGTCGATACCCCGGTACTAGGGCTTTCTAGCACTGCTATGGTGCAGTCTTCTGAAACCACTGCCCTTAAAGATGGTGAGGATCGTCGGATTGACCAGTACACTCGCCATGGTTTTATTTATGCCGGGTCAACGATGCGCCCAGTGTGTGCTTCGGCGCTTCTTCTATTGGCGGTGAGATCTGTTATTCAGGATCTGTGTGTGGATCTTGATCCCACTTGTAAGGAGTTTACTGCTCTCAGGCAGTGTGAGTCTTTTGTTTCCTATGTTCTGTCCGCTCAGGACGATGCGCTGGCTATGAGTAGCAAGACAGCGGCAATGCTGGTGGCTGTTCGTCGGGCCGTATGGCTGCGCCAGTGGTCGGCGGACGTAGCTTCTAAAAAGGTGCTCACAGCTCTCCCCTTTTTGGGATTGCGACTGTTTGGTGATAAAATTGATTCAGTTGCAAAAGGTGGTAAAATGCCGCAACGTAAGAGGCCTCGTCGTCCCTTTCAGGGGGCAAGTTCTGGTAGGCCTTCCTTTCGGGGATTCAGAGCGGGTAGGGGGGCTTCCTTTCCCGCTACCAGAGGTACAGGTTGGATCCGGGGGAGGGGCCGTGGCCGTCCCGGTCAGTCCTGGGGCGCCAAGCCCAAACCTGCTGGTAAGCCCGCTCATCAATGCGGGTGGGGGGACGATTGCGACACTTTTCCCTGGTCTGGGACCAGGAGGTTCTGGACAGATGGATCCAGGAGGTGGTGTCGCCCGGTTACAAACTGGAGTTCGAGACTCGCCCTCCTTCACGGTTCTTTCGGTCCCTGGTGCCCACCGATCCTTTGGCCGCACAGGGGCTCCTGGCGTTGGTAAGGAATCTTTTGGAAATGGCGGTCATCCGGCCGGTGCCGCGCTTAGAGGTGGGCCTCGGTTTCTACTCCAATCTTTTCGCAGTCCCCAAAAAGGACGGGTCGGTTCGTCCCGTCCTGGACCTGAAATTGCTCAACAGGTTCATCCTTTTCCGGAAGTTTCGCATGGAAACTTTGCGTTCGGCCATCGGTTCTCTTCGGCAGGGGGACTTCATGACGTCCATAGACATCAAGGATGCTTACCTTCATGTTCCCATATGCCGAGCTCATCAGCGTTTTCTTCGGTTCATGATGAATGACCAGCATTTTCAATTCGTGGCACTTCCGTTTGGCCTTACCTCGGCTCCAAGAGTGTTTACCAAGGTGCTGGCAGGGGTGATGGCCATCTTCAGATCTCGGGGCATTCGTGTCGTACCTTATTTGGACGACCTTCTCATCATGGCTCCGTCCCTCAATCAATCAGAGACAGACACCAGGATGGTGGTCTCCCCACTGGAAAGCTTTGGTTGGGTGATCAACTTTCCCAAGTCCTCCCTCGCTCCGGCCAGGGTGGTGTCCTTTCTGGGAATGCAGTTGGACTCTCTTCAACACAGGGTGTTTCTCCCTCAGTCCAAAATGTATCTGATTCAGGAGTTGGCTCGGGTCCTTCTTTCCAATCCTCGGTCGTCCATCCGTCTGGGGATGAGGCTGGTAGGGTTGATGGTCGCCTCTTTCGAGGCAGTTCCTTTTGCTCCATTTCACACGAGGACGCTTCAGCTTTATCTGTTGGCGTCCTGGGACCGGCAGCCTCGGTCGCTGGACCAGCCCTTCCAGTTGTCCTTCCGGGTCCGGCAGTCCCCCAGTGGTGGTTGGTCTCGGCCAATCTCGTGAGGTGCAGGTCCTTCCTGACCCCTCTTTGGGAAATTGTCACCACGGACGCCAGTCTTTCGGGATGGGGTGGATTCTGGAAGGAGCTTCAGTTCCAGGGGCAGTGGGGACCTCAAGAGGCCCACTTACCCATCAATGTTCTGGAACTGAGAGCCATCCGTCGGGTGCTTGCTCTCCTGACTCATCACGTTCTGGGCCTTCCGGTCCAGGTGCGTTCAGACAATCGAACAGCGGTTGCTTACATCAATCATCAGGGAGGGACTCGCAGTCTGAGTGCTCTGAGAGGTGTCCCTGATCCTGACCTGGGCAGAGGCCCATGTTCCTTGTCTCTCGGCAGTATACATTCCAGGAGTGGAGAACCAGGAAGCGGCCCGGTTGAGCAGGGGCTCTCCCCGTCTGGGAGAATGGGCTCTCCATCCTCAGGTTTTTCGCTCACTGTGTCTCCGATAGGAGACACCGGAGGTGGACCTGTTTGCCTCTCGTCACAATCACAGGCTCCCGAACTTCGTGTCGCTCTCCCAGGATCCTCTGGCTCTGGCAGTGGACGCCATGTCCCTGAGCTGGGGGTATCTGGGGTTTCTGTAACTGTTTCCCCCGATACCCATGCTGGGCAGGGTGGTACGGAAGCTGGCTCTGGAAAAGGTGTCCGCCATTCTCGTGGCCCCAAGGTGGCCAAGGCGAGTATGGTTCGCAGACATCGTTCGGTTGGCAGTGGACCAGCTCGTTCTGCCTCTTTGGCCCGATCTGCTCACTCAGGGTCAGCTGTGTTACCCCAATTTACCAACGCTGGGTTTGACGGCTTGGCTGCTGAAACCTCCATCTTGAAGGAGGAGGGTCTTTCTGACTCGGTCGTTAAGACTCTGATCAGTGCCCGGAAGAGGTCTTCTTCTATCATCTACTATAGGACTTGGAAAGCCTATATTGTTTGGTGTGAGATTAGATCTTTGCCTTGTAGGGTCTTTTCGGTTTCCAGGATTCTGGAGTTTTTGCAATCAGGGCTGGACTCTGGTCTTCAGCTGAGTACTTTGAAAGGGCAAGTTTCTGCCTTATCTATCTTTTTTCAGAAGTGTTTTGCGCTTCATCCTTTAGTTAAAACTTTTTTCCAGGGGGTGGCGCATGTGCGGCCTCCCAGGAAACCTTTACTCCCTGTTTGGGACTTGAATTTGGTTCTTTCCGCTCTTCAGGCTCCTCCCTTTGAGCCTTTGCAAGATATTGCTTTGTCTACCCTGACTAAGAAGATTGTCTTCTTGGTAGCTATCACTTCGGTTCGGCGTGTCTCGGAGTTGGCGGCCTTGTCTATTCAGGCGCCCTACTTTGAGAGGCATCAGGATAAAGTGCTTTTTCGGTTCAAACCGGACTTTCTTCCTAAGGTTGTTTCTGCTTTTCATTTGAATCAGGATATTTTTCTTCCCTCCTTGTGTCCTAAGCCTAAGAATGACAAGGAGAGGGTTTTGCATTGTTTGGATGTAGTACGCTGTGTTAAGTACTATTTGATTGTTATTTCTCCTTTTTGTAAAACTGATGCCTTTTTTGTTGTGCCCTGTGGGCCTAGGAAGGGTTTGGCGCCGCCCAAATCTTCCATTAGCAAATGGATACGTCAGGCCGTTATTGCGGCCTATTCTGCTAAGGGGAAAGTCCCCCCTTTCCGTATCATTGCTCATTCTACTCGCTCCGTTGGAGCGTCTTGGGATTTTCAGCACCAAGCTTCTGTTGAACAAGTTTGTAAGGCCGCCACTTGGTCTTCTGTTCATACTTTTTCTAAGTTTTACAAGGTTGATGTGCGGGCCTCAGCAGATGCTGTGTTTGGCCGCAAAGTTCTGCAGACTGCAGTCATTTAAGTTATGCTTCACTTTGCCTTCGGATACCCATCCCTTGTGGACACTGCTTTTGGATGTCCCGATCGTAAGAATTAAAGGGGAAGCGGGGTGTGTGGCACACTGAGAATAATACCATTTTGTGAGTACTCGCCTGAAAAATGGATATGGTCAGTGTGCCACACACCCCGCTTCACCTGCCCTTTTCGGTATCCCAGTTCCTTTATATGGTGAAGCTTTTTCTTTATTTTGAGGTTACCATTGGATTTCCTGGTACCTTGTCTTTCTGCTTTTTAAATCACTGGTGTTAAGTGGGAGGTCCCAGGTATATATAGGCCGGAAGGGGGCTCGTTTTCAAGACTTTTCTCTGCAACGTCACCACCTGGCGGTGGAGTAACCCGATCGTAAGAATTAAAGAGGAAGCGGGGTGTGTGGCACACTGACAATATCCATTTTTCAGGTGAGTACTCACAAAATGGTATTTTTTTATTATGTATGTTTTACTATACTATTTAATAGGAAATGTTTTATTTAGATTTTCCTATATCTGTCTAGGCAGCATTTTTTGCTTACCTATTAAAGCTCTTTGTTTTCTGGCTGTGTTCAGATTTGAATTTTCCCTCCATTTTTGGCCATGTGATCTTGGAAGGGGGCGGGGCTTAGGCATGCTTTTATTCAGAGAGCACCTGTATGCTCTGTATGACTTCCTGTTTCCTGCTTCCCTGTGGCCTTACCTCATGATGTGAGCTTATTCCATGAGCTGTGAGTATCCTTCAGCTTGGCAGAAGGGAGTTTTTTTTCTGTCATTTATTTATATTGTGTGCATTTGGCGCATGTGCATTTTTTGTTTTCTCTGTAGGTAGAAACTCCTTATTTAAAAAGGGGTTTCTCCTGGTCCTTATATTAAAAAAAAAGCCCTTAAGCCTTATTTGGGGGTCCATTTGTGTTTCAATCCTCCCACTTGGGACTATTTAAAGGGGCATCCCGGGTAGCAATTGCGTAAATCCCATATATACTTGGCGACTATAATCAATTATAGTATAATACTAAACACCATATGGAGGCATCCCAGTATAACGGACATGCAATTCCCTCTGCACAGACTCGGCAATGTTTTGGATGTGGGGCATCCCTTGTTGGGGATAACGCAATTCTTTGCGTCCCTTGTGCACAATTAACTATTATGCAGCAAACTGAGTCCCAGGCTTCAGGGCCTGCGGCTAATGCCTCATCTCCTGCTCCGCCATGTCTTGTCCGTACCCCCAATGATATTGTCATGGGTGGTGAGTCGCATGCTGATTTATGTGCCAGATTGGCTCATCTTGAAAGATTGTCTACCTCTGTGCCTAAGAAGGCCTCAGCTAAAAGAAAGCACTTGACTCATGCGGCTCCGGCAAGGGAGTCAGACAATTGTGAATTGCTTGATTGGTCTGATCCTTCTCAGTTAGAAGAAGAAGAATTATTATGAGGAATCAGATGTTTCTGATGAACAGCAATTTGTTGGACACCCCAAAAGCTCTTGCTCAGTTATTTGAGGTTTGGTTATTACTCCTCCTGAAGTAGTTCCTCCTCAAAAAGGGGAATTCTTTGGAGTCTCTAAACCTCGTTTAGAATTTCCAAATCAAAAGCATTTTGATGAAATTATTCTTAAAGAATGGGAGAAGCCTGCGCGGCTTCCTGGCATTCCCTTGGGCTGGGACAAGAAATATCCCTTCCCAGCTGATACTGTTAAGCGTTGGTCATCACCACCTGTGCCCACCGCTCTGGGCATGTGTACACTCACTGCACAGATGGGTTAAATGCTGAGGACAAACTCCTATGTGTGCGCAAGCATACAATGGCCATCTATGCATTAATATTTAATTAATTTATAGAGAGACTGGATTTGTAAAAGATACTCTGCTCATGGGTGGATGCCCCTGTGCTTAATTTATCCTTATTAATTCTTCTGTGTTGCATTCTCCTGACTCCACTACACTTAAAGATGGAGAGGATAAGCGTATTGATCAAATGGCGTGCCACGCTTTTTCCAGTGTGGGCTCGGCCTTGCTGCCTGTTGGTGCTTCCGCACTCATGACAGTGGCTATTAGGTCTGTTGTGAGAGACCTAATGATTTACTCAGGGCTTGATCCAGCCTCTGAGGAGTACGCCGCTCTTAAGCGATGTGAGATGGTTGCGGCAGTGGGCAGCTGATATTGTAGCTAAGAAATCGCTTACAGCGCTCCCTTTTGTGGGATTGCGCCTCTTTGGAGAAAGAATTGGATTCTGTCACTAAAGGAGGTAAATTAACTCAGCGTAAGAAACAAAGTCGTTCCTTTCGTGGAATAGAGGAAAGGGACGTGCCGTCCAAGTCAGAATTGGGGGTCCAAAACCAAATCTGCCACTAAGCCTGCTCAACAATGAGGGGACGCCCTCACCCTTACGGGTGGGGGGGCGGCTGCGGTTCTTCTTCCAGGTCTGGGTTCAGGAGGTATCAGACAATTGGGTTCTGGAAGTAGTCTCTTCCGGTTACTAACTGGAATTCGAGTCCCGGCCTCCTCCCAGATTTTTCATGTCCTGGATGCCGTCAGATCCGGCAATTGCACACGGACTGCGAGCAGCAGTAGCAAATCTGTTAAACATGGCTGTTATCGGCCTAGTGCCTCCAGCGGAAAGGGGTTTGGGGTTTTACTCCAACCTATTCACGGTACCCAAAAAGGACGGCTCTGTTCGGCCTATCCTAGACCTAAGGAGACTCAATCAATTTATCAGTTTCGGAAAATTCCGCATGGAGTCTCTGTGATCAACGATCGATGCTCTCCGTCAGGGGGACTTCATGACATCCATAGACATCAAGGATGCTTATTTGCACATTCCTATTTTCCAGGTCACCAGAGATTTCTCAGGTTCTCGATAGAAGACCAGCATTATCAATTTGTGGCCCTGCCATTCGGCCTTACCACGGCCCCAAGAGTCTTTACCAAGATGCTGGCAGGAGTGATGGCTATATTCAGGGTCCAGGGCATCCGCATTGTGCCTTTTCTGGACGATCTTCTTATCGCGGCCTCCTCCTTCGAACAATCAGAGTTGGACACCAGGATGGTGGTCTCTACGCTAGAGAGGTTCGGATGGGTAATAAGTTACCCCAAATCCTCTCTCTGTCCGTCCAGGGAAATTCCCTTCCTGGGCCTGATTCTGGATACATTTCAGGCCAAGATTTTTCTTCCTCAGTCCAAAATGGTTCTGATTCAGGACTTGATTCGTCTATTCTTGTCCAACCCTCGTCAGTCTACCCGTCTAGGGATGAGACTAGTGGGATTGATGGTAGCTGCATTCGTCCCGTTTGCCCAGTTTCACATAAGGGCGCTTCAGCTATTCCTCTTGGCAAAGTGGAACAGGTGCCCACTATCATTGAATTAGACTTGTCTATTGTCTCCCAACGTTTTGCAGTCCCTTCAGTGGTGGTTAATATCGCACAACCTCCAGAAGGGCAAGTCATTTCTGACTCCACGTTGGGAACTGGTTACTACGGATGCCAGCCTGGTGGGCTGGGGGGGCTTCTGGAAGAAGCATCAGTTCCAAGGATTGTGGGGGCCTCAGGAGGCTCATTCTCCAATCGATGTATTGGAGCTTCGGGCCATACGTCTTGTTCTACTTCGACTGACCCATTTCTTACAGGGTCTGCCAGTTCAGATTCAGTCAGACAACCGAACAGCTGTTGCATACATCAATCACCAGGGAGGGACTCGCTGTTGGAGTGCCCTCCGGGAAGTGTCTCTGATCCTTCAGTGGGCAGAGATCAATGTTCCCTGCATATCAGCAGTTTAAATTCCGGGGATAGAGAATGTGGAGGCAGACTCCTTGAGCAGGGGATGTTCTCGCCAGGGAGAATGGTCTCTCAATCCAAGGGTCTTTTAGTTCCTCTGTCACAAGTGGGGGACTCCACGGTTGGACCTGTTTGCTTCTCGTCACAATCACAAGCTGTCAGCTTTTGTGTCTCTATCCCAGGATCCTCTGGCAGTGGCAGCGGATGCCATGTCTCTAGCCTGGAAGGATCTGGGGTTCCTATATCTGTTTCCCCCATTCTCCATGATCAGCAAGGTGGTGCGCAAGTTAGCACTGGAGGAGGTGCCAGCAATTCTGGTGGCGCCAAGATGGCCAAAACGTCTGTGGTACACAGTGGATCGTGTCCATCTGCCTCTTCTTCCAGATCTTATCACTCAGGGTCAACTTTGTTACCCCCATTTACAAACGCTGGCTTTGACGGCATGGCTGCTGAAGTCTCCATCTTGAAAGAAGAAGGTCTTTCTGATGTGGTTATTCAGACTCTTATTAGAGCTAGGAAGAAGTCTTCCTCTGTCATTTATTACAGGACTTGGAGGTCCTATATTGATTGGTGTGAATCCATGGCTTTGCCCTGTAGAGTATTTTCTATTCCTAGAATTCTGGAATATCTGCAACGAGGTCTGGATATGGGATTACAGATTAGTACTTTGAAAGGGCAAGTCTCTGCCTTGGCAATTTTCTTTCGTTTGCTCTTCATCCTTTGGTTAAGACCTTTTTCCAAGGAGTCGCGCATGTGCGGCCTCCCAGAAAAGCCTTTACTTCCTGTTTGGGATCTTAATTTGGTGCTTTCGGCTATGCAAGCTGCTCCCTTTGAGCCATTGCAGGATATTCCTCTTCCTATTCTTACTCAGAAGGTTGCCTTTTTGGTTGCTATTACTTCTGTCCGCCGAGTTTCTGAACTGGCGGCTTTGTCTATTCAAGCCCCTTATTTTGAGAGGCATCAAGATAAGGTTGTTTTCCGTTTTAAACCGGATTTCCTTCCTAAGGTGGTGTCTGCTTTCCACCTAAATCAGGATATAGTTCTTCCTTCCTTGTGTCCTAAACCTAGTAACTACAAGGAAAGGGTCTTACATTCTTTGGATGTAGTTCGTTGTGTTTAGTATTATTTAGTTACTACCTCGGCCTTCCGCAAGACGGATGCCTTTTTTGTTGTGCCTTTTGGGCCCAAAAAGGGTTTTGCTCCTGCCAAATCTTCCCTTAGTAAGTGGAAATGTCAGGCTATCATTGGGGCCTATATGGCGAAGGGGGAAGGTTCCCCCTTTTCGTGTCACCGCTCATTCTACTCGTGCTATTGGAGCCTCTTGGGCTTTTCAGCACCAAGCTTCTGTTGAACAAGGCTGCGATTTGGTCTTCTGTGCATACTTTTTCTAAGTTTTACAAGGTTGATGTGCGGGCCTCAGCGGATGCTGTTTTTGGCCGCAAAGTTCTGCAAGCTGCAGTAATTTAAGTTATGCATTATTCCTTTGGGATCCCCACCCATTATAGACACTGCTATTGGATGTCCCAAGTGTCATGAATATCGGGAAGTGGGGGGTGTGACATACTAGGAATAATACCATTTTGTGAGATACTCACCTGTAAAATGGTTATTACGAGTATGTAACACCCCCCACTTCCCCCGCCCTTTTTTGTTTGAGGGATCCTTTATATGTGATTATTATTATTTCAAATAATTTTACAATTATTTAATATAATTGGCTCTTTTTGCTCTAGGGATCCTTTATTTGGTATTATTATTCTCATATAATTTTACAATTATTGAATATAATTGGCTCTTCCTGGTTCTTCACTGCTGTTTAAGAAGACTGAGGAATAGTGGGAGGAACCCAGTACTTATGGACCAGGAGGGGCTCCTTTTTTCCATGTCATCTCTGCAAGATCGCCCTCTACAGGCCGGGTTCCCAAGTGTCATGAATATCAGGAAGTGGTGTGTGTGACATACTCGTAATAACCATTTTACAGGTGAGTATGGTATTTTTGGGTAGCTGGTCCATCCCATATGATATTAGTGGGCCGCTAGAGCAAACTGTATTTCAGTCGACCCCCGGTTAGTTGGCTGTATTTGACCACTAGGAGTCAGGGGCGTGCGGGTCTGGGGAGACAACAGAGAGACACACCCATGTCTAAGAGTACAAGAGCTAATTTGCTTTTACCTGCAGTAGATATGCCTTGGTGGAAACATATTTGGCCCCTTGCAGTGATGGTCCAGACTCGGAGCCAGCTGTCATAATCCATGCAATTTAATCCCTTATGCATAAAGTTTCCATAATTTTACTACTGTAGGTAGCGGTATTCAGAGCCCTGGACTCTGTGGTCTGACACCTGAAAGGATTCTGGTAAGGTGTGCAAGAAGTGGTGCAGACCGTCATCATTGGAAGACTATATAATTCCATTGTCTAAACCTAGTGCTGAGGCTTCACTCTCTGGCGATACCTAACTATTCTTGTCTTGAAATGGCCCTGAAACCTGGCAACAAGGATGTCCTCTTGGTTACCAGTGATGACATGAAAAATGCCATTAAATGGTTCAGAGAAGTATTACATTTGCCTGAGCTGGAAAAGACTGATCCAACTCCTGAACCAGGATTATCAAGGAAAGCTCACCCCAAATTGCTATTTCCTGACCTCTCAATTTAAAAATATTTAAAAAAATTACTCTTCAAAACCAGACAGAGATAACCAAGGTTCCCAAACATTAGAAACCTTGTGTGAAATAGCAAAGGTTGCACTGCTCTCCGCCATGAGGTCCACTCCCGAGGCTCTTCCCCTGGCCGAGTGTCCGTGGGGAGCTTGCTAGGTCTCCTCCTGCAGTTGGAGCCGGGTTGTGGTATGTGCGCACTCACCTCTTCCGCTTTTTGAATTTGGCCTGAGGGAGGGGGATTTGAGCTGTAGGGGGCGATTTTACCCAGCGGCACCTGATGACGTCAATTCTAGGTGCTCCCAGCTCTTAAACAGGAAGCACTAAACTGCTCCTAGACTTGGTGTTTTTTTTCAGGCCTCCCTCTAATTTACTGCAGAGGTTTAAAAATTCAACAAATGGGGACCTTGCTTATTTTTTGATCCTTGGGGAGGGTCCTGCTTACCCCCCACCAGACTTCAGAATGGCAGATCAAGCAGGGGACTCCTCGCAACTCCCTGCCCCTCTATAATCTTCTATGGGAGAATCTGCTGCAGATAAACATCCTTCCATCAACCTGATTGATCCAATTTCATCTGAGAATCTGTTAGCTGATCAGTCTGGAAAGAAAGGGTCCAGCTCTGCTCCGGTAGGTCCTTCTTTATTTAGGGGCACGCATTGCAGTTTTAAGGGCTACAGTGTGTTATATTCCTGTGATTAGAAGTTTATATAGGACCCTTACGGCCTCCTACTCCTTTTGTATTTTAGACCAGACCCTCTAAGGAAGTATCCAAGACTAAAACTGACTCCAAGTCTAAGGATAAAAGTAGGAGATGCCTGATATGTGAAATCAAACTACTAGATTCCTATAGGAAGCCTCTTTGCAAGCCCTGTATGCGAGTAAGGAATGTCAGCCCAGCATGATGGATATGATAAAATTTCTGAAGGATCCTATTTCTTCTTCCTTTGAGAATTTTAGGACCCCATGGGACTCGGCTGGATGTAAATAATTTGTTGGGCTTCCCCTAGACACCCCCTATTTTCTAGCGGGCAGGAGTCAGAGGTCTCTGATACCCCCCTTTCTGAGGGGATGAGAGCCCTTCCTCCTCTTCCGAGGAGGGCCCTTGTTCAGGTTCTGATTCAGCTCCACCAGTAAAATGTATTTTCCCTCCAGAAGATTTGCCATATCTCCTGCATATGGTTCATCTTTTTTGGGGCATTGAGAATAGAAGTTGCACCACAAAGTCTAAACAGGATGGGTTCTATTCTGTTTTTGTTCCTGATACCCCTATGACCTTCCCCATTCATAACTCGGTTAAGGCAGCTATCTTTAATAAGTGGAAGGGTTAAAGACCAGGGGCTTTTAAAAGGTGTTATCTGTTTTTTGAGAAAGACTTGCATATTTGGGATAAATGCCCCAAACTCGATGCCCCTTTTTCTAAGGTCTCCAAGGGGGTGGACTTGGCCTTTGAGAACTTAAAAATCCTTTAGACAAAAATTAGATACCCTTTTAAAGAAGGCATGCCAGGCTGAATCTTGTACTCTTAAACCGATGCTAGCTTCTACTTGTGTTGCAGGAATCTTATTTTTTTCAGTGGCCTCTATTCTGTCTGGTGCCGTGACAGAATTGGTGAGCTTTTTTGGCTCGGCCCATGGCCCTCACTAATTCAGTGCGTAGAACTTTGTGGCTGCATACCTGGTCAGGGGCTACAGGTTCAAAGATACGCCTGTTTGCCATGTTCTTTAACGGGAAATTCCTCTTTTGTCCCAAATTATAGAGAGAATGAGAATTAGAGTCAGTCCTCCTTATAGACGGCCCTTTCTTATCAAGGACTCATTTAGGGGGCCCCTTTTACGTCTAGGAGAGGCAAGTTTAGAGGATACACTTTGTTTGGTACTCAACAATCAGTCCCTAAGAGGCAATGACGCTGGGTCCTTAATAGCTGCCCAATTAAAACCGTTTCACATTTGGTGGAAGAGACTGTTGGATTGCCGCTTTATTTCCAGATGGATAAGAGAAAGTTTCTCCATGGAATTCATGCACGTCCCTCTCAGAAACTTTGTTACTCCTCTTCCAGGGGAGGAAAGACTGGCCATTTGCAGCCTAGATTCAATGTTAGATATGAGAGTGACTGTCCCCGTTCCCTGTCAACAATGGGGAAGGCTTCTACTCGAGTATTTTTATGGTAAAGGCGGCCTCTGGTGGATTGGCAGGTACCAATGAGCTTGTTAGCTCAAGCCTTTTTGAGATTCGCAGTAAAGTTGGGGGACCAAATTTTACACTTCCAATTTGTATGCCTACCCTTTGGGCTGGTGTTGGCTCCGAGAACCTTTTACCAAAGTTCTAGCGGAACCCCTGGCTGGGTTAAGGCAAAGAGGAGTCAGGATCATAGCTTACCAAGGTGACCATCTCCTTTTTGCCCCAGATCAGGAGAAGTTCCTCCAGGATCTAGAATCGGCAAAGGATTTCTGCGATCCTATTTTGCTGCCGCAGTCGAAGATGACTATCCCTCAGGAAGCCATTCAGTCTCTGTACTCCAGTCTGTGAATTTCTGTTTGTCAAGCTATGAGGGTATTGGGGTATATGGCCTTGTCCTTCTCCGCTGTAAGATTGAGTCAGCTACACTCAAGGACCCTACAGCTGCTTATTCTAAACTCTTGAGACTCTCAGGAGTCCATAGACAGGATAATCGAAGTTCCAGATTTAGTGAAAGAATCTCAGAGTTTGTGGCAAGACAAGCACAGGTTTGTCAGTGGCCTATCTTGGTCGGACCCCAAAGAAAAGGTAGTGATGATTGACACCTCTTCATCCTTTGCTGTGAAGGGGGCATTGCTAGCCATTTTACCTCACCTGAAAGATTGTCACGTAGAAATCCGACCAGACAATGTGACTACAATGGCATATCTGAATCGTCAGGGAAGAACAAGGTCATCCATCCTGCAACAAGCAGCAAATTAAATTTTAATCTCGGCAGAAGATCACGGACTGCAAGACAAAGGTGTGGCTCCTCCCGGCCTATATACTTCTGGCAGTATTCCCACAATCCAGTTACTTGAAAAGCAGTGGAACCTTCCGCCAACTAATTACTATATCTTTTGTTGGAGACAAAAGGGGAGACAAGAAACTCCTCTCTCCGTTTAGCTTTCTTTTTTTCTGATGCTGATCAACTATTTACAACTCTACTAATACTAATCATCCAAGGAATGGATATAGTAACCTAGCAGACAGGGAGGGTCTGGCGCCCTAAAGTAATAATGGAAGCGAAAGCAATTCTACAGGTAAATATTAGAGTTGTGTATTTTCTCTTCCATTTTGCTTCAGGTCGTCAGAAGAATTCAGTAATGATTGGAACCATCAAAGGCAGTACCCTTACTTACAGTTCCCTTATATGATGAGTAAGTCATTCCAAAACAAAACATCTAATATACTACTGTCTGTAATACCTTTCTACCAAAAGTGCCAAGGCTCCGACATCTACCTTAGAAAATTTGGTAAACGTATAAACTGAAGACCAAGTAGCAGCCTTGCATGCTTTTTCTACTGATGCTTGATGCTGAAAAGCACAAGATGATCCAGTACCTCGTGTAGAATGAGCAGTAATCCTAACGGGAGGATCCTGCCCCTTAGAGCTTGTCTAATCCAAGTTCAAATCCCAGCCCAGCAGAAGTGGCTTATGGGGGGGGGGGGGGGCGCACATGGGTAAAAAAAGTCCTAATAAATGTGTTTTTGCCCCAAAGTAAGATCTGGTTCACTTCCTTAAGATTGTCCGATTGTTTGAATCCTGATAGGATGACCCGACAGATGGGATGTCCAATGTTTGAGAGACAATAGATTCGCTCTTAGTTCCAGGATATTTTTGGGGAGTCTGCTCTCCTACAGACGCCACTGTACCTGGACCGTTTGTGACCCCCATGTCACCCCCCCCAACCTGTTACACTGGCATCCGTGGTGACAATTTTCCATTGAACTGGAAGAAAGGATTTGCCCATCTGAAGCGGCCGAGGATTCAGCCACCAGGTTAGGGACTGCCCGGCTAAGTGTTTCATGTAAAAGGGGTGATCCAGAGTTTGTGGTTTCTGATTCCAGATCGAGAGAAATCCCATCTGCAGGGGTCTTGCGGGTAGCTGTGCAAAAGGCACCGCCTCGAAGCAAGACACCATCAGGCCCAACAGACTCATTCCTTGATGAATCGTCAGATGAGGGCAAGACAAGAGCTCCTGTACCCTGGCCTGAAGTAAAAGTCTCTTCTGTTCCGGGAAGAAACACTTTTGCCTGACACGTGTCTAATGACATTCCCAAGAAAAGAAATAACTCTTGAAGGACCAGCCGAACTCTTCTAACGTCAATAAGACTGTGTATCATGGGCCTCCTGAAAATTCAACTCCTCACCAAATTCAACTGCTAAACCTACCTTCCCCTTTCCCAGCTGCTAACTGAAACCCTCACCAAACCCCCCTTTCCCAGCTGCCAACCCACTCACCAGCACAGCACAGACAACTCCAGTCTCTAAAAGGCGAGATCTGGCAGATCAAATTGAATCTGAGGATGTCTGGCCCCTAACTCGATCTTGTACCCTGAGAATACGACTTGTATCCAAAGATCTGTTACATGGAGCCACCAAATGTGAGCAAAATGCAGAAGCTGTGGTGGGGGGGCATACCTTCAAGGAAAAGCCTCCTTCAAAGCCCTCTCAGGCATGATCTGCCAGAAACCTCTTGCCTTATTTTGATATCCAAACTGGTTGTGATAAACTGGGAGCATGACTTTTGTTACCATCCCGAACGAGTCTTAGAATCCAGCAATAGAAAGAGCATGAGGTGCCACCAGATCTATGCGATTATCCGCTGGATCCTTTGGAGAAGCACCATCAGAGGATGGCATAACGGAAGTCTTAGAAAAAACTGAAACTGGACCACAGGAGGGCGGGACCATAAATCAATCTGATCTGGAGGAAAAGGGTACTTTGTCGCTAGTACTCTAGGAATGGGCGGAAGACTATCCGGCTTCTGTCATTCCTTTTGAATCAGATTGGATTAATGTGATTGCACCGGAAAAAAACTGCCTTGGCTTTCTGGCTTAAATAAATCCCTCTTCTTTTTGGTGGCTTCTGGAACTAAAATATCCAAAATCTCCAGAATGGAAGCAATCAAACTATCCATCAGAGGACTCTGAATCTGAGTCCCTATTGGATTATTTCTCCCCCCCCCCCCCCCCAGGATAATTCTTTCTGGGAGGCTATGGCAGCAAAAATATCCTCTTCAGAATCAGAGGAAATGAAATGCTTCCTTTTTCTGTAAAGCCTTCCTAGGAGCCGGTGATTCTGGACGACTCTCTAGGCGGCCAACCTATCCGCAATCTCCTGGAGGACCAACTATACTCCCGAGGCTGGGCTACCGAGGGGTGAACCACACCAATATATTGCTTCCCCCTTTTTCCCCACAATCTAAAAGAAAAAAAACAAAAAAAAAAATGTGATAAAACACAATATTAAGACAGAGAAGCGCCAAGCGTCAGCCTTCACAGCCAACCTACAAAGCTGAAGACGCTGCAAACCTTTTTTTTTCAAATTCCTTCCTACTCTATACCCTTGGGCCCTCAGCATGAGCAACAGGTCATACCACATTGATCTCTCACCATAACAGAACATTCTCAAGTATCCTATAGCTGTGGCACAACATTCTCTTACCATCTCAACCATGACCCAGAAAATGGCCCCTTTCTAAACTACTGGGGAGAGTCATATCTGTGCTTTCTTTTTAAAAAAAGTTCCAGCAAAGCTAAGGTATAGGCAACTGAGACCTCCTGGCAAGGAAACTACTTGAAAAGTTGCACCACTGGCTAGAATGAGCTGCTCTCCCACCAATCATGTTCACGGATCACAGGAACCTAGGATAGATTAGCTCTGCCAAATGATTAAAGCCTCGTCCAGCTAGACAGGCTTGGTTTTTCTGCTTGTTTTAATTTTGTTATCTTTCATCCTGAAGCTCATGGCCCATTTCCACAGAATTATTAGCAAACATATAATCGCTAAAGCAAAACCAATTAAGCTTTGCATTGAAATGCCTGCTGCGATCAGTGAGAATTCACTCCTTGGTCTGGCATTGTATGGTTTTGGCTGACAAAATATTCTTTGTCACTTTAATATTGGTGTGTGAAAACCGAAATTAAAAGGCAAATAAGACTATACAAACACCTTGAATGCAATCTTAATTACGATGTCTTAACGAATATTTGCCAAAAAAAAAAGAGTCTTGATGCAAGTAGTTGGCTTGCATACGAGTCAATTAATCTTTTTGTGAAAATGGGCCTTTGCAAAAACACAATTCTGTGAGTACTCGCCAGTAGAATTGTTTTTTCTGGGAATCCATTCCAGACCCTCCTTACACTTGGGATTACCTCCTTGCCGATTGGATGTGACTACTTATGGGCCCCTCCCGACCCCATAAGTAGCAGCTGCCTCCTAACCTAGATCAGTACTTAAAAAGCAGTAAGACAAATCAGAGGCAGGCCGGGAGGCCCTAAATAGGAGTCCATGTTACTTCACACCGAACTCCGCCAGAAATACTCTCAAAACATAAATCTCTTTTCTTTTTTCTCTTTTTTTTTTTAATGCCAATGAAAATAATAAGTGGACTAAACACCATCAAAAAAGCATCAAAAGATAGATCATGACCCAAAACGGGTGGGCCGGATGGTCTGGAATGGATTCCTAGAAAAAACGATTCTACAGGTGAGTACTCACAGAATTGCGTTTTTTCTTCCAATCCATTCCAGACCCTCCTTACACTTGGGGTCTCCAAATGCAGTGCCATCTATGGGTGGGATCCCCAGCGCAGAACAGCAGGTAGTTTATTTCACTACCGCCTGAAGAATCTTTCAACCAACCACAGCGTCAGCTAAGACCCCAACATCTACCCTGTAGAATTTGGTAAATGTATGAACCGAAGACCAGGTGGCAGCTTTGCAAACCTGTTCCACCGAAGCCTGATGCTGAAAAGCCCAGGAAGCACCAATGGCCCTAGTGGAATGGGCCGTGAACCGAAAAGGGGGTTCCTTCCCCATGGCTGAGTAGGCTCTTTCTACTGCCTGCCTAATCCACTTACTAACAGTGGCTTTAGCTGGTGGAAGCCCCTTCCTCGGCCCTTCCGATATAACAAAAAGAAAATCCGTCTTGTGAAAGGAATCTGTAACTGCCATGTAATATCTTATGGCTCTGACTACATCTAAAGAATGAAGCGCCCTTTCCTTAGCATTGGCTGGAACTCGGCATAAAGAAGGTAGAATTACCTGCTGATTAAGGTGAAAAGGAGAGACAACCTTAGATAAAAAATCAGGCTTAAACCGAAAAACTACCTTGTCTCTGTGTAACTCAAGGTGACTTCATACATAAGGCCGCTAATTCAGAAACTCGCCGCACAGAGGCGATTGCCACCAAAAATATCACCTTAAGCGTCAAAATGCTCAATGGCGCGTCAATTATAGGTTCAAAGGGAGCACCCTGAAGAGCCGACAATACAAGATTCAAGTCCCACACCGGTAAAATAGACTTGTGCGGTGGTCGGACATGAGTGACTCCCTGAAAAAAAGTCTATCGCTAGCAATAGGCTCATTAAGACTTCTGGAAGAAAAATAGATAAGGCCGACACATGCCCTTTTAGGGTGCTTAATTGTAGGCCCATTTCTAAGCCACCTTGTAGAAATTCTAAAATTCTAGAAATTGAATACTTTCTGCATGAAAAATTCCTAGTCTCACACCAGGATATAAACGCCCGCCAGACCCTGTAGTATATCATGGAAGACGACTTCTTCCGGGCCTGAATCATGGTATGAATAACCTTAGCCGATAAACCTCTCTCTGCTAAGATCAAGGTCTCAATAGCCAGGCCGTCAAAACCAGCATCTGTAAATTCTGGTGCTGAAGCGCCCCCTGCGTGAGAAGATCTGGCTTGTCTGGTAGGCGCCAATGGTCTATCGACATCCTTGTTACGTCTGAAAACTTCTCCTTGGCCAGCGAGGAGCCACCAGAATGGTTGGTACCCCCTCCTGAGCTATGTTTCTTAGTACACGGCTCAGGAGCGGGGGAAAAACTTACAGAAGCTTCAACCTTACCCAAGAGACTGACAGGGCAACTGTTGCAATGGCCAGAGGGTCCCTTGACAGGGACATGAATTTCGTCCGCTTGTGATTGTGCCTGGATGCAAAGAGATCCACCTCCGGACAACCCCAGCGAAAGCAAAGAGCTTGAAAGATCTTCTGACTGAGGGACCATTCTCCTCGACGCAGCGCCTTCCTGCTCAAAGCGTCTGCCTTCTGGTTTTCTACCCCCGGGATGTAAACTGCCGAGATGCAGGGAACATTCTCCTCTGCCCAAATCAGAATCTGGCTTACCTCTTACCCCCCTGATGATTGATATAGGCTACTGCCGTCCGATTGTCTGACTGGACTTGGACAGCCTGTCCCTTTAAACTGGGGGTCAGATACTGAAGCACTAGCTGGATTGCTCTTAATTCCAAAATATTTATGGGAAGCTGATTCTCCTTCGGCCCCCACTGTCCCTGGATCTTCTGGGTCTGCCAGATACCTCCCCAGCGTGTGAGACTGGCATCCGTGGCAACGATCTGCCACTGCGGTGTCAGAAAAGACCTGCTTACAGACAGCTGTAGAGGGTCCATCCACCGCAGGAGAGATTGCCTGGCCCAGGGTGTCAGAACAAAGACTTGATCCAACGACTGCGGGACTCGATCCCATCTTGCCAACAAATTTAACTGAAGAGGCCTCATGTGAAACTGGGCAAAAAGCACGGCCTCGAAGCAGGCCACCATAAGGCCTACTAGTTTCATCCCTAGCCGAATGGTCGGCTGCCGGCAGGCCAGTAAGGACTCTATTTGATTCTGAATTAACAGAGCCTTCTGCCCTGACAAACACCTTGACCTGAACTGTGTCTGTAGTGACCTGGACTAATCCAGTCGGTATCTGGAAGTCTGTCACTATATGTTTGGTCACTTACATACCGTAAACCCATGATCTTTCATATTTGTGTTTTTGTGTATTCCCTGAGCACATGTGCAGATATAGGCCATAAGCCTAATGTGGTCTTATCACATTCTCCATTTTATTTCCATGTGTATGCATATTGTCTAGCATAACACCATCTTGTGGACAGAAAGCTAATTACTTGTTTCATTCACACTAATGTTAACATTTTCCCTGTGTATGACTGTACATGTCATCAGCATTCACATGGTTAAGCTGTGGGAGTGAGTCTAATGAATCAGGTGACCTCCTAGAGCCACTCAAGCCCCCTGGATTGTTCTGGAAAGGGGGCAGACACACTTCGGTGTGTGGAGGGAGAAGACACACTTCGAGGTCTGTCCAGTCAGTCAGTCACAGGCCTGATCCTTTATTGGAAAACCCTAAACAAGGTATGCAGCATATCTTCCAGCCTGTTTATCACCTGTTCACCCAGGTTAGCAGGGATTATATACGTGCCTTCTCACTACAGTCTGTGGGACAATACTGATATATAAAATAGCCCATAGCGAGCTGCCTTGGAAATTGGGGGTCATCCCGCCAGCAGCGCAAAAGTTTTCTACGTATCCTCTACAAGCACGTACCCTGTCTGATAGGGACTCCAGTCACTGGGTGCAGACATTCAAGTCAAGCAAGTATATTCATTACAACCCTGTCATTCGAGGCCTCTGAAAAACTCCATCCATCTGCTTCAGAAGACCACTCACCACCAGCTACACCATTTACCACCACTGTCATCTGGATTTCCTGTGTCCTGCCAATAAAGAGCAACGGTTACCCCCGAGACTGGGCGTCTGGAGTACTCATTGCTACAGGTACCTACGTGGGGGCGGGTAATCGGGACACACACTTCTGTGGATGCCACCTGGGATTGGGCCCATTACATCCCTCGGCCAGAGTGAAATGCCACCGCGTGACACCTTAAAGGGCTAGTAACACCTAACAACCCCAGGTCACCACAGAAGGTTGGCGTCACGAACAGGATGAGTCTATGTGCCGTCTAAAGAGACTTTCCTTATATTGCTGTGGAACTACATGTCCCATAAAGTCATAAATAGTACTTCTGACGAAGTGAGGGTGCTGTCCTCTTTGAATGAGAGACTATCGCTTTGAATCTGTGTGGTGTGAATTACATGCATCTTCTGGTGTGGATTCAAGTTGCCATTGTTGTGGATTACAGTTATTGCTGCTGCTATGCATCTTCTATTGTGGACTGCAAACGTTACCTATACTTGTGTGGAGCAAAGGATTGTGCTATTTTGTTAGTGTGTGATCATCTACTGCCATTTTACATTGTGCTGCTACCAGAAGAGCACACAAGAGGTTAATTGTGTCCATCCAGCTTCTCTGCACTGTAGCTCCGCCTATTGCAGTGTGTTCAGGTCCTCCTCTCTGCCTCTCTACAAAGTGGAACCTTTTTGTGTTGTCCTTGTGCTAGAGGAGAAGGATTTTTTAGTTGCACCTGATAGAGTTGCTGGGCGCTGCCATCTTGAACAGAGTACCAGACCCTCAGCACTATCACCATTGCAGTGCTCATCTCTACTGTTCTCCTATCATGCAGTCTGCAGCTCCAGTTATTCTCTTCAGCCTGTTTATTCCTGCATTTTCTACTGATTGCTGCAGTAAGCGCCTGTTATTCCCAGCTATACAGATAAGTGCAACTCTTCATTTTCATCAGTGTTACATAAAGGAAAGGAAGTTGTATATTCAGAGGCTGTGTTTTTGCATAAAATAATTTTTCTTAATGCAACAGTAGTCATATTTTTCTTAAAGAGACAGTACACCCATTTTTTTTTTGAAAAACAAAAATGTCTACATCTTCTCAAAGTGGCCCTAGCAGCCCTGCATCATCATCTGCCTGTGTCCCTGCACCTCAGATTACAGCTGCTGCACCAGTTCCAGCCCCTGTTATAGCAACAGGAGTGCCTTTTTTCATAGGAACCTCCAATCTACCAAGTTACAGAGGGGATCCTCATACCCTTGGTGCATTTAAAGAAAAGATATTGCGTACTCTTGAACTTGTGTCACTTTCTCCCAATCAGCAGGTCCAGCTTCTCCTAGGTCAACTTGATGGTCCTGCTGCAGAGGAAGTCCGTTCCTGGCCATCTACAGAAAAGACCAGCGTTGACCAGATTCTTAGTCATCTCAGGAGAGAATTTGAAGTCCAATCACCAACTGAGGTTCGTCTTAAATTTTATGACAGACGTCAGAGACCTGGGGAAAACCTGAGAGAATATGCCCTAGCTCTGCAGTCTGCATACAGATCTTTGTGCCAAGTAGACACCCTCGACCCTGTTGCTGCCGAGAGCATGATTACTGATAGATTTATAGAAGGTGTTGATTCCAGGATAATGCAGAGCCAACTCCGCATGCTAGCAGCCCAGAACCCAAATATGACCTTTCTAGACTTTAAGACTTTGGCCCTGCGTGTAGTGGGAACTGACTCACCCTGTTATACTTCTGCCACTTATCCTCCAGACCTGGCTGGTGGAGCTTATATTGCATCCCCACTACCTCCTGTTTTGCCTATACAGGCCACTCAGACTGTCCAGCCTACCCCTGTTACTACACCTACTACTACTGAGGTACTTGCCCAGGTTGTTGACTCTCTGTGTCAAGCTTTAAAAGAGTTAAAGGGTCAGCCCTCATCCCGTGAGTCATCTTCTTCCAGGACATTGTCTCCAGAACCTGGTTCTAACCGCCCAAGACCTGATAGGCCCCCTCCTGAAAGGTCTCCACGACATGAACCTCCTTATTGTACTTACTGTGAACGTCCTGGGCATTACAAATACCAATGCTACCAGTTAAACGGGCCACTCCCGAGGCCAAGGGCCGCCCCTCGGGTAGTGAATCCAAGGGCCCAGAGGGACAATCGCAATGGATTTCCAAGTTCATCTCAAAATGCCCGTACATAACTATTTGTATCGATGGTGTACCATTAGAAGCCTTAGTGGACACTGGCTCACAAGTTACCACCATTGAGCGACAAGCCTTTGAAAAGTATTGGGACACTGACATACTAAGCCCTGTGGGTAAAGCCAAGTTACATTTAATAGCAAGTAATGGTCAACCTATTTCCCAGCTAGGCTACTGGGAACCCACCATCCGTATTGGTGATCGTCAGTTACCAGGTCAAGGTGTAGTTGTTACTGAGGCTCAGGGAGGTACAATAGCAGTAGTGCTAGGCATGAATGTTATCCGTCACGTATTTACTGAATTGCTAGCTGCCTTGCATGTCTCTCTCCCTTCTGCTTCTTCCCATTACAGACAAGCTGTTCAGCGGACCATTAAAGTGCTCTGTGCCCAGCAGAAGTTCTCAAACTATAAAGGTGAAATTTGCCGAGTCCGTATCCAGGATGTAAGACCAGTTACCTTAAGTCCAAACAGCGAAACCCTAGTCTGGTGTCGAGCTCGTCCAGGTATAGATAATTCAGATTATGAAGCTCTTCTTGACCCCATCCAGATTGAAGGACAGCCACTGGTAAAAGCTGCCAGAAGTATTGTCACCGTCTCAAACGGTAGAGTACCAGTACGACTAGTCAACCTGAGTGATGCACCTGTAGACTTGTACAAATTCAATTCAGTTGCCCAATTGTATCACCTGGACCCAGAGGACATCCTGGATGAAGAAACGCTTGCTTACCAAAAGTCTGTTAAAGCCACTCCCAAAGGCAACCACAAACCAACTACCTTCTGGTGGAATGAACTCAATGTTGGAGATGCCAACACTCCAATTGAAGATGTCAATGGTGTCATTAAAGTTGCTAAGCGACACAGTGAAGCTTTCAGCAAGCACGCTCTAGACTTTGGGAAGACTAATTTGATCCAACACAAGATCAACACAGGTGATCATCCTCCTATCAAGGAAAGACACCGGCCCATACCCCCTGCGAACTACCAGCAAGTAAAGAAGCTGATTAAGGAGATGAAAGACACCAAAGTCATTCAAGAAAGCCAAAGTCCTTGGGCTGCACCCATCGTCTTAGTGAAGAAGAAGGATGGTAACATCAGATTCTGCGTTGACTACAGAAAACTGAACAATGTCACCCACAAAGATGCCTATCCTCTTCCAAGGATTGAAGAATCCATCACTGCTCTTGGCTCAGCTGCATACTTCTCCACTCTCGACCTAACCAGCGGTTACTGGCAAGTACCCATGGCTCCTGAAGATAGAGAGAAGACAGCTTTCACTACTCCAATGGGACTCTACGAGTTCAATGGCATGCCGTTCGGGTTGTGCAACGCCCCCGCAACATTCCAGAGACTAATGGAAAGATGTCTTGGCCACATTAATTTCCAGAGCGTCCTGTTGTATCTTGACGATGTCATTGTGTACTCTCGTACATATGAAGATCACTTAAACCATCTTGCAGAAGTATTCCAAGTGCTCATTGAGCATGGTCTGAAGATCAAGCCATCAAAATGTTACCTTCTGAAGCCAAAGGTCAGTTACTTGGGTCATGTCGTCAGTGCGGAAGGAATCCAGCCTGATCCAGAAAAGATTTCTGCCGTTAAAAATTGGGACACCCCAAGAACTGTGAAGGAAGTCAGAAGTTTCCTAGGATTTGCGGGCTACTACCGCCGTTTTATACCTAACTTTGCCAAGGTAGCAGAACCACTGACAGAACTTCTACGTGGTTGTCCTAGAGAAAACTATAACAGAAGATTTCCCATTGATTGGTCTGAGAGACAAGAGACTGCCTTCCAGAAATTGAAAGACCTGTTGACTTCTCCTCCAATTCTAGCGTACCCTGACTACAGTCATCCTTTCCGTCTTTACACGGATGCCAGCTATCAAGGCTTAGGAGCTGTATTGTCACAAGTCCAAAACAACAAAGAGAGAGTCGTTGCCTATGCCAGCCGAAGTTTGAGAGGTGCCGAGAAGAACGATAGCAATTACAGTTCCTTCAAGTTAGAGCTACTAGCTCTTGTCTGGGCCGTTACCGAGAAGTTCAAGGATTACCTTGTAGCCACGCCATTCACCGTATATACGGACAACAATCCTCTCGCTCACCTTAATACTGCACGGCTAGGTGCACTTGAACAGAGGTGGGCTTCCAGATTGGCAAATTACTGCTTTGACATCAAGTACCGCAGCGGCAAAACCAACGTCAATGCAGATGTATTATCCCGGTTGCCCATAGGGGAAGAACCTCCTGAGGAAGAAGACATGTGGGAAGATGTTGAGATGCCGCCCTTCTATCAAAGGTTTGCTACGCAGAATGTCATTGCTGCTACCCAGACTGATAAAGGTCCCCAACAGCAATTTGACCCAATTCAAGATCCATCTAGATGGCAAACTCTCCAGAATGAATCTCGAGTTTTAGGTGAGATCTATGATTTCCTAACTTCTGGAAGAACACCTGTCAGACTCAGAAGACAGTATCCAGATACTGAACACAAACGCCTGTGGAGACAGCGGAAAAGGCTCTTCATACAAAAAGGCCTTATCATACGTAATACCTTGGATCCTGCTTCAGGAGAGAGAATACACCAAATCCTCATCCCCAGAAGAGATGCAAAAATTGTGCTTGACGCTTACCATGACCAATCAGGACATTTTGGCGTACATAAAACCGAAGCTACCATACGCCAGCGCTTTTACTGGATCGGAATGCGAGCAGATATTGAAAATTGGTGCAACGAATGCCCAGCTTGCAACTTGACAAAAGCCGGAAGGAAAGAGGCTAGAGCGCCATTGCATCCAATCAACTCTCACCGACCAAATGAGCTAGTTGCTCTAGACCATGTAAAGCTGGCACCTACTCGTTCAGGGTATACCTATGCCCTCACTATGGTGGATCACTACTCTAAGTGGGTCGTAGTCGTTCCAGTGAAGGATATTACCGCTCGTACTACGGCTGCCATCTTTTACCGTGAGTACATGAGACATTATGGTTGTCCTGAAGCAGTCCTAACAGATCGTGGACCTGCCTTTGAGTCACAGCTCTTCCAAGAGCTCTGCCAATTCCATGAGTGTAAGAAGCTACGTACAACAGCTTATCACCCACAAGGGAATGGACTTTGTGAGAGGATAAATCAAGTGTTTATTAACATGCTGAGAACGGCATCAGTAACCAAACAGGCAGAATGGCCACAACTACTGGATGAACTAGTGGAGATTTACAACAACACCCCTCATTGTTCGACAGGCTACTCCCCATACTATCTTATGTTTGGTCGCCCAGGTCAACTCCCTAAGGATCGTACTTTAGGAATTCAAGTTCCTGATGTAATTAATCCCTTGCCAAAGACCGATTGGGTCTCTGAACATCAACGGCGCATCCAGGAGGCGAAAGAGATAGTTGATCACAGAATGAACGAAGCTCATCGTAGGCAAGAAGAGTGTTATAACCAGAGAGCAAATGCCACACCACTGCATGTGGGAGATAAAGTATGGTTACGTAAATACCACCGTTCTGACAAACTCGATTCACTCTGGGAACAGGAACCCTACACTGTTACAAGTATCCCATACCCTGATTCAGATGTCTATGAGGTCAAGAAGCCGGGAATGGCTCCTCAAACAGTTCACAGGAATCGCATGAAACTTTGTACTAAGGAAGACCTTATGGTTATGTCTTTTCCTTCACAACCAGTCATGCCAGTCTACACACCAACTCCTGTAATTGAGACACCACCCAGACAGTCCTCTGTGGAAGAATCAATTCAGAATTCTCCATTCATAATTCCAGGCTGTTACCAATGGGTACCAGTTCCGGTTCAAGTTCCAGCTCGAGTTCCTGCTTCAATTGCTACTCCAGTTCCTGTACCAGCATCAGAAGAACTACCTCATTACCAAGTTCCAGATTCTGAAGAAACTCAAGTGCTGAGGCGTTCAGAGCGAAGCACCAAAGGAACTCCACCTGCCCGTTACAGAGATTAAAGAACTATATCCATTCCATGTGTATATACTGCTTTGCCTGTATACATATATGTCTGACTTTATTTAGTTAGCTAGTTAGCCAGTTTGCAACAGTTTAAGCCTCTAGTACCTGGTAACTACCATGCACACTGTTCCTGGTTTACTTGCTTATTTAAACAGCCTATGGACTACTAAGGACTGTGCCTTTACTCAAAAGTGCCTTTTCCCGAAGCCTTTCCATGGACAATGCCTTATTGCTGAAAGAGACTCTACAAAATTGCACAATATCTACTGTTCATATTGTTTTACACACTTTCATTGTTATTTTCAGGTGTTATTGCATTGCTTTTTATGGTATATTCTCCATGCCAGTTCACTTTTTCATTGTCATTATCTTACAGGTGCTACCCCACATATACATGTGCATTTCTAAGTTTCCTGCTCATATAGACGCCGAGGACGGCTTATTTTTAGTGAGGGTGTTTGTAGTGACCTGGACTAATCCAGTCGGTATCTGGAAGTCTGTCACTATATGTTTGGTCACTTACATACCGTAAACCCATGATCTTTCATATTTGTGTTTTTGTGTATTCCCTGAGCACATGTGCAGATATAGGCCATAAGCCTAATGTGGTCTTATCACATTCTCCATTTTATTTCCATGTGTATGCATATTGTCTAGCATAACACCATCTTGTGGACAGAAAGCTAATTACTTGTTTCATTCACACTAATGTTAACATTTTCCCTGTGTATGACTGTACATGTCATCAGCATTCACATGGTTAAGCTGTGGGAGTGAGTCTAATGAATCAGGTGACCTCCTAGAGCCACTCAAGCCCCCTGGATTGTTCTGGAAAGGGGGCAGACACACTTCGGTGTGTGGAGGGAGAAGACACACTTCGAGGTCTGTCCAGTCAGTCAGTCACAGGCCTGATCCTTTATTGGAAAACCCTAAACAAGGTATGCAGCATATCTTCCAGCCTGTTTATCACCTGTTCACCCAGGTTAGCAGGGATTATATACGTGCCTTCTCACTACAGTCTGTGGGACAATACTGATATATAAAATAGCCCATAGCGAGCTGCCTTGGAAATTGGGGGTCATCCCGCCAGCAGCGCAAAAGTTTTCTACGTATCCTCTACAAGCACGTACCCTGTCTGATAGGGACTCCAGTCACTGGGTGCAGACATTCAAGTCAAGCAAGTATATTCATTACAACCCTGTCATTCGAGGCCTCTGAAAAACTCCATCCATCTGCTTCAGAAGACCACTCACCACCAGCTACACCATTTACCACCACTGTCATCTGGATTTCCTGTGTCCTGCCAATAAAGAGCAACGGTTACCCCCGAGACTGGGCGTCTGGAGTACTCATTGCTACAGGTACCTACGTGGGGGCGGGTAATCGGGACACACACTTCTGTGGATGCCACCTGGGATTGGGCCCATTACATCCCTCGGCCAGAGTGAAATGCCACCGCGTGACACCTTAAAGGGCTAGTAACACCTAACAACCCCAGGTCACCACATGTCCAGAGTCATTCCTAAGAAATTCCTTACTGGTGCCGGAGTGATATGGGACTTCGGATAATTGATCACCCAGCCGAACCTTTCCAGAGTTGATAGGACCGACTGCGTATCCTTCATAATCTGCTGAGGAGACCCGGCTGAAATTAAGAGATCGTCCAAATATGGAATGATGCATATCCCCTGGCTTCTGTAAATGGCCATGAGACCTGCCAAGACCTTGGTGAATACTCTTGGAGCCGAAGATATTCCAAATGGAAGTGCCACAAACTGGAAATGCTGGCCTTCTAGGGCAAACCTCAAGAATTTCTGATGCCCTGGAAAAATCGGAACATGAAGATCATAAGATCTCCGGGCTGAATCAATGTCACCGCTGACCTCAGAGTCTCCATACGGAAATGTTTCACCCGAATATACTTGTTGAAACCCTTTAAGTCTAAAATGGGATGAATCGACCCATTCTTCTTGGGTATCGTGAACAGGTTGGAGTAAAACCCCTGACCTTCAAAAAGGGGAAATTTGTCAGGTACCCTTTCAGGAGGAAGAAGATGCTGAACAGAGGCTCTCAGGGCATCTGCCTTTGACTGGTCCCGGGATGCCCCTGACCAAAGGAACCTTGCGGCCAGTCTGGCTGCAAACTCGATCTTGTAGCCTGATGACACCACCTCTTGGATCCAAAGATCCGCCACGTGGCGTCTCTAGATAGGAGCAAAATACAAGAGCCGTCCCCCCACCCGCTCGGGTGAGGGCGCCCCCTCATGCTGGAGTGGGCTTGGCTGGAGGTTTGGGCCTACTCCTCCAGGCCCCTCCTGCCCTATTACGACCTCTGCCTCTGCCCCAAAAATCTTTACGGGAGCAAGCACGGAAGGCACCTCTGCCACTCCGAAAGGGCCGATATGATGAAGGCCTCTGAAAAGGCAGAGTCGCCCTCTTCCTCTGAGGAAGCTTGCCATCCTTGGCCATACGGTCCAGCCGCTCTCCAAAGAGTCTGCTCCCTAAAAAAGGTAGATCCGTAAGAGCTTTCTTAGCAGCGGCATCCACGGACCATTGCCTTAGCCATAAGGAACGGCGCAAGGCAACAAGAAGAGCCAAAGTTCTAGCAGCTAGCCTGACCGCATCATCCATAGCAGTGATAGCAAAAGAGTTAAAGTCCAAACAAGCCTTAAAGTGGACCAACACCCAGGATTTTGACTATCCTGGGTTTTGGTCCACTTTTGGTAAAACCCCCCAGAAACCCCCAAACTCACCTCACCACGCTCCCACGGACAAGCGGCGGACAAGGCAGCGCGTCCGCCGCCGCCTCCCGCGCGCCCCTCTGACAGTGCGCGCGCCCGCGCCGGCCATTCACAAACGGCCGGCGCGGGCGCGCCGCACGGCTAGAGGAGCGCGCGGGAGGCGGTGGCGGCCGCTGCCGATCAGGTGAGTTCTTTTGGGGTTTTGGGGGGGGTCCCTCACCGCGGGACATCCCGATCTCGGATGTCCCGCGGTGAGGGGGGTGATCGGCCCGGGAATCTTATAGATTCCCGGGCCGATCACCCATGGGTGACGGTCCACTTTAAAATCTTTGGACTCTTGAATAAGCCTGTGGGACTTAGCCCTGGCCAGATTTTTCTTCATCTTCTTCCTTGAAGCCAAAGATACAATAGCCGTGGCACAAACAGGGCGTAGAAAGGAACCTACCATAGCAAAAGCATGGCGGGCCAATTGATCCATCCGTCTCTCCGTGGAATCTCTTAAGGATCCCATAGTAGCCGACGGCATGATAGAAGTATTAGACAAGCCTGATACTGGAGAGTCCACCTCGGGTGGATAAGATAAGTTTAATCATATCCGCCGGAAAGGGATACCTAGCGTCTCGGATCCTGGGAACAGCCGGTAGCTTGTTAGGATTTTCCCACTCCTTTAACACCATTTTGGAAAAATGCGGCTGTTCCGGGAACACCTGCCTTTGCCTTACTGGCTGTCACGCTCGGGGTAACTCCAGCCCTCCAGATAAGCCCTCAACCCCCAATCTCCGCAGCCAGCTTCACCTGTAGGAGCCCCCGCTTGCCGGGACGCAAAATACGCCTGCCCGGGATCGGTTGCCCCCAGGACTTCTATGGCTCAAAGGATGCGAGCTTATATGTAGGAGGTCTGGAGAACCAATAGATAATGCATTGGCGGAGGAAGTCCAGAGACAGGCCAGAGGTCGACAGCAGGAAGGCAGAGATCGTAGCGGCACCAAGGATTAGGCAACTCGTAGTCAGGGTTCAAGCAGAGGTCAGCAACTGGGGTTCAGATCGAGAGTGGTCGGTTCAAGCAAGGTTGGCAACAGGGGTTCAGATCGAGAGTAGTCGGTTCCAGCAAGGTCGGCAATAGGGGTTCACATCGAGAGTAGTCGGTTCAAGCAAGGTCGGCAACAAGATCAATTACAATACACACGAGAGACTAGGTTCTAGGCGCTATCACAGGCAACAGGCAACTGAGGGAAAAACAGCTTTATAGGGACAGACATGAGAGGGAAGGTGTAGTGATTGGTGCACATAGGCTAACAGCTATGATTGGCCAGAGCATAGGGGGAGTGCTAATCCCTATCCCAGAACTGTCCCTACCTGGGCTCATAGGCCCAAACAGGAGGAGAGGGAGGAGTCCCTCCCCTGCCTGAGCACGCATGGAGCCTGACAGCTACCTCCGGCGGCCGCGCTGAGCGCAGCGCCGCCGGAGGGCATAAGAAGGCACGCGCGAGCACGAGACGGGAGGAGACAGGAACGAGGATGGAGGAGAGCGGTGCTGGCGGGTGCGCCAGCCGCCGGCGCCGAGCAGACGCTGCAGCTGGCCACCCGGGACCAGCGCCGGAACGGGGCCCAGGTAAGTGACAATTCGTGACACTACCCCCCCCTTCACGAGGGGCCTCCGGACCCTCACCAGGTTTCCCCGGATTGTCACGATGAAACTTCTTTACAAGAGCTCTGGCGTGAACATCCCTTGCTGCTACCCAGCATCTTTCCTCTGGACCGTAGCCCACCCAGTCAACCAAATACTGTAATGAATTACGCACTTTACGTGAATCTAGGATCTTATTTACTTTGTATTCTGGCTCATTATCAACCAAGATTGGCGAAGGACCAGCAGGAGGAATGTTCTTAGCTGGTTTTAACAGCGAAACATGGAAAGAATTAGGGATTTTCATAGTCGGCGGGAGTTGAACTTTAAAAGATACATTGTTCAATCTTTTGATAATGGGAAAAGGACCAATGAACTTTGGACCTAATTTACTGGAGGGTTGTCGGAGCGCAATGTTCTTAGTGGAGACCCAAACAAGATCACCAATCCGAAGAGCAGGTTCCTGAGACCTACGGCGATCTGCAAATTTCTTATACCTCAAACTAGTAGCCTTTAAAATTTCCTGAACGCGTGTCCAGATGTCCCTCCGTTCCAGAAGCCACTCCTCCAATGCCGGCAAATTGGAAGGCGACCCCGAAAGGGAAGAACCTCTAGGATTTTTCCCCAAATTACAGAAGAAAGGAGATATCTTAGTACTCTCACTAGGCGCATTATTGTAAGCGAACTCAGCAAAATCAATAAATTCCGCCCATTGATCTTGTGCATCAGAGACATAACATCTTAAGTATTGCTCCAAAGTTTGATTTGTTCTTTCAGTCTGCCCATTAGACTGGGGATGGTAAGCAGAAGAAAGAGAGATCTGAATACCCAGACGTGAACAGAAGTGTTTCCAAAAACGTGAAGTAAATTGGACACCCCAATCAGAAACTATATTAGACGGTATGCCATGGATACGGAAAATATGCAAAGTAAATAGCCGCGAGAGCTCAGGAGCCGATGGAAGTTTGGGCAAAGGAACGAAATGTGCCATCTTACTGAAACGGTCGACGACCACCCAAATCACCGTATTCCCATGTGAGAGGGGCAAATCTACAATAAAATCCATTGAAATATGAGTCCATGGTTCATTAGGAATTTCAAGTGGGACCAAGCCCCCACTAGGGGCCTTATGAACCCCTTTACTTCGCGCACAAACCGAACATGCGTCGATAAAGACAGTAACATCACGTCGCATGGTAGGCCACCATACATGGCGTCGGGCTAGCATTAACGTCTTACGACTACCCAAATGACCAGCAGTTTTAGCATCGTGAAATTCGCGTATTACATCTGAGCGCAGGTGCGGCGGAACAAACTGACACCCCAAAGGTACATCAACTGGAGATTCATTTTGAAAAGGCGCCAGGGTATTTGAGAGATCAGGAAGCAATGCCCCCACCACACATCCCGAGGGTAAGATAGGTTCACCAGTATCACCCCGATCCTTGCATTCACCAAACATGCGGGATAGAGCATCTGCTTTAGTATTTTTTACACCCGGCTTAAAGGTAATTATGAAATTAAAGCACGAGAAGAACAATGCCCAACGTGCCTGACGAGAGTTCAGTCTCTTGGCAGAACCGATGTACTCGAGATTTTTATGATCTGTATAAACAATAATAGGATGCAATGAACCCTCTAACCAGTGACGCCATTCATCAAATGCCAGTTTTACCGCTAATAATTCTCTGTTTCCTACATCATAATTTTGTTACGCAGTACTGAATTTTTGCGAAAAATAGGCGCAAGGATGTAGACGCTCAGGATGACCGGAATATTGTGACAACACTGCACCTACTTCCAACTCGGAAGCATCTACTTCTATAATAAAAGCTTTAAGAACATCCGGATGAATTAAAGGCCCGTTTTAAGGTCAGGAAAGCCTCACAGACAGGGGGAGAACAGTTAGCAGTAAAAGCCCCTTTACGCGTCAGGTTGGTGAGAGGTGCTACAATATGGGAGAAGCCCTTGATAAAACGCCGATAAAAATTCGCAAACCCGAGAAAGCGTTGCAATTCTTTCAGAGTTTTGAGTTGGACCCAATCCTGTACCGCCGAAACTTTCTCCGTATCCATTTCTAAACCCTGGCTGGAAATTACATATCCCAGGAAGGGAACAGTGGTGACCTCAAACATACATTTAGAAAGTTTCGCATATAAGTTGTTCTCTCTTAGTTTTTGCAGTACCAACTTGACATGACGTCTGTGGTCCAGTAAAGAATTCGAAAAAATGATCATCCAAGTAGATGACCACAAATCTACCGAGATACTCCCGGAATACATCGTTTACAAAATTTTGGAAGACAGCTGGTGCATTACAAAGACCAAAGGGCATGACCAGGTACTCTTAATGGCCGTCTTTCACATTGAATGCAGTTTTCCACTCATCCCCCTGCCGGATGCGAATCAAACTGTACGCCCCTCTTAAATCCAACTTGGAAAAAATTCGGGCTCCTACAACTTGATTGAACAGATCCCCAATCAAGGGTAAGGGATATCTGTTCTTAACCGTGATCTTATTCAAGGCCCGGTAATTGATACACGGTCTCAGACCGCCATCCTTTTTCTCCACGAAAAAGAACCCGGCCCCCGCAGGCGAAGTAGAGGGAGGGATAAACCTCTTTTTCAGATTCTCGGCAATGTACTCCCTCATTGCTTGCTCCTCAGGCATGTGAGATTATAGATTTTCCCCCTAGGGGCAATCATACCAGGGAGCAAGTCAATAGGGCAGTCGTAGGCCCGATGTGGAGGAAGTGTATCAGCAGAGCGTTCAGAGAACACATCGACCCAGTTCGCATACGGCTGAGGTAACCCCTGGGGTAGCACTTGAACACTTCTAAGACCCGTAGAGAAACAATGACCCTTGCAGTGATCACTCCACTTAATCAACTCCCCAGCCTGCCAATATAAGACGGGGTTGTGGAGTTGCAACCAGGGGTATCCCAAGACCACTGGAGTTTCTGGACAGTCAAAAACAAAGAATTCCAAGAACTCAGAGTGGGAGGAGCCAACATCATTAATCTAAGAGGTGGGGTCTTAGTGTTGATCGGTCCCCCCTGAATGGCCTTCCCATTAATAGCCAAAACCTGTAGAGATCTCCCAAGGGGCACTAAAGGAATTCCTAAAATGGAGATCATGCTCCTATCCAAAAAGTTACCCGCAGCACTACTGTCGATAAAGGCGGACACTGTCTGCTTAGAGGAACCCCAAAACAGGTCTATAGGTACAAGCATCTTATTTTGGCGAGAGTTGTAAACTTACCCAGATCAGCACTCTCCCCCTGATCTAGGTGTGGGAGTTTTCCGCCAGCTTCCCCTTGTTCGGACAGGACCCAGCAAAATGTCCCGAGTTTCCGCAATACAGGCATAACCCCATGGATCGCCTACGCTGCTTTTCACCCCGAGATAGGCGGGTTCTTCCCAGCTGCATGGGTTCCTCCTGAGAGGATGATGGTGTGCTTTCCCCATGGGCAACCGGGGAGTTAGGGTTCTGGAAGGATCTGAGGGACGTGGGAGCCCTGGCTCTCTCCCTAGCCCTCTCCCTAAGACGTCGGTCGATTTTAATGGAGACCTGCATCAATTGATCCAAGTCCGCCGGTGGGGGGAAATTTACCAACGCATCCTTGATGCCTTCCGACAGCCCCACCCGGAATTGGCTGCACAGAGCGGGGTCATTCCACCTAGATTCTACGGCCCAGCGGCGGAATTCCGCACTGTAATCCTCGACCGAGTTCCGCCCTTGCTTTAAGGCCCGAAGCCTATTCTCCACCGTGGATTGCTGATCAGGGTCAGCATATAAGATGCCCATGGCAATGAAGAAGGCCGTGACGGAATGTAGGGCAGCATCATTAGGAGGCAGACTAAAGGCCCAGGACTGAGGATCTCCTTTAAGTAGAGAAATAACTAGGCCCACACGCTGGGTCCCGGTGCCTGAAGAGACGGGTCTCAATTTGAAATACAGTTCGCAGGCATTCTTGAAATTAGAAAATTTGGTACGTTCCCCAAAAAATTTCTCAGGTAGCGGAATCTTTTGTTCTGAGATGTGAGGTGGTACAGAGGAAGCAGGTGATTGACGGGATTCCAGAGTGGCCACTCTTTGAGCGAGTTGGTTAATAACCGTGGCCATAGCCTGCACCTGCTGTGCCAGGTCATCCATCTTTTGAGGCCTGTGATAATGTCACGCTCGGGGTAACTCCAGCCCTCCAGATAAGCCCTCAACCCCCAATCTCCGCAGCCAGCTTCACCTGTAGGAGCCCCCGCTTGCCGGGACGCAAAATACGCCTGCCCGGGATCGGTTGCCCCCAGGACTTCTATGGCTCAAAGGATGCGAGCTTATATGTAGGAGGTCTGGAGAACCAATAGATAATGCATTGGCGGAGGAAGTCCAGAGACAGGCCAGAGGTCGACAGCAGGAAGGCAGAGATCGTAGCGGCACCAAGGATTAGGCAACTCGTAGTCAGGGTTCAAGCAGAGGTCAGCAACTGGGGTTCAGATCGAGAGTGGTCGGTTCAAGCAAGGTTGGCAACAGGGGTTCAGATCGAGAGTAGTCGGTTCCAGCAAGGTCGGCAACAGGGGTTCACATCAAGAGTAGTCGGTTCAAGCAAGGTCGGCAACAAGATCAATTACAATACACACGACAAACTAGGTTCTAGGCGCTATCACAGGCAACAGGCAACTGAGGGAAAAACAGCTTTATAGGGACAGACATGAGAGGGAAGGTGTAGTGATTGGTGCACATAGGATACCAGCTATGATTGGCCAGAGCATAGGGGGAGTGCTAATCCCTATCCCAGAACTGTCCCTACCTGGGCTCATAGGCCCAAACAGGAGGAGAGGGAGGAGTCCCTCCCCTGCCTGAGCGCGCATGGAGCCTGACAGCTACCTCCGGTGGCCGCGCTGAGCGCAGCGCCGCCGGAGGGCATAAGAAGAACGGGAGAAGACAGGAATGAGGACGGAGGAGAGCGGTGCTGGCGGGCGCCGAGCAGACGCTGCAGCTGCAGCCGGCCGCCCGGGACCAGCGCCGGAACGGGGCCCAGGTAAGTGACAATTCGTGACACTGGCTTAAACAGGTCGTCCTACCCTCTTTTTGCCACCTCAGGAGTGGTAATATTCAAAGTTTCAAAAACTGATGAAAGTAAACACTCTGTTTCGTCTGAGAAGGGGATCCTCATCAGAAGAGAATAAAATAGAATTACTATCCTCCTCACCAGAGCGTAACTCGCCCTCTGAGAGCTGCTCGTCTATATACTCTTCCTCCTCCTCAGACCCAAAAGAGGTGAATAAATCTCTTTCCTCAGAAACAGGCTCCAAATGCCTCCTCTTATAGGTGGCTTTCCTAGAAATGACCAAGGATAACTGTCTCTCTAGGTTATCCAATCTGTGCGCCACCTCCGCCTGCACCACACTGCCTTCCCCCTCTCCGGGGAATGAAAGAGATGGCTGAGCCGTCGCGCTCCCTCCAGCAATAGCTGGGCTAGAAACCTGAGCCGCTGCTCTATTATGGTCTAAACCAATTCTTATGGCGCAAGCGGAACAAACCGTGCTGAAACTACCCAGGGGATCCTGCTTACATAAGGGGCAGAGCACGCCCTGCTCAAGTGGGATGCCCAAATCACCATCCCCTGATGCCTCCCCCATGGTGTTTTTTTTTTTTAATTTGGCAAAAAGACCTAAGGCCCCAAGCCTAAACCAATCTCAAAGGGACTGGGAGGAACCACAACCCTTTTTATCCTTCTTCCAAATATCTAAAAAATAAAACAGGAGAAAAAATCCTATTAAAAAAAAGTAATTTCCCCCCTTTTATGCATAATTCTTTAACCCTTTAAGTGCCAGCCTACCTGGCGTTTTTGTCACCCTTTGTTGCCAGACCATTTTGCACTATTTTGCGCTCCCCATGTTCAAATGTGATTTTTGAAGGGATTTCCAGGGATTTCCCAGGAAAATGATATATTGTTTTTTTCAGCAGAGTCTGGGCTTTAACATGAAATGTCTTGTTTGTCATTTTTTAGGTGTATTCTCAATATTTTTGGGTGAAATATGTGCAAAAAAAAAAAAAAAAAAAGAAATTTTTACATATTGTAGTTTTTTTTGTAATAAAAAATGTAAGTTTGTCAATGAAATCTTATTGCGTGTGAAATCCCAATTTCTCCCGGTTACAGCGGTACCACATATGTATTGGTAGACACCCTTTCCTGCCCAGGAGACTCCCCCAAACTGAAACAGCGCTTTAGGGGATTTTCAGATAAAATACAACTGTGCTACGCAATATGCGCACCTTGCAGTTTTTCCAGAAAAACAACCCTTTACATTTGAAATACCCCCAACAAACTATATATTCTCTGGAAGTACACACCTCAAGCTTTCTAGGCGTACCAGGCTTGTTGATGTGGCCATAGTTTTCTGGAAGTAATCCCTCAATGGATTCTTTGGTTGCAAAGAGTTTCCCTAAAAAAAGGATAAAAAAGCAGAATCAAAGCCACATTTTCCTAAAAAAACTATATACAAACAAGAAAAAACAAGTTTAATCTGAAAACGCAACATCCCCCGAACAGAACAATACCCAACATGCATAGCTACTGTCAAGTGAAGAGTTGCCGAACACCCCAAAGTAAAGCATGTGCGTAACGGTAATTTTACTTGAAAATTTCAGCTCTGCAGACAAAGTGCGCACCTTGCGATTTTTCAACCAAAACAACCCTTGACATTTGGAATATCCCCCATAAACCATATATTCCCTGAAAGTACACACGTTAAGCTTTCTAAGGGTACCCAGCTTGTTGTAGTGGGCTCATCTTTCTGGAAGTAATCCCTCAAAGAATTCTTTGTTTGCGCAGGGTTTCCCTAAAAAATTTATAAAAAAGCTGAATAAAAAACACCTTTTCCTAAAATATAAATATGCAAACCAGAAAAAACAAGCTAAGTCTGAAAGCGCAAGGTCCCCCGAACAGAACAATACCCAACATGCATAGGTACTATTAACCCTTTTAATTGCCAGCCTACTTGAGATTTTGTCACCCTCTGTTTACAGGCCATTTTTCCCCATTTTGCGTCATGTTTTGCGCCATGTTTTGCACCATTTTTGCTGGAACTTTCAGGAAAATTATATATATATTTTTTTGCAGCAGAGTTTAGGCTTTAACATGAAATGTCTTGTTTGTAAATTTTTTTTTTTTTTTTACAATATTATTAAGTAAAAATAATAAATAAATAAATAAAAAATTTTTTTAAAAAATTGACTCCTTTATTTTAAATAAAAAATGTATTTTATTAAGGAAAATCATATTGCATGTGAAAGCCCCATTTCTACCGATTAGAACGGTACCACATATTTATCGGTAGCCCCCTGTTCCTGCCCAGGAGACCCCCCTAACTGAAACAAGTATTTTATAACATTCACAAAAAAAATACAACTACCATCCACACTACAAACGGTTAAATCGAGAAAAAAAATGACATAGGGTCCCCCCTCGCAGGGGAGGGAGACCCCATTTTTTTTTTTAAGGGTTAAAAACCCTTAAAAATCAAAAAAAAAATTGACGTGGGGTCCCCCTTACCCAAAGTAACCAGCCCGGGACCAGCTATGGGGGCTTGTAGGCACAGAGTGGGGGGGCCAGCTTATGTGGCCCCCCCACCCTGCAGCCTACGAGCCCACATAGCCCATGTGGGCCCGGGCTCTTCTGCCCCCCCCTGGCCTTTGGGGAGGCAGGTAATGGGGGTGCCGGGGGTTAATGGCAAGCCACCCGCTAGCGCAGGTGGCTTGCCATCCCCCCAGCCTTGTGAACTGGTATAGGGGTCATGGACCCCTTACCAGTTCACAAGGGGTTAAATGTAAATAATCACACAGACACAAGCAGAGAAAAAATATTTTATTAATTTTTATTTTTTTTTACACTGTACTCACCTCCCATCCATCCTGGAGCACTCTGTCCCTCGGCGATCACTGGCTTCTGCTCACTTGCTAGAAGCCTTTTATAGCTGCTGGATGACAGAACACAAAGGGTTAATCAAAAAAAAAAATGACATAGGGTCCCCCCTCCCAGGGGGGGGGACCCCATTTTTTTTTTGATTTTTAAGGGTTAAAAACCCTTAAAGAAAAAAAAATAAAAATTGACGTGGGGTCCCCCTTACCCAAAGTAACCAGCCCGGGACCAGCTTTTGGGGCTTGTAGGCACAGAGTGGGGGGGCCAGCTTTTGTGGCCCCCCCACCCTGCAGCCTACGAGCCCACATAGCCCATGTGGGCCCGGGCTCTTCTGCCCCCCCCTGGCCTTTGGGGAGGCAGGTAATGGGGGTGCCAGGGGTTAATGGCAAGCCACCCGCTAGCGCAGGTGGCTTCCCATCCCCCCAGCCTTGTGAACTGGTATAGGGGTCATGGACCCCTTACCAGTTCACAAGGGGTTAATAGTAAAAAAATCACACAGACAAAAAAAATCTTTATTTTTCTTATTTTACACTATACTCACCTCCGATCCGACGTCCCTCGCCGCTGTCTGTCCCGCGCCGCTGTCACTGACAGATGCCGGTGGTGATCGGCGCAGGGCGGGTGACAGGCGAGGGGGCTCCGATCGGAGCCTCCTCACCTGACACCCGCCCTGCTCCGATCACCACCGGCATCTGACAGATGCCGGAGCTCGGAGGGGGTATAGGAGGAGCGGAGGAGCGGGATGACGTCATCCCGCTCCTCCCACAATGGGCGGAGCTAAGCGGCGGCGGCCATCGCCGCCATTACAAGAGGTGAGGACCCGAAAGAGGGTCCTCACCTGAAGACTGCGCAGCCCAGGGGGGGGATCGGACCCCCCCCTGGTGAAGAGGAGACCCGGACAGAAGGCTCGGGCGCGGAGGTGAGTAAATTACACTTTGTTTTTTTTTTTTTTTACAGCGCCGATGTCAGCGCTGGAAACGGGGGGGGGGGGGGCGGCTGGTTTCGGGCCCTCCCCTGAAGACGGAGGACGACGGGGGGGCGATCGGATGCCCCCCCCAGGAAGAGGGGACCCCAAGCTTCACGGGGATACCGGAGGTAAGTGGTTTTTTTTTCTATTCTTTAACTGTTTGGGGGAAATGCCAGGCACGTAGTTTCTACGTGCTTGGCACTTAACGGTAGGAGAAGCAACCACATAGAAACTACGTGCTTGGCATTTAAAGGGTTAAACTCTTGGAAATATGACCAATAAATATTAAACAGTAAACATAATAAAACATTAAATAACAATCAAGATAATAGTAATAATAATAGTAATAGTAATAATAATAATAGTAATAATAATAATATCGACGTCCACTCACCCCAGCAGCTCTTCACACAACAGCCTATGCAAAGAAACAAGAAAGTGATGTCTATACACTTAATGTATTAAGCTGCTTAAAGTGGACCAACACCCAGGATTTTGACTATCCTGGGTCTTGGTCCACTTCGGTGGGGCACCCCCGACCGCTGTGTGAAACCCCCCCCCGATCACCCGAAAAACCCACCTCTCCCCGCGCCGACGGACAAGCAATCTGACAGTCCCGGACAAGCGGCTCCTCCTCCGCCGCCGCCTCCCGCGCGTCCCTCTTGACGCGCGCGCGCCCGCCATTCACAGATGGCCGGGGCGCGAGGGAGGCGGCCGGCCGCCGCCGAAGATAAGGTAAGGGGGTTTGGGGTGTTTGGGGGGGGGTTTCACCCCGCGGGACATCCGAGATCGGGAGGGAGGTGATCACCCGTGGGTGTTGGTCCACTTTAAGAATAAAACCAGTTGGCTATTTTAACCTGATCCTGAATAATAAAATACAGGCAGCGGGCCGCAATGGCCGCCTCGGCCGCAATGCTGCAGCAGCCCCTACACTCAGACCCACTTGGGTCCCCCGGAAAAGACCAACGGCCCGCAACGGCCGCCAACCCAGAGGAACTGCCGCCCGCAACCGCATGCTGCAGCGGCCGCATCTCCACCAGCAAGAGAGCCCCTAGGCTCAGAAAACCTTGGGTTCCCAGGAAGACCAGCGGCCTGGCCTGCAATGGCCGCCACCGCATGCTGCTGCGGCCGTATGTGCCCAGCAAGAGAGCCCCTAGGCTCATAATAACATGGGTCCCCAAAACACTGCAGCAGCCGCACTGCTCCGGCCGAGGCTGCTGTGCATCTACCTGGAATTCTGCAGGGGGGCCTTGGATACAAACTCACTCCAGCCGGAAAGAGACACACTGAGAAAAAAAACGCCTTGTGGTTCCGTACATAAGCTTCACCCCCTGCGTGACGTCAGACCACACCCCTTAAGGGCACCCTTTTTTTTTTGAAAATTTAGGAAAAAAAACTAACCTAAACAGGATGGGTTTAAATAAAAAATACAATTCTGTGAAGTACTCACCGGTAGAATTGATATTATTTGTATACAGTACGTCCTGCTCCAGATATAATACTTACACTTGGGTTATCCTCCGCCAGATGGCGCTGCACTGCAGAGACATGGAAAAACAGGCTCCTCCCGGCCCTTCAAATACCCAGGGACCTCCCACAAATCCCCAGCATTGAAAAGCAGTGAACAAGAAGCCGGGAGAATTAAACCACCCAGACAACTGGTAGCGACAACAATGATAACAATCACCATACAGGGGATCCAGAATAATGCAAAACCAGGGTGGGGTGGAGCAGGACGTACTGTATACTAATAATATCAATTCTACAGGTGAGTACTTCACAGAATTGTATTATTCTTAGTATACAGTATGTCCTGCTCCAGATATAATACCTACACTTGGGACATCCAATAGTGTCCATAAAGTAGGCTGGGATCCCCCAACAAAAGGTGACAACAGGCAGTTTAAACTACTGCCGCTTGCAAAACCTTGCGGCCAAAAACAGCATCAGCTGAGGCCCTAACATCAACCTTGTAAAACTTTGAAAAGGTATGAACAGAAGACCAAGTAGCAGCCTTGCAAACTTGTTCAACAGAAGCCTGGTACTGGAAGGCCCAAGAGGCACCAATAGCACGAGTAGAATGAGCAGTAAGGCGGAAGGGAGGATTCTTCCCCTTAGCAGAATAGGCCTGAATCACAGCCTGACGAATCCATTTGCTAATAGTAGACTTGGCAGGAGCCAAACCCTTCCTAGGACCAGAAGGGACCACAAAAAGAGCATCAGTCTTCCTGAAAGCCACAGTGACTACCAGGTAATACTTCAGACACCTGATCACATCCAATGAATGCAAAACCCTTTCCTTAGCGTTGCTAGGATTAGGGCACAATGAAGGAAGAACAATATCCTGATTCAAATGAAAGGCAGACACCACCTTTGGCAGAAAATCTGGCTTAAAGCGGAACACCACCTTGTCCTGGTGTCTCTCGTAGTATGGGGGCTGAATAGACAGAGCCGCCAGCTCAGACACGCGCCTGACCGAAGTAATAGCCACCAGAAAAACAACTTTGAGGGTAAGTACAGCCAGAGCAGCATCCTGAATAGGCTCAAAGGGAGCACCCTGTAAGGCAGACAAAACCAGGTTCAAGTCCCAAACAGGGACCGTAGGCTTACGTGGGGGACGCACGTGAGTGACCCCTGAAAGAAGGTCTTAACCAAGGGATGCTGTGCAAAAGACTTCTGAAAGAAGACAGACAGGGCAGAAACCTGACCCTTCAGAGTACTGAGTTTTAAACCCAACTCCAATCCATGTTGTAAAAACTCCAGAATTCTAGGGATTAAGAATTCCCTGCAGGGGAGAGACCTAGACTCCCACCAGTCAATGTAGGAACGCCATACCCTATAATAGATGGCAGAAGAAGTTTTCTTTCTAGCCTGTACCATGGTATCCACCACCGAGGCAGACAAGCCTTTCTCCATCAAGATGGAGGTTTCAGCAGCCAGGCCGTCAAAGCCAGGAGTTTGTAAACTGGGATGGCGTAAGGAGCCGTGAATGAGTAGATCTGGCTCCTCTGGCAGGACGTACTGGTCTACTGCCATTTGTACCACGTCTGCGAACCACAATCTTCTTGGCCACCTCGGGGCCACCAGAATCACTGGCACCCTTTCCAGGGCAATCTTGCGCAGAACCCTGCCCAGCAGGGGGAACGGGGGAAAAGCATACAGGAGCCAGAATTTCTTCCATGACAGTGACAGAGCATCCGTGGCCAAGGCCAGAGGATCCTGAGACAGGGAGACAAAGGCCGGGAGCTTGTGATTGTGATGGGATGCAAACAGAGCCACATCCGGTAGGCCCCACCGGTAACACAGGGAATGGAATACCCTGTTGCAGAGGGACCACTCCCCCTGACGGGAAGTCCCCCTGCTCAGAGAGTCTGCTACAAGATTCTCTATCCCCGGGATATAAACAGCCGAGATGCATTGAACATTGGCCTCCGCCCATGTCAGAATCCGCGACACTTCCTGGAGGGCACCCTTGCTCCGGGTCCCTCCCTGATGGTTGATGTAGGCAACCGCTGTCCTGTTGTCTGAGCGCACCTGCACAGACAGGAGGGGGCTAGAAAGGACCTGCCCTTTAGCAAGTTCTTGTGGTCCAGCCACCATGAGAGGGACCTTCTGACCAATAGGGGAAGCACACAAACCCCGTCCAAGGACGCGGGGTCCTTGTTCCATACTGATAGGAGGTGAAGCTGCAGAGGCCTCGAATGGAACTGAGCAAAGGGCACCGCCTCGAAGCTCGCCACCATCAGGCCCACCAGCAGCATTCCCTGTCTGAGGGAGAGCTGGGGGCACGAGAGCAGGGACCGCACCTGCACAGTCAGAGCTTCCACCTTCTGTTGGGGAAGGAATATTCGTGACTGAACCGTATCCAGAATCATCCCCAGGAATGGGGTCACCGGTGAAGGGGACAGGGAGGACTTGGGATGATTGATCACCCAGCCGAAGGACTCCAAAGGTGGACACCACCAGCTGAGTGTCCAGCTCCGCCTGCTGTAGAGGCCGTGAGGCGATGAGGATGTCGTCCAGGTAGGGCAGCACTCGAATACCCCCTGACCTTAGCAAGGACATCCCCCCCGCAAATACCTTGGTAAACACTCTGGGAACTGAAGTGAGGCCAAACGGTAGAGCCACAAATTGGTAGTGTTGATCTTTCAACTCGAATCTGAGAAACCTTTGATGCCCTGGGAACACAGGGATGTGAAGGTAAGCATCTTTGATGTCCACAGACATCATAAAATCCCCTGGTCGCAGAGAGACAACGGTCGAGCGCAGGGTTTCCATGCGAAAACGCTTGTTCTTGACAAATTTGTTGAGGATCTTTAAATCCAGAATGGGCCTGACTGACCCATCTCTTTTGGGTACTGTGAAAAGGTTGGAGTAGAACCCTTCTCCCAATTCTCTCAAAGGAACTTTGCAAATAACTCCCAGCTCCAGAAGTCCTTGTACTGCCTGGAGGATCCGGGACCTGACAAATCTCGAGGGGAGCCGCACAGCAAACTCTATCTTGTAGCCGGAGGTAACTAACTCCTGAATCCACCGGTCTGCCGTCCCCCCACCCTGGCGGGCAAAAGCGCCCCATCATGCCTGAGGGGTCTTGGGAGGGGCTTTGGGTTTGGTCCCCCAGGAGGAGCCAGGGCGTCGCCCCCTGCTCCTATGCCAGGAGTCTGTGCGAGCCCCCGAGAAGGACACCCCTTTTCCCTGCTTAGCGCCTCTGTAGGGGGCTGAAAGGGGGCCCTGGCTGCGAAAGGGCCGAGGCTGCCGCCTGCGCTGTGGTAACTTACCTCCTTTAGCAAAGAGATCTAGGCGGTCCCCAAACAGGCCTAGTCCTTTGAATGGGAGCCCAGTAAGGGCTTTCTTAGCAGCATTGTCGGCCGCCCACTGTCGCAGTCATACCGCGTGGCGTATAGCCACCGCCAAGGCAGAAGATCTGGCACGCAGCCTAATAGCATCATCCGATGCAGACAGGATAAAGTTCACAAATACATCACAGTTAGACAGTGCATTAATAGTATCAGCAGGTAACTCATCTGGGCCGTCAAGTGCATTCCTGACCATGGCCCTAAGTGCCACGGCAGTAATGGCCAGAGCGCAGACCAGGCGCAGTGCCGCCCCTCCAAACGCAAAGGCATGGCACGCCAATTGGTCAATGCGCCGGTCCTCAGAATCCCGCAGCATAGTAGTGTTGGGGGAGTGCATAATAGAGGTGTTAGACAGCCCTAGATTAGGAGCATTGACCTTGGGGGGCGATGACCAGCACTTGACCATGTCAGCAGGAAATGGATACTTCCTGTCCAGACTCTTAGGGATCCCGGGAAGTCTACTGGGATGTTCCCACTCCTTAAGCACGAGGTTATTGAAATGGGTCTGCTCAGGAAATTCCAATCGAGCCTTAGCAGTATGGAATAGCTCACCCCTTTGCCTGGGAGTCGCAACAGGGGGAGAGATGGACAAAACCTCAAAAATCTAAAGCAATAGTTTATCAGTATCATCCGGGGTCCAGTGATCAGAACCAGAATCGTCATGACCCCTAGACTTCTCATCAGATGACTGAGTCAGAGAGCAGCTCCCCTTCGTCCGAAAGGGTATGGTCATATAGATGCGTAAACTCATCAGACTCCGTAGGGAAAGGAGCAGAGTCAGGGATTATGTGCCGCTTTTTTGCGGTGGCCTTACGCGCTAGAGTACTAGCAAGCAATTTTTCAACGCTGGCCAGTCTAGTAGCCACATCAGGATGAGAATCCCCGCTTGTATTGGGGGTTAGACTCAGGCTTGGGGGGGTAGGTGAAGTGAGGCGAGGTGCAGACCCAGCCCCAGAAGGGGCGGGAAGTACCATTAGCACCTGCTGTGCACAAGGGACGCAGACCCGAGCATTGTCACCGTTGATAGGCGAGACCCCACAAGCTACACACAGCCGGGCTTGTCCCGAGGGAACCCCGTTCACAATATCCTGGGATGCCTCCATATGGTGATTAATGGGCACAATAGGCCAGTAGGGATTGATGCTATAAGCTACCCTGGATGCCCCAAAGACCCGCAGGGAAGTGGGAGTAATTATACTAAGTCCAACTGGCAATTACACCGGGCCAGGAGGAGCCACTGGATTCGACCATCTGAAGGACATAATGGGAATAGGGATGTCAGAGCCATGCGCAGTAAGCAAGACAAATGAAAATCGCCCGCGAGGGCACTTACAGATCGAGGGAGGAGGAGGACCGTTACCACGCGCGCGTGATAAGCATCGAAATGGCGTCAAGCGGACCTCGAAGAGCGGGCTGTGACACGGAGCGCGCCAAGCCAGGTCTCCGCCCCCCCAAAGAGCGCGAAGCTCTGAAGACAGTAATCAGCGCAGACAGTAAAGTGAATGACACACTACCGAAGTAAAACGACAACGTATACCAATGAAGACGCCGCAGCGTCTGAGTCGCCGCCCGTCCAATAAGGGCAAGATAATAGAGTGGCGGCGGCCGATAGACAATAAAGACAGCGCAGCTCTGACACCAGGTGTACGAGTCAAGGACAATACTAAGGCCTTAATGTGTACTGAATACACAGACCACCACACACACCCCCCCCTTTCTTTCCCCCCGAGCTACGGGGGGGAACGAGGGAGAATGGCGATCCTTTGAACAGGGTCCACTGCTACACGGGGTATGGGGCAATAGTGCGGGAGGGGCATCCACAAGAGGCTCACCATCAGCCTAAACCGCCTACCCTTTGGTGGGGGACTGTGGAGGAGCATGGCTCCATAAACACACGTAGTGCTGCCTACCTTCACCCGACCAGCGCAGCCCAGGCTGGGAGGCACATCACGAAGAGGATGGGTGGGAGTAGTCCAACAGGGCCGCAGGCTTTAAAGTGGACCAACACCCAGGATTTTGACTATCCTGGGTATTGGTCCACCCCGATCGGGGTGCCCCGCTGTGTGAAACCCCCCAGAAAGCCCCCAAAACTCACCTCTCCCCGCTCCCACGTGGCCGCGCCGTCCAATCGGCGCCGACGGACAAGCTGATTGACAGCAACGTACAAGCAGCTTGCCCGTCGGCGCCTTATAGATTCCCGGGCCGATCACCTCAGGGTGTTGGTCCACTTTAATAGCCCCGCTCACCTGCGAGAGAGTGACACATCATGTCTTCAGCACTGCAGAGAAATCTGGGGATTTGTGGGAGGTCCCTGGGCATTTGAAGGGCCGGGAGGAGCCTGTTTTTCCATGTCTCTGCAGTGCAGCGCCATCTTCCGGAGGATAACCCAAGTGTAAGTATTATATCTGGAGCAGAACGTACTGTATACTAAGAATATAAAAACGTTCCTCAGCAGGTACACCAGATAGAAGCCTGCAGCCCAGAGCGCAAGAGCTCTGTAAGCGCCCCAAGACCCTGGCGCTTCCACCTTACCTCACAAACCCCAAACAGCCAGACGCTGTGGGAGGCACAATTGGGTCTAGGGGATCCGTGGAAATAAGGCTACGCAGGAAGCCGGCAGGGTGCATTCCCCCGCTTGCTGCCAATCTCAGAGCGAATTTCCTGAACAACCTTCACAGTCACTTGCAACTGGAAGAAAGAAACTGATCTAGGTTAGGAGGCAGCTGCTACTTATGGGGCCGGGAGGGGCCACGCCTTTTTTGTCTTGCAGTCACATCCAATCGGCAAGGAGGTAATCCCAAGTGTAAGGAGGGTCTGGAATGGATTGGAAGAAAAACAGGACATCTGCCTTTGTGTTTCTAGTTTCCTTGCAGCTCAAAGGGCCAAGTATTTGCTACCTTTACAATATAATACCAGTAGGAGTAGGATAAGTAATTTGTCCATCTATAATTTGAAGGTTCTCAAAGAAGTTCACAACTCCTTGTCAGGTCATTTAGTTATTGGAAAAACCATGCAGTTACTGCCACGTCTGGTGGTTGTGTATTAAGGTGGACGTGCTGCATACATGGATTCCTAAAAAGTGTGTGCTCAGGCTTGTGTTCCCCAAGATACTGCTGTAAGGTTCACACCCCAAACAATCAAACTGAGTGCCCAACATCAAGGAGGGGTGTATCTAAAGGACCCATAATGTGGGGCCATTTGTGAGAACACCCGGGGAGGGACAAAGTGTGGTACCTGGTGAACCTAGCTGAAAGCTCGGGCCCTATTGCCATTCTTAACACTGCTGATCTGAGCTCCATAGCCAGCAGGTAATAACCAGAGTGTGGGTGTGTGTTCTATGATGGCACTTCACACCTAACTCAGCTGCTGACACACAACCCTCACCTAATCCTCCCCCAGCTGCCAACCCGAACCACTCGCCTAACACCCCCCCCCCCCCCTTGCTAGCTGCTAACCCAAATCCCCATCTAATTCCCCACAACTCTCCACTAATGCCTCCCCAGCTGCCAACCTGAACCGCTTACACAACACCCCCTTTCCAGTCACAGACCCAAACCCCTCACCTAACCTCAGCTTATGAGCCACAACTCTTCCCCAACTGACCACTCAAATGTTTTGCCTGGCAGCCGGCACAGATATCCAGAGTGTTTGTGTACGATGACAGTATCCCTCACCTAATTCAACTGCTAAACCACAACCCTGACCTAACCTTCCCCTTTCCCAGCTGCTAACTGAAACCCTCACCAAACCCCCCTTTCCCAGCTGCCAACCCGCTCACCTAACCACTCTTCCAGAGCTGCTGGCTCGAACTCCTCACCTGTACCCACCTTCCCAGCTACGGACCCGAATCCCCACCTAACCCCCCTTCCCCAGCTGCCTACCCGAACCTCTCACCTATCCCCTTTCCTCTGCTGCCAACCCAAACCCCTCACCAAGCTGCTGCCAAGCTGCTAATCCAAACCACTTTACCTAACACCAATTATACGCTGTAGGAAAGTGTGCAGGGAGCTATTAAAGTAGGTCAGACCCCCTAACAGACCTACTATTAAGTAGGTCAGACCCCTCCCACCACTTAGAGGAAAAGTCTTTTTTGTATTTGTTTGTATTATTTGCATAAGTATTCCTTTAACTATGGTTCAAACTTTCCTGACTGGAATATGCACTCAGTAATATAATCTTTATTATATCTGCAGCAGAATAGAGTAATGCCTCCCACAAAAGCCCCACTAGCAACAAGAGACAACAGATTAAAATACCAGTTTGCATTTATTCTCTCATTGTACATAGGCTTTATTTTTATTTATACATTCGAAAAGTCATGAGTGAAGACTTTAACCCTTTATAGGCAGTCAGGCGGAGAACACAATACAAAAACAGACGAACAAAATTTACCCTACAGTTAGAAGCTTTATTTCTGTAAATTAATTTTAAAAGGCAAAGGTGTAGGACACAAGCTGAAGGTCTCATGATAAAGCTAGTCTGAATCTTTGCTGTATAAAGCATGAAGAAGAACATTCAGTAGACAAAGCACAGACAGGTGGGATCGGCAAATAGGTAAATCCATCTATCAAAATGCTGGTGTATAATGTGTGCATTAATTAGCAATAGTACAGGGAGGCCTTGATTAGGGAAGCAGAAAAAATCTTTACAGAATAGGCTGGTTACTCCTTTCCAATAGGATAGCAACTTATCCAGTGGTACACCGAGATGGAAGACACAAGCGACTTGGGTGAAATTGTACCTGTGTGGTTGTGCCTTGTAAATGATAAAACTACAAAACCCCCTACTACAAAGCTTATACTACTTTTCACATCAAATAAAAGAGAAACTGTTGCCCTTGTGCTGTGGTTTGGACACAGTCGTAGTAGTACATAAGCCCAAAACCGCTGTTGCCAACCTTATTTAATGGTATGCATGGTGTAGTTGGCAAGCGGTGCATATAAAAACTGGCAGCAATAGGAAAGTCTTTTAACCTTTAAAGCGGCACAAAACTCTTGCAGCATGGTTCTGGAGATGCGGCCAGCCAGCTGGTTCAGGTCACTCGGAACTCTTAATAATCAGCCAACCGGCAAACTCAAAAGTGCCTAGTGGGTGTGGCTTCGGCATTGGACATTTTTTTGTAAATCAGACCAGGGGTCAGAGAAAGGAGTTTTGTTTCACTTTAAAACCTGGCATGTGATTTTGGCACATATCCTGCTGACATATCAATGACAAGCAAATTGCTGCACAGCTACATGGTGTCAAACCTATGTCTAATGCCCCTATTTTCCCCTCATCTTAAAGTGACTCTAAAAATTTCCAGTCTTAGGCTCCATTAAAATATGAAAAACAGCTGGTTGTTTGTGTCTCAAAGAACAGTAGTGACGAGGTATTTTTTTTTTTGGGGGGGTGGGGGCATTTCTATTCAAGAGTTAATCTTATACAGAGTAGATAAATTGAAGCAGTCCTTTATATATTATAGCTATATTATATACCACCACCACAGTTGGCTTCCCCAGCATTAAAGTGCCATTGCTCCAGGAGACTTTAGAATGCATCAAATAACAGACTACAACCTAGAAACTGGTCCCGATGGCAATACTGGCCCACAGGCTTCACAGCTTTGAGCTTAGCAAAGCACACACACAGGTCATAGGATAAACGTGCCATTCCAATGCAATGACTAGTGAATAGTGCAACTTGCTTGTTGATCATATTGTGCTAATGCAAGAATCACTTCACACATCAGGTATAAACACACATTTACAAGGCAACACACATCTGTGAAGTAGGACTTTTTGTCAGACAGCCCAGAATTGTAAAGTTTCAGGGAGGCCATCCAGGAAATGAATTTTCTAAGCAAAGGTAGGATAGATTAAAAGTGTCCAAAATTTCTGGAATATGGCACAGAAAGTTTCCCAGAATACCACGTGTGCTTTTTTAAATCTGCAGATAGTTAAGAAGTTTTCCAGGGTATAGACTAGAAGCGGAGAAGGGGGGGGGGGGGGCACTGTATGTACATTGAATACTTCTTAAAGATTTTTTTCCCACAACCCCAACCTGCAAAACTCTAGAAAGATGTTCAGGTGTAAACCGAATGAAACAGAATACATACATTTACAGTACAAACTGTGCAAATAGCTCTTTGCTACTGGAGGCCAACATAGCAGGTAGGACAGCAGCAGGTAGCTATTCATTTTGTTCTTTCTTGGTCTTTTCTTCCTTTAGGGCTCCTCTTATAGGATGGAGCAGCGTTGCTTCTTCCTATGTTTTCGCACTTGCAAAGCAGCTCGTGTTGCCATTTCAAACACTTCTCGCACACCATCCTTTGTCTTGGCAGAGCATTCAAGGTAACCAAAGGCATTAATTCGATTTGCCATTTCCCGTCCATCTTCTGGCTTTACTGGCTCCTAAAAAACAGAATAAAATGTAGGCATGACTCAAAGTGCTAAAAAAAATAAAAAGTGCTCATACTTAAAGCTCCATAAAACCATTGGCGGACGGCCCTGGAGTCTTTTAGGTTCCACTAGCCTGCCACTAGGGAATACTTGTCTGTGTGCCCCAGTGTGTAAAACACCCCGGGTTGCCAGTAAACTCACCTCATCGGTGGCCGCATCCCCGGTATCGCTGTAGCTGTCCGCACTCAGATTCAGATAGAAAGCCCCAAGGGCCAGCGGATAACTGTCACCCGCCACACTTGAGATCAGCCACTATAGTAACTAACTAAGAAATGGGGTAAGCAGGCCAGCCAGTGCCGCCCAACCTAGCCAGCCCACAGCACCACCATCTCCAGATGGTGGAAAGGAAAAAGGAGGAAAAGGTAAGCGAAGAAAAGAGAAGGACGTCAGATAAACCCTCAGCAGGGAGCGTGCCAGACATTTGTGAATGGCCGCTGCAGACAGGCACTCTGTAGCAGGGAATGCGTCTGCTGGTGCGCTTGGCTCCCTTCGGCTAAACTCGGCCCTTAGAGTCTTAGCCGATTTTCAAGCTTGCTGATTGGAGGAGAGCACGCGTATGTGCCATAGGACTGGGGAAAGGGGAGCTTTGCTGGGTGTCTTGGGGTCAAAGACCAAAACCCAAGATAGTCGAAATCCTGGGTTTTTGGTCCACTTTAAACTGGGTTACTGCCTAGTCAGGTGGATGGGGATAAAAAAGGGTTTTGTTCCTCTTAAAGTTTATTGGATTTCATATTTCTATATATAGATTTCATAGGTTTAGGTGTGTGTCTACTTTAAGATTTGTATAGCTCACATTACCATACCAATTTTAAAATAGCAGTGCCTTCTCATGTTTGAGTAATTATTCCTGCACCCATTACTACCCTTTTAATGGATGTGTAAAACTGAAGCTTATCTAAAATGTCAGTGTAAGAAAGATTCTGGGGAAAAACATGTCTTAGTCTCATGTTGAAAGAAGTAATTCAAATCTACAGCTTACTGGACTTACCAAAACCCACATTTTAAACTAGCATCCCCTGAATTACTCGCCCCCAAGAAGAGCCCCTTTTTGCCAATTTTCACCATTCCCACTTCAATCTAATCCCAAATAATGTCACCTGTTTAAGCTGTAAAGCCCCGCCTCCTCCATTCATTGCTACCGTTGTGTGTGGCAGTTAGGTCACAGCCTTTGACCTTCTCCTGAGAAATCCTAAAGCAGGATGAACCCGCTTTGTGAACCCCCCCTAGGGCCCCACAACGCACTTGCTCCCTGGATCCCACACCAATGTTATCAGGCAGCCGCATTACCTACATCTTTTGGCTGTAGTGCGCGCACCTCCCCCCAGCCATTCAGACAGGCTGGGGGCAGCATCCATCCTCTGCTGCGGATGCGCCCATTTTCACAGCTAATTGCCATAAACAGAGTCATTTGCCAATCTTTACATATGCAAGGCAAATGGATTTGATTGGGACGAGAGCTCTTGCATGCACAGTAGGACCATGAAGAGGTGGGCAATCTGGCGGGGGGGTTTACACACAGCAGGGCATCCCAAATCAGGATGCAAAGAGGCAAGGAACAAAACCTGGGATAGACAAACTCCCTGGTTTGTTCCGCTTTAAGGCTGCAGGCAAGTTCATGACAAGTACAAAAATTCTCAAATAGGTTCACTACCTCTTTAATAGTGGCTGGAAAAATCTCCCTATTCAAGCTTATTTTTAAGGCATCTGTTACCGTTATGCTTGTGACCATGTGGAAGCAACAATAAGACCTTTTATTTCACTTCTGGCAGTGGCCTGTGTACTCATCAGTGCTCAGGCCATTGTCTACAGCACATGTAGCACATGTATCAAACTCAAAATAATGCATCGTCTTAAATCTGTCCTGTGCAACATAATTCAGTGTCTGCATCTGTCCTGTCAAAAGTAACTCTGTGGCTATCCTGAGAAAAATAATTCAGCACCTGCATCTGTGGCTGTTCTGGGCAATATCATACTCTGTGTGTAGCCATAAAGTTGAATGGTCTTTTTGCAGTTTATTTTGTGATTATTGATAACCAGCCTTTTTCCGGCAATCAGAATCCTGATGTCCACAGGCTGGGATCTGAACTGCATCCCTACAATGGGGTTGAATATAGAGGATCAGCTGTATTAGGATGTACATAGGCTGCAATGACACGCAGATGTCAGTGTTAAGGATAACGCTGACATCCAGGTTGGGGGGGGGCGGATTATCTGAGCGGAACATAAAAAAAAAAAAAAAAAAAAAAGAAGAGGTCTGATGTTCCTCCTAAAGATGATATCAAAGGTTTACAATTTTCTCGTCTGAAGAATGTGGGCGTGGCCTCTGGAGCTGCAATGCTGCATAAAAACAACAATAATAATAGCCTCAGGGACATTGTGAGAGGGCAGACACTGTACAAGGCAATGGACTGGATACATGTACCAAGGGGGCAAGGGGGAGGGAGGGCTAGCAAAAAGAAAAAACATTGCAGGAAAGAAAGAAAATTTAACCAAGCAGTCATTACTGCCTATGCCTCCTACACACACTATTTTTTACTTTTGGGTAGACAACCTCTTAGGTGAACAGGCACTAAAGCACAGGAGAAATAGGACTGCATCACAAACCACTTAATCACAAAAATACAATTCTGTGAGTACTCACCTGTAGAATTGTTTTTACTATGCACAGCACGGCCTGTTTCATGTAGTCCTTACATCTGGGTATTCCGCTACAAGGTGGCGCAGTGTACTACAGAAGAATTGTGGCTCCTCCCAGCCCGATATAAAAACCAGAATCACCCATAGACCTCCAGTGTTGAAAAGCAGTTATACAAGAAGCCGGGGAGGTAATAAAGGTAAAAAAGGGAAAAGGAACCCTCACAACTAACTTTGGAACAAATCACCATACAAAGGAAAACCAAAGATAACGATAACAAGGGAGGGATGAAACAGACCGTGTTGTGCATAGTAAAAACAATTCTACAGGTGAGTACTCACAGAATTGTATTTTTCCTTGTGTACAGCACGGCCTGTTTCATGTAGTCCTTACATCGGGAACATCCAAAAGCAGTGTCCGTAAGGTAGGGTGGGATCCCCAAAGAGTAACAGCGGGCAGTTCAAACCACTACCGCCTGAAGTACCTTGCGGCCAAAAGCAGCATCAGCTGAGGCCTTAACATCAACCTTGTAAAACTTGGAAAAAGTATGAACAGAAGACCAAGTAGCGGCCTTAAAAACTTGTTCAACATAAGCTTGGTGCTGAAAAGCCCAAGCAGCACCAATAGCAGGAGTGGAACGAGCAGTAACCCAAAAGGGGGGGTTCCTTCCCCTTAGCAGAATAGGCCTGCTCCACCGCCCGACGAATCCACTTGCTGATAGTAGACTTGGCCGGAAGGCAAACCCTTCCTAGGTCCAGAAGGAAGAACAAAAAGAGCATCAGATTTTCTAAAAGACTTCGTAGCAACCAAATAAAACTTTAATGCCCTGACAACATCCAGAAAATGAAGGATCTGTTCCTTAGAATTAGCAGGGCTAGGACACAAGGAAGGTAAAACAATGTCCTGATTGAGATGAAAACAGACACAACCTTGGGCAGGAAATTTAAGTCTGAACACCACCTTATCCTGATGCCTCTCAAAATAAGGAGGTTTAATGGAGAGCGCCGCCAGCTCAGAAACACGCCTGACCGAAGTAATGGCCACCAAAAAGGCCACCTTAAGAGTCAGAATGGGCAACGCAGCCATGCGTATAGGTTCAAAGGGAGGACCCTGTAGAGCAGACAACACCAAATTTAAGTCCCAAACCGGTAACATAGGCTTACGTGGCAGACGCACATAAGTAACTCCCTGGAAGAAGGTCTTAACCATCCGGTGATTGGCAAAGGATCTTTGGGAAAAAATTGCCAGAGCTGACACTTGTCCCTTGAGGGTACTAAATTAAAGGCCCCAATCCAGACCATGTTGTAAAAACTCCAGGATCCTGGGGATAGAAAACACCCAACAAGGGAGAGACTTGGACTCACACCAGGCAATGTAGGCATGCCAGACCCTGTAGTAGATAAAAGACGAGGACTTCTTCCGGGCCCGAATCATGGTATCAACAGGCCGGCAACCCCTTCTCCATCAAGATGGAGGTTTCAGCAGCCAAGCCGTTAAAGCCAGCGTTTGTAAATTGGGATGGTGCAGCTGTCCCTGAGTGAGAAGATCTGGGTCCTTGGGCAAGATGTACCAATCCACTGCGAACTGCACGACGTCTGCGAACCACACACTCCTTGGCCAACAGGGGGCCACCAGAATGACTGGTACCCCCTCCTGGGCTATCTTGCGCAGCACCCGGCCCAGCAGAGGAAAGGGAGGAAACTCTGTCCAAGGAATTGCTAGCGCATATGTGGCGAAGGCCAGGGGATCCCGAGACACGGAGACAAATCCTGGAAGCTTGTGATTGTGACAGGACGCAAACAGGTCCACCTCCGGCTAACCCCAGCGACGACACAGGGACCGAAAAACCTTGTTGCTGAGAGACCATTCCCCCAGCCGAGACGTCCCCCTGCTCAGGAAGTCTGCCTCCTGGTTCTCCACCCCCGGAATGTAGTCCGCCAAGATGCAGGGAACATTCTCTTCCTCCCCAAGACATTATCAGGGACACTTCTTTGAGAGCTCGCTTGCTCCGAGTCCCTCCCTGATTGATGTAGGCAACCGCCGCCTGGTTGTCCGAGCAGGTCTGAACAGCCTGACCCTGAAGGTGAGGAGTTAACTGGGAGAGAACCAACCTGATCGCCCGCAGTTCTAGAATGTTGATGGGTGCATGGGCCTCCTGGGGGCCCCACTGACCCTTGAATTTCAGAGACTTCCAAACCCCCACCCAACCGGTCAGACGGCATCTGTGGTGACAATCTCCCAGCACGGAGGCAGAAAAGTCCTGCCCACTAGAAGATTCCTCGATTCCAACCACCACGAGCGGGACTTCCTGGCCAGAGGGGACAGAACAAATTCCTGATCCAGGGACACAGGGTCCAGATCCCAAACTGACAGAAGGTACAACTGAGGGGATCTCATGTAGAACTGAGCAAAGGGAACCGCCTCAAAGCAGGACACCATCAGTCCCACTAACTGCATCCCCTGCCGAATGGAGGGAGGATGACACAAGAGCAGGGCCCGTGCCTGCATCTGAAGGCCCTCCACCTTCTGCTGAGGGAGAAACACCTTGACCTGAGAGGTATCCAGAGTCATGCCCAGAAAGGACCTCGCCAAAGATGGAGACAGTGAAGACTTGGGATAGTTGATCACCCAGCTGAAGGACTCGAGAGTGGACGTCACCACCTGAGTATCCCTTCCGGCCTGATGAAGAGACTGAGCAACAATCAGAATGTTGTCCAGGTAAGGGAGGGTGTGAATGCCCTGATTCCTCAGAAGGGCCATTACGCCTGCAGCACCTTTGAGAACACCTGAGGGGCCGAGGTGATACCGAACGGTAAGTCCACAAATTGGTAATGCTGATCCTCCAGAGCGAACCTCAAAAATCTCTGATGACCTGGAAAGATTGGTATGTGAAGATAGGCATCCTTGATGTCCTCAGTGGTCATGAAGTCGCCCGGCCAAAGGGAACTGACAGCCGAGCGTAGCGTCTCCATGCGAAAATGCTTGAACCGGACAAACCTGTTGAGACCCTTCACGTCCAGGATGGGCCTCAGAGCACCGTCCTTTTTGGGCACCATGAATAGATTGGAATAGTACCCCTGACCCTGTTCCTGGTGAGGTACTGGACAGATGACTCCAGACTCCAACAGGCGCTGCACTGCTAGGCGCAGCCCTTGAGCTGACAGAGGATTCTGAGGTATCCGGGATCTGAGAAATCTTGGGGGTGGCCAGGCTGCAAACTCCATCTTGTAACCGGAGGATACCACCTCCTGAATCCAACAGTCAGACGCGAGGTCTCTAGACGTGAGCAAAGAGCCGAAGCCGTCCCCCCACCCGGACAGGTGAGGGCACATCCTCATGCCTGAGGGCCCTTGGGAGGGGGTTTAGGCTCGGAGCCCCATGAAAGACCGGGACGACCACGGGATCTGCCGCGGCCCCAGGAGTCTCTGCGGCTACCAAAAAGTGTGCGCCACGATCTCCCCTGGAACCATGGAAGGAGGAGGTGGAAGACCCCAAATTGGCAAAGACTGCTTCCTACGCTAAGGTAGCCTACCATCCTTGGCCAGAACATCCAGACGCTCACCAAAGAGACGAAGCCCCGTGAAGGGAAGCCCGATGCGGGACTTCTTAACCGCAGTGTCAGCTGCCCACTGGCGCAACCAGACTGGCGCATAGCCACCAAGAGGGCCGAAGCCCTACCGCTCAGCCGGACGGCATCATCCATGGCAGCCTGCACAAAGGTAACAAAATCAGAGCAAAGCAAGAGGGCCCTATAATCCTCCCTTCTCCTACCAGCCATGGCGCCATCAGCGAGACGCTTGAGCTTCTTCTTAAGGGCAATGGCCGTAATGGCTGAGGCACAAACAGGATGCAGGCCTGCCCCTACAAAGGTGAAAGCATGACAGGCCAGCTGATCCATACGCCGGTCCGCGCTGTCACGCAGTGTAGTAGTGTCAGGGGACGGCATGACCGAAGTATTAGACAGTCCTAGAACAGGAGCGTCCACCTCATTGGGACACGACCAGCGCTTGACCAGATCAGCCGAGAAGGGATACCTTCTGTCCAAACCCTTGGGCACCGTGGGCAATCTGTTAGGCCGTTCCCACTCCTTGAGCACCATATTGGAGAAATAGCCCTGCTCCGGGAATTCCAAACGTTGTTTGTCAGGGCGAAAGAGCTCCCCCTGCTTCCTCTTCGCCACCTTAGGGGGGCGATATGCAATGTCTCAAAAATGTCCGACAACAATCTATCAGTGTCATCAGGGAGCCAGGTATCCTCATCAGAGGCAGACCCCAGGTCACTGTCTTAACCTTCCTGCTGGTCCCCAGAGGAGTCTGAATCATGGAAAAGCTCCCCTTCTCTAGGGAGTCACGGCCGCCAAACACATCAAGGCCCTCATCCTCCTTGGTAAAGAGGGAAGGCGCGGCATCAAGATGCCGCTTCTTGCCAGAGGCCTTGCCCGTCACTGGAAGGGCCAGCTGCCTTTCAATGCTGGCCACGCGTAGTGCCAGATCAGATTGGGACCCCCTGCTAGTATCCCCCTCAGAGGGCTAAATGCAGGCGCGAGGGAGTAGGAGATGCCGGAGGAACCGCAGAACTCGGAAGAGAAGCACCCATCCCAGCCTGGCCCGCAATAATACCTTGGGCGCACGGCACACAAACCGCGCCACTACCACTCAAAGGGGATGCCCCGCACATGACACATAGCCGGGATTGCCCCGAAGGACCCCCGAGCATGCTATCCCCAGAAGACTCCATATGGTGATTATCACAGGCACAATAGGCCAGTATAGGGTAAGACTAATAAAAGCCACCCGGGATGCCCCACAAGGGATGCCCACAGAGGACGCAGAGGGAACACGGGGGGAGGGGAGAGGGGGAAGATAGGACTGGGAGAAACCACAATACACTGTTATCCTGCCTGAAAGACATAATAAAAAAAGACACAAGTATCCTGCATCACATGCCCCACAAGAAAAAAAAACCCAAGGGGGACTCACGGACCAAGAGCGCAGCGCGCACAGCACACACAGGCGACCGGAATACAGTCAAAGGATCCGCGGAGGGTAGATCAGGAAGGGCAGAGTCACCACCGCAGCCTGCACTGACAAGAAGCCTCCAGAACTCAGAGCACAAGCAACGCAGCATGCAGGCAAGATAGCGCCGTAAACGAGCACCGAGGGGCGCCGCTCCCACGAAGAGCACGAAAACGCACCCACGTGACCCGGTGCCAGCACCATGACAGTCTGAAGTAAAAACAGCAGAAGACGCACCGCCCGCCGCGGATCGCAGTACGCCCGTGGCGGCGGCGAGAAACAAACAGCGGGACACCATATCACAACCGGGTCTTTCGAATCAACACAGATCCCCCCTCCCCATTTTGTGCCCAAACCTCCTCTTAGCCCCCTATAATTCTTTGTATTAAAATTGTATCTGAAATTCGGTTTCGAACAGTTCACCTGCTTCATCTTTGTTAGCTCTCTTCTGGTATGTTCATCATTTCGAAGATCTTTCTTGTTACCAACTAAAATGATTGGCACATTTGGACAGAAATGCTTTACTTCTGGTGTCCATTTCTCAGGAATGTTCTCTGCAGAAAAATAATATTTGTTAGTACAAATGAAAACCGTACAAATGTTTTTAAAAAACGTACAAAGGTCTTAATATAAAGCAAAGGATTTAGCGTCACATATAGAGACATTGGTTATAGAGATAGCAGCTAGAGCCCCCCTGACCTGCTCAGTCCCTTCTCCACCTCCTCCATGATGGAAGTACACCTCACTGCATGCCTACTCTAGTCATTGCAATGGGGGCGGTGTGCAAAGGTTAAGCGCTCCCTTCATTGCATTTAATAGAGTGGGCATGCAATTTCCTTTTGGAGGAGGTGGCCATTCCTTCATGAACAGACTGGCCTTGAATGGCGGGGGGTGCTTGGTCTCAACTAACACACTGGAGCTGGGCTTAAGATCTGACAAGAGGGGGTTATACTTTTTTTTTTTTGTCTGGACAGGCGCTTTAAAGGAACACAATGGCGAAAGTGAGACATTTTAAAAATGCATATAAAACACATGGGCTAATAAGAGGATGGGTCACTTATACACGCAAACTGAATAAAACTCCACCCAAGCTTGTGGCTTATGCTCTAATGTTAGGAATAAATTCAGGGTGGATCGGTTTAGTGTATTGGGGGGCAGAGACTATGTTAGAGGCTTAAAAAGAAAAAAAAAAAAAAAAAGCCTGGCTGAATATTTCCTGATGCTGGGTGTATAAGTGACCTCTACTCCCGCCATCCAGCATATTTATATGGCTTCTTATCATTGGGCCAGTTTTCACAATAGTGCTCCTTTAAACCGGACCTTCACCATGATTTATTGAAAAGCCCAAACCCTTAAATGATTCCCCAGCATCTAAAGTTAATATATTTTAGGTTTTTAGTCACTTATTATTCTTTCCTCCACTGGGCTGCAACTCTGTTCAGGACTTTACATACTGAGGAGAGGAGAGGGCGATAAAGTACAGGGGGCGGGTTATAGCTGTGCTTTGCTCAGACACAGCAAAGCTGGGGTCAGGAAAAGGTCAACAATCCCAGAATGCAGAGCAGCATAGTCAGAAGGCACTTCCTGTTTGCAGGCTGCCTGATGTTCCATAAGCCGCAATCTTGGATGTTTAAAGGCTCATAACATCAAGTAGATCCCGGTAGGATGATTTTTAATGTGAGCAATCTGTATGTACAGGGTGTGGGAAACATATAAGATTCTTATTCAGAGTGAAGGACCGCTTTAAAGTAAATTACCAAGCATGTCCAGTAAAGAACTGAAGCAGAACAAAATGTGGTTTTGTTACCTGCCCCAGGGACATCCAGAATAGGGATTTCCCACTGAAGGACCGCTTTAAAGTAAATTACCAAGCATGTCCAGTAAAGAACTGAAGCAGAACAAAATGTGGTTTTGTTACCTGCCCCAGGGACATCCAGAATAGGTATTTCCCACTATCTGCAACCCCCCAGATCGCCCAGTACAACTTCCCTCTTCCCGTCCCAACTGTGCATGCACGGGCTCTTGCTGTGACTGTCCTTTAGAGCAGACAGCTCTGATAGGCTTCAATCAGGAGTGAGAGCAGCCTTTCTAAATGGCTGGGGAGGGAGCAAATGCACCGGCCGGGTAGGCAGGCGGATGCCGCTAGCACTCCCCATTATAAACAGAGTCAAATGCTGCATGATCTAGGCACAGCAAACGACTAATTGTAATTGGAAGAGACATGCGCCATTGGACTGGGAAAGGAGAGTGAATACCTAGGTGGTTTCACACAGCGGGGCATCCCAATTCAGGAAGCCCGAGGGGGCAGCCATGGAATCTTTTATAGATTTCAGGGGTGACCACCCTGGGTTTTGTTCTGCCTTAAGCATTAAACCATACTGCCAGCATACACAACATATTGCTTTATATGCTTTGCTAGATTTTTTTGTGATCCAAGGGTTAGGGATTTGACAAACAGATATAAAAAAAAAAAAAAAAAAAAAAAAAAAACGAATCCCACGGAGACCTAAAGGCTGAGCTGGTTTAGTTGCAACACCATCATCTCCAGTGCTGATGGTAGCTGTACACAGTGCATCTGTTACTACATATGCCATCAGCAGTGGACGCTCAGATGCACACAGAAAGCCATTTAGGAACACCCTTTTTGAGCCTGGACAGTGACTTTAAAAGCATTTTATGCTTTTATGTGACTGCACATTTTAATTACTGCTATAGTCATGTAAAACTATTTTTCGGGAGGATCGGGAGGATCCATTATTTCAGCCTTAGCTTACAGGTGCTGCACTCAGAGGTCGGAGTATTGCATAATCTATGATAATCTGTTGAAAAGTATCAGATTACTTTTAATACTCATACAGGTAAAGGATTGGAACCAGAGTCAAGAGTTACCACAAGGGAGCCTCGTCGTTTAGCAAGGCATTCATTACAGTAAAAGTTTTTTTTTTTGCTTTTTTACTTACTTATGTAACACATCCACAATTGCAGCCATTACAATATTTGACTAGAAATGAAATAGCAGCTCTGCAGGTTACTGCAGAGCTGTCCCGTGTTTACAGAATAAGATGTTCTTACCTAAACTGTCGGGGCTGTCAATTGAGAAGCACATCAGAATGACATCGGTGTCAGGGTAAGAGAGTGGGCGCAGCCTGTCGTAATCCTCCTGACCTGCTGTGTCCCAGAGAGCCAGTTCCACCTACATTAAAATAACCTAATTAGTTTGCACAGGAGGAGAGGAGGGATTATAGGGATTAGGAGAGAGCAGGAAGATGAAGAGAAAAGTGCTCAGCATTTAGCATATACAGATTGTAAAACTGGCACAAATACCAATGAGGGCTTTTTACTACAATTGCTTCCTGCAGAGCAGCATGTAATAAACAATCAACAATGAACAACAATGTGCAAAAGATTTCATTATGTGCGTGTAGGCCCATTGCTTTAGGGTCTATCTGTATCGTTGTAGTCCCCTGCACAGGCCCCAAAACACCTTACTAGGAATCCAGTGGCATTCCCTCTGGGCATAGCTATATTGGCAATGCCACAAAGAGCAACAACCCCTGTTCTCTGCTCATGCCCCCCCCCCCCCCCCCGATTCTCTTGAATGGGTGGCTGGCACATGCACAGAGCAGACGAGGATTCTCTGTGCGGCCTCCCCTCAAGGCACAGATCCCAGCTCTGGATTCCATGCAGGTTATGGGATTTTTTTTGTAACCCCCTCATCCTGCCTCAGCACCAGGACAGGATTTTACATAAATATGGACTTTAAATTACCTTAAAAAGGACAGTCAAAGAGCAAAAAAAAAAAACAAAGCAAGAAATTAGTGTACCCCCTGTAAATTTCCTTTCTCGTCCTCTTCCATTCTGGGGGCCCCACCGGTAGCAACGTGGGGGTTTATCTCAGCTGTAGGCGGGGAATGCAAGATAGAAAAATAAAAAAACTCATAACTCCTCAAGAGTCAGATCCAGTTGGACGAGTGCGCTTACCTGGACCCATGTGCGCTCCCCTCATTTAGAACAATCCCATGCAATCGGCTTAGGAACCGACGCCAGGCATCTCACAGGGGTCCCTCGAAATGCTGCAGTTGGTGAGGGGCTGGGAGATGAAGCCCCCACCCAGCACTGTAACTAAAGAAAAAAAAGCCAGAAATCTTCACAGTCCCTTTCAACTGCAAAAAAAGAACCGATGAGATCCTGCCACAGCCCGCCCTATATATACCGGGAGGAGATGTTTTTTTCTCCTATCTTGCAGTCCCTGCTTACGGCTGAGATTAACTCACACATTGCTACTGGTGGTGCTCCGTAATGGAAGAGATGAGAAACTCCATACTCCTTTTCTCTCTCACAGTTGATCTGTCCAACCCCCAGCAGTCAGGGTCACAGGATATAGTCCCACACCATGAAGTTCTGCTTTGCATTCACCAACGAGGTCCTGGATAGACGGGCGGACACCACCCTCAGTCAATCACACTTAGTGCATTTACTGCAAAAGCAAGACCGATCAGCTGCAGGAGCTAAAGGACTCCCCTGCTTAGCGGCAGGCACCTGACCCCATGCCATAGTAAATCCTGCTGCAGTGACTGACCGAATAAGTGCGACAGCTTGAAAAATGCAGAGGTGCTGCCCAGGCATTCATTTAAAACCTTAGTGCCAGGATAGTGGTAGAAGGGGGTAGGTGTAAAGGATTATTACAGGTTTGTCTACATGAACAACTACGAGGGCTCCAACTCTGGCTACTATATTTTTAGGCTTGTAGAAAAAAAAAAAAAAAAAAAAAAAAGTGGTACGCATTAAAGGAGAACTATCGCAAAAAATAGCCCAATGATAAAAATTCATATAAATATGCTGGATGGCGGGTGGAGAGGTAACTTCCAGCATCAGGAAATATCAAGCCAGGCTTGTTTTTTAATTTTAAATGGTAGAAATCATGGGTGATATGCTCTGTCACCCCTTACACTAAACCTGTCGCCCCTGAATTTTGTTCCTACCAGGAGAAGAAAACCACAAGCTTGGTGGGAGTTTTATTTAGTTCGGATGAAAAGTGACCCCTCCTCATTAGCCGAGGTGTTTATATGGATTTTTAATTTCACACAATTTCACGATAGTGCTCCTGTAGCATTTTTTCTAAAGTGTTCCTAATGGTGTAAGCAGGCAAATCAAGCATTGAAGCACACACTAACAGAATCACTTGGATGGGTCAGACCTCACCTGCTTTCCATCGACTTCAATATCCGCTATGTAGTTTTCAAAGACAGTCGGCACGTAGACCTCAGGAAACTGATCCTTGCTGAAAACTATAAGTAGACAGGTCTTGCCACAGGCTCCATCTCCAACTATTACTAACTTCTTCCGAATTGCTGCCATAGCTGAGAAGTGAACAACAATTTGTGATCAAATTATTCTAGCAACTTGAAATTCTAGTCACATACACATGTGCGTTTACATTACATTTAGACCAGTAAAGCCAAACAACGAATTAAATAAGACCTATGGTCTCTGAGAAGTCTGTCCCTATCACATACCAAAAGCTCAATTCTCAGTAATACTTCTGATGGGGGACCGAAAAACTGCAAGACTGCAGCAACAGACACCTTCTCCAGGCACTGCCTTCCAGTGTATGCTGTGGTTTCTGTCCCCCTGTAGGAGGAAGACTACAGGGAGTAAGTGTGCACCCATCTCCTTATTGTGGATAAAAAAAAAACAAACAAACCTGGTGTTGGGCTACACTTGGCAATGCCCTAAATTGCCCTTGGTTTAAAAAGCCTTAATTACTGAGAGAGATTAAAGTTTAACCCTTTAAAGTGGACCAAAACCCAGCTGGATTGGCCCGGGAATCCGGGCTGATCCATTCTCTCCCCACGGGGCATCCAAAATCGGGATGCCTCACTGTGTGAAACCCCCTAGGACGCCCGCTACACTTACCTCAATACCTATCCAACGGCGCATGCCTGGGCCGCATCTGGCGCTTCTCTCTAGCAGGGCGCGTGCCCACGCAGGTGCGCTCCCTGTTAGAGGGAAGCGTGAGATGCGGCCGCCAGCGCGCTCAGAGCTGCAGAGCTAAGATGCTGCTAAGATGTGCATAGCTCAGGGGCGCCAAGCGCACTGATTGGACGAGCAGCCGCGCATGCGCCGTAGGACCGCGGTGAGGCGAGTTGATCTGGGCGATCTGGGGGGTTTCACATAGTGGGGCAGCACCGATTAGGGTGCCCCAGGGGAGTGGGCCAAAACAAAGGATAGTCAAATCCTGGGTTTTGGTCCACTTCAAGTGCCAGCCTACCTAGATATTTTGTCACCCTCTGTTGCCAGACCATTTTTCAATATTTTGCACTTTACATGTTCAACTGATTTTTTAAGAAATTTCCCCCAAAATACATTGTTTTTTTCAGCAGGGTCTGGGCTTTAATATGAAATGTCTTGTTTGGCCTTGTTTTAGTGTATTCTCAATATTTTTGGGTAAAATACATTTGGTAAAAAAAAAATAAATAAATAAAATAAAGTTAAAAATCTATTTTTTACAATTTGTAGCTTTTTTGTGATAAAAATACAATTCTGTGAAACTCGCCTGTAGAATTGTTTTGTATCCATCCAGTCCGTCCCGATATCTTACGATTGGGTGTTCGCCCCTAGGGGGCGCTGACTGCAAGATCAAAAGCTGTAGCTCCTCCCAGCTGCCCCTCTATCATTCCCCAGTGGTTTAAAAGCATTACTCAATAAAAGAGGGCAGGCCGGGAAGCCTAAGAAAAAGAAGCCACGTTACCTCACAGCTTCAGCTTGTACTATCTCTAATGTAAAAACCAGAAGAACTAGTGTCCTATGAACAAAAATGGTGGATCACCATAACAGGCATACAGGACATAATGAACACAAGGGCGGGGTGGGACGGCGTGGACTGGATGAATACAAAAACAATTCTACAGGTGAGTTTCACAGAATTGTATTTTTCTCTTCCATCCAGTCCAGGCCGTCCCGATATCTTACGATTGGGACATCCAAAAGCAGTGTCCATATGGGCGGGATCCCCAGTGCGGAACAGCATGTAGTTCATTTCACTACCGCCTGAAGCACTTTTCGGCCCAAAACAGTGTCAGCTGAAGCCCTGACACCTTGTAAAACTTTGTAAAAGTATGAACAGAAGACCAAGTTACGGCCTTACAAACTTGTTCCACCGATGCCTGATGCCGAAAAGCCCAAGAGGCACCAATAGCTCTGGTAGAATGAGCTGTGATCCGTAAAGGGGGTTCCTTCCCCCTGGCAGAATATGCTTGTACCACCGCCTGTCTGATCCACTTACTGAGAGTGGACTTGGCTGGTGGCAGTCTATTCCTAGAACCCTCTGTTAGGACAAAGAGCAAATCCGATTTCCTGAAGGATTCAGTCGCAGCCAGGTAATACCTTATGGCTCTGACCACATCCAAGGCATGGAGGGTCCGTTCTTTGGAATTAGCCGGAGCTGGACACAAGCAAGGCAAAACAACTTCTTCATTCAGGTGAAAAGGAGAAACGACCTTAGGCAAAAAATCAGGTTTAAAACGAAAAGCCACCTTATACCTGTGCAACTCAAAGTAGGGTGGTTTCATACAAAGTGCAGCCAGCTCTGATACACGACGCACCGAGGTGATCACTACCAGAAATACCACTTTGTTAACATAGACAATGCAGCATCGCTCAATGGTTCGAAGGGAGGACCCTGGAGAGCAGATAGCACTAGATTCAAGTCCCACACCGGTAATACAGACTTACGCGGTGGACGGACATGGGTAAATCCCTGGAAAAATCCTGATCAACCTATGATTGGCAATGGATCTCTTTAAAAAAATGGCTAAGGCCGAGACCTGACCCATGAGAGTTCTCAGTTGGAGACCCAAGTCTAAACAGTGTTTTAAAAACTCCAGAATCCTAGAAATAGAAAATTGCCGGCAAGGAAGGCTCTTGGCCTCGCACCAAGCGACATAGGCCCGCCAAACTCTGTAGTATACCATGGAAGCAGATTTCTTCCGTGCCTGAATCATTGTATGAACAACCATGGCAGATAACCCTTCTCCGTCAGGATTGAGGTTTCAATAGCCAGGCCGTCAAAGCCAACGTCCGTAAATTGGGGTGCCGCAGCGACCCCTGTGTGGGAAGACCTGGGTCGTCGGGCATGATGTAGTGATCTATTGACATCTGAACTATGTCCACAAACCAACTCCTTCTCGGCCAGCGAGGAGCCACCAGGATGGTTGGTACCCCCTACTGGGCTATCTTGCGCAACACTCTGCCCAGGAGTGGAAATGGAGGGAATGCATACAGGAATTTGAACTCCGTCCAAGGGATCACCAGAGCGTCTGTATCTCTTGAGAGAGAGACGAACCTTGGAAGCTTGTGATTGTGTCTGGACGCAAACAGGTCCACATCTGGTTGGCCCCAGCGGAGACAGTCTGAAAAGTCTCGCTGCTGAGGGACCACTCTCCCAGGCGCAATGAACTCCTGCTGAAGGAGTCTGCCTCCTGGTTTTCCACCCCGGGAATGTAGACCGCCGAGATGCAGGGAACATTCTCCTCTGCCCAAGTCAGAATGTCAGACACCTCCTTGAGGGATCTCTTGCTCAGTCCCGCCCTGGTGGTTGATGTAGGCCACAGCAGTCCGATTGTCCGAGCGAACCTGGATCGCACGGCCTCTTAAATGGGGAGTCAAGCATAGGAGAACCAACCGGATTGCTCTCAGCTCCAAGAGATTTATGGGTAACCGGTTCTCCTGCGGACCCCACTGACCCTGGATCTTCTGGGTCTGCCAAACGCCTCCCCAGCCTGTCAGACTGGCATCAGTGGTAACCATCTCCCAATGGGGAGTCAGAAAAGACTTGCCCACCAGCAGGTTCCGGGAAACCAACCATCACAAGAGGGACTGCCTGGCCAGGGGGGACAGCGAAAAACCTTTTCCATGCGGAAATGTCTGACTCTTACAAACCTGTTGAGACCCTTCAGGTCCAGGATCGGCCGTAGCACTCCGTCCTTCTTGGGAACCGTGAACAGGTTGGAGTAGAATCCCCGACCCTGTTCCTGCCAGGGTACAGGACAAATCCCACCTATCCACAGGAGGTGTTGAACAGCCATTCTTAAAGCCTGAGCTTTTAGCAGATTTCGTGATATCCATGAACGGAGGAACTTTGTGGGTGGCCTGGCTGCCAGCTCTACCTATGTAACTGGAGGACACCACCTCCTGAATTCACCGATCCGAGACATGACGCCTCCAGATCTGAGCAAACAGCAAAAGCCATCCCCCCACCCGTATGGGTGAGGGTGCCCCCTCATGCTTGAGTGGGCTTGGTTGGGGGTTTGGACTTCGCTCCCTAGGAGGAGTTGGGCCGACTGCGGGACCTACCTCTGTCCCAGGTATCTCTGCGGCCACCTGGAAATGAAGATCCTCTTCCTCCTCGAAAGGACCGATAAGAAGAGGAGTTTCGAAAGGACCGAGCAGGCTTCCTTCTCTGAGGGAGTCTACCATCCTTGACCAGAAGGTCCAGGCGCTCCCCAAACAGCCAGCTTCCCACAAAAGGTAGACTTGTAAGGGACCTCTTGGCAGCAGCAGCAGCCGACCACGCCTTCAACCAGAGCGAGCGGCGTAAAGCAACAAGCAAGGCCAAAATTCTGGCGCCAAGCCTGACCACATCATCCATGGCAGTAACAAAGCCAATGAAATCCAAGCAAGCCTTGAGTTCCTTATACTCCTCCGCCCGCTTGCGGGCCTTAGCTTTAGCCACAAGGTGTCTCACCTTTCTCCTGTTAGCAAGTGAAACGATTGCAGAGGCACACGCAGGGCGAAAGAGAGCACCAGCAAAGGTGAACGCATGGCAGACCAGCTGATCCATGCGTTTGTTTGCAGGGTCATGTAACGAAGCATTGTCAGGTGACGGCATAACAGTGGTATTAAAGGCCTCCACTTTCTGCTGAGGGAGAAATACCTTGACCTGAGAAGTATCCAGAGTCATGCCCAGGAAGGACCTCGCCAAAGACGGAGACAGTGAAGACTTGGGATAGTTGATCACCCAGCCAAAGGACTCGAGAGTGGACGTCACCACCTGAGTATCCTTCTCGGCCTGATGAAGAGACTGAGCAGCAATCAGAATGTCGTCCAGGTAAGGGAGGATGCAAATGCCCTGGTTCCTCAGGAGAGCCAGTACGCCAGCCAGCACCTTGGTGAATACCCGAGGTGCCGAGGTGATACCGAACGGTAAGGCCACAAACTGGTAATGCCGATCCTCTAGAGCGAACCTCAGGAATCTCTGATGACCTGGAAAGATAGGTACATAAAGATATGCATCCTTGATGTCCACAGTGGTCATAAAGTCGCCCAGCCGAAGAGAACCGACAGCTGAGCGTAGCGTCTCCATACGAAAGTGCTTGAACCGGACAAACTTGTTGAGACCCTTCAAGTAGGAGGCTTGGATCCCCATGAGAGACCGGGACGACCACGGGATCTGCCACGGCCCCAAGAGTCTCTGCAGCTACTCGAGAAGTGGGAGCCATGAAAGGAGGAGGAAGACGACCCCCGAAAGGGCCGTGACTGCTTCCTACACTGAGGGAGCCTACCATCCTTGGCCAGAACATCCAGACGCTCACCAAAAAGATGGAGACCTGTGAAGGGAAGCCGGTGAGGGACTTCTTAGCTGCAGTGTCAGCTGTCCACTGGCACAACCAAACAGACTGGTGCATAGCCACCAAGAGGGCCGAGGCCCTACCGCCCAGGCGGACTGCATCACCCATGGCAGCCAGCACAAAAGCTACAAAATCAGAGCAAAGTAGGAAGTCCCTATAATCCTCCTTTCTTTTACCAGACATGGCGCCGTCAGCAAGACGCTTGAGCCGAAATGGCCGAGGTGCAGACCAGACGCAGGCCTGCCCCAACAAAGGTGAAAGCATGACAGGCCAGCTGATCCATATGCCGGTCCGCGCTGTCACGCAGTGTAGTAGTGTCAGGAGATGGGATGACCGAAGTATTAGACAGTCCTAGAACAGAAGCGTCCACCTCAGGAGGGCACGACCAGCGCTTAACCAGATCAGCCGAAAAGGGATACCTTCTGTCCAATCCCTTGGCCACCATGGGCAATCTGTTAGGATGTTCCCACTCCTTGAGCACCATATTGGAGAAATGGCCCTGCTCCGGGAACTCCAAACGTTGCCTGCCAGGGCTAAAGAGCTCACCCTGTTTCCTCTCCACCTCCGGGGGGGGGGGGGATGTGTAAGGTCTCGAAAATAGCCAACAGCAGTCTATCAGTGTCATCAGGGAGGTATCCTCATCAGAGGACCACCCCAGGTCACTGTCATAACCTTCCTGATGACCCCCAAGAGGAGTCTGAATCACGGAAAAGCTCCCCCACCTCTAGGGAGTCACGGACGCCATACACATCAAAAGGCCCTCATCCTCCTCGGCAAATAGGGACAGCGCAGCGTCAAGATGCCGCTTCTTGTCAGAGGCCTTGCCTTTCAATGCTGGCTACGCGTAGTGCCAGATAAGACTGGGACCCCCTGCTAGTGTCCTGCGCCGCGGCTGCGGCGATGAACAGCAACGGGGGCACCTCTCCACAACCTCCGGTTGACGCCCCCCCCCCGACGCCACGTCGGGGAGAGGGGGAGCAGAGGAGAGGGCAAGCAGCGGCGGGAACCGCACAGGCTAAGAGGAACCAGAGGGGAGGAAGGGGGACAAAGGAGGAAGAGACAGAAAAAAGCGGGGAAGGACTGGGCAGGAACAAAGTCCCCTAAGCACAACTCACCCCCTACACTCGAATGAAGCAGTGCAGTTCTCCATCCCTCAGCAGGCTCACCATAAAAAGCCTATGGCTGGCTACCCTTTGTTGTACAGGGTCTGCGGCTTGGAGCAGCGCTCCCCGAGCACCCGACCCCAGTGCTCCCCTACCGTCACCCGATCCGACAGTCGAGGCTGGGAGGCAAAGCGAGTGGAAATATGCTTGCAGGGCCACAGGCTTGGTTGCCCCACTCGCCTGCAAAACAGAGAGTCATCTTCTATCTTCGCAGTATGACCGCAGAGAAAACACTGGGGGTCTATTGGTGATTCCTGGTTTTATATGGGGCCGGGAGGAGCCACAAATCTTCTGCAGTCCACTGCGCCACCTTGTGGCAGAATACCCAGAAGTAAAGATTAAATGAAACAGGCCGTGCTGTACACTGGGAAAATCAGTATGAGACCCCTTGATGGCTCCCCCTTCACCAGGGGCTGAATGCAGCAGCGGAGGGTCCGGAGAGGCAGATGGTAATACAGGGCTAGGGTCAGGGGCGACCGCCGGCTCATGGTCCAAAACAATGCCTCTGGCGCAAGTGGAACAAATAGTGCTGAATCTGCCCAGAGGATTCCTTCTGCACAAGGGGCAGAGCCTGTCCTGCCCAAATGGGGCCCCCGGCTCACTATCCCCTGATGCCTCCATTATGGTGATTAAGAAGAGTAATATTCAATAAGGCTACTAGACGCTAATGGCCTAAGCCTAAAAACCGATCCCTATAATTAATAAGGGGGACCGGGAGGAACCACAACCCTCAACCTTAGCCCACAATCTAAACAAAAAAGAGAGAAGAGTAATTATCTTAAAAGTCCCATGACAACCTTAACATAGGAGACATATGGCATATGTGCAACAGTAATCAAAAGAGGGACTATAGACACCGCAACTGACAGGAGGGATCAGAGCTGCACACGGCAATGCGGCGGAGGCCTACGGGGCGCGACTGCCGCGAGAGGCGCGCGCCCCAGGCAGAGACAGCTCGTCACTGCCTGTCAGTGGGGAGAGCAATGTGAAAAGTCGCACCAAACATGCACACACATAAAATAAAGCAGTGGGCAGGGAGGGACATATATAGAAAATACATATTAGTGGTTCCCCATCAGGCTCACCATAAGCCTGTGGCCGGCTACCTTTTAGTAATAAGGTTTGCGGCCCAGAGCATGTGCTCTGCCGAACGCCACAGACCCCGGCATTCACCCTACCATCACGGATCCCTGAAGCAGCCAAGGGCTGGGAGGCAGGAATGGGTCAGAAGAGATCCATGGGAATAGAGACCTGCAGCGGCCGACAGGCTAGGTGGCCCAGCTCTGCTGCCAAAGTCTGAGAGAGAGTGTCAACGATCTTATGCAGCCAACTGCAAGATGAACAACTGGGGAATGATAGAGGGGCAGTTGCCTTTATAGGGGTCCGGGAGGAGCTACATCTTTTGATCTTGCAATCAGTGACCCAATCGTAAGATATCGGGACGGCCTGGACTGGATGGAAGAGAAAATTTAAGTTTTTCAATAAAATCATATTGTGTAAAAAGCCCCATTTCTCCCGGTTACAACAGTACCACATGTATATTTGTAGACACCCTTTCTTGCCCAGGAGACGCCCCCAAACCGAAACAGTGATTTAGGAGATTTCAAGAAGAGGAAAGCAAGACAGAGGGGCTGAGCTGTAGACCAACAGGGGTAGAGCTATAGACCACCAGTCCAGCCCTATGACTGGTATTCTATTGTAAGGGAAATCAGGAGATGGTCACAAATCCATGCCCGGTTTCTGGCTAAAGGTGCTGCTGCAAGCTGACAGGAAGGGAGAGGGCAGCCATAAGGAGGCAGGTTGATAAATCAATTTATACACATTGGACAGCCCCTTTAAAGCAGTCCTTCACTCTGAATAAAAGTCTATCCTATATGTTTCCCACACCTTGTACATACAGATTGCTCACATTAAAAATCATCCTACCTGCATCTATTGCATGTTATGAGCCTTTAAACATCCAAGATGGCAGCTCATGGAACATCAGGCAGCCTGCAAACAGGAAGTGTCTTCTGACTGTGCTGCTCTGCATTCTGGGACTGCTGACCTTTTCCTGACCCCAGCTCTGCTGTGTCTGAGCAAAGCACAGCTATAATCCGCCCCCTGTATTTTATCCCACTCTCCTTTCCCCTGTATTTTATCCCACTCTCCTTTCCTCAGTAAGTGTGATGCTTCTGAGTCAAGATGGTGGCGCCCGTATCCTAAAGTCCTTAACAGAGTTGCAGCCCAGTGGGGGAAAGAATAATAAGTGATTAAAAACTTAAAACATATATTAATTTTAGATGCTGGGTAATAGTTTAAGGGTTAGGGCTTTTCATTAAATCATGGCGAAGGTCCGGTTTATGCACATGCAGTACATCGTCCATGTAAGGACTTGCAAATGGTTTGTTAAGGGGTTCGAGGGGTTACACTATGGCCTCTTGAAGTGGACCTAAAATGTTCCCTGACAACTTTGCCCGAGCACAATGTGCTAGGATGGGTGTGGCTAGGTTGCAATATAACCTAGTTGAAGAGTTTATGCTGGTCATGTGATCTGGGGTCTTTTCTAGGTTCTTGGATGCCAGAGGTAACCCAGACAGGTTTGTTATAAACATAACAAGTTAAAGTTTTTTTTAATTTTTTTTTAAGTTTCCAAGGAAGGGCCACATGACTTGTAAAATAAGAAATGCTGGTGTCATTTCTAGCCCAAGGGTTGCAGGATATTTCTCGACCCCATTTTTCATCTAGAAACAAAGAGGAAGTGTGCAAGGGCCCACAGAGAGCGCGCATTCAATAAATTCCAACTGCATTCTTTTCAAAAAGCCGATTAGCCTCCATTTTGGCCACTTTACTGATCCATCCGATCAGATTCACTCCGAACAAGATACCCAGTGTTTGTCCTCCCCACCCCCACAAAAAGAAATCCAGCTCTCTCTTACGAAGGCCACAACTGTGCAAGCTAAAGGCAAACGATAGTAATTGGAAGACACTCCTTTTGTTTTTTGCTATATAAATGCAGCAGAGTTTGTCGAAGCTCGTTTGGCAGTTACAGACCAATATTGCTGTCTGGATAATTCTGCCTGCTTTACAGCACCTCATTCATATAAAAATGATGGTACTTGCCAAAAATTACATCAGTGCATGCTAATAAAATAAATTCCAGCTAACCAGTGTGGTCTTGCTTTAATACAGCCCCAAGGGCTTTTGCTCTCAATGTGCTGCTTTTATTGGTAAACAACAAGTGCGAGTCCAATCAGATGTTTCCTAATAGCTAAGCATACCTTGTCCAATCAGGTATGAGTAAGGGGTCCCCGAAACACAGTGCCTGGTGGGGGACACGCCATTTCACAGACTGCACAGGGATTTTTCATTTTAAGTAAACTAGTAAATGTTATGTTATATGTTATAATAGTACATGTTTAATGAGGGCTATGATGTAGCTGGAATAGCCCTGGACCATATGTGACCTGTCTTGTCCTTGCCTAAGAAAAAGACTGAGTACTCACCTGTAGAATTGCTTTTACTATGCATGGCACGGCCTGCTTCCAGAAGTCCTTACGTATGGTTATTCCGCCACAAGGTGGCGCAGTGTACTGCAGAAGAGCTGCGGCTCCTCCCGGCACCATACAAAAACGGAATCACCATAGACTTATCCAGTGTTGACAAGCAGTTATTCAAGAAACCGGGAGATAATAAAAGTAAAAAAGGTAACAAACCAACTAACTTGGAACAATCGCCATAAAGAGGCAACCAAGAATAACAATAACAAGGGTGGGGTGAAGCAGGCCGTGCCATGCATAGTAAAAGCAATTCTACAGGCGAGTACTCACAGAATTGCCTTTTTCCTATTGCATGGCACGGCCTGCTTCCAGAAGTCCTTACGTATGGGACGTCCAACAGCAGTGTCCGTATGGTAGGGTGGGATCCCAAAAGAGTAACAGGCAGTTTAAACCACTACCGCCTGAAGTACCTTGCGGCCAAAAGCAGCATCAGCTGAGGGCTTAACATCAACCTTGTAAAACTTGGAAAAAGTATGAACAGAAGACCAAGTTGCGGCCTTACAAACTTGTTCAACAGAAGCTTGGTGCTGAAAAGCCCAAGACGCACCAATAGCACGAGTGGAATGAGCAGTAACCCTGAAAGGAGGAACCTTCCCCTTGGCAGAATAGGCCTGCTCCACCGCCTGACGGATCCACTTGCTGATAGCGAATTTAGCAGGAGGCAAACCCTTCCTAGGTCCAGCAGGAAGAACAAAAAGAGCGTCAGACTTCCTGAAAGACTCAGTAGCAACCAAATAAAACTTCAGAGCCCTGACAACATCCAAAGAGTGAAGGGTCTGCTCCTTTGAATTAGCAAGGTTAGGACACAAAAGCCAAAACAATGTCCTGATTGAGATGAAAAGCAGACACAACCTTAGGCAAGAAATCCGACTTAAGCCGAAACACCACCTTATCCTGATGCCTTTCAAAATAAGGAGGTTTGATGGAAAGCGCCGCCAGCTCAAAAACTCGCCTGACAGAAGTAATGGGCACCAAAAAGGCCACCTTAAGAGTCAGAATGGGCAAAGCAGCCCCACAGATAGGCTCAAAGAGAGGAGCCTGCAGAGCAGACACCACCAGATTCAGGTCCCAAACTGGTAGCACAGGCTTACGTGGCGGACGCACATGAGCAACTCCCTGGAAAAAAGTCTTAACCAGCCGGTGATTGGCAAAGGATCTTTGGAAAAAAATTGCCAGAGCCGACACCTGTCCCTTGAGGGTACCAAGTTGAAGGTCCCAATCCAAACCATGCTGCAAAAATTCCAGAATCCTGGGGATAGAAAACACCCGACAAGGAAGAGACTTGGACTCACACCAGGCAATGTAAGCATGCCAGATCCTGTAGTAAATAAAGGATGAGGATTTCCTCCTAGCACAAATCATGGTAACAGAAGCCGGCAAACCCTTATCCATCAAGATGGAGGTTTCAGCAGCCAAGCCGTTAAAGCCAGCGTTTGTATATGGGTATGGCACAGTTGTCCGAGTGAGCAGATCTGGATCCTTGGGCAGGGCATACTGATCTACTGCCAACTGCACGATGTCTGCGAACCACACAATCCTTGGCCAACAGGGGGCCACCAGAATGGCTGGTACCCCTTCCTGGGCTATCTTGCACAGCACCCTGCCCAGCAGAGGGAATGGAGGGAACACAGAGCCGAAACTCCATCCAAGGCATTGCTAGCGCATCCGTGGCAAAGGCCAGAGGGTCCTGTGATGGAGACAAACCTGGGGAGCTTGTGATTGTGGCGGGACGCAAACAGGTCCACATCCGGCTGACCCCAGCGGTGACACAAGGAGTGAAATACCTTGTTGCTGAGAGACCATTCCCCCAGCCGAGACGTCCCCCTGCTCAGGGAGTCTGCCTCCTGGTTCTCCACCCCCGGAATGTAAACCGCCGAGATGCAGGGGACATTCTCTTCTGCCCAAGACCGTATCCGAGACACTTCCTTGAGGGCTCGCTTGCTCCGAGTCCCTCCCTGATGATTGATGTAGGCAACCGCCGTCTGGTTGTCCGAGCGGATCTGAGCAGCCCGACCCCGAAGGTGTGTGGTCAGCTGAGACAGAACCAACCTGATTGCCCTCAGTTCCAGGACATTGATGGGAGCATGGACCTCCTGGGGGCCCCGCCGACCCTGGAACTTCAGAGACCTCCAAAAGCCCCCCCCCCCCAACCGGCCATACTGGCATCCGTGGTGACAGTATCCCAGCACGGGGGCAGAAAGGTCTGCCCCCTAGAAGGTTCCGAGTCCAGCCACCACGAGAGGGACTGTCTGGCCAGGGGGGACAGAGCAAACTACTGATCCAGGGACACAGGGTCCCGATCCCAAACTGACAAGAGGTGCAACTGAAGCGGTCACATGTGAAACTGAGCAAAGGGGACCACCTTCCACCTTGAAGCAGGACACCATCAGGCCCACTAATTGCATCCCTTGCCGGATGGAAGGATACACAAGAGCAGAGTCCGTGCCTGCTTCTGAAGGCCCTCCACCTTCTGCTGAGGCAGGAACACCTTGACCTGAGAGGTATCCAGAGTCATGCCCAGAAAGGACCTCACCAAAGACAAAGACAGTGAAGACTTGGGATAGTTGATCACCCAGCCGAAGGACTCGAGAGTGGAGGTCACCACCAGAGTATCCTTCTTGGCCTGATGAAAAGACTGAGCCGCAATCAGAATGTCGTCCAGGTAAGGGAGGATGGGAATGCCCTGATTCCGCAGCAGAGCCATCACGCCCGCCAGCACCTTGGTGAACACCCGAGGGGCCGAGGTGATAAAGAACAGTAAGACCACAAACTGGTAATGCTGATCCTCTAGAGCAAACCTGAGAAATCTCTGATGACCTGTAAAGATTGGCACGTGAAGGTAGACATCCTTGATGTCCACCAAGGTCATGAAGTCAACTGGGAGCAGGGTACTGTCTCCATGCGAAAATGCTTGAACCTGACAAACTTGTTGAGACCCTTCAAGTCCAGGATGGGCCTCAGGGACCCGTCCTTTTTGGGAACCGTGAACAGATTGGAGTAGAACCCTTGACCCCGTTCCTGGGAAGGCAACAGGCAAATGACTCCTGACTCCAATAGACATTGAACCACAAGGCGCAAACCCTGAGCTGACAGAGGGTTTTGAGACATACGGGATCTGATGAATCGTGGGGGCGGCCAGGCTGCAAACTATCTTGTAACCAGAGGACACCACCTCCTGAATCCACCGGTCTGAGACGCGTAGCCTCCAGACGTGAGCAAAGAGCCAAAGCCGCCCCCCCCACCCGGATGGGTGAGGGCGCCTCCTTATGCCTGAGGGGGCTTGGGGTAAGGTTTGGGCTTGGGGCCCCATGAGAGACCGGGACGACCACTTGATTCCAAGGTGGAAGGTTGTGGTCTGGAGATCCTGGGCTCATGTGGTGATGTAACTTACTAATTCTTTTGACTTGACTGTATGATGGCGATTTCTTTATAATATTCTGCACTGCTATATTTGCACATTGCTCTTTTGCACACCTATTTGATATTCCTTTGAGCACTCTCTCTGCACTGATTTAATGCACTAATGCACTTTATAATCTTAGCACAATCATTATATATTCTTGTTCCGAAAACGCCACCATACAGGTACAACAGTCTTATCACATTAAAGCAATCTCGGCATATATGTTTAAAATGTGATTTATACATTTCTTCATATTTTAGGAAAGAGCCAATAACAGGAATATTATCTCCAGTATGTCATGTGTATGTTTTTAATTGAGTCTTTTATGTTGTTTGTCATAACCTAAAATGATTTAATATTGGGCCACATCTAGGGCCCTTGTTTGCTGTACACAGTAAAATCAATACTACAGGTGAGTAATCACAGAATTGTATTTTTCCAAGTGTACAGCACGGCCTGTTTCATTCAATCATTACTTCTGGGACATCCGATAGCAGTGTCCTTAAGTAGGGTGGGATCCCCAAGGAGTAACGGCAAGCAGTTCAGACCACTACCGCCTGAAGCACCTTGCAGCCAAAAACAGCATCCGCTGAGGCCCTAACATCAACCTTGTAAAACATGGAAAAAGTATGAACAGAAGACCAAACGGCCTTGCAAACTTGTTCAACAGAAGCCTGGTGCTGAAACACCCAAGAAGCACCAATAGCCCTAGTAGAATGAGCAATAACACGGAAGGGAGGTTTCTTCCCCTTGGCAGAATAAGCACGCACCACCGCCTGTCTAATCCACTTGCTGATAGGAAGGGCTTGCCTCCGGCTAAATCTACTAGGACCGGAAGGAAGAACAAAAAGAGAATCAGACTTCCTAAAAGGCTCAGTGGCGACCAAATACTTGAGCGCCCTGACCACATCCAGAGAATGAAGGTTCCGTTCCTTGGAATTAGCAGGGGCAGGACAATAGGAAGGTAAGACAATGTCCTCATTGAGATGAAAGGCAGATACAACATTGGGCAAAAATTCCGGGTTAAGACGTAACCCCACGTTATCCTGATGCCGCTCAAAATAAAGAGGTTTAATGGAACGTGCCGCCAACTCAGAGACTCGACGTACCGAAGTAATAGCGACCAAAAAGGCCGCCTTAAGAGTCATTATGAACAGCGCAGCTTTGCACAAGGGCTCAAAAGGAGGACCCTGTAGAGCAGACAACACCAAATTCAAGTCCCAAACCGGTAGCAGAGGCTTACACGGCGGACGCACATGAGTAAACCCCCGGGAAGGTGGTCTTAACAAGCCTGTGATTGGCAAAAGATCTTTGGAAAAAAATTGCCAGAGCCGAAACCTGTCCCTTGAGAGTACTAAGTTGAAGGCCCAAATCCATACCATGCTGCAAAAACTCCAGAATCCTGGGAATGGAACATTCCCGACAAAAAAGAGACTTGGACTTGCACCAAGCATTATAAGCATGCCAGACTCTGTAGTAGATAAAAGACGAGGATTTCTTCCGAGCCTGAATCAAGGTATCGACAAACCCTTGTCCATCAAGATAGATGTTTCAGACGTTAAAGCCAGCATTTGTAAATTGGGATAGCGCAACTGTCCCTGCGCGAGAAGCTCTGGATCGTCGGGCAGGATGAACCGATCTACTGCCATCTGTACGACGTCCGCGAACCATACTCTCCTCGGCCAGTGGGGGGGCCACCAGAATGGCCGGTACCCCCTCCTGGCCAATCTTGCGCAGCACCAGACCCAGCAGAGGAAAGGGAGGGAATACAGAGAGGAGTCGAAACTCCGTCCAAGGAATTGCTAGCGCGTCCGTGGCTAAGGCTAGAGGGTCCTTTGACAGATGAATCTTGGAAGCTTGTGAAGGGACGCAAACCAGTCCATGTCCGGCTGACCCAGTGGCGACACAGGTCGTGAAAGATCTTGATGCTGAGGGACCATTCCCCCATGCGAGACATCCCCCTGCTCAGGGAGTCCGCCTCCCGATTCTCCACCTCTGGGATGTAAACCGCCGAGATGCATGGAACAGTCTCCTCCGCCCAAGACAAGATCAGAGACACTTCCTTGAAGGCTCGCTTGCTCCGGGTCCCTCCCTGATGATTGATGTAGGCAACCGCCGTCTGATTGTCCGAGCGGACCTGTACAGCACGACCCCGAAGGTGGGGGGTCAACTGGGAGAGAACCAATCGGATCGCCCGCAGCTCTAGGATATTGATGGGCGCGTGAGCCTCCTGGGGACCACACTGACCCTGGAACTTCAGAGACTGCCAAACTGCCCCCCCAGCCGTTCAGACTGGCATCCGTGGTGACAATCTCCCAGCACGAAGGTAGAAAGGACCTGCCCACTAGAAGATTCCTCAGGTCCAGCCACTAGGAGAGGCACTGCCTGACCAGAGGGGGCAGAGCAAATTCCTGATTCAGGGGCTCCCGATTCCGATCCCAAACCGACAAGAGATGTAACTGAAGAGGTCTCATGTGGAACTGAGCAAAGGGAACCGCCTCGAAGCAGGACATCATGAGGCCCACCAACTGCATCCCCTGACGGATGGAGGGGTGAGGACACGACAGCAGAGCCCGTGCCTGCGTCTGAATGCCCTCCACCTTCTGCTGTGGGAGAAATACCTTGACCAGAGAAGTATCCAGAGTCATGCCCAGAAAGGACCTCGCCAAAGACGGAGATAGTGAAGACTTGGGGTAGTTGATCACCCAGCCGAAGGACTCAAGAGTGGACGTCGCCACCTGAGTATCCTTCTCGGCCTGCTGAAGGGGATGGAGCAGCAATCAATAGGTCGTCCAGGTAAGGAAGAATGCGAATGCCCTGGCTCCTCAGTAGAGCCATGACACCCGCCAGGACCTTGGTGAAGACCAGAGGGGCCGATGTGATACCGAACGGCAAGGCCACAAACTGGTAGTGTTGATCCCCCAGAGAGAACCTCAGGAACCTCTGGTGACCTGAGAAGATTGGCACGTGAAGGTAGGCATCCTTGATGTCCACCGTGGTCAAGAAATCGCCCAGCCAGGGGAACTGATGGCCGAATGCAACGTCTCCATGCGAAAGTGCTTGAACCCGACAAACTTGTTGAGGTCCTTCAAATCCAGGATGGGTCGCAGAGAGCCGTCCTTCTTGGGCACCGTGAACAGATTGGAATAATACCCCCGACCCTGTTCCAGAAGAGGTACCTGACAAATGACCCCCGACGCCAGAAGCCATTGAACGGCCAGACGGAGTCCCTGAGCAGACACAGGGTTTTGGGATATTCGAGATCTGAGAAATCTTGGAGGGGGGCCAGCCTGCAACCTGTAACCGGAGGACACCACCTCCTTAATCCACCGGTCTGAGACGCAAAGCCTCCAGACGTGAGCAAAGAGACGAAGCCGTCCCCCCACCCGGTCGGGTGAGGGCACCTCCTCATGCCTTAGGGGCCTTGGGAGAAGGTTTGGGCTTGGAACCCCAGGCGAGACCGGGACGACCACGAGATCTGCCTCGCGATTACCTGAGAAATGGGGGCCACGACCTCCCCTTGAGGCACGAAAGGAAGAGGAGGGCGGCCCCCGAAAGGGCCGAGACTGCTTCCTACGCTGAGGGAGCCTACCATCCTTGGCCAGAGCATCCAGACGCTCACCAAAAAGGCCGGAGACCCGTGAAGGGAAGCCCGGTGAGAGACTTCTTAGCTGCAGTGTCAGCTGCCCACTGGTGCAACCAAACAGACCGACGCATAGCCACCAGGAGGGCCGAGGCCCTACCGCCCAGCCGGATGGCATCATCTATGGCAGCCAGCACAAAGGCTACAAAATCAGAGCAAAGCAGGAGGTCCCTATAATCCTCCTTTCTCTTACCAGACATGGCGGCCTCAGCAAGGCGCTTGAGCTTCCTCTTAATGGCAATGGCCGTAATGGCTGCAGTGCAGACCGGGCGCAAGCCTGCCCCCACAAGGGTGAAAGCGGGCGCAAGCCTGCCCCCACAAGGGTGAAAGTGTGACACGCCAGCTGGTCCATATGCCGGTCCGCACTATCACGCAGTGTAGTAGTGTCAGGGGGACGGCATGACCGACGTGTTAGACAGTCCCAGGACCAGCGCTTAACCAAATCAGCCAAAAAGGGATACCTTCTGTCCAATCCCTTGGGCACCGAGGGCAATCTGTTAGGGTGTTCCCACTCTTTAAGCACCATATTGGAGAAATGGCCCTGTTCTGGCAACTCCAAGTGTTGCTTGCCAGAGCAGAAAAGCTTGCCTTGCTTCCTCTTCGCCGCCTTGGGGGGGGGGGGGGGCGATGTGCAACGTCTCGAAAATCGCCGACAGGAGCCTATCGGTATCATCTGGGAGCCAGGTATCCTCATAAGAGGAGGACCCCAGGTCACTGTAACCATCCTGACGATCCCCAGAGAAGTCCGAGTCACGGAAGAGCTCCCCCCTCCGAGTCACGGCCACCATACGCGTCAATGCCCTCATCCTCATCAGCAAAAAGGGACAACGCAGGTGCCGCTTCTTGCAAGAGGCCTTGCCCAATACCGGTCGGGCCAGCTGCCGCTCAATGCTGGCCACGCGCAGCGCCAGATCTGCTAGTATCCCCCTCACTGGGGGCTAGATGCAGGCGCGCGGGAGTAGGGGATACGGCTGGGAGGGCAGAACTGGGAAGAAAAACACCCAGCCCAGCCTGGTCCGCAATGATACTTTGGGCGCACGGCACACAAACCGTGCCACCACCACTCAGAAGGGATGCCCCGCACATGACACAGCCGAGGCTGCCCCGAAGGACCCCCAAGCTCGCCATCCCCAGAAGCCTCCATATGGTGATTATCAGATAGGTCACAGTCAGCCCACCAGGAATAAAGGCTAAAAGAGCCCACCCGGGATGCCCCCAAAGGATGCCCCACAGAGCCGAGACAGGCGGAGGTGGGCGGGGCAGGGGAGAGGTAATGGACCGTGAGAAACCACAATGCTGATCCCGTCTGGAAGACATAAGCAATACAATCGTATCCCGCAGTCGGATCAACTCACGGACCAGCTGAGCCGCAGCACACACAGGAGCCAAGACACCGCAAGGCAAGACCAGCGACAAGAGAGACCAGGCGGCGGATGAAGGCCCGAGCAGCAGAGAGCGTGGCTTACAAAATGGCGCATACGATTCTTGAGGGGCGGGCCGCAGGCAAATGACACGAAAAGTGTCATCCCGCGGTGCCGCCCCCCGCCAAAAAAGCGTGATACGCCGGCGCCCGCAGCAAAAATGGCGCCGACGTCAGCAAGCCCTCCCTGCCCAGAAGTGAATCCCGCCTCGGAGCGCAAGGCGCTCTCAGCGGCGGAATTACCACCCACTGCACAAGCGGCAGAAATCCCGTCCATGCCCGACCCCACACCACAGCAACCCCAACCCCGCCCGCCACAACCGGACCGTGGAATAAAGGAGCGGGAGAAGAGGGGAGGAAGGGGGTGGGGGGTGAAGCACTGCGTGTGAACGACAGGCCAGCAGGGAGAGAAGGGGGGGGGGGGGGGGGAAGGACGTAGCCCCCACTTATAAGATGACCCCCACAAAGCAGACCCCGATAAAGACTCACCCCCAGAATACACAGTCAGCAGTGGTTCCTCCGTACCCCATGGCTCACCATAGGCCTATGGACCGGCTACCCTTCAATAATAGGGTCTGCGGTCTGGAGCAGTGCTCACAGAGCACCTCGACCCAGGCACTCCCCTATCGTCACCCGTTCCAACAGCCAAAGGCTGGGAGGCAGAAGGGTCCGGAAGCGGGTGGAAACAGGCTTGCAGGGCCGCAAGCTTGGTGGCCCTGCTCACCTGCGAATAACCGTAGAGAGCCAGAGAACCTGCAGAGAAAACACTGGGGGTCTATTTGTGATTCCTGGCTTTTTATGGGTCAGGGAGGAGCAACAAGTCTTCTGCAGTCAACTGCGCCACCTTGTGGCGGAATACCCAGAAGTAACGATTGAATGAAACAGGCCGTGCTGTACACTTGGAAAAGTGGAGTATGACCCATTTTGTATATGCCTAGACAACCCCTTAAGTACTTCATTCCTTAATTGTACCCCAACAAAATTTAAAGCCACCTGCCCTTCTGAGACATCAATGTTTTTAAGAGGAAATGGAGCGTGTGAGCCAGATAGAAAGTATATTCCCAGCCTCCACTCCAGAATAAAAATGTCCACTCCAGAATAAAAATGTCCATTTCATGTCCGGCACAAATAAAAACCTTTAAAAAAGGGATGACTGTTTTTTTCTTTTTTCTGATATTTATCTTGGACTTCAAACCATTAATATAAATCCATTAATATAAATCTGCCCGTTAGTTTCGACAAGTTTATTATAATTTCAGCAAACCAGACAAACTTTAAAAACAGACCCACATCCATTTGGATTGCCTAGGGGGGCTCCAGCGATCTGCATGCTCCCCCGAGCCTGTCTCAATGACCCACACCCATTAGCTAGAAAAATGGGTTAAAACAGCAATGGCTGCTTCTTAAATATTATGGGATATTAAAAGGGAACCCTACAGTGGCCCTCGGGGGATATCTCACTTTGGCATACCAGCCTGCTTAAGCCCCAGAAGAGCACAAAAAAAACCCTCCCCCACATATCTGATGGCCCCCAATCATGCCAAGCTGCCAAACTCTGTTGGCCTATAGGGGTTATGTGGGTCACTTGGACGTAGAACGCAGATGGAACAATTGATCATTCCCGATTTTGAGCTTTTCTTTAAAGTGGAGGATTTTGGGCCTTTCCCCCGGGGCACTCTGATCTGAGGTGCCCCGCTGTGTGAAACCCCCCAGATCGCCGATGCCAACTCGCTTCTTCCCGGTTCTGTGGTGCATGCGTGGCTGCTCCTCCAATCAGCGCACTCTGAGCCACTGGGTCACGTCGTCTAAGCCTTCGACTAAGGCCAGCGCACTGGTGGCCTCATCCCCTGCTTCCCTCTAACAGGGAGCGTGCCCGCGCCGGCCATTCACAAATGCCTCCAGCCAGAGAGGAAAGGGATCTCATACAATTCTCCCAGGTGGCCTTGAAAGGTAATCCCTCCTTACAGATGACCTTTTAGTCATTTAGGTAAACTAGTCTTGACGTGTGTGACCTGGAGACCTTAGGCTGAATGTATATAAAATTTTCGAGAGAGAAATATGGTTAAGTTCAGTACCACTTGCTATTGTGCATAGTCTTTGCCTTTTCGGTCTGCCTAACCAAGGCAACACATTTCACAAGGCTCATGAACAGTTCTCTAACCAATGTTTACAGAGGCTGTGTGTATATATTTTTTTTTTTTTTTTTGGAGTCTTAGCCCCGGATGGTATTGTATCAATTTCTGTGGCTTCGTTATTAAGTCGCTATGACCACCATGCATTTACATTTTACAATATATATTAAAACATATAAATCAGCCAACCGTTGTGTGTCCAACTGTGGCATAGCCAAAAATCACATGACTCTTTATCATCTTTAATTACTAACCACAAACCCAATAAAACGTTGGTGTCCACATATTTTACATTTGAAATAGTCAGGAACAGTTTAAACACGCCCTATACATTCCTCTTTAAAGCCAGTGCAGAACAAAAAAATCCCTGAACACAGATCAGTTATAAAACTTCTAAAATAAAAAAGGTTTTGAATTTTTAAGACACAAATTGAAAACAAAGCCATTATCAGGTGGATTTAACATTTCTTCAAGAATTTTCTGGCTGATGAATGGGCTATATAGACCTCTGCTTAATCTTTATCAAGCTAACCATCAGCGTAAACAAAGCCAGGTTTCCATAGAAACCCTTTGACAAGCTCCAGTAGAGCGTAACGGACCTGGGTTTCTATAGTCTGCATTTCTCCTCCAACAAACAGATCCCTCATGGCATCCCCTAGCAACAATGCGGGCAATGTCTCATGGATGCCACGCACATTTTCTTCTCACAGTTCTCATTCAACCCATTTCTGGCAAAACGTGTTCTTGATTTATACCTCTGGTTTTAATTCATTTTTGCAACTATCAACAGCTATGTATATCTATGTACTAGATATCTATAACCAGCTATGTACTATGAAACTAACCTACATCATAACACAGATGTACAATGCCAAGCAAGAAGCCATTCAAGATAGCTTATACACTAAACCTTAGAAATGTTCTAGGTTTGTAAAAAGGTTTATTAGGCAACACTGGTCAGAGCTTCAGTCAATTTTGTAAAATTTTGTAAAGGTGTGAATGGAGGACCAAGCTGCTTTGAAGACCTAGCAAGCCATAGCCTGTTCGTGGAAGGACCCTAACAGCATTAGCCTGGACCTTCACTTTCAGTTTAAGGTTAAATAAAAAATTAAAAAGCATTCCCCAGAAACTGCATTATTAAAAAATAAAGTTTCTACACCTCTTACTTTTTTCCTTTCCCCCCTCCATGCGGATACAATCCTCTAGACACAGGGATATGGTCGCTATCTTGGCACAGAAGTCAGTGGGCTAAAAAAAGGTGGTTAAAATAGAACTCTAGCCCTTGTTATATTTTTTTTAAACAAAGAAAATCCCCCTGAAACCTCTTGAATATTATTCAGGCCTGCTGGCTTTCCCTTCACCTCCAGGAATTAGTTGGCATCAGCTGGGAAGCAGCTCCAGCTGGGTAAAAGCAGCAAGACAAAACCAGGACTTTTCCTTACTTTCCAAACCCACAAGAAAAGCAAAATGTCTATATACAAGTTCCTGGGTGGGTGGAGCAGAGTAGACTTGTAATTAAAGACTATTTCCAGAAACATTAATTAGAAAGCATAGGACTATTTTCTAGAAATATGAATCTGGTTCTAAAAAGGACTCCTGCCTCTCTGTCAGTTTGAAGTACTAACAGATTTTATTTTGCAAACCATTCTTGATAAAAAAAAAAAAAAAATTCTGGCTCAGGAAGATATTTGTGGATGTGAATCATTAGTGACTGTATACAAAACAGTTTTACGAAGGGTCACTGGAATGTGCTTCCTGAATGTGGGATGTGTAGGGGAATTCCACAGCCTTGGCCTTCATCCGGTCTTTTCTACAGGTCACAAAGGATAACATTTTCCGAGAGGAAAGTGGGCCAGCCATCAGGAAAATGTGTCACGTCAAGGAGGAGATGCAGCTGGACATTTTCCATGGGCTTTGGCTTATCAGCTGTGATTCACAGAATTTGTTCCAGATTGATACGCTTGCCAGCAGGAACCTCTTTTTACAAGTTACTCTACTTATGTTTATGTTACTTTGTCTATGAACTACTTTTGTAAAGCAGCGGGCAAGGGTGAAATCTTTTGGTTTCAATATTCTTATTGCAGTTTTGGCATATTACATTGAACATTGTGCCATATTCATTATAGATAATGGCAAATGTCTCCTCACTTTACACCTAAGAGAAAATGACTGCTTGTGCAATGAGGGTCAGAAGTATTCATTGAGGCCTAAGGATTACATTTGCACATGGTGGGGGAAGAAGCACAGAAAAAAAGGGGCAGAAAAACTCACGAAGAACTAGAAAAGGAGGGGTGGAGGCAAGGGCGTAATTTTTAGAACGTGGATCAATCGCGTTCTCATCTGACCAAAAATCAAGAATGTGACATTAGGTTAATTTTATTTATTCCAAATGCAAAACGATTCAAAATCATTTCCTCCCTGTCCCAATGCAATGACATAAGAAGCCCAAATTATGCACCAAACAGTTTCTAGATGCAAAAGTGCATCTGGCAAATTATAGAAGCAGGTAGCGTATAATGCTTTTTATTGCCATTTTCACAGCAGTATCAACAATAGGAACAATTGCTCTACATGGCTTTAAAATGTTGGTTTCAGGTTTTAAAATGGAACATTCAAGCACATATGCATGTCAAAATACCTTATCTGCATCTGCCAGGCTTAGGATAATTTTTTTAGCCAGCGAACTCATGTTTTTAAGTGCTTATCACGAAATGGTAATTGCGCGTGTATAAGCAGCCAGTGTGATTAGCATTATATTTGAAATTTACTTTCCACAAATTATAATCATATAATCCTCTACTCATAATAGAGGTCATAATTTAGATCTGGGTACAATCACTATAAAAAAAACAGTTAATCATCTGTTCTCATTCTAAAAAGTCAGAACACACAGAAGAAACACTGGTTTCTGGTTCCGAGTTTGTAGATCCCAAGGTCTTCTTTTTGGTTGCACTTCCCTACCCATTTGCCAGACTAGACATAGACTGACAGAATGGAGAAGTAAAGTATTGCTTTGCTATAAATAAGATAGTTTTAAAGCCAATTTAGGAGGTTTTGCAAGTCCTGTTTTTTCACGTGGGTTTGTATTTTCACAAGGTTGTATTATAAGTGAGGGGACTTTTCATTAAGGGATTTTTTATTGAGGGACTTAAAGTGGACCAACACCCTGCCTGATCGGCCCGGGAATCTATAAGATCAGATCCCTCCCCGCTGTGTAAAACCCCCCAGGATGCCCCATTCACCTTACTCCCGGTCCAACAGCGCATGCGCAGGCCGCATCATATTATATATATATATATATATATATATATATATATAATCCTTTTTCAGGTACAATCCTCTCTAAAGACAAGGGGCCACTCCCTTTGACTGGAAAAAAAATAAATTCAACCTCTGAGCTTCAAAAAAGGATTAGATGCTTCTTTAGAAGAAAATAACATTAACAGTTACTATTAGCTGTTATCAATAGAAAATAACTTCTACTCCAACATCCTTGGTTGAACTTGATGGACAAATGTCCTTCAACCGTATTAACTATGTAACTGCCCTTCTCTCCACCTCAGAAATAAATTTGCTAAAGATTGCTAAACTAGTAGATTAGGCTATTCATACTTTGTACCTAGAACTGCTGGGTCTTGTTAGGTTACAGAGTTCCAGTGAATGTGTATAAAGTGTTTTTTACTTTAATTTTATTTAATCATTTATAGTTTGCCTCAAAAAAATGCTTAGCTGCATTTAATTTTGGAGCCTCACTTTACATGATAAGCCTCCATTTAGCATTTATTTAGAGCCCGATTTATGAAGAGTCAGTGGCACTCCGTGTGCAATGTTTTAAACAAAAAAAATCAGGCTGTGCCAATGTAGCCGCCAGCCAGTGTATTATTTAACAGTAGTGCCATATAAGTTGCAATACCAGGCCCTCTGGTTGAAGCAATGCCAGTTATAGTGGCACTGTAGGTCAAGATCCCATGGAGCACAATGGGAAAAACAGGTATGAAGGTTTTATGCTTATAATATCTGTACAGAACTGGATTTAAAAAGAGGTGCAACCATTAGCCTAGAGCGGCGCTTCTCAACCTTTTCACGCCAAGGACCCCCTAGAGACAAGACGTTCCAACAAAGTACCCCCAAAAGAGTGGATCAATTATAAATGTTACCAAAATAAGTAGGTCACGTATCTTGCAGCACCTTTTAAAGCAAGAAAGAATGTTTTTGCTGTCGCATCAGCACCAGGGCGTTGGCGGTTTGAACAATAAACCCACTATATTTAAAAAATGTATATTTGCAAGATGAATATCGTGCCAGATCATTCTGCAAAAGTCTGCAAGTATGAACAGGATCCATATACAACTGATGAAAATATCATTATGGTGATGGAGAAGCCATAAGCAGCAAACCCGAATATTCAAATAAAAGTAGTTTTTCTAGGTGGTAAAAGGGACTGTAAACCCACCAACACTTACCTGCTTTCCCCGCAGTAGCTCCAGTCAAAAACCTTCCCTGATGCCACCGGCCCTCACACGAGTCACAGGTGTCTGGGAGGTGTCTGAAAGGCCTTGAGCTGCTGCAGGGAAAGAAGGCAAGTGCCCATTTGTTTATTTGGGTTTACAATGGTTACAGGCATCCTACATTTGTCTTTTGCAGTGTTGCATCAAATTCTGCACATCATGTTATTCTTCAGTTATATGCACACAACAAAAATTCATCTAAATCTTTAGATATATTTGTCACAATCTTCCCTCCATCTATGATGTCATTAAAGTGGACCAACACCCAGGATTTTGACTATCCTGGGTTTTGCTCCACTTCGGGGGGGCACCCCGATTGGGGGTGCCCCGCTGTGTGAAACCCCCCAGAAAGCCCCAAAAACTCACCTCACCACGCTCCCACGTGACCGCGCCACCCAATCCCCGCCGGACAAGCGGGTGACAGCGACGGACAAGACTGCGCGTCCGCCGCCACCTCCCGCACGTCACTCTTACAGGGCGCGCGCCCGCCATTCACAAGCGTCTAGAGGGGCGCGCGGGAGGCGGCGGCGGCTGCTGCCGATGATAAGGTAAGGTTTTTTGGGGGTTTTGGGGGGGTTTAACCCCGCGGGACATCCCGATCTCGGATGTCCCGCGGTGAGGGAGGTGATCGGCCCGGGAATCTTAGAGATCACCCCTGGGTGTTTGTCCACTTTAAGACATTTCCTCTCACTTCCTCAAGTAGAAGATTGTGACTCAAAGCAGAACATCTTGCTTGCATTAGAGAAATTATGTCAACTGAAAAGTAACACAAAAAAACTTTCTTACTTTGTTGTGGGGACAGTTCTGCCTTCTGCTAATGGTCACCGATATTCCCAAATACTGGAAGCAAAAAAAAAAAACAATTCGGACACAAAGTTAACTAATTATCTATTATGCATCACTGCAACTTAAAGATGACCACTGTACCTAGAAAATCAATTTGGCCAAAGCCCCTACTGATACTCCCTGGAAATGGAATATCCATGCCTACCAAACTGTCCTGGAACACAGATTATTTTGCTGCCCCCCCTCAGACGACAGGTGATCAGTCATTGCATAGGTGTTGCCTTTCCAACAGCAGCAATGACTCAAGGATGACTCAAGGATGCAGGTGTTCTGGCTGAAACAGGAGGCATCGAAGGAAAGCAATAAGAAGCAGGAACATCAGACACGGCCAAAAGGAACAATTCTGTGTCCTACATATGTCTTTTCAATCAATATATAGGCCAATAAAGCAGGGGGACATCTTTGACCAGCTCAGCATGGTAACTTAGAACTAGTGTTAAGTCTAACTTTTCTGGCCATTATTAAAATTACAGTATAGTGGTACAGATGTCCAGCAGACATACATAAGTTTGCACCCCAGTCCTCGGATAGATGTTGGAGATGCCTGACTGAGGAGGGCAACATGACTCACATTTGGTGGGGTTGCCTGGCTATCAAACCTTTTTGGGATAGGATAATGGGCTTTTACTCTGACGCAACAGGCACTGTGGAGGGTTACTCTCCTCAGTTGGTGCATCTCTCACTTATGGAGGGCCCCATATCGCAGTGTAAAAATGATATACTCAGACACTTCTTGGTGGCAGCACAGGCAGTGGTGCCCAGACATTGGAAGACACAGGTGTGCCTTCCATGGCTGAATGGGTAGCAGAGCTTGTGCGTAACAGACACATGGAAGAGCTCATCCTGGATGACAGAGGTCTTTGAGATGAATGTAGGTTGACGTGGGCATGTTGGGACGATCTTCGGGACTAATAGGTTCCAAACATCGCTGTTATGGGGTAGGGTGGTTCTGAGGAGGGGTGAAGACGAGAGTGGCGGACATTATAAGGTGGTTTGAACCCCAGTAAGACAGCCCCAAAGGAATGACACAGTAGGTCTTTTTTCCGCTCTTCTCCTCTGCCCTCTCCCCTTCTCTTTTCCTTTCCTATGCCTTTTCTGGTTCCCATCTGGTTTTCTCTTTGCTTTCTTCTCCCCTAGGTAGTTACTAAGATACAGTTGGTTAGGTTAGCCTCTGATAAAGCACTGCCGTGTACCTCACAATCGTCGGGGGTTCCCCCCTCACTTAGAGGAAAGGGGCTGTGCAGAAGATTTATGTAGACTGCATGCCACGACCAGAGCTGCTAGTGCTATACAGTTTATGCCCTTGCAAATGGTGGCGGCGGTGCATCTCTTATTTTCAGCGTGATTTGCTATATCATTTATATTGCCTTGTTGTATGAGGCCTATATCCTGGTTTTGTTTCTTTCATTGAACTAATAAAAACAGATTAAACAAAAAAATACAGTATAGAGGTAGAGTCTCCAAAAGCTACTGCATGGAAAGAGGTTAAAGTCCTGTCTTGGTATTTGCCATGAACCCAACCCATATACATGGTACTCCAAACTGTCTTGTATTTTTGACTGAACCAGTAGTACAAAAAAAGTAAAAAGGATACCTACTTTATGAATATATCTTATATAATAATGGAACATAATGCCATGCAACAGTGAATCATGAAATATGTAATGCTTGCTGCAAAAGTGCTGCACTGGTTTTAGGAATGTAGAGTCCCTCCAAGAAGAGATCTTCTGAAGCTGACAAGAGTGGGAAAGAGCAATGTGAATGGGTGCGGCTGACACAAGACAAATACAGAGCAGACTTCACATACCAGCTTACAATGCAACTGCACTGCTAAAGCTCTATAGGTTCAATGCAATGTAAAACTAACTTCTTATGTTCCCACAACTTCATAAAACAGCAAAATATATAAACTAATGAAAGGCAGAATGTATGCACTCCATTGTCCAGCTATATTACTATCATTTTCAAAGTACATTTTAGAAGTACAGTAAAAAAGTTTACTTGAATTATATCTAGGATTTCATTAGGCTCTATTAACAGGTGGCTAAATACTATACAGAGCTGTTAAAACACAAAATGTCTATAATGGAGGTTCATACCACTATTTAGGTAATCCCTCAAGGAAGACTAAACAGTCCCTTCAGTGTGGGTGGTGCATCTAAAAGTGAACTTTACTGTAAAATGAGCACCAGGGCAAGAGGGGAAACAAAAAAAACAAAAAAAAGGGGGGGAAGCCCCCCACCCCCTTTTAGGACTAGCTTCAGGTTTTGCCCAAAGGCACTAAAAAAATAAATATAAATATATATATTTTCTGTACAAGAAAAACAACTTACAGCTGTCTGCTGTTATGATATACCATGGACAGTACTGTAAATAATAATGGGTCGCCAAATGGTCAAAATCCTGGGTTTTGGTCCTTGCACTCCAATCGAGGATGCCCCGCTGTGTGAAACCCCCCCAGGTCGCCAAAACCAACTCACCTCTTCCCGGTCATATGGCGCATGCACGGCCGCACGTCCAATCAGCTGGCTCGGATCTGCTGAGGTCACGTCGTCTAAGGCGATTGGCTCAGAGTGCGCTGACGGCCGATCCGCCAATTCCCTCTAACAGGGGGTGTGCCTGTGTCGGCCATTTACAAATGCGTGGCGCGGGCACTTTTGAGAGGGATAGTGGGGATGCGGCCGCGGTTCGCGCATACACCATTGGTCTAGGAAAGAAGGCAAGTATGCGCGACCTGGAGGAGTTTTTACACAGCAGAGCATCCCGATTTTGGATGCCCCAGGTGGGAGGAGGGAATCGATCGCATCTTATAGATTCCCGGGTCGATCGCCGTGGGCTTTGGTCCACTTTAAGAACCTATGGGGCTGCCTTCCAATGGCTCACCAATGGAGCACAGCTATGCAGAACATTGAGTAGCTACTCCCAGGGGCAGCAGTGCAGACCCAAGGGGTCTATTTCAGTGATGTAAATACCCCCCAATCAGAAGCATCTGTCCAAAAAGTCTCTTGGTCCCCTTCCCAACACAAAACATGTGGCACAGATGTCCTGGGTTCCAGTCAGTGAATCCCACAGACGTTCAGCAAACAGAAGACGAAAGGAGTCAAGATATTATATATATATATATATATATATATATATATATATATATATATATATATATATATATATATATATATATATATATATATATATATATATATATATATATATATATATACACTGAAAGTTTGTATTGAAATGAAGCTGTAGAAAAAAGGTTATGGCGATTTCTTACTGACCAATGCCTAAATGGAGTTTACGTTTTCTAACTTGATATTCACTGAACAGAAAATATGGGCAGCTTATGCCCAACCTGTTGGACAAGTCTATAAATACAAAAACAGTGAGGAGGATCTGCAACACAATCACTGGAATGAGCAAGCCTGGACAAAGCCCTGTACACCAAAATAATGGAGGGGGGTGTGAATTACGCTGTGTGCCGCACCACCCCCCAAACAAGAAATAAAATTACCCCAGTGGTGCTTGTTACAGAGATTAACTTTTAGTATGGACATCTAATAAGTATGGACTAAAGGAATGGCTAATATAGCAAATGTGCTAAACTGCATGCTGGTACTGCAAAAAATAAAATTTTGTGAATACTCACCTGTAAAATGGGTATTATAAGTATGTCACACACCCCGCTTCAGATAGTCATTACACTTGGGTTATACCGACCTGTAGAGGGCGATCTTGCAGAGATGTCCTGAAAAAAAGTGAGCCCCTCCCGGTCCAAAAATACCTGGTACCTCCCACTCATTCCCCAGTATTAAGACAGCAGTAAAGGGACCAGGAAGAGCCAAAATAACCAGAAACAGTAAAAAAGGTTCACCATGGAAAGGATCCAGAATACCCAAGGGGCGGGGTGAATCGGGGTGTGTGACATACTTATAATGATGCTGGAAAGCCCAGGACGCCCCAACAGCACGAGTAGAATGAGCAGTAACACGAAAAATACAATTCTGTGAAGTACTCACCTGTAGAATTGATATTATTTGTATACAGTACGTCCTGCTCCAGATATAATACTTACACTTGGGTTATCCTCCACCAGATGACGCTGCAGAGACATGGAAAAACAGGCTCCTCCTGGCCCTTCAAATACCCAGGGACCTCCCACAAATCCCCAGCATTGAAAAGCAGTGAACAAGAAGCCGGGAGAATCAACCACCCAGAACAACTGGTAATGATAACAATGATAACAATCACCATACAGGGGATCCAGAATAATGCAACAACAGGGTGGGGTGGAGCAGGACGTACTGTATACAAATAATATCAATTCTACAGGTGAGTACTTCACAGAATTGTATTATTCTTAGTATACAGTACGTCCTGCTCCAGATATAATACTTACACTTGGAACATCCAATAGCAGTGTCCATAAAGTAGGGTGGGATCCCCCAACAAAAGGTGACAACAGGCAGTTTAAACTACTGCCGGTTGCAAAACCTTGCGGCCAAAAACAGCATCAGCTGAGGCCCTAACATCAACCTTGTAAAACTTTGAAAAGGTATGAACAGAAGACCAAGTAGCAGCCTTGCAAACTTGTTCCACAGAAGCCTGGTGCTGGAAGGCCCAAGAGGCACCAATAGCACGAGTAGAATGAGCAGTAAGGCGGAAGGGAGGATTCTTCCCCTTAGCAGAATAGGCCTGAATCACAGCCTGACGAATCCATTTACTAACAGTAGACTTGGCAGGAGCCAAACCCTTCCTAGGACCAGAAGGGACCACAAAAAGAGCATCAGTCTTCCTGAAAGCCACAGTGACTACCAGGTAATACTTCAGACACCTGACCACATCCAATGAATGCAAAACCCTTTCCTTAGAGTTGCTAGGATTAGAACTCAATGAAGGCAGAACAATATCCTGATTCAAATGAAAGGCAGACACCACCTTTGGCAGAAAATCTGGCTTAAAGCGGAACACCACCTTGTCTTGTCTCTCGTAGTATGGGGGCTGAATAGACAGAGCCGCCAGCTCAGACACGCGCCTGACCGAAGTAATAGCCACCAGAAAAACTACTTGGAGGGTAAGTACAGCCAGAGCAGCATCCTAAATAGGCTCAAAGGGAGCACCCTGTAAGGCAGACAATACCAGGTTCAAGTCCCAAACCGGGACCGTAGGCTTACGTGGGGGACGCACGTGAGTGACCCCTGAAAGAAGGTCTTAACCAAGGGATGCTGTGCAAAAGACTTCTGAAAGAAGACAGACAGGGCAGAAACCTGACCCTTCAGAGTACTGAGTTTTAAACCCAACTCCAATCCATGTTGTAAAAACTCCAGAATTCTAGGGATTAAGAATTCCCTGCAGGGGAGAGACCTAGACTCCCACCAGTCAATGTAGAACGCCATACCCTATAATAGATGGCAGAAGTTTTCTTCCTAGCCTGTACCATGGTATCCACCACTGAGGCAGACAAGCCTTTCTCCATCAAGATGGAGGTTTCAGCAGCCAGGCCGTCAAAGCCAGAGTTTGTAAACTGGGATGGCGTAAGGAGCCCTGAGTGAGTAGATCTGGCTCCTCTGGCAAGATGTACTGATCTACTGCCATTTGTACCACGTCTGCGAATCACACCTCTTCTTGGCCACCTTGGGGCCACCAGAATCACTGGCACCCTTTCCAGGTCAATCTTGCACAGAACCCTGCCCAGCAGGGGGAACGGGGGAAAGCATACAGGAGCCGGAATTTCTTCCATGACAGTGACAGAGCGTCCATGGCCAAGGCCAGAGGATCCTGAGACAGGGAGACAAAGGCCGGGAGCTTGTGATTGTGACGGGATGCAAACAGATCCACATCCGGTAGGCCCCACCGGAAACTCAGGGACTGAATACCCTGTTGCAGAGGGACCACTCCCCCTGACGGCAAGTCCCCCTGCTCAGAGAGTCTGCTAGAAGATTCTCTACCCCCGGGATATAAACAGCCAAGATGCATTGAACATTGGCCTCCGCCCATGTCAGAATCCGCGACACTTCCTGGAGGGCACCCTTGCTCCGGGTCCCTCTCTGATGGTTGATGTAGGCAACCGCTGTCCTGTTGTCTGAGCGCACCTGTACAGACAGACCCTGCAGGTGATCGGTCAACTGCTCCAAAACCAACCTGACCGCCCGTAGTTCCAGAATGTTGATGGGTAAATGGGCCTCCTGAGGGCCCCACCTCCCCTGGAACCTCAGGGATTTTCAGAACCCCCCCCCAACCTGACAGACTGGCATCCGTGGTGACCGTCTCCCAGGAGGGGGCTAGAAAGGACCTGCCCTTTAGCAAGTTCTTGTGGTCCAGCCACCATGAGAGGGACCTTCTGACCAATGGGGGAAGCACACAAACCCCGTCCAAGGACGCGGGGTCCTTGTCCCATACTGATAGGAGGTGAAGCTGCAGAGGCCTCCAAATGGAACTGAGCAAAGGGCACCGCCTCGAAGCTCGCCACCATCAGGCCCACCAGCCACATTCCCTGTCTGAGGGAGAGCTGGGGGCACAAGAGCAGGGACCGCACCTGCGTATTCAGATCTTCCACCTTCTGTTGGGGAAGGAATATTTGTGACTGAACCGTATCCAGAATCATCCCCAGGAATGGGGTCACCGGTGAAGGGGACAGGGAGGACTTGGGATGATTGATCACCCAGCCGAAGGACTCCAAGGTGGACACCACCAGCTGAGTGTCCAGCTCCGCCTGCTGTAGAGGCCATGAGGCGATGAGAATGTCGTCCAGGTAGGGCAGCACTCGAAGGCCCCCTGACCTTAGCAAGGACATCACCCCCGCCAATACCTTGGTGAACACTCTGGGAGCTGAAGTGAGGCCAAAGGGTAGAGCCACAAATTGGTAGTGTTGATCTTTCAACTCAAATCTGAGAAACCTTTGATGCCCTGGGAACACAGGGATGTGAAGGTAAGCATCTTTGATGTCCACAGACATCATAAAATCCCCTGGTCGTAGAGAGCCAACGGCCGAGTGCAGGGTTTCCATGCGAAAGCGCTTGCTCTTGACAAATTTGTTGAGGATCTTTAAATCCAGAATGGGCCTGACTGACCCATCTCTTTTGGGTACTGTGAAAAGGTTGGAGTAGAAACCTTCTCCCAATTCTCTCAAGGGAGCTTTGCAAATAACTCCCAGCTCCAGAAGTCCTTGTACTGCCTGCATCAGGACCTGAGCTGATACCGGGTCCTGGGGTATCCGGGACCTGACGAATTTTGAGGGGGGCCGCACAGCAAACTATTTTGTAGCCGGAGGTAACTACCTCCTGAATCCACCGGTCTGAGACTTGACGCCTCCAGACGTGCGCAAAGTGCTGTAGTCGTCCCCCCACCCTGGCGGGCGAGGGCGCCCCATCATGCCTGAGGGGTCTTGGGAGAGGGTTTGGGTTTGGTCCCCCATGAGGAGCCAGGGCGTCGCCCCCTGCTCCTATGCCAGGAGTCTGTGCGAGCCCCCGCGAAGGACACCTTTTTTCCCTGCTTAGCGCCTCTGTAGGGGGCTGAAAGGGGGCCCTGGTTGCGAAAGGGCCGAGGCTGCCGCCTGCGCTGTGGTAACTTAACCTTTAGCAAAGAGGTCTAGGCGGTCCCCAAAACAGGCGTAGTCCCTTGAAATGGAGCCCGGTAAGGGCTTTCTTAGCAGCATTGTCGGCCGCCCACTGTCTCAGCCGTACCGCGTGGCGTATAGCCACCGCCAAGGCGGAAGATCTGGCACACAGCCTAATAGCATCGTCCGATGCAGACAGGATAAAGCTCACAAATACATCACAGTTAGACAGTGCATTAAAGTGGACCAACACCCAGGGGTGATCGGCCCGGGAATCTATAAGATGATCGGGATGTCTATAAGAGATCGGGATGTCCCGCGGTGAGGGACCCCCCCCAAAAGCCCCAAAAAACTCACCTGATCAGCGGCGGCTGCCGCCGCCTCCCGCGCGCCCCTCTAGGCATGCGCGCGCCCGCGCCGGCTGTTTGTGAATGGCCGGCGCGGGCGCGCGCACTGTCAAAGGGGCGCACGGGAGGCGGCGGCGGACGCGCTGTCTTGTCCGCAGCTGTCACCCGCTTGTCCGTGGCTACGTGGGAGCGTGGTGAGGTGAGTTTTGGGGGTTTCTGGGGGGTTTTACACAGCGGGGCACCCCTAATCGGGGTGCCCCCCTGAAGTGGACCAAAACCCAGGATAGTCAAAATCCTGGGTGTTGGTCCACTTTAATAGTATCAGCAGGCAACTCGTCTGGGGCGTCAAGTGCATTCCTGACCATGGCCCTGAGCGCCACGGCAGTAATGGCCAGACCGCAGACCGGGCGCAGTGCCGCCCCTCCAAAAGCAAAAGCATGGCACGCCAATTGGTCAATGCGCCGGTCCTCAGAATCCCGCAGTGTAGTAGTGTCGGGAGAGTGCATAATAGGGGTGTTAGACAGCCCTAGAATAGGAGCATCGACCTCGGGGGGGCAATGACCAGCATTTGACCACGTCAGCAGGAAATGGATACTTCCTGTCCAGACTCTTAGGGATCCTGGGAAGTCTACTGGGATGTCCCCACTCCTTAAGCACAAGGTTATTGAAATGGGTCTGCTCAGGAAATTCCAATCGAGCCTTAGCAGTATGGAATAGCTCACCACTTTGCCTGGGAGCTGCAACAGGGGGAGAGATGGACAAAACCTCAAAAATCTGAAGCAATAGCTTATCAGTATCATCAGGGGTCCAGTGATCAGAACCAGAATCGTCATGACCCCTAGACTTCTCATCAGATGACTGAGTCAGAGATCAGCTCCCCTTCGTCCGAAAGGGTATGGTCATATAGGATGCGTAAACTCAGACTCCGTAGGGAATGGAGCAGAGTCAGGGACAATGTGCCGCTTTTTTGCGGTAGCCTTGCGCGCTAGAGTACTAGCAAGCAATTTTTCAACACTGGCCAGTCTAGTAGCCACATCAGGATGAGAATCCCCACTTGTATTGGGGGTTAGACTCAGGCTTGGGGGGGGGGGTAGGTTAAGTGAGGTGAGGTGCAGACCCAGCCTCAGAAGGGGCGGGAAGTACCAGTAACGCCTGCTGTGCACAAGGGACGCAGACCCGAGCATTGTCACCGTTGATAGATGAGACCCCACAAGCTACACACAGCCGGGCTTGTCCCGAGGAAATGCCGTTTACAATATCCTGGGATGCCTCCATATGGTGATTAATGGGCACAATAGGTCAGTAGGGATTGACGCTATAAGCTACCCTGGATGCCCCAAAGACCCGCAGGGAAGTGGGAGTAATTATACTAGGTCCAACTGGCAATTACACCGGGCGGGAGAAGCCACTGGATTCGACCGTCTGAAGGACATAATGGGAATAGGGATGTCAGAGCCATGCGCAGTAAGCAAGACAAATCAAAAATCGCCCGTGAGGGCACTTACAGATCGAGGGAGGAGGAGGACCGTTACCACGCACGCATGTGCGATGAGCATCGAAATGGCACCAAGCGGACCTCGAGGGGGGGCCAGAGCGGGCTGTGACGCGGAGCGCGCCAAGCCAGGTCTCCACCCCCCCAAAGAGCGCGAAGCTCTGAATATAGTAGTCAGCGCAGACAGTAGAGTGAATGACACTATAGAAGCAAAAACGGGATTACTTCCAGATGCGCCCAACAACAGATACCAATAAAGACGCTGCAGCGTCTGAGGCGCCGCCTGTTCACGCGCCCGTCCAATAAGGGCAAGATAATCGCCCGGCGGCAGCCGATAGACAATGAACAGCGCGGCTCCGACACCAGGTGTACGAGTCAAGGACGATACTAAGGCCATTACGTGTACTGAATACACAAGACCACCACACACACCCCCCCTTTCTTTCCCCCCCGGACTACGGGGGGGGGGGGGGGGGACGAGGGAGAATGGCGACCCTTTGAACAGGGCCCACCGCTACACGGGGTATGGGGCAATAGCGCGGGAGGGGCATCCACAAGAGGCTCACCATTAGCCTAAACCGCCTACCCTTTGGTGGGGGACTGCGGAGGAGCACGGCTCCATAAGCGCACGTAGCGCTGCTTACCTTCACCCGACCATCGCAGCCCAGGCTGGGAGGCACATCACGAAGAGGACGGGTGGGAGTAGTCCAACAGGGCCGCAGGCTTTAATAGCCCCGCTCACCTGCGAGAGAGTGACACATGTCTTCGCAGTCAGCACTGCAGAGAAATCTGGGGATTTGTGGGAGGTCCCTGGGTATTTGAAGGGCCGGGAGGAGCCTGTTTTTCCATGTCTCTGCAGTGCAGTGCCATCTGGTGGAGGATAACCCAAGTGTAAGTATTATATCTGGAGCAGGATGTACTGTATACTAAGAATAGGGGGAATCTTCCCCTTGGCAGAATAGGCCCCAACAATGGCCTGGCGAATCCATTTACTAATGAAAGACTTGGTGGGAGCCAAACCTTTCCTAGGCCCGGAGGGCACCACGAAAAGGGCGTCAGTCTTACGAAAAGAAGAAGTAGCCACCAAATAGTACTTCACACAGCGAACCACATCCAGAGAATGCAAGACCCTCTCCTTGTCATTGCTGGGCTTAGGACACAAGGAGGGTAGAACAATGTCCTGATTAAGATGAAAGGCAGAAACCACCTTAGGAAGGAAATCTGGCTTGAAGCGGAAAACAACCTTGTCCTGATGCCTCTCAAAGTAAGGAGCCTTAATGGACAAAGCCGCCAACTCCGATACACGCCGAACGGAAGTAGTGGCAACCAAAAACGCAACCTTCTGAGTAAGTGTAGAAAGAGCAATATCCTGCAAAGGTTCAAAAGGAGGACCCTGAAAAGCAGAAAGAACCAAATTCAAATCCCAAACTGGGAGCAACGGCTTCCTAGGAGGCCGCACATGCGTAACCCCCTGGAAAAAGGTCCGAACCAGAGGATGAAGTACAAAAGACCTTTGAAAGAACACAGCCAGGGCAGAAATGTGCCCTTTCAGCGTACTAAGCTGTAAACCCATGTCCAGACCATGTTGCAGAAATTCCAAAACCCTAGGGATAGAAAACACCCTGCAAGGCAAAGCCCGGACCTCACACCAATCAATATAAGACCTCCAAATCCTATAGTAGATGGCAGAGGAAGACTTCTTTCTAGCCCTAACCAGAGTCTGAATGACAGCATCAGAAAGACCTTCCTCCTTCAAGATGGAGGTTTCAGCAGCCACGCCGTCAAAGCCAGTGTTGGTAAATTGGGGCAGTTGACCTTGAGTGAGCAGATCCGGCAGAAGGGGCAGATCTAACTGATCCACTGCCAACCTTACCACGTCTGCAAACCAAACCTGTCTTGGCCACCTTGGAACCACCAGGATTGCCGACGCGCCCTCTAGGGCCAGCTTGCGCACCACTTTGCCCACCATGGGAAACGGAGGGAACAGATACAGAAACCCCAGATCCCTCCAGGTCAGAGACATGGCATCCACTGCCAGAGCCAGCGGATCCCGCGAGAGAGACACAAATGCCGGAAGCTTGTGATTGTGACGAGAGGCAAAGAGGTCCACCTCCGGAGTCCCCCACCAGTGGCAAAGCGACTGAAACACATTGGGGCTGAGAGACCATTCCCCCCGGCGAGATGAGCACCTGCTCAGGGAGTCCGCCTCCCACCCTTCTCCACTCCCGGAATGTACACCGCCGAGATGCATGGGACATTGCTCTCTGCCCAAGCCAGGATCAAAGACACTTCCTTGAGGGCACGCCTGCTGCGAGTCCCTCCCTGGTGATTGATGTAGGCGACCGCCGTCCAGTTGTCCGACCGAACTTGAACCGGTAGGCCCCGTAACTGATGAGACAAGAGAGCCAGAACCAACCTGATGGCTCTCAGCTCCAGAACATTGATGGGATCGTGAGCCTCCTGAGGCCCCCACAGTCCCTGAAACTGAAGATCCTTCCAAACCCCCCTGACAGGCTGGCATCCGTGGTGACAGTCTCCCAACGAGGGGTTAGAAAGGATCTGCCCCTCAGCAGATTGCTCGGTTCCAGCCACCACCGAAGATCTCGCGCGATGCGAGATCTTTTACTGCCGCCCGAGCCCCTGCGCGACCAGAGGATCCAAGGGCACCCGAGACCTGAAGAATCTGGGAGGAGGCCGGATCTCGAACTCCAGTTTGTAACCAGAAGACAACCACTTCCCGAATCCATCTGTCCGAGACCTCCTGGTCCCAGACCGGAGAGAAGTGTCGCAGCCGTCCCCCCACCCGCATGGGTGAGGGCGCCCCCTCATTGTTGAGCCGGCTTAGCAGCGGGTTTGGGCTTGGAGCCCCAGCTGTGACCTGGACGGGCACGTCCTCTTCCCCTGTTCCAGGAATCACCTCTGGAGGAGAAGACAGCCGATCCCCATCCAGGTCTGGCCCCACGAAAGGAAGAGGTAAAGAAAGCCACCCCCTGAAAGGGACGACGTTGCTTCTTTTGCTGAGGTAACCTACCTCCTTTTGCGACTGTATCCAATTTCTCTCCAAAGAGCCGCAAGCCCAGAAAGGGAAGAGCCGTAAGCGACTTTTTGGACACAAAATCAGCCGCCCACTGGCGCAACCAAACCGATCGCCGAATAGCTACCAGCAAGGCCGACGTTCTACTACACATCACCATGGTGTCATCCAGGGCGGCTAGCACAAATGACAAAAACAATTCGCACAGCTTAAGGGCGGTGAACTCATCACTAGCCGGGTCAAGCCTGGAGGTAGTCAACAGGTCCCCGACAACCGACCTAGAAGCCACTATTAACCCTTTAAGTGCCAGCCTACCTGGCGTTTTTGTCACACTCTGTTGCCAGACCATTTTGCACTATTTTGCGCTCCCCATGTTCAAATGTGATTTTTGAAGGGATTTCCCAGGAAAGTGATATATTGTTTTTTTCAGCAGAGTCTGGGCTTTAACATGAAATGTCTTGTTTGTCATTTTTTAGGTGTATTCTCAATATTTTTGGGTGAAATATGTGCAAAAAAACCCTTAAAAAAAATAAAAAAAAAAAAAAAAAATTGACGTGGACCAGCTATGGGGGCTTGTAGGCACAGAGTGGGGGGGCCAGCTTTTGTGCCCCCCCCACCCTGCAGCCTACGAGCCCACATAGCCTATGTGGGCCCGGGATCTTCTGCCCCCCCTGGCCTTTGGGGAGGCAGGTAATGGGGGTGCGGGGGTTAATGGCAAGTCACCCGCTAGGGCAGGTGACTTGCCACCCCCCCAGCCTTGTGAACTGGTATAAGGGGTCTCATGGACCCCTTACCAGCTCACAAAGGGTTAACTGTTAAAAAAAAAAAAAAAAAACACCACACAATAATAAAAAGTATTTTATTAAAAAAAAAAAAAAATTTTTTTTTACTGTACTTACCTTCGATTGCAAGGTCTTGTCCCTCGCCGCTCAGCTGACAGATGCCGGTGATCGGCATCCAGAGAAGGGGGAGGAAGGAGATCAGAGGATCTCCTGTCACCTCCTTCCCCGGCACCGATCACCGGCATCTGACAGCTGAAAGAGCTGACGCCGTGATCGGGGCTGGGATGCCCCCCTTAGCGGCAAGATGGCGGCCGCCATCGAGAAGGAGAGAGCCTCCCGGGCTCTCTCCTGAAGATCGGCGAGTCCTGGGGGGGGATTGGAGGCCCCCCAGGTGAAGAGGAGGGACAGCGGGAGCCAGCGCACACGCAGGTAAGTGAATGTCATTTTATTTTTTTTTTTTTTTTTTTTTTTTTTTTACAGTTAGCAGCTTCTGCTGCCAAAGCAGGGGGGGGGGGGCTATTCCAGGGGCTCTCCTGGAGCCATCCGACCCCCCACGGGGGATCGGATGGCACCAAATTAAAGAGGAGGCCCGGCCGGATCCAACAAGGGGTCAGGTGAGTATTTTTTATTTTTATTTTTTAAACTAGAAGGGGGGAAAGTCAAGCACGTAACACCTACGGGCTTGGCACTTAAGGCCCAGCCAAGCCAGCACGTAGGTGTTACGTGCTTGGCAACAAAAGGGTTAAAAGCACTGAAGCACAGACAGGCCGCAAGGCCGACCCGACACTGGCAAAACCGTGACAAGCCATCTGGTCAATGCGTTTGTCCTCACCGTCCTTGAGAGTAGAACAGTCAGGAGAATGCAAGACAGAGGTGCTAGACAACCTCAAAAGAGGGGCGTCCACCTCGGGAGGGGATGACCAGCGCTTCACCGCATCCACCGGAAAGGGATATTTCTTATCCCAACCCGGAGGGACACCCGGAAGCCAAGTAGGCCTCTCCCATTCCTTGAGAATAATGCTGTCGAAATGCCTTTGATTAGGGAATTCTAAGCGCGGCTTAGCCTCTTCAAAGAACTCCCTTCTGCGGAAGGGTCACTTCAGGAGGAGAGATTGTCAAAACCTCAAACATATGAGTCAGGACCTTAGGGGTATCCAAAGAATCCCCCTGACCCCGCTCGGCATCAGCGCCCACAAACTGCTGATCGTCAGAACCATCCGACTCCTCAAAAAGCTCCCCTTCCACTAGTGGGGGGTAATCAGACCAGTCCAGTGAATCAAACTCCTCAAGATCAGAAGCCTGCGTGGCTGGGGACAAGTGCTTTCTCTCTTCTGGCCACAGCGCTAGAAAATAATTTTTCAAGATTAGACAATCTGGCACACACCTCAGATTGCGACTCCCCACTCGTGACAACATCACACGGGGTACGGATCAGGCGGGGAGGGGTAGGAGAAGGGACCGGCGGCGCAGAACCAGACGCATGGGATCCGGACTGCCGCGTAATAGTCTGCTGTGCACATGGTATGCAAAGGAAAACATCATCCCCCTGTAAGGGATGTCCAAAGAATTCCCCACCCCACCCCACCCTACCCTACCCTACCCTACCCTACCCTACCCTACCCTACCCTACCCTACCCTACCCTACCCTACCCTACCCTACCCTACCCTACCCTACCCTACCCTACCCTACCCTACCCTACCCTACCCTACCCTACCCTACTGACCCCTCGCGCGAGTTACCCTGGCTACCTGCAAGGAGGCGACATCCATCTTCTGACTTGCTCGCCATCTGCAGAGATGAAAGACTGGGGAATGAGTGGGAGGTACCAGGTATTTATGGACCGGGAGGGGCTCACTTTTTTTCATGACATCTCTGCAAGATCGCCGTCTACAGGTCGGTATAACCCAAGTGTAATGACTATCTGAAGCAGGGTGTGTGACATACTTAGAATAGTTGCCCATTCCAGCATCGACTATCTGGGCGATGTATTGCATTACCAGCAAGCAGGACTTCTAGATCTAGAAATGTTTTTTCCCCTTTGCCCGTCTGCAACCTAAACAAAAAAGGCCAGGCATCGTAGGCCAAGGCCTGAAGGTACTAGAATGTATCACTTGCACTATGTATGAGCATCTGTAGCTCTGTATTCAATGTAGAATGTATCTCTTGTATTCATTTTATTATCTTATGTCATGTATTCCTAAGCTGATTGTTTTTATTTGTTGCACTATGTATAGGCCAAAAAGAATGCCTTGTTTATCTCTGATGTGCTTGGCGAACCAATAAATTGAATCGCATTGAATTTAAACCAGACCTACAGCATCATTTAATGAAAAGCCCAAACCTTAAACTATTCCCCAGCATCTAAAATAAATATATTTTAAGTTTGTAGTCACTTTTTATTCTTTCCCCCACTGGGTTGAAACTCTGGTAAGGACTCTAGGATACGGGCAGGAAAAGGTCGGCAATCCCAGAATGCAGAGCAGCATAGGCAGAAGGCACTCCCTGTTTGCAGGCTGCCTGATGTTCCATGAGCCACCATCTTGGATGTTTAAAGGCTCATAACATGCAGTAGATGCAGGTAGGATGATTTTTAATGTGAGCAATCTGCATGTACAGGGTAGGGGAAACATATAAGATAGACTGTTATTCAGAGTGAAGGACAGCTTTAAAGCAGAGTTCAACAAACATTACTGCACAAATGAAAAGGTTTTTCACTTAGAGGCAGGAAAGCACACAAGTGTAAGACTGCTGTATAGCAATATATATTTAGTGTGTATGTGTCATCAAGAATTAATCCATTTTTGCCCAGTACAGTTACCAAGGACCATATGTACAATATAGATTATTTTTTCAGCCAGCCCGATGCAAAAATGGAGTCCTGGACCTTCCATATGGTTGTTATGGAAACATCTGGAGGCGTTTCTATACCGATGAGTCACCTTCAAGAATAAATCAACAGGTCTAAACAGTTATAAAATGATCTGCTAAACCCGTGTTCAGCAGGGCTGATGGAAAATGCAGATAGGCCGTGAATTTGCCTCTGCCACCAAGAGGCCCTCCCCTTGGCAGAATAGGCCCCAACAATGGCCTGACAAACCCATTTACTAATGGTAGACTTGACGGACGCCAAAACCTTTCTTGGGCCCAGAGGGCACCACAAACAAAGCATCCATCCTACGAAAAAGAGAAGTAGTCCAAATAGTACTTCACACAACGCACAACATCCAAAGCGTGCCAGGTCCTCTCCTTGTCATTGCTAAGCTTAGGACACAAGGAAGGGAAAACCACATCCCGAGAAAGATGGAAGGCAGAGATAATAGAAAGTGCAACATCCTGCACCGGCTCAAAGGAGGCCCCCAGAGGGCCGACAGAACCAAATTCAAGGCCCAAAAACAGGCAACAAGGGCTTGCGAGGGGACAGCACTTGAGTGACCCCCTGGAAAAAAAATCTTAACCGAAAGATGGAAGTAATACCAAAAACCTGGGAATCAAAAACACCCTACAAGGCAAGACCCTTGCCTCACACCAATCAAAATAGGACCGCCAAGTCCTGTAGTAAAAGTTAGAGGAAGACCTCTTCCTAGCCCTAACAAGAGACTGGATCACAGCATCAGAAAACCCTTCTACTCCTAGGAAGGAGGTTTCAGCAGCCACACCATCAAAGCCAGCGTATGTAAATTGGAGTAACAAAGCTGACCTTGAGTGACCAGATCCGAAAACAGAGACAACCTGTACTGATAGACCGCCAGCCGTGCGACGTCTGCGAACCACACCTGTCTTGGCCACCCTGGAGCCACCAGAATTGCTGGCACATCCTCTAGAACCAGCTTGCGCACCACTCTGCCTACCATGGAGAAGGGGTGAAACAGATACAGGAGACCCAGACCCCGCCAGGCAATGGACATGGCATCCACTGCCAGCGCCAGAGGATCCTGAGACAGAGATACAAATGCCGGAAGCTTGTGGTTGTGACAGGAGGCAAGGAGATCCAGCTCCGGAGACCCCCACTTGTGACAAATGGACAGAGAAACCTTGTTGGAAGAACCATTGCCCTCGGCGAGAGGACCCCCAGCTCAGAGAGTCCGCTTCCACGTTCTCCACCCCTGGAATGTACACCACCGATATGCATGGAACACTGCACTCGGCCCATGCCAGAATCAGAGACACTTCCTTGAGGGCACTCCTGCTGCGAGTCCCTCCTTGGCGATTGATGTAAGTGACCGCAGTCCGATTGTCTCATCGAACCTGAACCGGTAAGCCCTGGATGTGATGCGTCAAGTGCGACAAAACTAACCAAGTGGCCCTCAGCTCCAAGACATTGATGGGGGTGAGCGCCTCCTGAGGACCCCACAGCCCCTGGAACTGATGTTCCTTCCAGAAACCACCCCCCCAGCCCGACAGGCTGGCGTCCGTGGTGACCGTCTCCCAGCAAGGAGCCAGAAAGAACTGCCCCGCAGAAGAATCCTCGGTTCCGGCCATCACCAAATAGACTGCCGGACCAGGGGAGACATTACAAATGACTGATCCAAGGACAGAGGGCATCTGTCCCAAGCCGATAACAGAAGGAGTTGAAGAGGCCTCATGTGAAACTGAACACAAGGAACTGCCTCGAAGAAGGCCACCATCAATCCCACCAGTCTCATCCCTTGCCGCATGGACGGGCGAGGGTTGGACAGTAGAAGACGTATCAAATCTTGAACAATCAGCACCTTTGACTGGGGTAGGAACAACCTGGTCTGAATGGAATCCAGATTCAAACCCAGAAAGGAAACCTCCCTCGACGGGAAGAGGGAAGACTTGTTATAGTTGAACACCCAACCGAACCTCTCCAGTGTCGTCACCACCAACCAGGTGTCCAGCTCCGCTTGACTGGGATGTGGCCGCTGCTCGCAAATGCGCCGTTGGACCGGGAATCAAGGTAAGTATGGGGAGACCTGGGGAGTTTCACAAAGCAGGGCATCCCGATTTTGGATGTCCCAGGGGAAGGGAATCTATCGGCCCAAGGAATGTTATAGATTCCCAGGCTGATCATGGTGGGTCCACTTTAAAGATCAGAAATTCCACTTCACAGCCCACCCTGCCCGCTCTTCTATGACAGCGAATCCTCATTACAGCATAGATGAAGCTTCAGTAGCAGCAAGGCAAATGTGTTGTGAAATGTGCAGAAATTTGAAATACAAAGCCTGCTTGTTGCTGACTGCTGCCTGTGAATATCATTACCATTGCATTCTGTCACAACATTTCATATTTTCAGCCTATTTATGGTAGCCTCAATTACATAGCTCCTAATTACAAACCAACGTTTTGTAACAAACAAGACAGCGCTTCCACCTGCCTCACTATAAACATATGAACAGTGGCATTTTTGTTTAAGAGGAACTAAAGTCAAAAGGGAGAGGAATGCAAAGGGAGAGGGTAGAGAAGGGACACAGAAATTGATACAGAAAAAACTTGGCAATTATGTAATTCTAACCTACAACTATATATAAACCCAAAGGTGCCATACTTACCACTTGCTTATCCATTGTCTAGGTGTAAATCACATGACTACTGGTAACCAATAAAGTTAGTTAAATCTGGTTGCTGGCAGTGAAATATTCGATGCCATACAAGTGAATGAAGAAGTGGTATCTTTCCTTTATTTCCGCTTTAAAGAAAGCAAGCTGAATGTAAACCCTTTGTGGTCAGGCCATCAAAATATTACTCTTACCTAAATAGAGAGCATCAGCAGTGGTATAAGTAACAGCCAAACATGGGGCAGGAAGCTGACCTACAGAAAGTGGGCAGACAGCTCTGCTTTACGAGAGCTGCCACACATAGGGGAGCTGTGCTACCAATTTGATAACACTATCTGATATATAAAGTATTAGGTGGGGGGTTCTATGCAGTCATATGTATGTAGGGAATCAGCCACTGGAAATATACAGTCTTGATGGAGATTTGGACATGGAAGGTGCTACACTACTATTCGCAGCCCCATGACAAGAGGATTTTGAAATCGTTTCACTTGATCTTGCACTTCTACCCAAATTCCAAAAGGATCAGAGAGCTTATTTGTGCTTGAATCATAAGAGGAAGAAGGAAAACCTTTATTGTCAGTCAGGAGTGCTATCTTGTGCTTGAATCAATAGAGGAAGAAAAGTGTACAGTATCTTGCCTTTGAAATAATGTACTGCAGAATGAATAAAATAAATGAGAGTTTGGAACGTCATTTGAAGCAGGAAATAGACTGGTGCGGATGGTTGCCCCCGAGTTACTCAAGGTGTCTTGGAGAGAAAATACAGAGCTCAATGAGGCCCATTCCCTTAAAGTAAAAAAAAAAAAAAAAAAAAAAAAAAAAAAAGGTACTTACTGTTTGTCCCCCACAGATGATCAGTGCTAGTCCAGCCATCAGCAACTCCCCTGATCACTGGAACTTGCACAGCAGCTTCCCGCAATCCAGGGACTGATCTTGGGATCGGGATTAATGCCGGGTCAGGTTCCCGATCAGACATTAGTCACAGGAGTACTTTCACGCCTGCTCTATTCATTATTGCAAAGGAGGGGGGGGGGATGTGCCGAGGACCAACATACCCCTTCAGTGTTGCGACTAGAGAGGCCTTGGTCATGCCTCTGCGATGGGTGGGTGGGGTAGAGGGGGGGGGGGGGTCAGTGATACAGTAGGTTATCGCTGGTGAATGGCATTCAGGTCCAAGGCGACGTGGGCTCGGATGCAGTGAACAGGTGAGTTGCTGATCGCTGGACCAGTACTGATCATCTGCAGGGACAAGAGGTAAGTACCCTTTTGTTTTTTGGGGTTTGGCTGTAAAATGTAGGAGGCTTAATGCTGCTGGACTGGCTTCCCCTCACCACCTACCAGGCCCTCAATGCAGAGATAATGGATCTGAATGAGAGAAAAAGGGGAGTACATCCTGCCCCCCCCCCCCCCATCGAAGCTCACATACCCTTTAAAAGGGTAGCAAAATACAGAAAGTTGTCCCTCTTTAAAATTTCCATAGACGCATCCCGATGTGGGATGCCTTGCACCGCAAAACTTCTCGATTTCCCTGTATACACCCCTCAAACCCCGATTACAGGCTGGGGAAGCTTTACCACAGCTGTCACAGTCCCACCGACAGACATTTAAGACTGCAGAATATGGCAGGTTTGCAAAGCGTGGATGCTGCTGGAGGCCGACAAATGCATTGTGGGATGGAGGATCAAAATTATCCTCATCATTATCCTTATCATTAGGGGGTTTCACACCATGAAACATTACCAATAGGGATGCCCCTAAAACGGGGGATCACATGCTAAAGCTAGACAACACAAGGCTGTGCTCCTTTTTAAAGTGGACCAAGATCTAGGATTTTGACTATCCTGGGTTTTGGTCCTCACCGGTGCATGTATGCAGCTAATCAGCGCACTCCGCTCCATTTCAATCGGCTAAGGGTTGGATGGAGCCAAATGTAGCCAAGGGCACCCAACAGCCGCATCCCCACTAGCCAATCACAAATGCCTGGTGCGGACATGCGTCTGGCTAAAGGTATAGGTAGCGCTTGGTGCGATCACAGCCTGCACTGTTTGATTGGGGATCACTAGGATACAAACAGGAAAAAAGCCCCTCTCTCAGGAGTGACAGCTTGAAGGGGTAGGAATAGAAGCCATTCTTTTATAGCCATCTGTGATGCCATTGTAAAGACTTCACTTCCTGAAATTCCCAAATTACCAAACAGGAAATGTATATAATATATAATAAAACAGACAGCAACCATATACTTTGTGTTGATCAACACCGATTAGTCAATTAAAAGGGGGTTGGGAGAGACCAACCAAGTGTTTATCTTCCCAATAAACAAATCTGGACCAAATATCACAGTACAAACTACAGCAGCCAGCAAGTGTGGCAGTTTGCTGGGCCATTTCCTGCTCTGCCTCGCCCCCTGTGTGACAGACGCATTCAAAAGTTTATCCCTGCTGCTGGGGCTGAAAGATATTGGAAGCCAGTCCATTAGCATCAAGCATCCTACTCAGCACTCACCGCCTCGTAAGTCTACTTACATAGCAGGCAAAGGGTTAAAGTCATTGTCCAGGCCAGGAAAGTAAAACCCTGCTACACTCACTTACCTAATTGCCCGATTCAAGTTCCGCACCACTCGGCCTGACTGTCCAGCCTTTCCTAGTTCTGACGATGGACCACCGCCTGCCATCTATCACAGGGACTATGGTACACCCCCCTCTATTCACTGCAATAGAGTGGGCAAGACAAAACTGGCATGCTTCGTCCATGGCAGTGAAAAGAGGTGCCCATAGTCTGGACCGGGCCATCAGGTGAATGCCAGAGCGACGAACTAGGAACAATCATCTGCAGGACATAAAAGGAGAGCATAGCATTTATTTTCATTGCCTGGACAATGACTTTAAATTAGCCTGCTTTCTGCTCTCTCCATGCTGGCTGTCAGAGCTGCATCTTTCATCCAGAATTCTGATTGAACTCTGTCCCTTCTGCACCCAGCTATTCAGATAGGCTGTGGGTGGGAGTGCGCCCTCATCTAAAGGAAAACTAGGGATGTGGCCGTTCCCCATTTCCAAGCTCTGCTTGTAGACAGAGCCGTTTGTCCCTCCAGCGTCAGCCTGCCGATGTAGGCCACCACCCCTCCACATCTCCCCTCTGTACTGATGGCTTGAATGGCTTGAGAGCTACCAGTCAAGCCCAGTTTACCCCTCCATCCTACCTCCCCACCCTTCTCCTAGCAAGTGATCTCGCTCCCAGCGCTGCCCCATCCATTATGCTGATTATGATGCATCACCACTCCAAGGGCCATGCCCACATGCTTCATAAGAAAAGTCATGGGGTGAAACAGGAAACCTTGATATCTCAGCCTTTTCTTCTTCAATTTAACGGAAAACAGTTTAGTGCCAAACATAGCCCAGCACAATGGGCTAAAATTGGCTTTGCCTAAAATATCACTTTAACCCTTTGCCTTGAATGTCCCTTTAACAGTAAAACCTGCTGCCACAAGCTTTGCCCCTGCCCTCCAAGGCATCTTTAGCAACATAAATCAGGGCCACCATGAGCACCAGCACATTTCCTGCTAAAAATAAGGTGACTGTTTTGACTAAGCTTAGATCTGTAAAGCTTCATCTTGGACCCATTGCCACTGCAAGTTCGAGGTCACAACACTGGAATGAGGATTTAGATGGTAAGAGTGAGCTGGCATAAAGGGGCCATTTAACAGTATGGGTGGATAATAATGGCACAAGGGACATCGGGCAAGGTGGTGATATAGGAGTCCGGAATACAAATATATAGAGTAAGTTTCTAGTGAAGGGAGGCTGCCAGGCCTCTCATGCATTTTCACAGCAGGTCAGAGATCTCAGGCTCAAGGGTCACATTCAGGCAGAGCACATGTGTCAGGTTTTCAGGAATGTTCCCTGAGAGAAGCATGCCATTGCCATTTGTAACTTTTATGGCTCCTGCACATGTCAAGCTTGTCAGGTTGCTTCAGCAGTGGCCGAGATAACCTATAAGGGTCAAAGCATGCCTACTATGATTACTTCCAAGCCTAAAATGTAACTCCTAACTGATCAACTCATAATTCCGATCCCACCCAAAACTGCTTTCATTGCTAATACCTTAATCTGTAATAGTTTCTATGTTCGCAGTCCCACATAGCCTGAACCATAGCCCTGCCATGATTTTCAGAGGCCCTGTTCAGGCAGAGGCTGCTGCTGACAAAGCCATAGACGTATAAGTATGCGGGTGGGTTTTATTTAATTTTCTCTTTCAGCTAGAGAAGGCCTTTAATCCTTTTTAATACAGTAACGTCAAGTCTGTAATTAGTTATCATCTGTATACAGTATGCTTAAAATAAAAGACTCCAACTTTAATTTAGGGGCACGTCTTCTCACCCCGAGCCAAATAACACAGCCAGGTATTGCCGGCTATTAGAACACTCCCTAAATCAACAAAGCCCAGCCAGACCAACAAAACAAGCAAACATTTGCTGTTCCTTTCATTTTTATTTCTGTCAGCCTGTGGCATGGCGAGTGAAAGCCACCCGAGCAACTCCATGCGGATGAGGATCTCTCTCATAAATAAGGCCACTCATTCGCACACGCTGTCTCACAAAGGTAAAAAAGAAAAAACTTTACCACTATGACCAACAACAGACCAGAGATGTATTGTAACGTGGAGAACCTCTATATTCTCTGGTTGAACCAAATTTAGCCATTAGCTAGGCAGGCTACATACCGCAGCATCCAGATTTAGGATGCCCTGCAGTGTGCAGACTGGAAGAAACTCAATTTTTTCTGCTGTCCTGGCTCACTTTGCCCCAGTGGAAGTAAGACAAGTCCTATTAGGCTTCACTAGATCTGTGCCTTCTTGAAACCTTAGACAGTGAGACTATTAGACATTTGGTCCAATTTAAAAGGCAAATGTTTAAAAAAGTAAGCACTATCTTATGCCAAGCCTCCTCCAGCACTGTGTTTTCTCTCAGCTCTGCGCCCTGAATGAGAAAATATACATCTTTATCTGGCCCTTCAGCGCCACGCTGCTGATGTGGGCCAATACTAGCTTGAGTCTAAGAATACCTTACCATACAAGTTGCAGGTCACCATCTTCCTGCTCTAAAGGAGGGTCCCGACTAGACCCGACTAGAAATTCCTTTACTCCTTAACAGGCCCCATTCAGGATCTATGCGTCAAATGGAGGCTCATTGGTTCTTGAAGCAGCGGATCTGGGGTTGGAGGAAGAGTTACCGGAGGCCATACTGACATCTTCCTTATAAAGAAAATCAGACTGATTCCTCCCTGCTGACCAGAGAGAGAATCTGGAATGGAGGAAAGGCAAAATATATTTTAAATGACCCTCCACCCAGAGCTCCCTGGCTCCGGTGAAGAAAAAAAGTCAGCATTTGGAATTTTCCCTTGTGGCAAAGAGATCTACCTAGGGGGAGCCCCAGAGGTCTACCAGTTGCCTGAAAACACCCTGTCCTTACTCTCTCTCTGCCTACCCGAGCTGAACTTGACTGAGGAGGTTCGTCAGAACATTTAGTTCTCACTTGATGTGGACTGCTCACAAGAAGGCTACTTGGCTTTGCTTCTTGGTACAAATTGTCTTGGAGAGAAACATTAATTCAATTGATCTTGTGCACCCCAATGGTTGAGATAAGCCATGCCTGTAGCATTGCCCATAACATCTTGATTCCTTATGTGCTTGAAATGGTTTAGGGCTAACTGAACTGTCTTTAGCTCCTGAAGGTTCAAAGACTTTTGGGTCATGGTGCCAGGCCATGTTCCCTGAACCTGGCGGTGAAGGGTATGGGCCCCCCAACCCTGTGCACTTGCATCCATCGTGATGGTCCGGGCCCACCTGATGCCAGTGTCTCCCTTTGGAAAGATTACCTGATGTGGAAGTGTAACCAGAGAGTCGAAAGTTCTTCTCTGTTCCATGTACGCAAAAAATATATATAGCTGGGCCCAAATGACAGCTGGGAGGGCTGAAGACATAAGCCCCAACAGAACCAGCTTTAGAGAGATTCTGGGATGTTCCTGAATATAAGAACAGGGAGACAATTCTTTTGATCTTGGTTTGCAGAAAGAAGGTTCTCTCTAGGGTAGGGAGCTTGTTGATACCCTAGGTAATTGCAAGAAGTCTGAGGGGACTGACTACTTTTCCCTGTCTATGATCCACCCCAGATCTGAAAAGGAGGCACAATGTTATCCTCACATCATTCTAAAAACTCTCCCTGAAAGGAGCAAAGAGAAGGAGATCGTCCAGATATGCCACAATGCCGACCTGAGTTAATCTCATATATGCCATAGCCTCCACAAGAATCTAGGTAAAGATTCGAGACACGAACGAAAGACGAAAGGGGCGAAATAGAAATCATGCAGGTATGCATCCTGGCGACCTATAGAGGCCATCCAGACGCCCTGAAACAGGATAGAAAAATTGATTCCATACTGAATTTCTTGTATCTGAACCCCGAATTTAACTGCTTTAGGTTCAGAATAAATCGAAACTTTTCTGGCGTTTTTTGGACCAAAAACCTGTTCATTTCAGGTACCACGGAACCTCCTCTATGACTGTCATTTCCTTTAGTTGTGTGATCACTAAAGGAAGGCCTGTGCTTTCTCAGGTTCTCTGGATCCCTAATCGCCTCTGAAGCTGCATCGTAAATAAAATAAGAAAGTTTTGTGCTAGGAAAGACCTTTCTGTAACTCTGCATCATGAAAGCATGAGACTGAGGACTATGCAAAGGCTCCATTTCCCATCCTCCTTGTGTGAAGGAGCAGAGGTAGTCCCACACACCGCTGACTGTACTGTTCTGTTGGTCAGTAGAGGGGCTTGACCAGATCGATCATTCAACACTGGAAGTGCTGGAGGGATTTGCAGGCTAGGTGTAGTCTTGTATGGCTGTAGTTCAGCAGGGTTGTGTGACCGTAAACACTGCTGGGAGGGAAGTGATATAGTAATTGTTCTCTAAGGGAATAACTCGAATTGATTTTCTATAGATGATTCATGATGCTCGCTTGCTGCAAGCCCAGACCAATACTTACCTTTCTGCTCGATTTTGCGGGGGTGATGGAAGATTTCTCACAAGATTTAACAAGGTTAAAGCGGGTCAAAACCTGCGTTGCTGAGCCCTGGAATCTTAAAGATGATGCAATTCCACCAGCGGCCGCATCCCTGGCTTCTGTATGGCTGTGCGCGTTCCCGCGCCCAAACAGCGTGCCAAGTCACAGCTGCACTTTTGAGAGAGCCAATATGTTCTCTCAAAAGTGCCGCAGAGGCTGGGCTTCGGCGGAGGAAAGAAAACCGGGCCGGCGCTGACCCAACAGCAGTGCTAGGCGGGGGCAGACCCATTATTGGGTTTCCATTTGCTTTATTGCACAGTGGGGGCACCAGAAACTGGGATGCTCCCCCAACGCCAATTGGCTGGTGGGTAGGCTTCTTGAGATCACTTAACGGCAAGTTTTTAGGGTCGATCCCTGTGGAAATGCACAGAGAGCAATGGCTGGAAGAGTCAAAATCCCAAAGCAGAACAAAATCCAATCAAGCCAGGCCCTGGCCTTCCCCTGGGGCATCCTACATCGACTCCCTCAGGAATGGAAGCAATTGGGAGTGAGAGCACCCACATCCCCAGCATCTCTGGGTTGAGGCATACTCCAGTGGCCAGCCATTCAGATAGGCTGGGGGCAGACTCACACTCGGGGATGCGCCCGCTCTCGCTTCTGATTGCTGAGTCATGGCCAAACATTAACATGTGCGGCAAACGGTGCTGATCGGACTGGACTTGGATAGGACCAGGAAAAGGCAAGTCTGTACTGGCCGATCTGGGGGGGGGGGGGGGGGGTGGAGTTTATGCAGTGGGGCATCCCAAACTGCAATTAGTTCCACTTTAAAGTGTCAAAAAGACCATAATAAAATGCGTTCTTCCATCGCTGAGATGACACCCACCTGCAACTTTTGAGATCAACGATTGGCTAATCTCAAGGACGCTGGCCACATCCCCAGCTACCCTCTAATCAGGAGAGTGCTCCTGCACTGAGCCTAACTGAATGGCTGGGTAAAGGAGCACGCTGGAGATGCAGCCAAGAGCAGCAGAAGTGCCGTGGAAGATTCATTTGCTAATGACTGCGGCATAGTGGGGTATCCCAATTTTGGGAGGCAATGAAGGGGACCTAACCCCCCCCCCCCCCCCTCAGCAACTCTGTCCCAGTTAGTCAAGTTTTGATTACTCCTGCTACCCCTTAGTCAGGCGACATTGACCATTTCTTTATGGAGCTCTTACTGCCCCACATCAAATAGAGCTCTGCAATGATTGTGTGAGGAAGGTGTCTGTGAGCAAGAACCATCCCTAGCTGATATACACAAGGGTTTAGGTCCGATTTAAGATCATCTAAGGCTTTCATTGTTGTGATGGATTTATCTTTGAATGTTTTTATAAGGCTGCCTTAGCTGCGATCGCTGTCTAAAATGCCGCCCATTCATTCATTCACTGCGCTTCTGAAAGAAAACAAAAACAGCCGAGTCCGCAACATTAACCCTTGCGAGCGAGCGAGATCGGACACGTGATAAAGAGAAATACACAAACTTATTTAAACTGATCTCCATGGAAACTGCCAGCGAGCCTCCCAAAGCGTGGCCCCGCCCCCCTCGCATCACCCTCCTGTCTCTGCTGATAAACACTGGGGCACCGGTAACACTATAGAGAGTCAGTGCGGGGAGCCGCAGGAACCTGTAGCGCCCCGCAAACTAACTTTCCATAGAACGCAAAGAGGGAGGGTGACCGGAAGCGGGCGCTCCCCACTAGTTGCCCTGAGGTGCAGTAACAGGGCTGACACTTGTCACACAGCTTGCCCTGTGCGGAGGACATACATGTCGGGGCGGCTCTCCGGCTTACCTGCTGCTGTGCTGTGCAGGCGGGAAGGGGAGAACGCGGCGGCGGCTGCTGGCTGTGAGGCGTCCGGCTGACAGGCGGTGGCGGCTCCCGCTCCTCTTTCGCTACACTGCAGCCTGCACTGAGGAGAGGAGGGGCGGCCGTGTGCTGGAGGAAGAATTAAACCCTCCACCCCTCCGGGTTCACCATGACATCATTGTCAGAGGATTGTGGGAGAGGAGCGCCGTCAGCCTCATTAACCTGTGTGCTGCTGGAGGCCCGCCACTAGGCTCCTGTGTTATTCCCGGGCACAGCCAAGGCAATGCCGCCATCCAATCGTGTGGTGAGACCATGGTCCTTATTCATGAAGGGATAGCGCCAGGTAGTGCCTGTACAGCGGCAGGTGAGCGCCGGACACGGCACGCAACTACACATTTATCAAGCCAAATCTGGAACAACGCCATGTAGCGTCCGATTCATCATTATCCCAGGCTCAGCGTACAGCGTCGGAGTTCTGCCTTGCAGAGCACCATATCTTACCTGGCGCTCTCCCATACATTTCTATGGACGATCCTTAAATCCCTTTCCTGATCCCAATTTTTTTTCCCCCCCAAAAAACAAACCTCCTGACATGTATTCTGGGCAAGAAAATGACCTTTTTGAAAACTTTTTGTATTAATAATATATTTATGCAGAATTATCCTTACAGGTCTGGTATTAAAGTGGACCAACACCCAGGGGTGATCGGCTCGGGAATATCACCTCCCTCACCGCGGGGCATCCAAGATCGGGATGTCCTGCGGGGTGAAACCCCCCCCCCCCCCAAAAGCCCCAAAAAACCTTACCTTATCTGCGATGGATCAGCTGCCGCCGCCTCCCGCGCGCCCCTCTAGCAGTGCGCGCAATAACAATGTAATTCCATATGTTTACGCTTTGTTACTAGTGGATACATGTTCAAAAAGAGACTTTAATCACACAGCATCTGGCACTATGGGCTACAATAACATGAGCGCCGGTGATGTTTGTGGCTGATTTTTTGATGAATGTGGTGTGAGTCAGTCGCACTAAGCTGTCAGTATGGTTCGCTCACATACAGCGTAGTATAGCGACTCACATATATTCAACAATGCCGGCCAGCGACTGAAACAATGATCCATGGCCAAGCACAGCGACTACTAGCGTGCGCTCTGAAATCCGCTCACAGATGTTCATCTGTTGCTACCTGGCGTTAGTAATGAATCAGCCTGCCCGTCTGTTTCATTACTGCTATACAGCAGCAGTGGCAGCCAGGCAGGCTTTTGGTTCTAAAGAGAACTCTTAAAGCAGAGCAAAACCCAGCTGTCCTGACCCTGGAAGAATAAAAGATTCCAGGGCTGGCTGCTGGCCTTTCCCTAGGGCAGCCCGAATTGGGATACCCCACTGTGTGAAATCGCACCTTTCTGCGGTCCAACAGTGCCTGTGTGTGCTTTCGGCCAATCAGAGCCGCCTGCTGAACTGCCGTTATATGGCAAGACGGCTCTGATTGTTGTAAATGGAGAGTGGCCATATCCCAGCATCCTCAGGCTGTGAGCGCGCTCCTGTCCCAGCCATTCAGATAGGCAGGGCATATGGTAGTTCTCGTTCTCCATTCACGCTAATCAGAGCTGCGCGTCAAATGACGTCACTTCAGCAGGCAGCTCTGATTGGACGAGAGACCGCGCAGGTGCCGTTGGACTGGGAAGAGTCTGCACACTCCTGCATACTGGCGGGTATCCCAAATCGAGGTGTCCCGTGGTGCATAACAAAACGCACTTTTCTGGGCTTTGTTCCGCTTTAAAGTGGACCAAAAGCAACCACGATTGGCCCCGGGAATGATTCCCTCCCCCCTGGGGCATCCAAAATCAGGATGCCACACTGTGTGAAACCCCCAGGTCGCCCTATACACTTACCTTGTTTCCCGGTCCAACAGCACGTGCACGAGCCGCGGCCACATCCACGCTGCCCCTCTATCAGGGCGCATGCCCGCGCCAGGCAGTTGTGAATGGCTGGTGCAGACACGCTCCCTGTTAGAGGGTAGCGGCGGATGCAGCCCTTGGCGTGCTTGGAGCTGCTGGCCGTAGACTAAAGCTTAGACGACATGACGTCAGCAGATCTGAGCGCACTGATTAGACGAGCGGCTGCACATGCGCAGTAGGACCAGGAAGAGGAGAGTTGACTTGGCGACCTGGGGGGTTTCATACAGCGGGGTTTTGGTCCACTTTAAGGCTCTGTTGACACCTCTGCACTCTCTCTGCGTTGCAGCCTAATTACAACGCAGAGAATACACTGTACATAATTCTAGATGGGATAGTTCACACATCTGCGCTGCGTTATGCAAAGTATCAAAAAGGGCTGCAGACACTTTTTTTTCAGCACAACATAGTAACAACGCAGGTATAGAAGTCTGGGGAACGCTAGGTGGTGTCCCGAGGTCTTAGCACCCAAGACTACACTACATCTAACAATAGAGACAAAGCTGCAGCAAACGAGAGGTGGCGCTAGCTCAGTGCGTCCGGCACTTGGTGCGCCACACCATATTTAACAAAAAACTACACACACACACAGCGTCGGCGCTCTAAATCTGGTCGCTGTAGCATAGAGCGTCAGATGCTGTGTGATTAAAGTCTGTTTTTGAACACATATCCACCAGTAACAAAGCGAAAACACATGGAATTACATTGTTTTAACACTGTGACATTAACACTTTAGTGCCAGACCTGTACTGACAATTCTGCATAAAAATATAAAATGTCCAAAAAATGTATTTGTAAAAGTGTTTGCAGCCAAGAGAGGTCACACAATGATTAAAAAAAAATGTAATTGCCAAACAACCTATTTATACACCACTAATGAAAGCCCATTGAAATGTATGGGAGAGTGACACTGAGCAAGAGGTAATACGTGGTGCTCCCGAACACTATACACTGAGCCGCCTGTAATAATACATGTGACTGGTGCTGTTAGAGGCGCTCACCAGATTCGCTTTCTTAAATGTGGTTTTGCGTACGGTGACCAGCACTACCTGGCGCTAGCCTTTCTTAAATAACCCCCCTTAGTCCAGTTCAAGGTAGTAGAGGATGCTGTTTAAAGGGCACCAAAACCAGGTCTATAAGACTCTAGGTCCAGATAGAAACCCGCCCCTGGGGCATCCTGATTTTTGGATGTTTGAAGTCGCCCAATATTTTCACCGTACCCGCGAACCCATCTTTCTAGGTCTCTGCGCGGGTGCACCACCAGTAACTGTGCAAGGGTGTCGTGATGCCAGTCATGTGCGGCTGAGCTTCCATTCAGTTTCTTTAGCTGCACAAGCTGATTGGAGCAGAATTGCCCCTCCGCAGTGGGAATGTCAGCAAGGTGAGGATATCGGGTGACCGGTGCATGGAGCAGAATTGCCCCTCCGCAGTGGGAATGTCAGCAAGGTGAGAATATCGGGTGACCGGTGCATGGAGCAGAATTGCCCCTCCGCAGTGGGAATGTCAGCAAGGTGAGAATATCAGGTGACCGGTGCATGGAGCAGAATTGCCCCTCCGCAGTGGGAATGTCAGCAAGGTGAGAATATCGGGTGACCGGTGCATGGAGCAGAATTGCGCCTCCGCAGTGGGAATGTCAGTAAGGTGAGAATATCGGGTGACCGGTGCATGGAGCAGAATTGCGCCTCCGCAGTGGGAATGTCAGCAAGGTGAGAATATCGGGTGACTGGTGCATGGAGCAGAATTACCCCTCCGCAGTGGGAATGTCAGCAAGGTGAGAATATCGGGTGACCGGTGCATGGAGCAGAATTGCCCCTCCGCAGTGGGAATGTCAGTAAGGTGAGAATATCGGGTGACCGATGCATGGAGCAGAATTGCCCCTCCGCAGTGGGAATGTCAGTAAGGTGAGAATATCGGGTGACCGGTGCATGGAGCAGAATTGCCCCTCCGCAGTGGGAATGTCAGCAAGGTGAGAATATCGGGTGACCGGTGCATGGAGCAGAATTGCCCCTCCGCAGTGGGAATGTCAGTAAGGTGAGGATATCGGGTGACCGGTGCATGGAGCAGAATTGCCCCTCCGCAGTGGGAATGTCAGTAAGGTGAGAATATCGGGTGACCGGTGCATGGAGCAGAATTGCCCCTCCGCAGTGGGAATGTCAGCAAGGTGAGAATATCAGGTGACTGGTGCATGGAGCAGAATTGCCCCTCCGCAGTGGGAATGTCAGCAAGGTGAGAATATCGGGTGACCGGTGCATGGAGCAGAATTGCCCCTCCGCAGTGGGAATGTCAGCAAGGTGAGGATATCGGGTGACCGGTGCATGGAGCAGAATTGCCCCTCCGCAGTGGGAATGTCAGCAAGGTGAGAATATCAGGTGACCGGTGCATGGAGCAGAATTGCCCCTCCGCAGTGGGAATGTCAGTAAGGTGAGAATATCGGGTGACCGGTGCATGGAGCAGAATTGCCCCTCCGCAGTGGGAATGTCAGCAAGGTGAGGATATCGGGTGACCGGTGCATGGAGCAGAATTGCCCCTCCGCAGTGGGAATGTCAGCAAGGTGAGAATATTGGGTGACCAGTGCATGGAGCAGAATTGCCCCTCCGCAGTGGGAATGTCAGCAAGGTGAGAATATCGGGTGACCGATGCATGGAGCAGAATTGCCCCTCCGCAGTGGGAATGTCAGCAAGGTGAGAATATCGGGTGACCGGTGCATGGAGCAGAATTGCCCCTCCGCAGTGGGAATGTCAGTAAGGTGAGAATATCAGGTGACTGGTGCATGGAGCAGAATTGCCCCTCCGCAGTGGGAATGTCAGCAAGGTGAGAATATCGGGTGACCGATGCATGGAGCAGAATTGCCCCTCCGCAGTGGGAATGTCAGCAAGGTGAGAATATCAGGTGACCGGTGCATGGAGCAGAATTGCCCCTCCGCAGTGGGAATGTCAGCAAGGTGAGAATATCAGGTGACCGGTGCATGGAGCAGAATTGCCCCTCCGCAGTGGGAATGTCAGTAAGGTGAGAATATCAGGTGACTGGTGCATGGAGCAGAATTGCCCCTCCGCAGTGGGAATGTCAGCAAGGTGAGAATATCGGGTGACCGGTGCATGGAGCAGAATTACCCCTCCGCAGTGGGAATGTCAGCAAGGTGATGATATCGGGTGACCGGTGCATGGAGCAGAATTGCCCCTCCGCAGTGGGAATGTCAGCAAGGTGAGAATATCGGGTGACCGGTGCATGGAGCAGAATTGCCCCTCCGCAGTGGTAATGTCAGTAAGGTGAGAATATCGGGTGACCGGTGCATGGAGCAGAATTACCCCTCCGCAGTGGGGATGTCAGCAAGGTGAGAATATCGGGTGACCGATGCATGGAGCAGAATTGCCCCTCCGCAGTGGGAATGTCAGCAAGGTGAGAATATCGGGTGACCGGTGCATGGAGCAGAATTGCCCCTCCGCAGTGGGAATGTCAGCAAGGTGAGAATATCAGGTGACCGGTGCATGGAGCAGAATTGCCCCTCCGCAGTGGGAATGTCAGCAAGGTGAGAATATCGGGTGACCGGTGCATGGAGCAGAATTGCCCCTCCGCAGTGGGAATGTCAGCAATGTGAGAATATCGACGGTGGAAAATGTGCCCATGAGCTACGCATTTCCTAAGAGAAAATGTCCTTTTGGTTGCTGTGAAAAGCGCGAGGAAGAGTGAACCAACCTTTTTAATAGGAATGATTATCTGCTCTTATTTCATATTGGAATTTAGGTATAAAGATTAATTATTAGACATGCGATGACTATTGTCTCATTTAAAGTGCATTATTATACTTTATTGTTTATGATTATACTTGGGATGAGTATGAATATGATTAGGGGGTTCTTTAAGAAATGCTAACTCCAAGTAGCGTCGAGTGAACGCTGGGTGCAGTATGTGAAAACTATATATATATATATATATATATATATATATATAAATGTCAATCTGGTGAGCACCTCTAGCAGCGTCATGTGGCGACACATGTATTACTAGCGGCGGCTCAGTGTAAAGTGCTGGCGCTGTATGTTCAGCAGCGCCATGTAGCACCTGTCACTCAGTAGCACTCTCCCATACATTTCAATGGTGTTTTATTTGGTTGTGTATAAATAGCGTTTTCCTAAAGTAATGTTCTACATTTTTGGTTCAAACCAATGTGTCGCCTCGCCTGCCCAGCAACCAAACACTTTTATTGTGATTTTTTTTTATTTTATGCGGAATTGTATGTGCCATTGCAGTGTCAGTGTCACAGTGTGACGCTGGTTGTGTGTAGTGTTTTCTTAAATATGGGCTTCAGTGCCGTGTGCCGGACGCACTTAACTGGCGCTACCTATCGTTCGCTGCAGAGTTGTTCTGTTGTTAGATGTAGCGAAGTCTTGGGGGCTTTGACCTCGGGACACCGCCTAGGGCTTTATTCATCAAGGGACAGGTAGCAGCAGGCATTGGCAGGTGAACGCAATTCCACATTTATGAAGCCGCCTTTTACAGCGTCACGTAGCGTCTGATTCATCATCACAGACGGCTCAGCGGATCCCAGTGGCGCTTTGGAGCGCCTGGTATTACCTGTCGCTACTTGTCGCTCTCCCATACATTTTAATGGACATTCCATTTCTTCTCTTTAAACAGTTTTAGATTTTATTTTTTTTTTTATAATAAAATCCTTGTGTGACCTCTCCTGGCCTATTTAAAGTCTTTTTTAAATTTTTTTTTGATTTTTGAAATTTTTATGCAGAATTGTCATTACAGGTCTGGTATTAAAGTGTTAGTGTCACAATGTAAAAACAATGTAATTCCATATGTTTCCGCTTTGTTACTAGTGGATATGTGTTCAAAAACGGACTTTAATCACACAGCATCTGGCGCTCTGGGCTACAGCGAACTAATTTTGAGCGCTGGCTTTGTGTGAGGCTGTTTTTTTTTTATGAATATGGTTTGAGACGCTCACACTGACCAGTCTCTACCGTTAGCTCCCATATAGCTCTGTACAGGTGTTATAGCGACTGATGTTGGTGTTATAGTTGGTGTTATAGCGACTCACACATCAAATTCATCAATGCCGGCAATGTTATTATAGCGACTCACGGCCGATCAGAGCGACCACTAGCGGTCGCTCTTTGCGCCGCTGTACAGACGCTCATCTGCCATTACCTGGCACTAGTAATGAATTAGCCTGCCCGTGTTCTCAATTGGCTCTGCAGTGAATTAGGGAGAGCACTTCTACAGCGCCCTGCAAACATCACATTTATCAATGCTGGACAGGATAGTACAGCACCACTTGTCCAACTGCTAAGCTAGGTCACAGCGCCAGACACCCGTTTGCAGCTCTAAGCGCCGCTGTATAGATGCTCACATGGCAATACATGGTGCTAGTCTTCAATTAGCCTCCCCATTTTATATTTACATTTAGTTTACATTTACACTGTTTATGTATATAACACTTATTTACCTACAAAAAAATGATTGCTTTATCCTAATGATTAATACAATTACCCCCCTTTTCCAATTCAATTAAGTTATATATATATATATATATATATATATATATATATATATATATATATTATAGAATATTATGTTACATGGTGGCACCTTTGAACATATTTAGAATTATTCACATATTTACTAATTTTTTTTTTATATATTACACTTTTATCATTATAATATGTTGTACACAACAATGGTACAGTATGTAATGCATATTACCATAGTTTCCATTTACAGGTTAGGATTCTTCTGATCTGGATTTTCTTCCAACTACAAATAAAGCTATTTTGTATAATTGGTGTAATTAGTCTTTGTGGCATTTATTTCTAATAATGGAGGAGGCCATGAGGTGTGGCCACTTCTGGATAAGGCAGAAGGATGTACTACTCCAAACATACCCCTCGATTCAAAGAGCAAAAGTTAAGTGATTTCGTATCGAGAATCGTAAGTTTGGGTGGGTGTTTGTCATTTTTTCTGGTTTTTTTGGCCATTTCGTATTCGCACGATCGTTCGCGCATAGACGTATATGAACATACGCATTTCGTACGAGAATCGTATAATTTGCGTTAGTTCGTGTGTTTTTCCCGTCCAAATCGTATTATTTGCGTCCGATCCTATTTTTTACGTCCTTCACATGGGCTTGCGCCCAATTCAGAGAGGTGATTGCTAATTGTTTTGAAGGCCATTAAAGAGCTGCTTTACGAAATGTTTGCCGGCAGCTATTTGGCCTCGGGAGTAGGATGGAGCGGAGCGAGTTTGTGGCACATCAAGGGCTTATGCTTTTTGGCATTGAGTTGATCGAGATGTCTGAGAGCAGATTGCCCCTGCGTCGTCGCATGAACATCGATAGCATGAATGATGTTGAGCTGTTCGAGCTGACCAGGCTTAATCGCGCTTCCCTCCATAAATTATATAGTGAGCTGCGGCCATGGTTAGCCCGCACCACAAGGAAGGGGCATGCAATTTCAGGTATGACCAAGATGCTTGGCTGCCTGCAATTTTTGGCGAACGGCTCGTTCCAGAGGCTGGGTGCCCTCTCCGTGGGGATGTCACAGCCTACGCTGAGCCGCGCACTATCTAAATTTTTGGAAGGCATGGCTGCCATAACTCAAAAATATATTTATTTTCCTGATGATATGGCAGCCAGAAACGCCATTAAGCTTGGGTTTTATAATGTGGCCGACATGCCCAACGTTATTGGTGCAATTGACTGCACACATGTGGCACTCGTACCTAGGGCAGCCGACGAGTATATATATAGGTATTGAGATTGGTTATTATGTTGCCCAACGTGTCATGTAACCTGTTTTCCTTTGCGGCAGCATATTTGTTTATCCCTCATTTGTGTAGCTGCTTTATCTCGGCTTTTCATTAGTCTTTCCCAATAGAGTGCAGACATGTTTTGTGGTTAATTTATTAGTTTGGGTCAAATATCAATTACCCTTTTTGTATGTTTTTGCCTTAAGGAATCGTAAAATGGGACACTCACTTAATGTCCAGGCCGTGGTTGGTCCGGATATGCGGTTTATGAGTGTCCTTGCCGGCTACCCCGGATCGTCCCACGACTCCTATATCCTCCGGCGATCTGGGTTGTTTCGGAGATTTGAGGCAGGTGAATTTTCGGGGGCATGGCTGCTTGGTAAGTGTGTCCTATTTGTGTGTTATTAAATGTGGCATTAATCTTGTATTTGTTGATATGTTTTTTAAGGATAAATTTACAGAAGCGTACAACTGCATTTTTCTTGGCTCATATATTAGGAACTTACCCTAAAAATCCTTGTCTCGCTGTGGCCTTCAGAATGTTTTCCCTTTAGTTAGGATGTCTGTAAGTTCCTTGTGCCTAAATATATTGGTTTGGAGTTTATACCCAAGGATCTTTTGACCTTTGGCTCCTTTGGGACTATTGGTCTTTAAATGTCAAAGTGGACTTAAACTGCATACATTGTAGTTTCCAGAGAAATGTGGATAGGGATCTTTGACCTTTGGCTCCTTTGGGACTATTGGTCGTTAAATGTCAAAGTGGACTTAAACTGCATACATTGTAGTTTCCAGAGAAATGTGGATAGTCCCTCCGCAGCATCCTAATTGTAACATGTCTGAAAACTACAAATATATGTAAAATACAAATACCCTTGGCCGTGCAGATGTTTGTTAATTAATTGGTATATAGAAGTGCCATTTTTATTTAGGTGATACCTTAGTGCAATTTTTGTGGGCCCTAATGTGCCCTGTATTTTTTTGGGAACACTTTACCTTACATCATTATGATATCTGTTAAATTTTGGGTGTTGGTTGTGTTGCCTTTTTAATTTTGATTACATTTAATTCTGTGTTTAAGGTGATTCCGGGTACCCACTTCTACCCTGGCTCATGACGCCTGTGCTGCGGCCCCAGGATGCCTCTCAGGAAGCGTATAACCGTGCGCATCGCAAGACCCGGGCTGTTGTGGAGAGGGCCTTTGGTCTGCTGAAGACACGTTTTCGTTGCCTTGATCATACTGGGGGGGCCCTGCAATATGATCCCAAGAAAGTGATCGACATTATAATGGCATGTGCTGTTTTGCACAATTTTGCCATCATGGAACGTGTCCCACGTTATGTGGACAGCCTGCCCTCTTCAGCCGTCGAGGATGAAGCCGAGAATTTTGAGGGGCCCCCCAGTGAGTCTGGCCAATCTGTTCGAGCCAACCTGATCAGCCAGCATTTTAGTTAACTTTTTTCCCTGTCTCACCATTCTGTATGTCTGTGTTATCCTTTTGGAAACATATGTTGTTTTGCCCTAATGTGGCATTACCTCTAAGTAAAACATTTCGACCTTAATTGTTGCCTAATGTATTTCATGTAGTTTCCTTAGCTTTCGCTGTGCATTGTTACACCTCTTCCAACCAAAATTATCTGGTTTAGGCCAAGCTGTTAAAAAAGTCTTCCCACTAAAAACGCCACAAGTATTGGAAGTGAAATTTTTGTTTTACTTAGCAAATGAAAAATTATAGTGGTTAACAGAAATCAGTCCACATACATCTGTGGTAACAAATGGATAACATTAAAAAAAACATCGAGCACATCTACACCTGGAAGTTAGTGGCACAACCAAACAAGGACACCCAGTCCAAAGGCCAGCCTAGTCCAGTCATTAATATTGCCTGTGCCCAGGGATATTTGGGCATGGCCATAATGTCACACAAACATGTCTGCAAACAGGAGGAGCACCAACCAAATACATAGGTAAAGCCATAAGTGGCCAGATAAACTCCACATAGACCTATGGCATTGGCTAGTGGCCTTAAGCATTACTCTAAGGAGCTATATGGGAGCAAATACAAAACACAACCTGCCAGAGCAACACAAAATGGATTGTTTGAAACCTCAAAGGACAAGTAAATACAGTGGGGGTTAAGAGAAAAGATGTCCCACACACCCATGGCTTAATAGGGTGGCTGCCCATAATACCCAGGTGGAGGTCCAGGTGGAGGTCCATGGGAATGGGACCTAGCCTGGGCCATGGCAGCATTGTGAATTTGAAACTGCTCCACAATGTTTCTCTGCATATTGGTCATCTCAGCCATGGCTGACTGGATGCCATTACTTGCATTGGCCACGTTGCTGTTGAGGGTACGCAACTCCGCGAGGATGCCCTGTAGACTGGTATGGATGTTCACCATGTCGGCATGCCTTTGCTCACGCTCTGTAACGAGCTGGGCGTCATAAGAGTCCCTTTGTTGGGTCCATAATTGAAGCAGGGCACTCTGCCTCCCCTGGGAAATTGTGGGGCGGCGTAATGGCGTCCGCCGCACAATTACCCTGGCTCTTGGGCGTGCCCTGCCGCGTGGTGTCGTACCCTCAACAGCAACCGGCCTGCTTTGCAAATCCTCAGCAGCAGAGTGAACACTGGGGACTGTAGTGTCAGTCTCCCCATGTGCAAGCACAATGGATGGAGATTCACTCTGCTGCTGAGGATTGGCCAGAGAAACATTATCGAGCAGTTCCAAATTGGGACCCAGGGGGAGTTCATCCGACGTGCCCTGTACGGAGACATCATCATCTTCCTCCATGTCCTGGATCTCTTCCATGAGTGTGCGGGTCTGTAGGGACATATCAAAAAAAAAAAGGCTAAGTTTGCGTCCCAATTTAGGATTTCAACAGTTTAACACATTCTTAAGCACTTGTTAGTATTTATGCTACTAAATTAACTTACCGAAAATCTCTGATCTGGGCTCCGATGCTGTACGGACCTGGTAGGCATAACCAAACTGGGGGGTGAGTTTACCCTTGCTGAGGGATCATGCTGGGCTGAAGAAGAGAAAAAAATACCACGTAAACACACACACATAACCTTTTTTTTGATAGGTAATCAAATATAGCTCTATTTGTAATATTATTCAACTCTAGAGCAATGGTGACCTTTGTTCAAACCCACGCAAGTTTACATAGGTGCAATGGCTCGGACAAACTGCTAAGTGACCTCAGTTCTAAGTCATGAAGTGTACCCAGTCACCATCCAACTTTCAAGGCACATTTTTTGATTTAGCCTACCATTCGCTAGGTCCGGGGTACTCAAACAATTGTTTGAAACGCCCATTTAAAGGTATGTGGTGAGAGGTGAATGTCTGGCCATGGTGCTGACGCAGGGGGTGTCTAGTTAAAAATAAAGACACTGGTGGAGGGGCTGGAGATTTCTAAGTGCCAACTAATAAAGGCTGCTTGCCCTTGCTGGGCTGGATGGGCCAGAGCTGAGGGGACAGGGATTGGATGTCTAAAGGGGGGAGTTAACGTATTGATGGTGATGGGATGGATGGAGCCAATCTGTTACAAATGTATGGGGCTTATGTGGGGGGGGGGCATGGGGGGACTGGGGCACATGGGCCAGAGCAGGGGCAGCGGGACACGATTGTGGCCAGTGAAAATTTAAATAAGTTACTGTGTACCTTGCAATGCCACTTCCTGTGCAGTACTTCATATTGCAATGCTATGTTTCAGGGAGCCATGACATTGGGCAGGAGACCAACCACTACATGGCCGATCAAGGGGGCAGCTCTGAGCACGTCAACACAGAAGTAACTGAGTGCAGGGCTGTCTGGGCAGGGGTCCTTGAATGTGGTGGCAAGGCCCGCATTGGGACCCCGGGCCGCCAGTTGAGTCTCGCTGCTCTTGGTCACATATGTTTGTGGGTGGCTAATTAAATTGTTAACTCAAACACAACTCACACAACCAAAAGGCAACCCATACATAATGATGTGTGTTTTGTGATTGATTCAAAATATCTCACTTATCTTGCGAAACTTCATGACTTTAACAATCCAATTGGACATTTGATCTTTGCCATAATGGCTGTGGGCCTAAATGTGTGATTCCCAGGGACCAAAAGAGGACACAAACAGCCACAGTAGTGCGAGGCCAAGCAAGGCAAACCATAGGGGCATCCCGTTATCTTGTTACTAGTGAACTGTAGATTATTTAGCAAACAGGCAAACATGCAGATTTAAGAGTACTCACCGTGGGTACGGGTCGGGGAGTCTGTGTCCCTTAGACCAGCATGTCCACCGACCGCGACCGGATGGAGAAGTCCAAGCACAATCTCCTCAGCAGGGGTAAACTCCAATTTAGATGGAAAGCCACCTCCAGTTTTCATGCTGAAAAGAGAAAATCGTTTGGTACTCAGAAAAGGGGCATACAGCACATCCCAAACATTATATTTAGCGAAAACATTTATTTACCTGTAATTATGCCTTTTAATTTCTTTTTGCCGTACAGCATACTTCAGATCAGAGATTTTCTTCTGAATTTGGGACACATCTTTCCTCTCTTCCCCCGCTGCATTTACTTGTCGGAGGATGGTTTCAAACAATTCCATCTTGCGCTGCTTGGTGGTGTGTTTGGATTTGCTCCCATATAGCTCGTCATAGTATAATGTAAGGCCACTAGCCAATGCCATATTTTGGTCATGGGAGAATCTCCCACTCAACTGGCCGCGGCGCAATGTGCGGCCAGATGGTTGGCTTGGCTGCTCCTCCATGTGTGCAGACACATGTGGTGACATTATGGCCTGGGGCTGGGTAGGGGAATGGCCGGATTGGTGGCTTCCCAATGACTGGACTGGACTGGCCAAGGGACTGGGTGTTCTTGCGTGGCTGGCCACCGAACTTCCAGGTGTAGATGTGGTCATGGTTGCAATTCGGGGCCCTCTTGGGGGGCTAGGTTCCCGGCTGGTGCCAGGTCGGGGGCTCTGTTCCCGGCTGGTGCCAGGTCGGGGGCTTCTGGCCCTGGATGGGGTTCGGGCCCTGTAGGGGCTTCGTGCCCTGGATGGGGTTCTTCTGGCCCTGGATGGGGTTCGGGCCCTGTAGGGGCTTCTGGCCCTGGATGGGGTTCTTCTGGCCCTGGATGGGGTTCGGGCCCTGTAGGGGCTTCTGGCCCTGGATGGGGTTCTTCTGGCCCTGGATGGGGTTCGGGCCCTGTAGGGGCTTCGTGCCCTGGATGGGGTTGTTCTGGCCCTGGATGGGGTTCGGGCCCTGTAGGGGCTTCTGGCCCTGGATGGGGTTCTTCTGGCCCTGGATGGGGTTCGGGCCCTGTAGGGGCTTCGTGCCCTGGATGGGGTTCTTCTGGCCCTGGATGGGGTTCGGGCCCTGTAGGGGCTTCTGGCCCTGGATGGGGTTCTTCTGGCCCTGGATGGGGTTCGGGCCCTGTAGGGGCTTCTGGCCCTGGCTGGGCTTCTGGCCCTGGATGGGGTTCTTCTGGCCCTGGATGGGGTTCGGGCCCTGTAGGGGCTTCTGGCCCTGGCTGGGCTTCTGGCCCTGGATGGGGTTCTTCTGGCCCTGGATGGGGTTCGGGCCCTGTAGGGGCTTCTGGCCCTGGCTGGGCTTCTGGCCCTGGATGGGGTTCTTCTGGCCCTGGATGGGCTTCGGGCCCTGCTGCGGGGCATGGGTTTCCGAACTGCCCTACTTGAAGGCATGGCCGGTGTGGTCTCACTTGTGCTGCCTGTTCTGGGGGCAGAGGTGGTGGGTGCTGCAGTTGCCAGCTTCTTGGCTGCAGGGGCACGGGGCTTGGGGCCCCTTTTTTTGGTACCTGAGGGTCCAGGATCCCTTGGTGGGGCCGAGGTGGGAGTCTTGCCTCTCAGTTTTCGGCCAGCTTGCTGGGACCTTGTGGTGGGGCCCTCCGCGGTCTTGCTTGCCTGGGGTCGCTTGCTGATCGCCTTTTTTGGTGCCATCGTACAGAAATGCTCAAAGAGAATGAGCTTGGGGGGAAAGGACCTTTAAATAATGAGCCCAGCGTGTGACGCCTATGCGCACGACTACGCGCTCGTACGAACGTACGTTCGAGCGGAACCAGGAAACCGCTGGGGTTTCACTTATCTGCTGCCTGGAAGAAGACTAAAGATGGCGCCCACTATCTTCACCCGTCAACAGGAAGAGATCCTCATGCTGGTAAGTGGCTGCCTGTGCATTTTAATAGAATAGTCAATGATGGCCTAAATGTAAATGATGCGTTGGGAACTAGTTTGGGGTCTCTTAATGTTTAATCACTGGCTCCTCACACTTCATCCTCAAGGGCCGAGCCTGGCCAAGTTTTCACCTGTCTATGCTGATGTCCTAATTCGGCCAATTGCTCCGGCTTAGCAACAGTTAATTAACCTGTGGAGTAGCGGGGCGAGCTGTCAAACCTGGCCTGTCTCGGACCTTGATGCGGATGTTTGCGGAACACTGTTTTCCTAAGCCATAAAAACACAACGGGAAGCCACACACGTGGTCCAAAAGCCTAAGCATTAGGCTACATCTTGGATCTTTAAAACATCCTAACATGCCATAGATGCAGGTGGCCTGATTCTTGATGTTGGCTATTATCTGTATGTACATGGTGTGTGATACATATAACATAAGACCAGACTGTCAATCACAGTCAACGTCCTCTTTAAGGCACTCCCCAAAAATGGCGGCCATTCGAAATGTGTGTGTTAATGACATTAAATACTCAACTTGTGATGCAACACATATGGGTCTGTGTGTAAAAGTAAAAGCTCTGTGTCCATTATGTTTTTCAGATCATGCTTCAGCGCCGGTATGACTTCGCGCCCAATGTGTGCGAGAAAAGGGACATCGCCCGGGAGATCATCGCCGAGATCCACCGTGTGACCAGCACCACCTTCACTCACACCCAGATAATGCAGCATTGGTCGGACCTGAAGCGTCTGCACATGCCCCGGGTGCGGAGGTTTTTTGGGATCCATTTCCCAAGTAAGTACCAAGCAATTGCATGTTATATGTTCCAAATGTCTAAGTTATGCCTTTATTTATAATGACTTTTCTTTGGTAGTGTTGGAAATGGATTTCAGAATTCGCCGCACCCGGAGACGTACAGGCCGACCAGTGCTGCATGACTCTGCATCTGTGAGTGAAGGTGGTGGATCTCCCGGGCGACGGACCTACCCCTCCTCTGTGGCCTCCTCAGACCAGCCCCTGGACCTTACCACAGAGGAGGGGCCAAGGCGCGTGGGCGTGGAGTCATACCTGGCCACGCATGGGGAAGGCTCTGGTATGTCACTCTTCATGTATAGGCACAAAGATATACATGTCAGGCCAAAAACTAAGTTATCCTTTATTATGTATTTGTAGAAGCTTCAGGAGCGGGTGAGATAGTGGAGGAGGAGGCAGCAGAGATGCTTGAAGTCGATCCTGGCGAAGGTGAGTGATGTCAGCCAGACTGGGAGCCAGATATGTTGGGGATAGTGACTCTCTACAAATACTAACCAAATGTCACATGTTTCTCCAGGGACTTCTTCACAGCAGAGCCAGGACCAAGGGCAGCCTGTTGGCCCCAACCAGCCATCTGTCGGCCACCAACTCCGTAAGTCTCCATGCCATGATTCAGATTAATGTTTTGTAAGCTAATAACACACACATAACTAAAGGCGTAGCCAATGTGTAGTTAACACTTTCATGTGGCCACTTCTTTAGCTTAAAGCGGACCCTAACTCGTATTAAGAACATAGCTAATAATTAGGCAACACACTGTACCTACAGATTGGAAACATAGAAAAACAGACTTCAGCCATCTAATGCATGTTAGGAGCGTGAAAACAGCCCATATTGCGGAATATGGAAGGCGCAATATTTACAGGCAGCATGGGATACAGATTGTAAAAAGTAAGGTCCTGGCATGCATTGTGGGATTGATGACCTTTCCCTCAACCCAGCTATGCTCTGGATTGTCAACGCACCACTGTAACGTACTCCCCTGTACTTTATCCAACTCTCCACTCCTCATTAATTGTTAGGCTTCAGAGTTCAGATGGCGGCGCTGCAAGCCATAAACGTCAAAACTGTACTTTGATCTGGTGCATAATCATTTAGAAATAGGTATTGGTTGTCATTAAATAATGTTGAAGGTCCGGTTTAAGGAGTTTAAATACTTACCTGTTGGAAATGCATTAACTTTAGCCCTTGGAAGAATGACATATGTCATGCATTTACATGTATTGGATTAACCACAAATCTATTTTCAGCATACCAACCGGTCTGGTACTCCTATTTAGGTTTTTTTCTCTATTGCTTACAGGGATTATGCCAAAAACCAAGGCAGAGAAAAAAAAAAGGATCCAGGAGTTGGTGGCCGAGCTGCTGGCCATACAGGCGACGTTGGGGCCAACAGATGAAGAAGAGGAGGATGAATAGTGCCCTTGGTCCTGGCTACTTTGTTAAAATTTTTTTATACATTTTACTGTATTTTTAAAAAATTTTATATGTTTTAAATGTTCAACAAAAAATTTTACTTACAAAAAAGAAAAAAAAACAAAAAAAAAATTGTTTCCCAGATAACTATTTAAGTAAAAAAAGTTAGTAAAAAAACTAACTACAAATTTTAAAAATTTATAAAAAATATAGGACATTTTAAAAAATTAATATTGAAATAAAAAAATATTTTAAGCCTTCATAAATGTGTCTTTTCTAATATGCGCAACAAAAAACAACTACACACAAAATTACATACACACTAAAAAAAATAAAGACAGATGTACATTATGTGGTTTGGTGACGTTTTATGGACCGAGAAATGAAGTTGGATGCAGGCGCTAAGGGGTTTAGGTAAGTTTAAGGGACCGAGAAATGAAGTTGGATGCAGGCGCTAAGGGGTTTAGGTAAGTTTAAGGGACCGAGAAATGAAGTTGGATGCAGGCGCTACGGGGTTTAGGTAAGTTTAAGGGACCGAGAAATGAAGTTGGATGCAGGCGCTACGGGGTTTAGGTAAGTTTAAGGGACCGAGAAATGAAGGTGGATGCAGGCGCTAAGGGGTTTAGGTAAGTTTGAGGGACCGAGAAATGAAGTTGGATGCAGGCGCTAAGGGGTTTAGGTAAGTTTTATGGACCGAGAAATGAAGTTGGATGCAAGCGCTAAGGGGTTTAGGTAAGTTTTATGGACCGAGAAATGAAGTTGGATGCAGCCGCTACGGGGTTTAGGTAAGTTTAAGGGACCGAGAAATGAAGTTGGATGCAGGCGCTAAGGGGTTTAGGTAAGTTTAAGGGAACGAGAAATGAAGTTGGATGCAGGCGCTACGGGGTTTAGGTAAGTTTTATGGACCGAGAAATGAAGTTGGATGCAGGCGCTACGGGGTTGAGGTAAGTTTAAGGGACCGAGAAATTAAGTTGGATGCAGGCGCTACGGGGTTTAGGTAAGTTTAAGGGACCGAGAAATGAAGGTGGATGCAGGCGCTACGGGGTTTAGGTAAGTTTAAGGGACCGAGAAATGAAGGTGGATGCAGGCGCTACGGGGTTTAGGTAAGTTTAAGGGACCGAGAAATGAAGGTGGATGCAGGCGCTAAGGGGTTTAGGTAAGTTTGAGGGACCGAGAAATGAAGTTGGATGCAGGCGCTACGGGGTTTAGGTAAGTTTAAGGGACCGAGAAATGAAGTTGGATGCAGGCGCTAAGGGGTTTAGGTAAGTTTTATGGACCGAGAAATGAAGTTGGATGCAGGCGCTAAGGGGTTTAGGTAAGTTTTATGGACCGAGAAATGAAGTTGGATGCAGGCGCTAAGGGGTTTAGGTAAGTTTGAGGGACCGAGAAATGAAGTTGGATGCAGGCGCTAAGGGGTTTAGGTAAGTTTAAGGGACCGAGAAATGAAGTTGGATGCAGCCGCTACGGGGTTTATGTAAGTTTCTGGTTGAGGGTGCGCATGCGCAAGATCTTATAAACATACGAACGCACGAATCGAAGAGGCCAAAAACCAATGAAAACCAGAGGCAAACGCAAGTAATTGGAAGAGCTGGACGATGGAAGCCGCCGACAAAACAGGCTGCCGCCGCAACAGGTGAGCACATGAACGTGATTTTTACGAATGCCAACTGACTGAGGCAAGTTCGGGAGATATCATACGAACGGACGTATCTTTTAGGATAGAAACGTATTTGCTTATTGAATCACTCGCAAGTTCATACGAACGCACGAGCGGACGTAAAAAATAGGATGATCGTGAGCAAAATCCAAGCTGTTACATGTTTCTTTGAATCAACCCAATAGACTATTCCTTTAAATAGATGATCTGTGACTGGATAGAACCACAGGTGGTGGCGCAGAAATCCAAGGTGACCTTTAATATGGAGTACACTGGCCAGCATTTTCCGTATATGCCAAGGGGGGGGGGGGGAGTCTTGTCCTATGCATCTGTGTTTCTCAAAACACCCCACTCCCAAATGTTACTAGCTTAATGCAAGTGAACTTTTTTCAAGTACCATCATCAACACCATCCCAGTGTCCATTACAGAGGATCTTCATCTATATATATTCCAAGAACAAGTGCCAACAGATGCCCCAGACCTCACAACCAGGGCCGAATTATAGACCGGGTACAAGGGTCTCGTGTCCCACTTTTGACGGCATTTTTAAAAGTTTCCATTATTGTGTGGCAAAATGATGTCTTCAATGTGTTAAGCGTATGTTTTATTTTTTAATTTTCTATTAGTTTGCAACTGATAAAAAAGAAAACAGTTTTCCATAGCAACAATGTGTTTATCTTAGCTATGTACGCCGAAGTGGTGATTTCAAGTACATATTTTAGACTTTCTTGCTCTAGCTTTTTAATTATCTGACTGGCTAAGGTATGGGTGCCACGTTTAACCCATTCTGCTGAGATTTAACTGTCTCAGTTCGGAAGGATTACAGTTTTGTGTTCTAGCAGGAAAATGGTTAATGACAGGGTTCTCAGATGGATAGGTCATTAGGCTGCTTAGACTTAGCCAAAGCTGCTAAAGAGTTCACCTGTACATTGGAAGAATTGGAAGTCTATTGTTTTTACTCAAGGCCATGAAAACCACTCCCACTGTAGCAAAACAGAGCCACAGGAATATGAGAATCACAAGTATAAGGGCACAATCCTAACACAAATGTTTATTTTACATTCCAAAAGAGGAAAACAGTAAGGCGGTGCACCAAAAAGGGAGCTTTTGTTTCAGGCAAGTGTAGCCCTGTGCAAGATTTAAGGATGGCGCCCCCTAAAGACACACACCCCTGGGCCCCCACTATTTGCCCTGCAAGAGGGCCTCCATCAACTTTGGGGCTATGGATGAGGGTATGGGAATTTGCTGTACTGCCGCTTGCTTTGGTCGGCCACCCACCCACATGCCCTTGTAGGGGTGTATACCTGAGGTTCTCCCCTTTCCATTGACACCTCCAGTGGGTCCTTAGCCTCCCCCTATGTCTGGAGATTTGGCACTCGGAAATGTACCACTAGCACCCATGAGTAACGAACCCGGGATTTTGCGGTACCGCCTAGTATGTGACACACACTCCGCTTCAACTCTTCATGACATTTGGGTTATTCTCCAGTAGAGGGCGAACTTCTGCAGAGATGAATGCAAAAAAGGAGCTCCTCCCAGTCCATAAATACCTGGGACCTCCCACCAATTCCCCAGTTCCTTCTCTGCAGGAAGGCGAGCAAGACAGAAGATGAAGACTTCTATTCCTTGCAGGTAAGCCGGGCTCGCGCCCGGCCCCATTTTATACCTATTTCTGCCGGACCTTTGTTTCCTAAGTACTATACGAGCCTCCCAGCCTTGGCTGCAGGTCCTGGTGTGATAGGGAGCCATACTCCCCCCTGAGACCTCATTATGGGGTAGGCGGTTTTCCGGGTTGGTGATCCCGGTTTGGGATGCCCTGTCCCTTCTTTCCCTTGGCACCGTATGGTGCGGGATCTCCCCCCTTCCGGGTCCCTCTATTACCTCTCCAGGGGGGGAAGGGGGGGGGAGGCCCTTGAATACCTTATTGTATGTGTGTTTTTTATACCCTGTTGTCTGGGTTTGTGTGTGTGTGATTTACTGTGCACCATATGGAGGCCTCTATCTGTTTTTTTTCTTTTTTTTTTTTACTCAGCGCTGCGGGCTTCTGGGGAGCTTCTTCCCCTCAGGTATCCAGTGAGGGGGCGGGGCCGGGCGCTCGCGCGCTGCCGCGGTCCGCCCCCCTCTATTGCCGCCTTTTGCGGGCCCAGCCTTCTACAAGCCCGCATTGACTAACGTCGGAGGGGGCGGGGACTCACACGGCGCGCGATCCGCTCGCTGAGCTGCTGTTGTTGCCGTCTGGACACCATCTTTCGGGTGTGAGTGCCCCACCGGGGGCTCCCTCCCTCTTCCTTGTGTTTTTATTGCCTCTATTGCCGCTTCTTTGGCAGCGCTGCCTGCCTTGGTTTTGATTAATGCATACATTGATCACCATCACCATATGGAGGCTCCGCAGGATATTGGGCTCGAGCTCCCTTTGGGACAATCCCGGCCATGTGTGGGTTGTGGGATATCCCTTACGGGTGATATTGTACTGATCTTTATACCATGTGCACAAAAGGCAGGCGTCTGGGTCGGCACCTCCCGCTTCATCGCCTCCCCCCCCTCTGCTTTATCCGTACCCCAAGTGACTTGGTCGCTAGCGGGGAGTCGCACTCTGATGTTTGTACTAATTTGGCCAGCATCGAGAGATTTATTGCTAGCGCGGTGGGCAAGATGGCCCAGGCTAAAAAGAGTCATTTGTCGCCGACCCAGGCGGCTTTGGATTTTGATGATGATTCCCTTGATTGGTCGGATTATTCCCCGTTAGAGAGGGGAATTGTTTGAGGTATCAGATGCTGATGAGGTGCATTTTTGTGATACTGATGTTGGGCAGGCGCTTGGGGATGCCGTTGACACTTCCAGGGTTTTGGCACATCTCTTGGAGGTTTTGGATATTGCCTCGCCAGAGGCACCCCTTCTTCTCCTTCCGAGGTCGATGCGCCAGTTTTTTGTGATTATCCAACACCTCTGGTCCACACCCCAGACGCCACTTCCCTTAAAGATGGCGAGGTTAAGCGCCTTGATTAGATGGCAGGTTATGCTTTTGCCAGTGTTGGTTCAGCCTTGCGACCTGTATGTGCATCTGCGTTTGCTACAGTGGCTACTAGGTCTGTGGTTAGGGACTTGTTACTTGACGCCCAATTTGACCCGGCCAGCGCCGAGTTCACTAACCTTAAAAGGTGCAAATTGTTCATGGAATTTGTATTGACCGCTATGGAGGACACTATTGTCATGTGTAGGAGAACTTCGGCATTCTTGGTAGCCATGCGCCGATTGGTCTGGCTTCGCCAGTGGGCGGCGTGCTTTGCGGCCAAGGAATCGCTCACAGCCCTTCCCTTCTTGGGTACGCGGCTGTTTGGAGATAAGTTGGATGCGTTGCTAAGGGAGGTAAGTTGCCTCAGCGTTAGAAGCAGCGTCGCTCCTTTCGGGGGCGAGCTCCTTCAACTCTTCTTTTCGTAGTGCCATAGCGGTCAGAGATGTTGCCTACTCCGGGGGCAGAGGTTCGTCCTGGAACAGAGGCAGAGGTCGAGCCCGTCCCGCTTCTGCCTGGGGTTCCAAACCCAAGTCCGCTGTTAAACCAGCTCAACAATGAAGGGGCGAAGGTATGGGTGGGGGGACGGCTGCGGCTCTTCTTCCAGGTCTGGGCCCAGGAGGTCACAGACAGATGGATTCTGGAAGTGGTCTTGTCCGGGTACAAACTGGAGTTCGAGTACTGGCCTCCTCCAAGATTTTTAAGGTCTCGGGTGCCCTCGGCCCCTCAGGCTGATCAGGGGCTCCTGTTAGCGGTTAAAAAACCAAACAAACAAAAAAAAATCTTCTGGACATGGGAGTCATATGCCGGTGCCTCCCTCAGAGAGAGGCAGTGGTTACTATTCCAATCTTTTCACGGTTCCCAAAAAGGATGGTTTCATAAGACCCGTTCTGGTCCTGAAGATCCTCAACGGGTTCATCAGAACCAAGATGTTCCGCATGGAGACTCTGCGCTCGGCCATCAATTCCCTTCGTCAAGGGGACTTTATGACATCCATAGACATCAAGGATGCGTATCGGCATGTTTCAATTTTTCCAGCGCATCAGAGATTCCTCAGGTTCGTGGTGTACGATCAACTTTTTCAGTTTTGTAGCCCTTCCCTTCGGGTTGACCTCAGCGCCGAGGGTCTTCACCAAGGATCTGGCGGGCATAATGGCCCTGCTCAGAGCTCAGGGCATTTGCATTGTGCCGTATCTGGACGGCCTACTTATTTCTGCTTCTTCCCTCCGTCAGGTGGAGCTGGACACCCACTAGGTGGTGTCGATTCTGGAGAGGTTCGGATGGGTGATCAACCGCCCCAAATTCTCTCTCTCTCTCTCCATCAAGTGAGTTTTTTCATTCCTGGGCATGAATCTGGATACCATTCTAGCCAGAGTGTTTCTACCTCAGCCCAAGGTGCAGGGGGTTCAGGATCTGATCCGCCTTCTTCTGGACGATCCTTGCCTCTCTATCGGTCTGGGGATGAAACTGGTGGGATTGATGGTTGCTTCCTTCGAGGCAGTCCCATTTGCTCAGTTTCACATGAGATCTCTCCAACTTCACCTATTGACGCATTGGGACTGATGTCCGTAGTCCTTGGATCAACTTTTCAGGATGTCTCCCAGGGTTCAGCGGTCACTTCGGTGGTGGCTGGAGTCGAGCAACCTGATGAGGGGCAGATCCTTTCTGGCCCCTTGTCGGGAGACGGTTACCACGGATGCCAGCCTGTCGGGCTGGGGAGGTTTCTGGAAAAGTCATCAGTTCAGTGGGTTGTGGGGTCCTCAGGAGGCTCACACCCCCATCAATGTCTTAGAGCTCAGAGCCATCCGGCTTGTCCTGGCGCGGCTGACGTCGCACTTACAGGGCCTACCGGTTCAGGTTCGATGAGACGGCGGTAGCCTACATTAATCACCAAGGAGGGACTCGCAGCAGGAGTGCCCTCAAGGAAGTCTCTCTTATCCTGACTTGGGTGGAGAGCAATGTTACTTGCGTTTCGGCAGTCTACATTCCGGAGTGGAGAACACGGAGGCGGATTCCCTGAGCAGGGGGTTCTCTCGCCGAGGGGAGTGGCCTCTCAATCTCTGAGGTTTTTTTCGGTCCCTTTGTCACAAGTGGGGGACTCCGGAGGTGGATCTCTTTGCCTCACGGCACAATCACAAACTCCCATCCTTTGTGTCTCTATCTCAGGATCCTCTAGCCCTGGCAGTGGATGCCTTGTCCCTTGCCTGGAAGGATCTGGGGTTCCTGTACCTGTTTCCTCTCTTCTCCAGGGTGGGCAAGATAGTTCGCAAGCTGATTCTGGAAGGGGCACCAGCAATTCTGGAGGTCTGGAGATCCGGCAATTGAAAGTGTACAACCCCTGTGAGCAACCCTCCTGGGACTTTGCTGGACCGTAGCTTGGTCCCATCAGCCCCAATCCATATGGCCTTGCAGGAGTGTGTACCCTTTCCAACAACATTATCCTCCCCAGGTTCGGACATCTGGCACTCCAAAGTGTACCACCCTCCAGTGCCTGCAAGCAATGGTACCAGGACTTTGTGGTACTGCCGCTTGGTCCGGTCGGCCATGATCCACATGCTGGGGTGTATACCTGAGGCTCTCCCATATACAAAAATGCCTCTAGTGGGTCGTCGGTGAATGGAGTGGGCGTGCCAGCATCACTGTAACTGATGACGGTGGGGTGGCCTGTTTATCACAGAGGCTGCCTGGAGACAATACCACAGGATGGCACAGGGGCCTGTATCTAACATTCCATTTAGTGTGCAAACAAAGGCAAGCATCTTATTTGTTATGTCACTTGGCTGGACTGTCACTTTAAAGTGTTCCAAAACCCACGGCGATTGGCCCTGGAATCGATTCCCTCCCCCCTGAGCATCCAAAATCAGGATGCCCTACTGTGTGAAACCCCCCAGGTGACCCATAGACTTGCCTTCTCTCCCAGTCCAACGGCTCATGCACAAGCTGCAGCCGCATCCCCCGCTATCTCTCTATCAGGGCGCATTTGTGAATGGCCGGTGCGGGCATGCTCCCTGTTACAGGGTAGCGGGGGATGCGGCGGCCAGGTTGCCCGGAGCCGCTTTCCTTAGACGAAAGCTTAGACGATGAAACGTCAGCGGATCGGAGTGCGTTGATTGGACAAGTGGTCACGCATGCGCCGCAGGACCGGGAGGAGGTTAGTTTCGGAGACCTGGTGGGGGTTTCACACAGCGGGGGTAAAGACCAAAACCCAGGATAGTCAAAATCCTGGGTTTTTGTCCACCTTAACTAGGATATCCAGTGTCTTCATAACAAAAAGCCTTACCTCTCCTGTAATTCAGCACTGTCACTGGACACGGGTGGCGGCTGCACAGAGAATGCACAGAGTGGAGTCTAATCTATGAGAGCCCCCTTTGGGACATACAATGCAATGGATAAATTGGGAGCAACATACCTGAGGTTGCCCTATAACCTCGAGTGCAGCACATGGGGAGAAAGGGTCAAAAGCCTCCCCAATACAGCTCAGCATTACAGTTGCTTTACCTCCCAGATCAGTTATAAATTGGACTGAGCAACTGCTACCCCTTCTTTGTATCGCCGTAAATAAGGCCCAGGTCTAATTTGCCTGGCAAAGTGCCAGTAGATTCCCTGAATCACAATTTGCATAGCAGAGTGTGCAGGGCCGGCCTTAGGATAAGTGTCACCCTGTGCAACATTTCAGGATGGAGAAATAGAGAAAAAAGGAGTGTGTGAGAAACAGACAGACAGAAAAATAGAATAAGAAAGAGAGTGGGTGATAAAGAGAAAAAGAAATAAAGAGAAAGAGAGAGAACTAAAGAGAGAAAAATAAAAAGAAAGCAAGAGCAGTGAATATGATTGCAGAGAAAAGAGAGAGAGAAAGAAAGGAGAAAAGAGAGAGAGAAAGGGCAGAGAAAGAGATAGACAAGAGGAGAGAGAATACAAAAAGCGTGAGAGAACAAAAGAAAGAGAAAGATGGAAAGCAGGAGAGAGACAAATAAAGCAAGACAGAAACAAATAAAGAAAGGAGGAAAGAAAAAAGAAAGAGAAAGTAAAATAAAAAGAGAAGATGGAATAGGATTACAGAGAAAAAGAGAGAGAAGGAAAGGAGGAAAGAAAGAAAGCAGAGAAAATAAAAATAGAAGAAAAAGAAGGAAAGCAAGAAAGTTAAATGGGATTGCAATAAAAGAAAGAGAGAAAGAAAGAAAAAAAGTGGAAAGAAAAAGAATGAAAGAAAGGGGGAGAGAAAGAAAGAAACTGAAAAAGAGAGGGCAGGAATGTACCAAAGGAGGAAGGTGTAAGGAAACTGAAAATCAAGAAAAACATACAAAAAAGAAAGGCGAGAGGTGAGGGGATTTTGAAAAAAAACCTGCGAGTTACAGTTACAGTGAGGTTGGGATGGCACCCTCTGCGACCACACACCTAACACACCCCAAAAAGCCACCAGACCCAATAATTCATGGCTGGAAGTGACTACAGGAAAATTCAGTGGGCACAGCCACAGTGCTAAATTCAGTGAACGCACTGCTGAGGTAATAGGAATTATTATTGCAAACAGAGAATAACACTCGGACCAGAGGTCACAGATGTACGGTTACCAAAGCATGGGTAGCATGACTATAATAGACAATAGCATGAAGTCATTCAGCAGTCAAAAAAAGCTATACTCACCTTTTACCCCCGGCAAGTGACCGTTGCTAGACCTGCGCTCAGACACTTACTGAAAGGTCTGATCCAGTCCCGCCCCATGCACTGCCCACCGGCACGTTGCCAAGCCAATATCCCTGCGCCATCTTCCCTATACCTGATACATAAAATCATATGACAATCCCATACCATTGCTTTGCCATCTACTTATTGCTAAGTATCCCATTTCATTCATCCACAATACACTATCACTTGCTTTGCACATAGGTAATTGAATGTTGCAGCTGTTGTATGTATTGCACTTGTCATTATGGTGTTAGTTTGGTATTTATTGTACCTAGGACATGATTACCTTCTAGATATGGAGTTTGAAATGGCAGTTGCGAGAACCCGTTATTGTTTTGATTTTGTAGTGTTATTCAGTTTATGTCCTAATAACTTCATCATGTATTTGCTTCAGGCAATTGTGTATTGTAGTAGTGTTACCCATGTTATGATAACCCTACATCTGTGACCTCTGGTCCGGGTGGTATTCTTTGTTTACATGGATGGAATTGAAAGAATTCCCCCAGATTTCATAATACAGAGTTCAAGCATATGACCCCTGACCCAGGGGGGGCTGGCTCTCAGATATGAATGTGATCGGATCCACCCCCTCATACAAGACAGAGTATAAGCAAATCTTGCCGGGGCCCCAGAATACATGGCTGGGTGTTATCAAGTTCCCCCAGACCCTATGATACAAGACAGAGTGCAAGCAAAGCCCCCCCAGACACCATAACGCTGGAGTCCCCTACCTTTTTTACTATAAATGCCACATTTAAAACTGAAAGGTGGTTAGAAGTCACATTCAACGTAAACAGATCAAATAAGCTATATATATATAGGAAACAATTGCCAACAGTTCCGAATAACAATGCAGTTATAGTAGGTATCTGAAAGGATCAAATATACCAGTTTAGCGAGCATGGATACCCTCTCAAATAGCACACTGCTTCTTGCACTCCATAAAACAGGGTTAATACAGTGTCCAACCCAGAACAGGACAGGTGTATACATTTTAGCCCCTCCCATTCCTGGTGTTCTGTAATACAATCATTCCCGGAAGGAGCCAACCAACCTTTGTTCTACTTGGGAGGCTTTGTATGTTCGTTGCCAGGAAAGGAAAATTACAGAAGGTAGTATACAATTTTCCCGTTTTCTGTCACCTCCCTGGCATCATACTTAACCCTTTCGCTGCCAGCCTACCTGCAGCATTTGCCACTCCCTGTTGCCAGACGATGTTTCACTATTTTGCGCTACACATATTCAACTGTCATTTTTGAAAGGATTTCCAGGGATTTCCCAGGAAAATTATATATTGTTTTTTTCAACAGAGTCTGGGCTTTAACATGAAATGTCTTGTTTGTATTTTTTAGGTGTATTCTCAATTTTTTTGGGTGAAATGTGTGAAAAAAAAAATATATATATTTTTTTACAATTTGTAGAGCTTTTTTGTAATAAAAAATGTAAGTTTGTCAATAAAATCTTATTCCGTGAGAAACCCCAATTTCTCCCGGTTACAGCGATACCTCATATGTATAGGTAGACACCCTTTCCTGCCCAGAAGCCTTTTATAGCTGCTGGATGACAAATGGTTAATTAAAAAAAAAAATGACATAGGGTCCCCCTTCCCGGGGAGGGGGACCCCATTTTTTTTTGGATTTTGAAGGGTTAAAAACCCCCAAGGGGGCGGGGCTTAGAGGCATGATGGCGGCCGCCATCGAGAAGAAGAGAGGAGAGAGCCTCCCAGGCTCTCTCCTGAAGATCGGTAAGTCCTGGGGGGGGATCGGAGGCCCCCCAGGTGAAGAGGAGGGACAGCGGGAGCCAACGCACACACAGGTAAGTGAATGTCATTTTTATTTTTTTTTTTTTTACAGTTAGAAGCTGCTGCTGCAGAAGCGGGGGGGGGCGGCCTATTCCGGGGGCTCTCCTGGAGCCATCCGACCCCCCACGGGGGATCGGATGGCACTAAATTAAAGAGGAGACCCGGCCGGATCCAACAAGGGGTCAGGTGAGTATTTTTTATTTTTACTTTTTAAACTACAAGCGAGGAAAGTCAAGCACGTAACACCTACGGGCTTGGCACTTAAGGCCCAGCCAACCCAGCACGTAGGTGTTACGTGCTTGGCAACAAAAGGGTTAAAAGAGCAGTATCGCGAATTTTTCTTGGTGGCTTATATTTAAATGGTACTTTGAATGTAGGTAAGTGTTGGAGTAAGAATTACAAATTTAGAAAAAAATGATGTCTGTGTTGTGCAGCTGGAGACTAATAGCTCATGTTTATGTCTGCTGAGTGTCCGGCGACACTCTGGCCTGTTCCACGCTGAGGAGAGTGGGAAACAATGTAACAAAGTAATCAGCTGTTCAGTGCTGGCAGCCGTCCAGCATAAGATAATATTGCAACATTGCCTGGCCAGAACTCATATATCTAAAACAGAAAGAAAAGCTCTAGAAGTCATTTAGCTCATTGGTAAATTCAATGTCATTTTGAACCAGAAAGTCAATGGTTCGAATCTCAGACTCACCAGTTTTTTTTTGGGGGGGGGGGGGGGTTATTTTATTTCAGAATTGGATTTTTATGTTTACATCCTGTTTTTTTGCTCTAAACATTTTTTATTTTGACAGTTTTCCCTTCATGTTGGCTCTGCTGCAGAATCTTTCAGTTTACCATTTTCTCTTTCATATTCTTATTTTTCATTTTTCCATATCTTTCTTTCAGCTTTGTGTGTTTTGAGCAAAGCCCAACCCAGGATTTTCACTGGAGTTTTGTTTTGTGCATGGGCTCTCATCCAATCATTGCTGTTTGCACGCAGATGGGGAGCCTGAGCAGTAACCTTCCTGGCCGCCCGGCCTGTCTAAATGACTATCTGCGTGAGCGCGCCAGAAAAATGGGGGGATCTGTGGTTATCCAGGGGTCGTTTCACACAGTGGGGGAAGGTCAATGGCCGGGTCTTATAGACTTCAGGGTCGGCCACTCAGTGTTTGTTCCACTTTAATACCTTTAGATTTTCCTGCACAGTTATTCAAAGAAGAATTTCAGTTATTTTCAGTCAGTTTAGTTTATTTTGTATAGATTTTACACACTTAAGTCACCTGGTCTCATAACAAAAGCAGAACCTCACACACACACAGCCGTTACCACTGATTACAGTGTCAGCCTCTGAGGTAAAGTGTTGCTAGCAGACCAGTGGGCTAAATTAAGCAGCTCACTAAATACAACCCAGCAGATCCCCCTATTCAGCAAATGGACTGAGCCATTGTCATTATACAATTTAAAAGAAAGGCAGATATTTTTTCCTTTTTCTATCGCCACATTATTTATACACATGTTAGAAGCTATTGTGTGGCTATTTAATTATTTGTCTTTTTTAATGCAAATTTCGCGATACTGCTCCTTTAAGGGAAATAATGAGCCAAAAAAGGGGTGGGAAAAAATAGTTCACATAATCTTTCTGTATAATTGCTTCCAAGGTAGATGTTGGGTTCCTAGTTTTTAAAAGCGGTTTCTTGAGGGCACCCATCGGGAACTTCGACTTGTGACCATCACTAATCATATGCATAACCCATCGATCCCTGGTAGTTAGAGCCCATACAGAAAGATATGATCTTAGCCTCGCCCCCAACTCTGTCCATATGGATTAGCTGGTTGTCGAAGGAAGGTAGACTGGGTGCCCTTCCAGGTCTTATTAAATGCCCTGCCCGGCCTATAGGATATGGCATCTCGAAATCTGTTCTCCATGCTGTCAAAGCTCCCAAATTGACGTTTCCTCCTCTCCTGGGGAATAAACCCACATTTTCTGCCAGTCACAACAGATATGGCCTCCTGCATCTGATTGCCAAAAAGTGTCTTGCCATCATTGACCCCGAGGGCCGTGACTGCCAGCAGCATCGCCCACAAGAAACTAGGCAGTGCGTCAATAGAAGCGTCTCCTAGGAAAGCTGTTGAAAGTTACATCTCCTGCAGGGCCCTGATTATTGTGTCCAGGTCCGCCCTCTCCACAAGGGCTTGCTCCACATTTGCCATCCAGACCTTCATCGTTCTAGCAATAGTGGAGGTCGCTATTATGGGCTTGCATGCTGTGCCCACCAAACCCGTAATCTTTCTTTATAACTAAGATCCTTCATTCCTCTGATCAATTTGGTGGCTCTCCTTTGCACCCTTTCCAAAATCAGCCCTAGTTGCATCCAGCAACGGGCTCATAAAGTTATCTTGCAGCAAGCTCAGGAATGCTCTCCCCCTTGCAATTGAAGCAGATCCATGTCTCCAGTCAATAGCTGGGTAGTTGAAGTCCCCCATTATCACCACTGTACCTTCCTTTGCCGCCCGCCAATCTGTTTATGCAGTTGATCCTCTATTTCCTCAGTTCTGTTTCGGGGTCTATAGATTACACCAAATTGTATTTTAACATTGTTTTCATCGCCCCACACTTCTACTCACAAGGATTCTACATCTTTACGATCCTCAACTAGTATCCCCTCATTAATATATGCTTTGAAATCTGGTTTTACATAAAGACACACATATTTACTGCAGTGTTGTGTCCTCGTACATTTTTACTGCCGGTTTGTAACACATGAATTTCCTTATCCAACAGAGCACTCTTCCTCCCCCCTCCTATTTCTCCACCCACCATCGTGTGCTGTCCCCTAAGTAACGTGTCTTTCCCTTTGCTTTCACTCTTGCCTTCCCCCTTCATTTCTAGTTTAAATACTCTTCCACCCCCTCTAGTATCCCCTTACCCAGCACAGCAGCCCTCCTTTCATTCAAAATTATCTGTAGAATAAAGTTTGTACCCCAGTGAAAAGCCCTAGCAAATGCCCCCAGACCCCATAATACATGGCTGGATGTGATCAAACCCCTCTAAATCAGGGGTTCCCAACCAGTGGTACGATTACAACTGGTGGTATTCAAGAACCTTTTTAGATGGTACTCACCATGGTTGTAGACTGGCCTGTTCTCCAACCTGATCTGAAGCATCTATACTATACAAAAGTTGATGCAAACTAATAATGTGCATTTATGCACTTTAAATAGCTGCTTTTAACGTGGTTCTAGGTGACTGACAACCGACATGTACGACTCAGGTGGTACATGAGTTAATCTGAAAATGAAGGGTGGTATTCAATGGAAAATGTTTGGAAACCCCTGCCCTAGACCTTAGAATACAAATCAGGGTGCAAGAATATAACCCATCCCTCCCAACCTCATAATGAATGGCTCCCCTCCCCCCAACCTCATAATGCACAGCTGCATGGGAGCAGATTCCCATAGACTTTATATTGTAAGATAGAGTGCAAGCAAATGCCCCCAGACCCCATAACATTTAATAAAGTAAGTGTACTCCACCAGACCCCACACACTGCAAACAGATTTGCCTTCCCTTAATAGTACATTGTTTATTGTAAGCTGATCCTCCTAAATCTTAATCCACAGCCTATCCATGCTCCAATGGAAGACCTATCACCCCAGACCCCATAATAAACACAGAGCACAAGTGATAATACAGGGTGTGAGTGAATCCTCAAGAACCAGAAATGCAAGGCAGGTTGTGTGTGGATCCTACCCAACAAGGCAAGGTGGATTATACATTATACATTAAAGCAGAACAATACCCACCCGGGCCAGACGTGGCCACTGGCTTTCCTCCCAAATTAGGATGCCCCACTGTGTGAAACCCCCTAGAGCACCAGTAATCACTCACTTTGCCTGGGCTCCCACGGCTCATGCGCGGGTTCTTGTCTAATGAGAGCCGGAGCAAGAGCTGTATCCCCTGCATCCTCGGGCTGTGCGCGTGCTCAGGCCCCAGCCTGGTGGTGGACGCGTGCGTGCCACGGGGTTTGCGGCTGCTTGCACTCCCAGGAAAGGTGAGTGAACACTGGCAACCTGTGGAGTTTCACCAATTAAAGATGCCCTCAGAACAAAAACCAGGAAAGTCAAAATCCTGTGTTTTGTTCTGCTTTAAAGTGCGTGAAAAGCCTGTCCAGAGCCCATAATACTTGGCTTGCACTCATACTGAAAGATTAATGGCAGAATGTGAGCAGACGCCCCCTGCCAAAGTGTATGGCACAGTGCTAGTAGATTCCTCCATACCATATAATATATATATATATATATATATATATATATATATATATATAATATATATGGTATATATCCAATACCCTGTCATATGACAATGATATATATATATATATATATATATATATATATATATATATATATATATTAATGAAGGGCTCAGATTCCCCCTCATACCCCTCAACAGATGTCACTGCTGATGGGTGAGATTGGCTTTCTGAAGACCTTGCTACTTCTTGGAAAAAACAGCCATAAGCTGTGATGATGTATAGGACATGCCCCTGGCTAGGGCACAGTTGATGCGTGTATGGCAGTAAAAGGGTTAAAGCAGGGCTTGCAAGCAGGGCCAGAGAAAAACACAAACACCTCACCCTCCCACATTCCAGGCTGTCCACTGCTGCGTTACCAATGGTATAGGCCAGGCAGGCTTATCCAGCTTTACTTGATACACCACTCCTGTTTGTTCCTGCCAGCTTACTTCATTTTATACCCCTGCTTGATTCTTTTAATATGAATCAAGTCTCATTTATGAAGTATCACTTATGAATGAGACAGAGTTTCTGCATATTATGCTTTTTTTCTATTCATGCAAGGCATATATTCTCCAGTCTTTTGTTTTTTTCAGGAGAAACTAAGCACAAAAGAAAAAAAAGTACACAATTATATTTAGAAACACAGTATATACCATAGTTCATTTTTATACTAAATGAAAAATCTTGTCAATATTTTAGATCAGAACAGCAGCACAGTGTTTCTTTCCTTTAGTCCTAATATAATGTTTTTATTTTTTGAAAGCATGATGTTGGCTTATTTGATTTGTTTAGGTGAAAACTGTTTTTTAAAAAATGAGTATAAATGTTCTTGTCGGAACATTCAGTACGAATTGAAAAATGATGGGAAGAACAGATAAGATAATAGGCCAAACAGATAATAGAGGCCAAATCCAATGGTGAACCCGAAGGCCACATATGTCCTTGGGGGAGTAAAACTGGAAGAATCACTTGTTGAGAAGGATCTGGGGGTACTGGTAGACCACAGGCAAAATAACAGCATGCAATGTCAAGCAGCTTCTTCTAAGGCCATCAAGATATCAAAAAGAGGCATGAAATCACGGAATAGGGATGACATTTTGCCTCTTTACAAGGCACTAGTGCACCCTCACCTGGAATATGGCGTCCAGTTCTGGGCAGCTGTTCATAGAAAGGAGGCTCTGACTATGGAAAGGGTGAGGAGGAGAGCCATCAAACTGATAAGAGCAATGAAAGATCTTAGTTATGAGGAAAGATTACGGGAATTTAATCTGTTTAGTCTTGAGAGGAGACGACTGAGGGGGCACATGATTAACTTGTATAAATATATAAATGGCCAATACAAAAAATGTGAGTAAAATTCTCTCTAAAAACAAGGCGGCACTCCCTTGGACTGGAAAAAAAATCAATCTCTGGAGGCGACAATCATTTTTTACCATAAGAACTATGCTACAGCAACAACTGCTGACAGCTTCAAAAAAGGATTAAATGCAAAAGGTCACTTTCTAGTCGCTGACCAGATTCACTTTCATAAATGTGGTTTTGCGTACAGTGCCCAGCGTTCACCAGCTGCTGCCTGCCGCTACAAGGCACTACCTGCCGCTTTCCCTTCTTAAATAACCCCCTATGTAACAACAGAGGTGCTTATTTATGATGTGCGCCATTTAGCATCTTTTTGGTGGCTATAGCACCAGTTTTGGCACTCCAGCATTTTTGTTTTTTTTTGTTGCTGCGCTGTAGACAACAATAGCGCTAGAAGTTGCAGCGCCGGATGCTAACTAACTTGCTTTGTTTGTTGCACTAGTTACTGGGCGGCCAGTGTCAGTGCTTGTTGGAGTCAGCTGCCGATTATCCCCAGAGATGTTAACCTTGGAGACCAGTTTTCAGGGTGATTGGCGTGGTGGGTGTGGTTTAGGAGTGTGGCTTTTTCATGGGCTTTGGAGGAACACATGGCAATTTTCAGGTAAATAAAGCAAGCGGGAAAAAACACTTAAAGTGGACTAAAACCTACGGCAATAGATTCCACTATATTCCTCGAGCTCAAGGCATTCAGAATCGGGATGCCCCGCTGTGGTATTTTTCTGCACACGCAAAATAAGATTATTTTAGAACAACAAAAAAATGCAATTACTTCACGGGGAAAAGAAAGCTGAGTTCAGACTGTAGATCACCAAGCCTTAGCTGATCCTGAATATCCAAAAGTACAGTCGATATACTGCGTTAACTTTTTCAATATCAAAATAGTGTATTAGAAATAGACATACAAGTAGTACAATAGTATAAGGCGTTACAAGATTATCAGAGATATACAATTAAGGCATCCTGTCTAGGTCTGCAGTGAACATAAGTGTCCTCTCTCACTCCACAATATGGTAAACAAGTCATATGTTAAACCGGACCTTCAGCGTCATTTAATAAAAAGCCCAAACCCTTAAAGAACTATTCCCCAGCATCTAAAATTAATATATTTTACTTTTTTTAGTCGCTTACTTATTATTCTTTCCCCCACTGGATTGCAATTCTCTTTAGGACTCAGATCTTGCCTCAGAAGCATCACATACTGAGGAGAGGAGGAGGGGCAAAAGTACAGGGGGCGGGCTTATAGTTGTGCTTTGCAGAGCTGGGGTCTGGAAAAGGAAAGCAGTCCCACAATGCAGAGCGGCCAGAGTGGGTCAGAAGACACTTCCTGTTTGCAGGCAGCCTGAGGCTCTATGAGCAGCCATCTTGGATGTTTAAAGGGTGATAAAATGCAGTAGATGCAGGTAGGATGATTTTTAATGTGGGCAATCTGTATGTACAGGGTGGGGCAAACATATAAGGTATGCTCTTATTCAGGGTGAAGGTCCGGTTTAAGTTAATTGAACACAGTTACTGACTACAATGTAACAAAGAGGCTCTGTATCTGGCACACCAGTATATACAAAGTAGCAATCATTCAGTACTAGGGGTGGGAATTGGCAAGAATCTGGTGATACAGTATGTATCACAATACACATATGACGATACAATATATCCCGATATATCATGATTCTGTCTCAAAGATGATATATTGTGATTTTTTTAAAATTTAATTTACATTTTGTTAAAAATGACATTGGGTCCCCCTTTCCAGGGGGTACAACCCCTTTTTTTTTGGGGGGGGGGGATTTTAAGGGTTAAAAATCTCCAAAATAAATGGCGTGATGTCCCCTTTAACCAGCATAATCAGCCGGGACCAGCTATGGGGGCTTGTAGAACAGGGTGCAGGGGCCAGCTTTGGTGGCCCCGGCTCTGCAGGCTACAAGCCGACATAGCCTATAGCCACGGGCTCTTCTGCCCCCCTGGGCCTTGGGGGGGGGCAGGTAATGGGGGGCTCAGGGTTAATGGCAAGTCACCCGCTAGCCACAGGGTTCACAAAGGGTTAACAGTAAAAAAAAAACGCACATAGAGAAAATGTATTTATTAAAAAAATGTTTTTCTGACACCCCTATTCAGTACATGAATGGCAATAAGGAATAACTTTTTTGAGGTACAAATGTTAATCAGGTGTATAGAGCACTCCATAGGAGATTAGAGGAGAGAGGCAATAGTCATTGATGTCCATAGCATAGGCAATACATCCTTCTGCATTCAAAAGTCCAAACAACATAATTAACGAGAATAGAGAAGACATGCTGACAGTTGTGGTGTCCCCTACTATCTTGCCCTTCCTCAGGGGGAAAATGGAAGCCTGCAGGTCCTGTATAAAAAGGCCCTTAAAGTGGACCAACACCCAGGGGTGATCGGCCTGGAAATCTATAAGATTCCCGGGCCGATCACCTCCCACCCCGCGGGACATCCGAGATCGGGATGTCCCGCGGGGTGAAACCCCAAAAACATCTTACCTGATCAGCCGCCGCCTCCCGCGCGCCCCTCCAGACGTGCGCGCGCCCGCGCCGGCCCTCTGTGAATGGCCGGCGGGGGCGCGCGCGCGCCGAGAGTGACGCGCGGGAGGCGGCGGAAGCGGCTTGGACGTTCCTGATCCCCGCCTGGACGTTGGCGGGGATTGGCTGCGGCGTTCACGTGGGAGGGTTGAGAGGTGAGTTTTTTGGGGTTTCTAGGGGGTTTCACACAGCGGGGCACCCCCGAAACCCAGGATAGTCAAAAAAAAAAAACACCCTGGCCTTTTTTTTTTTCTTTTGAAGATATGGAAAACAAGCAGCAGGACCCGATTCACACAATAAAGAAAAAAAAAATTACCTCCGATGCTTCCTCTGCGCGTCGCTACTATTTTTCTTATTGGCCGCCATCTTAGTTTTTATCAAAAAGGAAGAGATCCTTTGACCTCTTCCTACTTTAAATCACGCGCATGCGCAGTAGTTAGGTGAAGCGCCGCTTGCATCGGGAGCGAGCGGCGCTTCACCTGAGACAAATCAGCGGTACTGCGCATGCGCGATTTCCCCCACCAGGGTGCGGGCGCGCACAAGAGCCGGGCGGTGCCGTCAGAGCTGGGGTGGGCACATGGGCGTGGCCAGGCAGGGGAAGGTGGAAGCGGCTCGGACTCAGTACTGCTCTTCACTGTCCTATGTTTCATGGGGAACGTGGTGACCGGGGCTGGCGGTGGAAGCAGAGATGAAGAGGAGCTGGAGCGGGGGGAGGAAGGAGCCGGGGACACGGAGCAGGCGGAGGCTTCGGACGGTAAGCAGATCCCGCTGCACACACCCGGAGGTATGACTCAGCGTGCACGCTCACGAGAGGGCCCAGGAAGCCACGCCCACCAAGATAACGTCACCAGGAAGCAAATGAAAAGCAAATACCGCAATCTCAGACAGAAGAAGGTGAAGAGGAATGTACGTCCAAGCTTCACACTTGTCAATCAGCAGCACGTCCAAGAAGTGGAGGGCCGGACTTCCGGAAACGTTTTTTGAAGAAATCGGGCGCTGCGAGGGACAGAGGGATGCGAGGGTCGACTTAAAGTGGACCAACACCCAGGATTTTGACTATCCTGGGTGTTGGTCCACTTAGGTGGGGCACCCCGATCGGGGGTGCCCCGCTGTCTGAAACCCCCCCGATCGCCGCAAAAACTCACCTCTCCCCGCTCCCACGTGACCTCGTCTGGCCAATGACAGCGCTCAGAGCAGCTCTGGTATGCGCGTCCAAAGCTGCTTGGACGCGCATACCAGAGCGCTGTCATTGGCTGCGTCTCTTGCTTCCCTCTAACAGGGAGCGCTCCTGCGCCGGCCATTCACAAAACGGCCGGCGCGGGAGCGCGCCCTGCTAGAGGGAAGCGAGAGACGCGGCCGCGTCTCGCGCATGCGCCGTTGGATCGCAGGTAAGGTGAGGATTGTGGGCCTCCTGGGGGGTTCCTCCCCGCGGGACATCCCGATTTCGGATGCCCCGCGGGGAGGGATCTGATCGGTCCGGGAATCTTATAGATTTCCGGGCCGATCCCCCCTGGGTGTTGGTCCACTTTAAGGTAAGTCTAATTTACTTTTTAATATTTTGAGGGTCTATGGTTTTGATGGGTTTCAGTCCACTTTAATAAAGGGCCCTAAAAGTGCGGGAAATGATATGCAGAATGTCAGTGACGTAGTTGCCAACTGGCCAGGCAGTGCCAGTATTTGTTTTTTACTGGTAATTGTAATTGTGGGTATACCTTTCCCATCCTCAATCATTGGTAAAAAAAATAGCGCCACTGCCAAGTCAGTAGCCAGTAAAGTAAAAAAAAAATACCGCCAGGTGGCAACTAATTATCAGTAAATAAAAAAATTGCGACACTGCCAAATGTCATCAGCTGCCGCCGAGTGACGCGATCAGGAGATATCTCTGTGGCTGACAGTCACCTTCCCGACCTGCCAGTCTCAACATGGCGGCAGTTGCCATTAGAGCTGGGAGGCATATGGGGAGTGCTCTATACACTGGGTTAATATGTGCTACCTCAAAGAAGTTATGCCTTACTGCCATTTAATATGTACTGTATTATTGCTACTTTGTATATACTGTGTGCCAGATACAGAGCCTTTTTGTTACATTGTACTGACTAACTGTGTTCAAATAATTTAACCAGAACTTCATTTAAATAGGCCCCCCGCCCTACCATGCTACCCTGAAGCTGGGGCAGGACAGGGGGGTTACAAAGAAAAGGATCGCATAGATTAGCCAGGCGCCCGCACTGCTCCTATGGCGCTCTGGATCCTGGGCACCACCATCTTGTCTGGATGACAAAGCGCTGCATCCCCCTGCCCCTTATGTGCTCCCGTCTGCCCATTCAAGTGAATGGACGGCGGGTGCACGCGCGGAGCCAGGGGATGCGGCTTTGCTTCTTTTTGTGCGGCGGCCACTGGAGACTGGGAGGATGATGCGGGCGCCTGGCTTTTTCTTTGTAACCCTCTGTCCTGCCTCAGTGCCAGGGTAGCGTGGCAGGGTCCTTATTAACTGAAGTTCTGCTCTAACATACAACTTGTTTACCATATTGTGGAGAGAGAGACCCCTAGTGGTCACTTATGCTCACTGCAGATCTACATAGGATACATTAAACCGGACCTTCACCATGATTTATTGAAAAGCCCAAACCCTTAAAAAACGTTTCCCCAGCATCTAAAGTTAATATATTATAAGTGTTTAGTCACTTACTTATTATTCTTTCCCCCACTGGGCTGCAACTCTGTTCAGGACTTTAGGATACGGGCACCGCCATCTTGACTCAGAAGCATCACACATACTGAGGAGAGGAGAGTGGGATAAAGTACAGGGGGGCTGGTTATAGCTGTGCCTTGCTCAGACAGAGCAGAGCTGGGGTCAGGAAAAGGTCAGCAATCCCAGAATGCAGAGCAGCACAGTTAGAAGGCACTTCTGAGCAATCTATATGTACAGGGTGTGGGAAACATATAAGGTAGACTCTTATTCAGAGTGAAGGACCGCTTTCATTGTATATCTCAGATAATCTTGTGAAGCCATATACTATTGTACTACTTGTATATCTAATTATAATACACTTTGTTGACATTCAAATACTTGGTGTATCAACTGTACTTTTATCATTTTAAACTCCCCAGGTATACTCAGCTTCTTCCTCGATCCAGCAGCTCATGGCCAAACGGCGACCGCGTCCCCGCTATCCCTTTAGCAGGGTGCGTGCCTGTGCCAGGCATTTGTGAATGGCCGGCACAGGCACACTCTGTTTTAGAGCTGCCGGCGCAACTTGGCTACATTAACAAGATTAACAAGCTCCTTAAACAAGCCTAGAGGAGCTTGCGTCAGTGCAGCCGAGCACAATGATTGGATGGGAGGCCATGCATGCGCTGTAGGACTGGGGAAAGGTGAGTTGGAGTGGGCGACCTGGGAGGATTCACACAGCAGAGCATTCAGCATCGGGGTGCAAGGACCAAAACCCAGGAATTTATCAGTGGGGGATGCCCTGCCACATATACTGCAGCTGTAACCCCGAGAATGGGCAGAGGCACTTACCTTTGCCTTTAAAGTGGACCAACACCCAGGATTTTGACTATCCTGGATTTTGGTCCTCTTCGGCGGGGCACCCCGAACTCACCTCTCCTCGCTCCCACGTGACCGCCACTGCCAATCCCCGCCGACGGACAAGCGGGAGGCAGCGACGGACAAGAGAGCGCGCCCGTTGCTGCCTCCCGCTCGTCACTCTTACGTTTGTGAATGGCCGGCGCAGGTGCGCGTCCTGCTAGAGGGACACGCGGGAGACGGCGGCGGCGGGCGCTGCTGGATCGTGGATAAGGTAGAGATTTAGGGGTTTCTGGGGGGTTTCACACAGTCAGGGGTCTGATCGGTCTGGGAATCTTATAGATTCTTGGGCTGATCATGGGAGGGTGTTGGTCCACTTTAATGACAGCTATTGAGGTTTGCAGGGCATGCTACCACACTGCTGTGCATTGGCCTTGCAAACCCTGCTGATCACTAGTGGTTACATGGGGCAGCAGAATAGGACAAGTGAATGAGGACATAGGAAAGTATTTGTGCCTCAGGATAGTCAAAACTATCCAAAATCAGGATGTCCCACTGTGTGAACCCCCCCCCCCCACATTGCTCAGAAACACGCTTTCTTTCCAAAGGTGCATGCGTGAGCAGCGGGCACATCCCTGCTATCCAGGGCTGGATTAAGTGTGGTGGAGGCCCCTGGACACAAAATCTGGTGGAGGCCCCAGATACAGTATTACATTTTTTCTTTAAAATAATAGTCCAGCCAAGTAACTGATACGGTTCCCTGCATTGAGCTGCCAGCGGCTGTGCTTGGTGGCTTATGTGCAGTGACAGCTCTGCACCCATCACTGAAGCGTTGCTGGTGGCGGCTTTGCTGCTCTAGACTCTCTGTCCCGCCTTTGGCTTGCCCAGATGTACCCCCACTGCCGCCGATAGCTTTGTTGCTGGCCCTGCGTCCCGTCAGACCAAAGACTGAAAAGCCTCCTGGATCAGACCATAATCCAAAGGTTGGTGGAGGCCCCCTTTGCAAGGCAAGTGGTGGAGGCCTCGGGGCTCTAGCCCCTTGTGCCCCTCTCATAATCCGGGCCTGCCGCTATCCCTCAAGCATTTGTGAATGGCCAGCGGTGGCATGCTTCCTGTTAGAGGGTAGCGTGGGATGCGGCTACCAGCGCGCTTGGATCTGTTTGCCTTAGGCAAAGGGGTGGGAGTGGATCCGAGTGCGCTGATTGGACGAGAGGCCGTGCATGTGCCGTAGGACCAGGGAGAGGTGAGTTCGTTTGGGCAATCTGGGGGGGGGTTTCACACAGTGGGGCATGCCGTGGGTGCAAGGACCAAAACCCAGGATAGTCAAAACCCTAGGTTTTGCTCCACTTTAATAGTGTTTATTCACACCGTGTACATGGAACGTTAAAAAAAATCAAAAATTCAGAGGGAAAATTCCATGCACACAATGGCCGTTATTAGCACAATTAAACTTTATTTTGGACATTTGTTACTCTTTAATTCCCTCTGCTAAGTGCTAACAACCGCTTCTAAGTTTAAGAAAAAAAAAAATAGGGCGGAGAAGTGAGCTGTGATTGGTGGATGTGCCGAATGCGTCACCCGGCTGGGCTGTCATGTGTTAGTGGAAGGGAAACGCTTTCTTTGGCTGAGCGGTGGCGGCTGCCGTAGGAGTGTACAGGAGCCTGCTCACCGGGACAGAATGGAGGAGAGCGGGAGCGGCGCTTCCCTCACACACGCACAAGTCACTGGGTCAGGCAGCACGTGGTTACCGAGAGCAGCGCGCATGCCCGTCCTTCCTGTCAGGTGTGTACCGCCTCCTCCTCAGCTGCCTCATCACATGTGCACGGGATGGAGCCCGCTCAAACTACCAGTAAGCCACTGAGACTATGGGAGGCTACTGCTGGCCACACACAGGACTCCACTAACCCAGGTATGTTACATGGAGTCTCCACATTCCCCTTCATGTTTGGCCCCAACATTCTGCCCGTTACGGATATGACTGCAGCAGAGGCTGAATTCTGCCCCCACGCCTGTGTGTGTACATATATACTGCCATTGCTAACCTTGAGGTACTAAGATTAGGTGCAACCCCCTAAACCACCAGTCAGCTTTTATCCCAATAAGTGTCATGCTGCAGTAAATGCCAACTCTATCCCCTAACAAAGAAGCTGGTCTGTGTCCTATTCATGTTGTATACCTTTCCCTCTGAAGTGCCTATAGGCCTATATAAACCCCTGGGGGCAGGGGAGGCAATCTCTACCAGCCCATGGCAGAAGGGAGCCCAATGAAAGTTGTCCAACACCCCCAGGTGCAGCATCTGGCACAAGTCTACATGGAGCACCTGGGGCAGAGCTAAGATGCCAGCTAATTATTTCCTCCAGTATCCTATACAAAGTGTGCCTGGGGGAACAAGCACCCCAGGAAGAAATGTACGTTACTGGGCCCCACTGTCACCAACCTGGGCCCTATAGCATGCCAACACTACATAGAACTACAAGTCTCTGACTGATTGGTCTTACAAAGCAAGGGATCAGCCCTAATGCTTCACTGCATGTTGTTTTCTGCTGGTACTGGAGGCCCACTGGGATACTTGCTATGGGCCCCTGTAAGACCTTTGACGCCCCTGTGTGTATGTATATATATATATATATATATATATATATATATATATATATATATATATATATATATATCCTTGTTTAGCTATACAGTCCCAACGCTGATCATCATATTTAGTGTACCTCTTCACATGTAATGCTAGTGCAGGTCTATGACAATGCAGGCATGACACAGGTGTGTACACGGTGTACTGTGCTGTGCCTGCTCTACATTAGAAATACAGGGGGCATCAACCATTTACTCACTGTGACGCATTTCTTTATATATTAGAAATGTCATGCAGATGCATTAAGCGGGCAGCACATTTTTATCTTCTATAGCCCAGCTAGAAGTCATCACAAAATTCTTGCAGATAGGTGGCAACCTAGCCTCAAAGTGCAGCACATATTTGGGTGCAATGCCTCTGTCCCAGCATCGCAAAACGCTTGTGCTTAGCACATTTTGATAGGTGTGTACTTATAAATGTAGTTAAGTTTGGTTGTATTGCTGCACTTAGCTAATTGTACATAACTTCGTTAACACCAATTCTTTCCGAAGACCTTTTAATTACACGCTCACAAGCGTGGAAATGCATATTTTGTACACGCTATAGATATATTCGATGCTTAGGTCTGGAATCTGGGTGTTGCTGCTTGTGCTGGTGATCTTGCTCTAGTAACGGCCTTCCATGAATTCTATGTACTTCCAGGCCCCCTGTTTAGCAATGTCATCTGGTGGATGCACGCGTGGCAGAGCAAGGCGCAACCTAACCTAGCTGAGGCCCGTCCCAATTTCTCTCATTGGTTTCCAGTGCGGATTTAAAAAGGTTGTGAGCTCTGCCATTGGCTAGAAGGGGCAATTCGTCTGGAGTGTGCAGTAAGGGTGGCTGAGGATAATCATGGAGTGTTTTAACCCATTTGTGTACATGAAGTCAGCTTTTTCCAATGTCTGCTATAGATTGTTTAGCATATTTCTTGTTGTGTTAAGGGAATATAAACAGCTGAGATCATGTTGTAGAAGCTTGCATAGAGGAAGGGGTAAACTACTTTTTATCTTCTTATATTGGCAGGAATGAGAAATGCTCACAAAGTTTATCCAGCCTGCGCAAATGAATCCTTCTCTGACAGACGTTGCTTGATTATGTAATTTAAAGTGCCCCTGCCACTGAAAAAAAACTATTTGATCTAATGTCTATCTTTTTAAAGTGGTTCAAAACCCTTTGAAGTCTGATTCCCTAGCTTCGGGACATGCTGTTTTGGAAAACCTGTGTGAAACCTCTCTGGGATTGCCAATATACTTCGCCATCTCACAGCTGAGGTGTGCAGGCTCTTGTCCAATCAGCAATGCATGCTGCAGCCAGAGCTCTGGCATATGAAGCTGAATCATTCCCGGCCTCCCTGAGGTCTGCAGCATGCATCCACACACAACCTCAGATCTGCCATCTAAGTGGCTGATGCTGGTCTAATAAACAAGGTGTGAGACCCCTGGGAAAATTGTGATTGTGGGGCCAATGGTCTGATCTTTAAAGTGGAGCAAAACCCATTTTTGGATGCTCTGCTCACCCCCCCCACCCATCGCATGAACAGTTGGCGATGCTACGAGCTCAGTGGTGGCCCTGTAAAATTTAAAGAAAAAAAAAATATTGGGTTTTCCACAGCCTCTTTGAGATCGCTGATTTCAAGAGCGCTGGCTGCATCGGGAACTGCCAGGAATGGTGAGTTTGCCGGCGACCCCAGGGGTTTCACAAAGTGGGGCATCCTGCTATAGGGGGCATCTTTTAGATTCCTGGGCCAGCCAGGGGGGGTAAACTCTGTTTTAAGACCCCGGTGCCACTATCAAACATGTGCGAGCAGTGCTGTTTATTAATGAGGACAAGAGTGAAATGAGGGAAATGTGAGTTTTGATGGCTAGTCAGGAGGGTTCACATAGCGGGGCATCCAAATTTTGGATGTGCCATAAAAACAGCCCATATTCCTGGATGTTTAGCTTTTGGTTCGGACTGTGGGGCATCCCAAACCATACTCCAGAGGAAAGCGACAAATAGTTTGGTTTTTGATCTAGAAATGTCAGGAAGCTGCTCAAGACATCTGCTAACAAATGATAGTACATGACTTTGAACTATTTATCTCAAGAATTTATATCTGCTGTAAATATTTTTCAATGAATTGGATCCCACAGCCGCTGGAGAGGGTGCTGGTGTCTGGTGCTACACAACCACGAAAACCTACAATTCCTTTTGATTACCAACCCCCTGAAGAAGCCCTTTAACTGTTCTTTTTGGGTGAAACGTGTCGAGTTTTTGTGTAACATCCCCCTACACCAGTAATACTCAACTGGCAGAACGGGGTCCGAATACGGACCTCGGCGCCAGATTTCCGGACCCCTGCCCTGACAGCTTTGCACTCTGTTTCTTCTGTGTTGCCTTGCTGTGCTGCCCTTGATCGGCGATGTAGTGTCTCCCTGCCAGTGTCATGGCTCCCTGGCACCCAGCATTGCAATATGAAGTACTGCGGGGGAGGGAAGTGGCACTGCAAGGTACAAGTAGCCTTTTTTCAGTTTAGCATGGGGAATCTATAGTCCGTCCCCCCAGTGTGCTGGTTTATAACTATCCACCCCACCCCTGCGACAGTCCTCCATCCGGACCTTCACCTCTCACCGGATGCCTTTAACTGGTCCTTTACAAGAAGTGGTTGAGTACCCCTGCTCTATACCCAAAGGGGTGGATGCTTCTGACTCTTACTGTATAATGTAATACAGAAATTCCAAAGTTTTAAACTGGACCAGCATCATTTAATGAAAAACCCCAACCCTTAAACTGTTCCCCAGCATCCAAAATGTATTTAGTCGCTTACATATTATTCTTCCCCCTGCTGGGCTTCAACTCTGTTCAGGACTCAAGGATACGGGTGCCGCCATCTTGCCTCAGAAGCATCCCATACTAAGGAGAGGGGGAACAACACAGGGGGGCGAGTTATAGCTGTGCTTTGCACAGGCAGAGCTGGGGTCAGGAAAAGGACAGCAATCCTATAATGCAGAGCGGCATAGTCAGAAAACACATCTGAGGCTTCATGGGCCGCCATCTTGGATGTTAAATGGCTCAGAAAATGCAATAGGTGCAAGTAGGATGATATTTGATGTGGGCAATCTGTATGTACAGGGTGGGGGAAACATACAAGTTAGACTCTTATTCAGGTTGAAGATCTGGTTTAAGCTACATGTATATATGTTTATATTTGTAATGATTTACACCTGAATTATGCAATTGATCAACCAATTGACTTAAGCTTTTCTATGGTTGACTCTAAACCGCTATCAATCCAGGCCATTATTATTTTAACCTATTGCACGATCCTTATTGATTTTACCAGTTGGGAATGAATGTGGATACATTATTATTTAAGTCTATTCTTACACTTTATGCACCACTTCGGTTATCATAAACAAATATCATATCTCGCTTGAAAATAATTTTCAGCCTGCCATTGCTATTGTCAGGGCATCATCCCTTGGAATAAAATCCTTTCATAATGCTGAGAATGGATGTACCAGGTAAAGAGGAACATTGCAGGTATTGGTTAGTAAACGCTCCCCAAACCTGACTTGCTCTTATTTAAGGGTGCCCTCAAAACCCACCTATGCAGATAAGCATATCAGTTGGCCTAAATAAAAGACGGCCCAGGATGGAATTGCTGCGGGATTTGTCAGGTTCTGCAGAACAAGTTGTTAAAATTAGTGTTTCTCAGAACTGGCACTATGTTATACAATCCATTAATATTGTTTAGACGCATTTTAATAGTATTACAGTTTAAAGGGCTACTGCAGGCAAAGGTAGTTGTTACGCCATTACACCAGCGATCCTGTCTTGCTCTGCTGGCCTGTTTGAGGGACAGGATGAAAATTAGAATTTCATTTGCTGAGCCTCTAATACAATGACTGCTTCAATTTAAAAACGTAAAACAGCTTAGGACAGTGCCAAATGTAGCCCGATAACGTGGTGTAATAATTACCTTTGCCTGCAGTATCCCTTTAATGTTTATTAGGTTATATGGCCAGCAGATTTTTGGGAATACATGTACCTAAAATAAAAAAACCTATTCGATATCGGCCAACTAAACTACCCCTCCATCCGCCTAATCTTGCAGGGATGGAGTGGTTTTGCTGCTCCATCTGTAGGTTTAACAAATGCATGGTTGTGTGTGTGTGCAATAAAATTGTTAAAACCTGGAACTGGGATAGTAGTTGGCGCTACATGTCAGACCCCCCAAAACCACTTTTGGGGTTTTTCACAGGTGCTTCACAGGAATCCACAAATTGTGGGAATGCTAATGATGAAATGGTACATTGTATGTTAGGAAGGGGTTAAGCAGTGATGCCAATGAAAAGCATGACAGCTGAAATGGTAAATACCAGTTCTAAAACATCAGCAAGGACAGTATTAGTTTACCAACAGATTGGTGGACCAGCTAGTCTATTTGACCTGTAGCATCTTCCTTTTGTAAAGTGGGTAATGTGTAAGTAAATGTGCAGAGCCAGGTTCCTGATAAATCATTGCTTTTAGTAAATGCTCCTAGTATTTTGGGATGCTGGGGGATTTGCCCCACAAGTGATATTGTCAATACTTTGCCACATTTTGCATGAAATAACTGATCTACTCTGTAGGGGGGATGGGTGACTTTTAGGGGTTGATGTATCTAATACATTCCTTTAATTTTTTTTTTTCTTTTGCAGCGTTAAAGAAATCATCAGGAAGGTACCATCAATGGACTCCTACATACTCGTGTCTGGCTGAGGTAGTGGTTTGTGTAGTTAGGGGGCAGTGGTGTTTGCCCATGGAGATAACTAGACAAACTACTGCCTTGCCAGATGTGGGCATATTCTTCTGGATCATCAGTATTCTAAACATCAATGGGTTTTTACTGTTTTATTATTGTATTATGCTATCTGGCATCAGACTGTGTGGAAGATTTTACTAAATCTCTAAAAGGTATCAGTAAACACAACATTGCTGCTTTATAATAGAACAAAGAATATGAAATGTTGCTTTTACACCTGTTTTCATGCTGCATAGTATTAAAATGCTCCTTTCCAGGGTAAATGGGCAAATAAATACAGTTCACGCCTCTGCTGCGTTGCACTGGGTTGTGGCAGAATGACTGTGGCGCAAAGCCAGCACCAGCCATAGACGACTGTGGTAGCAATGGCGAAAATACATCATCTTTTTTTTTTAAATGATATTTTAATGTTCTGGACACTAATCCACCTCTGCACAAACAAAAGTGACCCATGGCTGTTGGCCACCGATTGTTCCCAGCCAGGAGCAGCGCTTTCGTGTTCCAAGCTGCTAGGCTGCTGGTGTCTGCTTAGTCAATCCACACACTGCTGCTGCACATTAATTGCCATATTAAGCAGATATACAGATAAACTAAGTATACAGCATGTCCTGTTCCAGAAGATGTTCCTTACTCTTGGGTTATACATCCAGTAGATGGCGCTGGACTGCAGAGACAGGAAAGTGGCTCCTCCCGGCCCCATATATACCAGGGACCTCCCACAAAATCCCCAGTTCTTCTCTGCAGTCTGGGCTGCGATGACTAGAAGATGGCTCTCTACTCGCAGGTGAGCGGGGCTATTAGCCTGCGGCCCTGTAGGACTATTCCACCCGTTTCCTTTTACTGCCTCCCAGCTTAGGCTGCACTGGTTCGGGTGAAGGTAGGCAGCACCGCTGTCAGGTGCTAAGGAGCGCTGCTCCAACCGCAGTCCCCCACTAAAGGGTAGGCGGTACATGCCCATGGTGAGCCTTATGGGATGCCCCTCCCGCGTCTTATGCCCCCTGTCCCCGCAGTTGGCTCCCTTTAGGCTGCCTGATGCTTCCCCCTTCGCTCTCCCTGGTAGATCTCGGGGGGGGGGGGGGGGGGGGGGGTGCATGTCTCGTATATATGTTATGTGGTTATCCCTTTGAATTGGTTGCACTGGTTTCATTTGCTGGGTCTGGCCCGCGTAAGGCTTCTGCTAAGAAGCAGCATTTATCACCTGGTGTTTCCCTCTTTCCTATGGAAGCTGAGGAATTTTTTGACGTTACCGGTTATACCCCCCTGGAAGAGGGGGAATTATTTTCTGATTCAGAATCATCTGAGGAACAATCCATGGTGTATGGTGCCGATTCTGGGTCTGACCCATGGGCTTCAGATAATACTGACAGGCTTTTAGTTCACATTTTTGAAGTACTCTGTATCTCTCCTCCTGCCGTGGCTCCGCGGCAGCAGGGGGAGCCGTTTCATACTGTTAAACCATGCTTGGAAGTTTCCTGAACAAATTCATTTTAATAATTTAGTGCTAAAGGAGTGGGAATGGCTTAGCCTGCTCCCCGGGTGCCAAAGAGTTGGGATAAGAGGTATCCCTTTCCTGCTGAAATGGTTAAACGGTGGTCATGTCCTCCCTAGGTGGATGCACCAGTTCTGGGATTGTCCAACACATCCGTCATGCATTCCCCTGACTCTACTACACTGAGGGATGGGGAGGACAGGCGCATTGATCAGCTGGCTTGCCATGCCTTTGCCTGTGTGGGGACCGCGCTGCGTCCGGTCTGTGCCTCTGCCATTATGGCTGTTGCTATTAAAAGCCTGCTCAGGAGTCTCTTAGATGGGGCCCCTGATGATGCTGATAGTGAAGAGTATAGAGCTTTTCTGCGTTGTGAGGAATTGGTTGCATATGTCCTCTTTACCATGGATGATACCATTAGAATGTGTGGCAGGGCATCTGCCTTGTTAGTGGCTATACGCCGCTCGGTCTGGCTGCGCCAGTGGGCAGCTGACAACGCTGCTAAGAATGCTCTCACTGGGTTTCCCTTCAAGGGGCTGCACTTCTTTGGGGAACGTCTGGACTTGTTTGCTAAAGGAGGCAAGTTACCTCAGCGTAGAAGGCAGCCCCGGTCCTTTCGGGGTTCAGGTGCCTTTTCTCCTTCCTTCAGGGGCTCCAGAATTGGACGGGGAGCTTCCTTTGCTGGAGCCTGTGGAGATTTTTGGGGCAGAGGACGTGGCCGCTCTGGCCCCTCCTGGGTTCCCAAGCCTAAGTCCTCCCCCAAGCCCCCTCAGGCATGAAGGGGCGCCTTCACCCATCCGGGTGGGGGGACAGCTTTGGCTCTTGGCTCATGTCTGGAGGTGTCATGTCTCAGACTGGTGGATTCAGGAGGTAGTATCCTCCAGTTTGCAGCCTGGCCGCCCTCAAGATTCATCAAATCTCGGTTAGCTCAAAACCCCGTCGGCTCAGGGTCTGCCCCTGGCTGTCCAAGGCCTTCTGGAACTGGGTGTCATCTGCCGGGTTTCCTTGAGGGAAAGGGGCAAAGGCTATTACTCCAATCTTTTCATCGTCCCCAAAAAAGATGGGTCCTTCAGACCCATCCTGAATTTGAAGCGCCTCAACAAATTTGTCAGATTCACACTTTCGCATGGAGACTGTGCTCAGCTGTGACTTTCCTACGCCTAGGAACCATGACCTCTGTAGACATCAAGGATGCTTACCTTCATGTACCAATCTTTCTAGGTCATCAGAGATTCCTCAGGTTCGCTCTGGAGGATCAGCACTTCCAATTTGTGGCCTTGCCCTTCGGTCTCACCTCGGCTCCCAGGGTGTTCACCAAGGTGCTGGCTGGAGTTATGGCTCTGCTGAGATCTCAGGGCATTCGCATTCTTCCCTACTTGGACGACATGCTCATCGCTTCTCAGTCCTTCCATCAGGCAGAGCTGGACACTCAGCGGATGGTGTGCACACTGGAGTCATTCGGCTGAGTGATCAACCACCCCAAATCTTCCCTGTCTCCTTCCATGGTGAAGTCTGGGCATGAATCTGGATTCATCTCAGGTCAAGATCTTTCTTCCTCAGCAGAAGGTGGAGAGTCTTCAAGAGAAAGCTCAGCTCCTTCTTTCTTGTCCTCATCCATCCATCAGGCAGGGAATGCAGCTGGTGGGCCTGATGGTGTTATGCTTTGAGGCGGTTCCATATGCTTAGTTTCACATGAGGCCTCTTCAGCTTCGCCTCTTGTCAGTATGGGATCGGGACCCTGTGTCCTTGGATCAGGTGTTTGTCCTGTCCCCTCTGGTCAGGCGGTCTCTATCGTGGTGGCTGGACTGAAGGAACCTGCTGGGGGGCAGATCCTTTCTGGCCGGCTGCTGGGAGACTGTCACCACGGACGCCAGTCTGACAGGTTGGGGGGGCTTTTGGAAGTCCCTGAAATTCCAGGGTCAGTGGGGCCCTCAGGAGGCCCATACCCCTATCAACATTCTGGAATTCAGGGCGATCAGGTTGGTTCTCGCCCACTTAACCCCACACCTGAGGGGTCGGGCTGTTCAGGTCCGCTCGGACAACCAGGCGGTGGTTGCCTACATCAATCATCAGGGAGGGACCCGGAGCAAGAGGGCCCTCTAGGAAGTGTCCCTGATACTGTTCTGGGCGGAGGCAAATGTTCCCTGCATCTCAGCTGTGTACATCCCGGGGGTGGAGAAACTAGAGGCATACTCTCTGAGCAGGGGGACCTCTCGTCTGGAGAATGGTCCCTCAGCAGCAGGGTGTTTCGCTTCCTGTGCCACCGCTGGCAGCCGGATGTGGATTTGTTTGCATCCCGTCACAATCGCAAGCTTCCAGTCTTTGTCTCTCTGTCCCAGGATCCTCTGGCCTTGGCCATGGATGCCCTGGCAATGTCTTTGGAAGGGGTTTCAGCTTCTGTATGTCTTTCCCCCTTTTCCCCTGCTGGGCAGGGTGCTGCGCAAGATAGCTCAGGAAAGGGTGCCAGCCATACTGGTGGCCCCCTGTTGGCCAAAAAGAGTGTGGTTCGCAGACATCTTGCAGCTGGCAGTAGATCAGTACGCCTTGCCCCGGGTTCCAGATGTGCTCACTGAGGGGCACCTACACCACCCCAATTTACAAACGCTGGCTTTGACGGCCTGGCTGTTGAAACCTCCATCTTGATGGAGAAAGGGCTTCCTACCTTGGTTGTAAATACCATGATCAGGGCTAGGAAGAGGTCCTCTTCTTCCATCTACTACAGGGTTTGGCGTACTTTCATTGACTGGTGTGAGTCTAACTCGCTTCCCTGTCGTGTGTTTTCCATTGCTAGGATTCTGGAGTTTCTGCAACATGGCTTGGATCTGGGCCTTCAGCTTAGTACTCTGAAAGGCCATGTTTCTGCTTTGGCTATTTTTTTCCAAAGATCCCTTGCTCAGCATCCCCTGGTCAAGACCTTCTTCCAGGGGATTACGTACGTGCATCCCCCGTGTAAGCCTTTGTTACCAGTCTGGGACTTGAGCTTGGTCTTATCTGCCCTGCAGTGGTCTCCCTTTGAGCCCTTGCAAGGGGCCCCTTTGTCCATTCTTACACTGAAGGTGGTCTTTTTGGTGGCCATCACTTCTGTGAGGCGTGTTTCTGAGTTGGCGGCGCTTTCCATCAAGCCTCCTTATTTTGAGACACCAGGACAAGGTGGTGTTTAGTTTTAAGCCAGGTTTTCTGCCTAAGGTTGTTTCTGCCTTTCTCAATCAGGACATTGTTTTGCCATCTCTGTGTCCTAATCCTAGTTCTTCTAAGGAGAGGGTTTTACACTCTCTCTGGATGTGGTCAGGACTCTGAAGTTCTATTTGTTGGCTACTGAATCCTTCAGGAAGACTGACGCTCTCTTTGTGCTCTTGTGCTCCCGTCTGGACCTAAGAAGGGTCTGGCTCCAGCTAAGTCCACTATCAGCAAGTGGATCCATAAGGCTGTGATACAGGCCTACTCTAAGGGGAAGGAGCCTCCCTTCCGTCTTACTGCTCATTCTACTCGTGCTATTGGTGCCTCTTTGGGCTTTTCAGCACCAAGCTTCTGTTGAACAAGTTTGCAAGGCTGCCACTTGGTCCTCTGTTCATACCTTTCAAAGTTTTACAAGGTTGATGTTAGGGCCTCAGCTGATGCTGCTTTTGGCCACAAGGTTCTGCAGGCGGCAGTGGTTTAAACTGTCTGCTGTTACTTTTGGGGATCCCACCCTACCTTACGGACACTGTTATTGGATGTCCCAAGAGTAAGGAATATCTTCTGGAACAGGACGTGCTGTATACTTAGAATAATGCAATTCTGTGATTACTCACCTGTAGAATTGGTATTATATGTATATAGCACGTCCTGTTCCAGAAGATATTCCTTACTCTTGGGTTATACATCCAGTAGATGGCACTGGACTGCAGAGACAGAAAAGTGGCTCCTCCCGGCCCCATATATACCAGGGACCTCCCACAAAATCCCCAGTATTGAAAAGCAGTTAAAATGAGACCAGGAGAACTATAACCAATATATAAAAATTTGAACATATCAATCACCATAAAGAGGTAACTAAAGATAATAACAAGGGTGGGGTGGAACAGGACGTGCTGTATACATATAATACCAATTCTACAGGTGAGTAATCACAGAATTGTATTATTTGCTCAAGGGAGATGTTGAACATGGGGGGGAATGGGGACAATTACCCAACTCTGGGCAGGACAGTTCAGTATTTGTTTTTAAACTGCCTAATCTGTCTCTGCACTAGGGGTGGATGGGTGGCAGGGGGTTAAGTTATGGCTGGATTTTTGCTTTAAAACTTTGGAAAACAAAGGTGTATTGCTATGTGCAAAGCAGCCTGATTTATCATGTATATACAAGTCTAAACACTCTGTGTATCGTGTTTTATTGTGTTAAGCAAATATAAATTCATAACTATTTCCACCTTTAGTGTGACCCATAATCTGTTCTAGTCTATTTGAAAAGCAAACAAATTATTCAGAGGGGGAATAAAATTGCAGGACTAAAATAAAATGGTTGCATAGGAGTAAACAAATCCAAAAACTGTTTTGCAAAGCCAACACTGCACGTCACAAAAGGGACATGGTTGAGGCAGAATTATGATTTGGGCAGTTTTTTTGGGGCTTTAGTGAAGGTGGAAAGAATTATAAACCGTTCCAAATATCACCCAATTATGACACAAAATCTCCTTGCCTCTAGTAAAAAGATCCAATAAAAAAACAAACCAAAAAAGACTACAGGGTGCTCGCTTTTTTTATCCCCCACAGCGGATCGATCCAAATCTGGTGATTAGCAGCTCGTCTGATTGCCGGATCTCAGCCCGTGCTTCCTGCACTGCCCCTGGCCTGAACATGGGGTCGGGATTGATCATGTGTCGGGCTCACAACCTGCCATCACTCACAAGAGTGCTGCCAGGCCCACTCCATTTATTGTAATGGTGGGGGCACAAGCTGGACACAGACACGCCATTCAATGGGGTTGGGGCTGGGATTGGATCAGATGCAGGGGACTAAAGGTCATTGCCCTTTGTTTAAGTTATGCGGTCAATCATTTTAAAAGGAAATTCAGTAGGCTAATGACCTGGTGCAGGGAGTACCTCCTAATCTATCTCTATCTTTCCACTGGGGTTCTCCCCCCATCCAGGAACATTAAAGTGGATGCAGGAGAATATGACCTGCGCTGTGCCATTGTCGCAGAAACTATGGCACGCTCCTCTCCATTGTAGTGAATTGATGTGATGATGGCGAGGGATGGGCCCTAGTCTCCTGCACATTGCGGTCAATGCGACGGAGGTAGAGGGTGCAGGACTGTGATAATCTGGTAAGTGTATAAGCATTGGACTTGCAGCGATGGCCTGCGCAGGATGAAAGGGGAGTATATTATTTATTTTTTTTATTCTTAGTATACAGTACGTCCTGCTCCAGATAAGATTCATAACCCATGGGTATTACTCCGCCAGATGGCGCTGGACTGCAGAGACATCGAAATTGGCTCCTCCCGGCCCCTCAAATACCCGGGACCTCCCACAATCCCCAGATCTTTGCAGTCTGGACTGAGAAGGACAAGAAGATGGCTTTCTCTTCTCGCAGGTGAGCGGGGCTATTAGCCTGCGGCCCTGTAGGACTATTCCCACCCGTTCCATTATTAATGTGCCTCCCAGCCTTGGCTGCGCTGGTCGGGTGATGGTAGGCAGCACCGCTGTCAGGTGCTTAGGAGCGCTGCTCCACCGCAATCCCCCACCAAAGGGTAGGCGTCTCAGGATAATGTGCTTGGGGTTTGGGACAAGCCCGGCTGTGTGTAGCTTGTGGGGTGTCCCCTATTGGTGCCGACAATGTGCGGGTCTGTGTACCTTGTACCCAGCAAGTGATTGCGCTGCAGCCTGGTTTACCAGTAGCTGGGCCTGCGCCTCGTATGGCTTCACCTACTCCCCCAAGCTTAAATTTGACTCCCATTGAGTTGCCTACAAGTGGGGATTCCCAGCCTGATGTGTCTTCTAGACTGGCTAGTGTTGAGAAATTGCTTGCTAATACCTTGGCGCGTAAGGCCTCTACTAAAAAGCAGCACTTGACGCCTGATGTCACTCTTTTCCCTATGGAGGCTGATGAGTTCTTGGAACTGTCTGGTTATACCCCTTTGGAAGAAGGGGAGTTATTCTCTGACTCAGTCATCTGATGAGAGGCCCAGGGGTCATGATGATTCTGGTTCTGACCCCTGGGCCCCAGTTGATACTGATAGGCTGTTGGCTCTGATTTTTGAGGTTCTGTCTATCTCCCCCGGTTGCAGCCCCCAGGCAACAGGGGGAATTGTTTCATACTGCTAAGCCACGTTCAAAATTTCCAGAGCAAGCCCATTTTAATAACCTTGTGCTCAGGGAATGGGAGCGTCCCAGCAGGCTTCCCGGTGTACCTAAGAGTTGGGATAAGAGGTATCCCTTTCCTGCTGATGTGGTGAAACGTTGGTCATCCCCCTCCTGAAGTGGATGCCCCGGCACCTCTGTCATGCACTCCCCTGGCTCTACTACGCTGCGGGATGGTGAGGACCGGCGCATTGATCAGCTGGCATCCCATGCCTTTGCATGTGTAGGGACGACCCTGCACGCGGTCTGTGCCTCTGCCATTACAGCTGTGGCTATTAGGACCCTGCTTAGAAGTATCCTTGATGGTGCCCCTGATGATGTGTCTAGTGAGGAGTTTAATGCACTCTCTCGTGAGGTTTTTGTGACTTACGTCCTCTCTGCCTTGGATGATACCATTAGAATGTGTGGCAGAACCTCTGCCCTTGTGGTGGCTATACGCCGCTCGGTTTGGCTGCGCCAGTGGGCTGCTGACAACGCTGCCAAGAAAGCCCTCACTGGTTTTCCATTCAAAGGACTACGCCTGTTTGGGGACCGCCTGGACCTGTTTGCTAAGGGAGGCAGGTTACCCAAGCGCAGGCGGCAGTCTCGGCCCTTTCGGGGTCAGGGCTCCTTTTCTTCCCTTTACCGTGGTGCCACACAGGGGAGGGGGGGTCTCCCTTACCGGGGCCCGAGGATATTTTAGGGGTAGGGGCAGAGGACGTGGTTGCCCTGGCTCCTCCTGGGACTCCAAGCTTAAGTCTTCTCCCAAGCCCCCTCAGGCATGAAGGGGCGCCCTCGCCCATCCGGGTGGGGGGACGGCTTCAGCACTTTGCTCACGTCTGGAGGCTTCATGTCTCAGACCGGTGGATTCAGGAGGTAGTTTCCTCTGGTAACAAGATAGTTTGCTGCCTGCCCCCCCCCCCCCCCCTCCCCCAAGATTCATCAGGTTCTGGATTTCTCAGGACCCTGTGTCAGCTCAGGCTCTAGTGCTGGCTGGCTTCTGGAGCTGGGGGTCATCGGTCAAGTCCCCTTACGAGAAAGGGGCAAGGGCTCCTATTCCAACCATTTCAATGTGCCCAAAAGAGATGGGTCAGTCAGGCCCATCTTGGACTTGAAGATCCTCACCAAATTTGTCAGGTGCAGACGCCTTTGCATGGTAACTCTGCGCTCTGCTATCAGTTCCCTGCGTCCAGGGGACTTCATGACGTCTGTGGACATCAAAGATGCTTACCTTCATATTCCTGTGTTTCCAGGTCATCAAAGGTTCCTCAGGTTCGCTCTGGAGGATCAGCACTACTTTGTGGCATTGCCCTTTGGTCTCACTTCAGCTCCCAGGGTGTTCACCAAGGTGCTGGCAGGAGTGATGTCTCTGCTCAGGTCTCAGGGCATCTGCATGCTGCCCTATCTGGACGACATTCTCATCACTTCCCAGTCCCTACATCAGGCAGAGTTGGCTACTTAGCTGGTAGTGTCCACCCTGGAGTCATTTGGCTGGGTGATCAACCATCCCAAGTCTTCTCTGTCCCCCTCCTTGGTGACTCCCTTCCTGGGAATGAATCTGGATACAGTTCAGGCAAAGATTTTTCTTCCTCAGCAGAAGGTGGACAGTCTGATTGCGCAGGTTCAGTTTCTGCTATCTTGCCCTCATCCCTCCATCAGGCAGGGAATGCAGCTGGTGGGCCTGATGGTGGCGTGCTTCGAGGCGGTCCCTTATGCTCAGTTTCACATGAGGCCTCTGCAACTCCACCTCTTATCGTATGGGACAAGGTTCCTGCGTCCCTGGACCAGGTCTTTGTGCTTTCCCCCATAGGTCAGGCAGTCCCTCTCGTGGTGGCTGGACTCCAGGAACCTGTTGGGGGCAGATCCTTTCTGGCCCCCCTCCTGGGAGACGGTCACCATGGATGCCAGTCTGACAGGTTGGGGGGGTTTCTGTAAGTCCCTGCAGTTCCAAGGACGGTGGGACCCTCAGGAGGCCCACACACCTATCAACATTCTGGAACTGCGGGCAATCAGGTTGGTGTTGACTCATCACCTCCGGGGCCTGCCTGTTCAGGTACGCTCTGACAACCAGACAGCAGTTGCCTACATCAATCATCAGGGAGGGACCCGGAGCAAGAGGGCCCTCCAGGAAGTGTCTTTGATCCTGGGCGGAGGACAATGTTCCCTGCATTTCAGCTGTGTACATCCCGGGGGTGAAGAATCTGCAGGCAGACTCTGAGCAGGGGGACCTCTCGCCTGGGAGAATAAAACACCCTGTTGCAGAGGGACCAATCTCTGTGTCACCGTTGGGGCCAACCGGATGTGGATCTATTTGCGTCCCGGCCTTTGTCTCCCTGTCCCAGGTTCCTCTGGCCTTGGCCACGGATGCTCTGGCAATGTCATGGCAGGACTTTCAGCTACTGTATGTCTCTTTCCTCCATTCCCCCTGTTGGGCAGGGTTCTGCGCAAGATAGCTCAGGAGGGGGTGCCAGCAATACTGGTGGCCCCCAAGTGGCCAAGAAGAGTGTGGTTCGCAGGTGTGGTGCAGCTGGCAGTAGATCAGTACGCTCTTCCCAGGGTGCCAGACCTGCTCACTCGGGGTCACTTACGCCATCCCAATTTACAAACTCTGGCTTTGATGGCCTGGCTGCTGAAACCTCCATCTTGATGGAGAAGGGGCTGTCTGCCTCTGTCGATACCATGATAAAGGCTAGGAAGAAGTCCGCTTCTTCCATTTACTATAGGGTTTGGCGTGCCTACATTGACTGGTGTGAGTCTAGGTCTCTTCCCTGTCATGTGTTTTCTATCCCCAGGATCCTGGAGTTCCTGCAGCATGGGTTGGAGATGGGGCTCCAACTCGGTACTCTGAAGGGCCATGTTTCTGCCCTGGCTGTTTTCTTCCAGAAGTCCTTTGCCCAGCATTCTCTGATCAGGACTTTTTTCCAGGGGGTTTCTCATGTGCGTCCCCCACGTAAGCCTCTAGTGCCTGTTTGGGATTTGAACTTGGTCTTGTCTGCCTTGCAGGGTGCTCCCTTTGAACCTGTGCAGGAGGCTGCCCTGGCCATTATTACTCTCAAGGTTGTCTTTTTGGTGGCTATCACCTCTGTCAGGCATGTGTCTGAGTTGGCGGCGCTTTCCATCCAGCCCCCCTACTTTGCGAGACACTAGGACAAGGTGGTGTTTCGCTTCAAGCCAGACTTTCTGCCTAAGATAGTGTCTACCTTTCATTTGAATCAGGACATTGTTCTTCCTTCCTTGTGCCCTAATCCTAGTAATGCTAAGGAGAGGGTCTTGCATTCTTTGGATGTGGTTAGGTTTCTGAAGTACTATCTGGTGGCTACTGCACCTTTCAGGAAAACTGATGCTCTTTTTGTGGTCCCTTCTGGTCCTAGGAAGGTTTTGGCACCTGCCAAGTCTACTATCAGCAAATGGATTCGTCTGGCTGTGATTCAGGCCTATTCTCCTAAGGGGAAGAATCCTCCCTTCCGCCTTACTGCTCATTCCACTCGTGCTATTGGTGCCTCTTGGGCTTTTCAGCACCAGACTTCTGTTGAACAAGGTTGCAAGGCCGCTACTTGGTCTTCTGTTCATACCTTTTCAAAGTTTTACAAGGTTGATGTTAAGGCCTCAGCTGATGCTGCTTTTGGCCGCAAGGTTCTGCAGGCGGCAGTGGTCTGACCTGTCTGTTACCTTTGTGGATCCCACCCTACTTTATGGACACTGCTATTGGATGTCCCATGAGTAATGACTCTTCTCTGGAGCAGGACGTACTGTTTACTAAGAATAATACAATTCTGTGATTACTCACCTGTAGAATTGATATTATGAGTATAGAGTATGTCCTGCTCCACCCCACCCTTGGTTTTGCATTATCCTGGATCCCCTGTACGGTGATTGTTATCATTGTTATAGTTACCAGTTTGGTTCTGTTTTAATTCTCCCCGCTTTTCAATGCTGGGGATTGTGGGAGATCCCGGGTATTTGAGGGGCTGGGAGGAGCCAATTTCGATTTCTCTGCAGTCCAGCGCCATCTGGCGAAGTAATACCCATGTGTTATGAATCTTATCTGGAGCAGGACGTACTGTATACTCATAATGTCAATTCTACAGGTGAGTAATCACAATTGTATTTTTATTTATTTTAAATGAACATATCGGTGGAACCCAATTTCCTCATCCATAGCCAGTAAACCTCAAGGGGGAAGGCTACTTGATCTGTGTCATAATATGAAAAGTAAGCAAAGCAATAAGTGAACACACTTTTTGTCCAGATTCCTGTGGCACTTCAGCCTTATGTTTTGTGTTGCAGTGCTGGGTATGTTGTGTTATCAATATTTGGTAAAGGCTTTAGTAAGGGAAAAAAAAAAAAAAGAGAGAGAGAGAGATACAGGCTGTTTTGGGGCACTGGACCGGGGATAGAAGGTTATGATCTAAACTTTGTTTCTGGGTATAGGATCATTTTAGGAGGAGTCAGACAGCTCTTGGATTATGGAGCAAAGGGGACTGCACAAGGCCATTGCTGTGTATAGGCGATAGGTTGAGATCAAACTGCAACACCAAACGGTGGCATTTTCCCTGTAGCTGAAATCCATTTTTTTTTTTTTTCTTTTTGGGGTGGGAAAACCTGTGCTGCTTGGCTCCAAGCCTCCAGGACAATGGTTCTCAAATGTTTTTAGGCAGAGTATGCCATAAAGACAGGAAGTTCCAATGGAGTACCCCTAAGGAGAGGATCAGTGATAAATATAACCAAAATAAGTCTAAGGCCTCATAAAACTTCTAAAGAAAAAAGGAATAATGTGAAATTCCAGACCCATAAAATCCTGCTTGTTCTTCCCCAGAGCATCTTTTATAAAAACTTGTGCTAATGGTGGTCATTGTATGCTTATGCACACATGGAATTTTTCCCATCTGTGGATGTGTACAAAACACTTTTGTGAACACACCAGTGAATAAACACCATGCCAGTGACTACACATGGATGAATAACACACTAAGGGGCAGTAAAGTGCACATGTGCCCAGAGCGGTGGGCTACCCTAAACTCAGCGCCTGGGAAGCAGATGCCTTGCTCTGGAAAAAAAAAAAAAAATCTAAAGGTATTGGTCATTGTATTGCCCATTGTTGAGAAGTAGCAACCTTTTAAATGGCTTTTTTCCCAAGATGTCCTCCAGGACGGCCCAGACGAGTACCTCCTCCCTCCTTCAGGAAACACAACTGAACATCATAAATAACCCTCCCCTTCCTCCAGATGCTTCGTGTTTTGTGTTTCCTCCCAAAGAAACATGCTGGACATCGTCCCATTTGTTGTTTTATTCCCAGGGAAAATGGCCGATCCGGATTCCCTTTCTGTGCTCTAGCAGGCCGTTTGGGGTCCAGGTGGCCCCTGGCCTGCTACAGCCGGAGATGCCCCCCTGGAACCCGATCCCGAGGGAATTCCTTATCCTGGAGCTAGTCCGGCAGTCTCCAGGATGGGACCCCAGCAAGGGGCTTTGAATCCCATCTAATCCACTACAGGTTAGTAGGATTACGGGGTTTGGGTGAGGTCCCCGATTCCAGGGACTCACACGGGGAGGAGGTAAGTAGGGAGCCTGGGAGGACTTACCTGGTCCTTCTGGGCTCCGGGTCAGGGGTCCGCTGGAACGCTGCTGCAGCTGTTCCAGGTGATCAGGCCAGCCGGAGCACATGGCTGAAGCCGTCCGGCATCGGCCATACTGTTTCCTGAGGCCCGCAAGGCCTCAGGGAGAGATGTTGAACAGTGGGCGCTGACCTCGTGCTGCTGAACAAACCGCTCCGGACTGGGCAAATTGGTACCGGTGGCACCCCCGGTGGGTTTGCTGAAACCGATGGCAGGGGACGGTTCTCTGAATGGGGTGAGTCGGGGAATAAGGGGGGGGGGGCCTTTGGGTTCTTCTGAGTTCCCCCTTCCCAACCCCCCCACTCTCACAATAACTAATGGTATGTTGAATTGTCATTGTAGGCTAAAGAGCCCAAAGTAAAGGAGGCTAAAGCCTCTAAAGACCCCAAAAGAGACTCCAGAAGCCATAGGGAGTCCAGGGAGCAGGAGGAGCCCAGGGATGGAGTGGGTCACCTTAACTCATGCTCCAATTGTTTGGGTCCTCTCCCTGAGGGGCACTCCAAAATGCTATGTAAGGAATGTTTGGAGGAGGCTGTGGGGATGTACCAGAGGTCCTGAAAAAATATTTGAGAATATTGACTCAAAATTATCTGACACTCTGGAGCAGTTTAGGTCCCGTTTTTTGCAGGTCCCTGGGGATAACTTAGAGGCTGGGCCCTCTTGTTCGCAGCTACCAGCTGCTCAGGAGTTACCTTCCACCCAGATTACGGAGGAATCCACTAGAGTGGTGCCAGAGGGGGAAGAGGAGCGAATGAGTCGATCCACTCCCCTGCTAGATAGATGGGATCGGAGCCCTCGGTTTTGGACCAGCCTGGAAGATTTAATTTCTGTCTTGAGGATGTTCCCGATCTTGTTAAGGCTGTTTGGGCTTCCCTTAGTTATGGGAATGAGAGCAGAGCACTTTCACTTCTTGATTCTCTGTATAGAGGTTTAACTGAAGGAAGAGCCGTGTTTCCCTATACACCAATCTCTTGAAGACATTTTTGGTCAGGGAATGGGGAGCTCCGGAAGCTCGCTTTTTCTGTCTTAAATCCTTGAGAAGATTCCCCCTTGAGGAATCGGATGTTGAACAGTGGGCAAAATATCCCAAAGTGGATGCCCCTCTGACATAATTATCTAAAAGATCGGATCTGTCCTTTGATATGGGTTCACTAAGGGATCCAATAGATAAGAGAGCAGATATCCTCCTCAAAAGAGCCTGATACTTTTTTGCTTAGACCGCTGCTTATAGCTGATTGCCTCAGCAGGGTGTCTGAGGTATGGTTAGAGAAAGTAAGGACTAATAATAAGGAAGGGGCTCCTGTGTGTAAAGCAGTACATTATGTGTGATGCAGTGTCAGAAGCAGTCGGAGCCACAGCAAAGAATATGAGTTTGAGTAATTCTGCTCGCCGAGCACTCTGGCTCAAGACAAGGCAGGGCGACCAAACTTCCAAGTCGCACCGGTGTAGTATCCCCTTTGGAGGGAAAACTTTTGTTTGGTTCTGAGTTAGAAAGGGTATTAACCAGATCCACAGAAGCGGGAAAGAAATTCCCTGCTAAAAGAAAGCATCTTCAGCCTCCCAGATGGGAGATGAAAAGGCCTAGACTTATGCAGAGAGCGGGCCGGGCTCAGGATGCTGGGAAGCCATGGGCTTCTCAGAGATTGAGGGGGAAGGGAGATTTATTTGTTTAAACCCCCACAACCCCCCCAAACAGCCCTGATAGAGGCCCGGGGGGGGGGGGGGGGGACTTCTGACATTTCTTCCGGCCTGGCAGAAGATATCTCAGAACCCCTTTGTGCTTCAGACAATTCAGGACGGCCTGCGGCTAGAATTTGTCTCATGGCCGGAGAATCATTTTCAGGTAACCCAGCGCCCCAAGGAACGGGACAAGGCAGAGGCTCTTCCTTTAGTGATTACACAACTAAAGGAGATGGCGGTTATAGAGGACAGGAGTGTACTCCCATGTATTCCTGATTCAAAAGCCTTCAGGAAAGTTCAGGATGATTCTAAATCTAAAGATTTAAAAAAAAAATAAATAAAAATAAAAAAGGGTTCCGGATGGAAACAATTTTTACCATCAAGGAAATTCTGTCTAAAGGGGCCCGGATGACCTCCATAGACCTTCAGGATGCGTATCTGCATATCCCGATCCTGCCGGCACACAGAGCATTTCTAAGGTTTGCAGTGATGTTAGGTGGAGTAACCTTTCACTGGCAATACTGGGCAATGCCCTTTGCTCTTTTGTCCACTCCAAGGATCTTTACAAAGGTCCTGGCAGAGCTGATGGCCTTTCTGAGAAAGGATCAGATAGGCATCGTAGCCTATTTGGACGACCTGTTACGTTTTGCACTGTCCAGGGAGCTCCTAGAGAACAATGTGAAAAGAACGTGTCTTCTGACGGAGCCAGGATGGATAATAAACAAAGAGAAATCCAGTTTGCTTCCCCAAACAGATTGTATATATCTGGGGTATATGATCAGCAGTTTGGAGGAGAAAACTTACCTGCCTCCTCCAAAAATACAGAAGATTGCCTCCCTGTCCTCTTGTGTGCAACAAGATCCCAAGGTATCCTACTTTGTAAAGCGCTACGGAAGATGATGGCGCTATATAAATAAACAATAATAATAATAATCCTTGAGAAAAATTCGGGAGTTGCTAGGTCTAATGGCTTCCGCCATTCCGGCGGTCAGTTGGGCTCAGTTTCACTGAAGGCCCCTGCAGGAATTTTTCCTAAAGACATGGAACAAGGATCAGAAGTCATTAGATATAACAACTCTCCCAGAAAGAGTTTGCATGTCCCTTCAGTGGTGGACAGTTCAGGGAAATCTGGAAAGGGGAAGGCCTTGGCATCAGATGGACCCGATAAGGATCACGACCGATGCAAGCACCTGGGGTTGGGGGGCTCATTGGTCCCAACATCAGATACAGGGTGCATGGTCAGATGATTTGTCACAAAGATCATCAAATTTTGGAGAACTAAAAACTGTGGATCTAGCATTAGATCACTTCAGAGACCAGAGACAAAATCAGGATGTTCTGATTGTGTTGGGCAACGCCACTGCGGTGGCCTACATCAACCATCAGGGCGGCACCAGGTCAGTAGAGCTAGAAGCTCTCTCCAAGATCATTTGTGCCAAACTGGAAAATTGGGTAAGGTCCCTGAGAGCGGTACATATCAAGGGACAATTGAATGTACTGGTGGATTTCCTCATTCGGGGTCAATTGAGGCTCTCCGAATGGGAGCTGAACCAGAGGGTCTTCGAGCAGGTAGTAGACCTTGGAGGCTCACCAGAGATAGATCTGTTTGCCACAAAGAGGAATTCCAAAAGCCAAAACTTCTTTTCGCTGTACCAGGGTCAGGGGGCCCTGGCAGTGGATGCATTCTCCCAAGATTGGGGGAGATTCAGCTTTTGCTATGCATACCTTTTTCATCTCCTTCCCAGAGTATTGAAAAAAATAAAGACAGAGGGAGCGAGAATAATTTTGCTGGCACCACAATGGCCCAGGAGGCTGTGGTTCTCTCCTGAGTCAGATGACATCCGGTCCACCTTTCATTCTACCAGAGTCGGTGGTCTTGCTTCAGCGAAGCCCCATTCTTCATCCTCAGGTCCAGAACCTTCGGCGGACAGCCTGGATCCTGAATGGAGTTTGTTAAATAGTAAGGGCTTATCAAGCAGAGTTGTTAAGACTCTGCTTCAGAGTAGAAAGGTGGTGACCAGGAAAATTTTCGTAAAGTCTGGAAAACCTACAATCCTTTCTGTAAGAGCCATAACCTAGGCCCTTCACAGGTGGCCTCGGTTCTGGAATTTTTACAAGAAGGTGTGGAAATGGGCTTAGCCATAAGCACTTTGAAAGTGCAGGTGGCGGCTCTATCTGTATTTTTGGACACAAGGCTTAGAGTCAATGGATTGATTGATAGATTTTTCATTTCAATAGCTAGGAAAAGGCCAGTGAATCCTAAGACCTTTCCACTTCGGGATCTATCTATTGTTCTTAATAGATTGACTAAGACACCCTTTGAGCCTATTGCTGACTCAACTCTTAAAGTGGACCAACACCCACCGGTGATCGGCCCGGGAATCTGAGATTCCCGGGCCGACCACCTCCCTCCCCGCGGGACATCCGAGATCGGGATGTCCCGCGGGGTGAAACCCCCCCCCCAAACACCCCAAACTCCTTACCTCAGTTTCTAGACGTGCGCGCGCGCGCCGTCTGTGAATGGCCGGCGCGGGCACGCGCGCGTCAAGAGGGACGCGCGGGAGGCGGCGGCGGAGGAGCCGCTTGTCCGCGGCTTGTCCGTCGGCGCGGGGAGAGGTGAGTTCGGGGGGTTCGGGGGGGTTTCACACAGCGGGGCACCCCGATCGGGGGGGCCCCACCGAAGTGGACCAAGACCCAGGATAGTCAAAATCCTGGGTGTTGGTCCACTTTAAAGCGGTCCTTCACTCTGAATAAGAGTCTCGTATATGTTTCCCACACCCTGTACATACAGATTGCTCACATTAAAAATCACCCTAACTGCATCTACTGCATGTTAAGAGCCTGCAAACAGGAAGTGCCTTCTGACTGTGCTGCTCTGCATTCTGGGATTGCTGACCCCAGCTCTGCTCTGTCTGAGCAAAGCACAGCTATAACCCGCCCCCTGTACTTTATCCCACTCTCCTCTCCTCAGTAAGTGTGATGCTTCTGAATCAAGATGGCGGCGCCCATATCCTAAAGTCCTGAACAGAGTTGCAGCCCAGTGGGGGAAAGAATAAATAAGTGACTAAAAACGTAAAATATATTAATTTTAGATGAAGGGGGAATAGTTTTTTAAGGGTTTGGGCTTTTCAATAAATTATAGTGAAGGTCCAGTTTAAATATTTGACGCTGAAAGTTGTATTTATTCTTGCGATTACTTCAGCAAGAGGAATTAGTGATTTGCAGGCACTATCTATTAAGGAGCCTTATTTTCGTGGTTTTCCGTATTGTCTTTCGATCAGACCCGATCTGCTTTATTTGCCAAAGATTTCTACATAGTTTCACAGGTCCCAGGAGATTTATCTTACTGGACTCAGGCCTGAAGATATTGGTGATCAGCAGGAAATGCGGCTCTTGGATGCTAGGAAGATTGTATTAATGTATTTGGAGAGATCTGCTGGGTGGATAAAGTCAGATCATTTATCATTTAACCTTTTCAGGTAGAAATAGAGGGTTGCAAGCTTCCAAGGCCTCTATTGCTAGGTGGATTAGGGATGCCATACAGGTAGCCTATGATAGTATGGGTAAACAGGCCCCTGGGTTAGTAATGGCCCACGCTACTAGGGCAATTGCTGCATCCTGGGCTAATCAGACAGGAATTTTGCTGGAAGAAATCTGCAGAGCAGCAACATGGGCTTCCCCACACACGTTTCTGAAGCACTACAGAGTGGATTTGTCTTCAGATACCAAGCAAGCTTTTGGCAGAAACATACTTCAGAAGGTTACCCCTCCCCAAGGTAGGACGCATATATAGTTACTTGCTTATCATCGGCTGGGCCGTCCTGGAGGACATCTTGGGAAAATCCCAATTAGCTTATCGGTAATTGGTTGTCTGGTAGTCCTCCAGGACGGCGTCCTACTACCCGCCCAAGATGAGTATGATTAGAGGTGAAGCATTTTTTGTTATATGAATGTTTCCATTCGGGACTACTCGGTTAAAACACTGAGGGTCTGGAGGAAGGGGAGGGGTATTTATGATGTTCAGTTGTGTTTCCTGTAGGAGGGAGGAGGTACTCGGCTGGGCCGTCCTGGAGGACTACCGGAAAACTAATTACCAGTAAGCTAATTGGGATTTTTACCTCTGTGGTTCTTCAGGTGCTTGGTGGCATCCAAATTTGCCATCGGTAAATGGTGACACATTTAGAGTCAACAAAGTAGGCTTCAGAAGTTCTAAATGCCAAAGTGAAACAAGGAATAATTGGAAGAAATCGGTCTACATTGGCCATAAGATATGTTATAAAACGTCTGTAAAACTTCTGCTCAAATACTTGTTCGCTGTAGTCTTATAGATGCTGCAGTTATACGCTGCCACCTTGTGGACATGTTTGACAACTGAAATCTAATAAGTGTATACTTTTCAGTCTAAATACATTTGAATTGCAGTATGTTCTTGGTGCCTCTCTGAACTGTGCTGTAAAATGGTAAATAAAAAAAAAAAAAACACTTTCAACGTCTTATGTGCAATGTTGCTGCTTAAAACCTAAAGTATAATGAAAATTAAAGCTGCTATAATTTGTACAGAAAGTGTTAGTTATTTCTCCTGCTAAGACGATTTTTGTCACTGTCCTAAACTGTCTTCTGTTTTTAAATTAAAGAGGAACATCAGGCCTAATATAAAAAGGGGTTGATTCCCCCCCCCCCCCCCCCCCATCGGCCCCTTACTTTTCTGATGTCCAGCTTCAGGGCCCAAGCCTCACCCTGCTGTCCGCTTAGCTATCCCTAACCGACAGGTGCGGCCTTAGCCATGCTCGTCAATATCCCACAGCAATCTCGCAGCTCGGCGAAGTCTCGTGGGATTTCGGACGGCTCCATTGCATCCCATTCGAAGGGCCGCGCACAGTGCCTGGTGGGGTGCAAGATGGTGCCACCTGTCGGGAGGTTGTCCGAAATCCGAGGGACTCAGAAGATGGATGCAAGATGGTGCCACCCGTGGGGAGGTGACCCAGAAGATGGATGCCCTGGCGAAGTGAGTAACACTTGCCCAAAGGTAAAACCAGGTTTTGGGGAGGTTTTAACGTCCCCCGATGTTCCTTTTTAAAGAAGAAATGGACGAGATATCAAGGTTTACATTTTCACTATATGATTTCTCTTCTGATGCAAGTAGGCGTGTGGCCATTGAAGCTGTAATGCCGTATAATAATCTGCATATTGGGCAGGGTCTGTAAGAGCTGGACATCCTGCTTCAGACACCCTGGTTGTGCTCATTCCCTCTCTCCCTCCCCTGGCAGGCTAAATTGGACCCTAGACCAGCACTCTTAGGTGCGCACTTCCAAACTCGGTTGTGTACTCCCAAACTCGGCGCTTGCTCCCTGTACTTCTAAACACGTGTGCACCCCCACACACCTACGCACCTCCAAACGTGTGTACCCCCAAACACAGGTGTGCAGCTCCACACTCCAAAACTCATGTGGGCACCCCCAGATTCCCAAACAGGCGTGTACTCCCACACGCATGCATGTACCCCCAGATGTGCAAGCCCAAAAATACAATTCTGTGATTACTCACCTGTAGAATTGATATTATGAGTATACAGTACGTCCTGCTCCAGAGAAGAGTCATTACTCATGGGTATTACTCCGCCAGATGGCGCTGGACTGCTGAGACCGCAAAATTGGCTCCTCCCGGCCCCTCAAATACCCGGGGCCTCCCACAAATCCCCAGCATTGAAAAGCAGTTAACGAGAAGCCTGGAGAATTAAAAATACCATTTTGTGATTACTCACCTGTAAAATGGGTGTTATAAGTATGTCACACACCCCGCTTCAGAATAGTCATTACACTTGGGTTATACTGACCTGTAGAGGGCGATCTTGCAGAGATGTAATGGAAAAAAAGCCCTCCTGGTCCATAAATACCTGGGACCTCCCACTCATTCCCCAGTATTAAGACAGCAGTAAGGAAAAAGGGACCAGGAAGAGCCAATTATAACCAGTAACTGTAAAAAAGGTTCACCATATAAAGGATCCAGAATACCAAAGGGCGGGGTGTGTGACATACTTATAATACCCATTTTACAGGTGAGTAATCACAAAATGGTATTATTCTAAGTATGTCACACACCCCGCTTCAGAATAGTCCTTACACTTGGGACATCCAATAGCAGTGTCCATAAAGGGTGGGATCCAAACAAAGCAATAACGCACAACTTAAACCACTGCAGCTTGCAGAACTTTGCGGCCAAAAACAGCATCCGCTGAGGCCCGCACATCAACCTTATAAAACTTGGAAAACGTGTGAACAGAAGACCAAGTAGCAGCCTTACAAACTTGTTCAACAGAGGCTTGGTGCTGAAAAGCCCAGGAAGCCCCAACAGCACGAGTAGAATGAGCAGTAACACGAAAAGGAGGAACCTTCCCCTTGGCAGAATAGGCCCCAACAATGGCCTGGCGAATCCATCTACTAATGGAAGACTTGGCGAGCGCCAAACCTTTCCTAGGCCCAGAAGGCACCACGAAAAAAGCGTCAGTCTTACGAAAGGAAGAAGTAGTCACCAAAAAGTACTTCACACAGCGAACCACATCCAAGGAATGCAAGACCCTCTCCTTGTCATTGCTGGGCTTAGGACACAAGGAGGGAAGAACAACGTCCTGATTAAGATGAAAGGCAGAAACCACTTTAGGAAGGAAATCTGGCTTGAAGCGGAAAACAACTTTGTCCTGATGCCTCTCAAAGTAAGGGGCCTGAATGGACAAGGCCGCCAACTCTGAGTCACGCCGAACTGAGGTGATAGCGACCAGAAAAGCAACCTTCTGAGTAAGCATAGAAAGAGGAATATCCTGCAACGGCTCAAAAGGAGGACCCTGAAGAGCAGAAAGAACCAAGTTCAGGTCCCAAGCTGAGAGCAGAGGCTCCCTAGGAGGTCGCACATGCGTAACCCCTTGGAAAAAGGTCTTAACCAAAGGATGAAGAGCAAAAGACCTTAGAAAACCGCCAGGGCAGAAACCTGCCCTTTCAAAGTACTAAGCTGGAACCCCAAGTCCAGACCGTGTTGCAGAAAATCCAAAATCCTAGGAATAGAAAACATCCTGCAAGGCAAGGCCCTAGCCTCACACCAATCAATATAAGACCTCCAAGTCCTATAATAGATGGTAGAGGAAGACCGCTTCCTAGCCTTAACAAGAGTCTGAATCACAGCATCAGAAAGACCTTCCTCCCTTAAGATGGAGGTTTCAGCAGCCACGCCGTCAAAGCCAGCGTTGGTAAATTGGGGTAAAGTAGTTGACCCTGAGTGAGCAGATCCGGCAGAGCGCCAGCCGAACAACGTCTGCGAACCAAACCTGCCTTGGCCATCTTGGAGCCACCAGAATTGCTGGCGCCCCTTCTAGTGCCAACCTGCGCACCACCATGCCCACCATAGGGAACGGAGGGAACAGGTACAGGAACCCCAGATCCCTCCAGCTCAGAGACATGGCATCCACTGCCAGAGCCAGAGGATCCCGTGAGAGAGACACAAACGCCGGAAGCTTGTGATTGTGACGAGAGGCAAAGAGATCCACCTCCGGAGTCCCCCACTTGTGGCAAAGTGACCGAAAAACCTTGGGATTGAGAGACCATTCCCCCCGGTGAGACAAGCACCTGCTCAGTGAGTCCGCCTCCGTGTTCTCCACACCCGGAATGTACACCGCCGAAATGCATGGGACATTGCTCTCCGCCCAGGCAAGAATCAAGGACACTTCCCTGAGGGCACTCCTGCTGTGAGTCCCTCCCTGGTGATTGATGTAGGCGACCGCCATCCGATTGTCCGACCGAACTTGAACCGGTAAGCCCTGCAACTGAGTCAAGTGAGACAGAACCAACCTGACTGCTCTCAGCTCCAAAACATTGATGGGATCGTGAGCCTCCTGAGGCCCCCACAGTCCCTGAAACTGAAGATCCTTCCAGAACCCCCCCCCAACCTGACAGGCTGGCATCCGTGGTGACTGTCTCCCAACGAGGGGTCAGAAAGCACCTGCCCCTCATCAGATTGCTTGGTTCCAGCCACCACCGAACGAGGGAATGCCGAACCCGGGGGGACATCAGAAAAGACTGATCCAATGACAGCGGACACCTGTCCCAAGCCGCTAAGAGATGGAGCTGGAGCGTCATTGTGTGAAACTGAGCAAAGGGAACCGCCTCGAAGGAAGCCACCATCAATCCCACCAGTCTCATCCCCAGCCAGATGGACGGGCGAGGGTTGGACAGAAGAAGTTGAATCAACTCCTGAATCAAAAGAACCTTGGGTCGAGGGAGGAACACCCTGGTCTGAGAAGTATCCAGAGACATTCCCAGAAAAGACACCACCCTGGACGGTGAGAGGGAGGACTTGGGATAGTTGATCACCCAGCCGAATCTCTCCAGAGTGGATACCACAGCTCTGGTGTCCAGCTCTGCTTGGCTGTGAGAGGATGCCATAATGAGAAGGTCATCCAGATATGGCACAATGCGAATACCCTGGGCTCTGAGGAGGGCCATCACCCCTGCCAGCACCTTGGTGAAAACCCTTGGAGCCGAGGTAAGGCCGAACGAAAGGGCCAAAAACTGAAAATTCAGATTTTAAACCACAAACCTGAGAAATCTCTGGTGTGCTGGGAAGATAGGAATATGCAGATAAGCATCCTTGATGTTTATGGACGTCATGAAGTCCCCCTGACGAAGAGAATTGATGGCTGAGCGCAGTGTTTCCATGCGGAACTTCCGGGGACGGATAAACCTGTTGAGGAGCTTCAGATCCAAGATGGGACGAACGGAGCCGTCCTTCTTGGGCACCGTGAACAGATTGGAGTAGTAGCCCAGGCCCCTTTCCAAGGAAGGCACCGGACAAATGACAGCCATGTCCAGAAGATTCTTTACTGCTGCCCGGAGCCCCTGCGCGGCCAGAGGGTCCAAAGGCACCCGAGACCTGAAGAATCTGGGAGGGGGCCGGATCTCAATCTCCAGCTTGTAACCGGAAGACACCACTTTCCAGAATCCATCTGTCTGAGACCTGGTCCCAGACCTGGAAGAAGTGTCGCAGGCGTCCCCCCCACCCGCAAGGGTGAGGGAGCCCCCTAACTGCTGAGCTGGCTTGGCAGCTGGCTTGGGTTTGGAACCCCAGGCGTGACCTGGACAGGCACGTCCTCTGCCCCTGTTCCAGGAATCACCTCTGGAGGAAGAGAAGGCCAATCCCCTGCCAGCTCTGGCCCCACGAAAGGAAGGGTTAAAGGAGGCCGCCCCCCGACGACGCTGCTTCTTTCGCTGAGGTAACTTGCCTCCTTTCGCGACCGAATCCAATTTTTCTCCAAAAAGCCGCAACCCCACAAAGGGAAGAGCCGTAAGCGACTTCTTAGCCACAAAATCAGCCGGCCACTGGCGCAACCGAACCGACCGCCGAATAGCCACAAGCAAGGCCGAAATTCTACACATCACTATGGTGTCATACAGGGCGGCTAACACAAAGGACATGAACAACTCGCACCTCTTAAGGGCGGTGAACTCATCACTAGCCTGGTCAAGCCTGGAAGTAGTCAACAGGTCCCTAACAACTGACCTGGTAGCTACCGCCAAAAGTGCAGAAGCACAAACAGGCCGCAAGGCCGAACCGACACTGGCAAAGCCGTGACAAGCCATCTGATCAATGCGCTTGTCCTCACCATCTTTTAAGGTGGTGGAGTCAGGATAATGCAAAACAGAAGAATTAGACAACCCCAACACGGGGGCATCAACCTCGGGAGGGGACGACCAGCGCTTCACCGCGTCCACCGGGAAGGGATATTTCTTATCCCAGCCCTGAGGAACACCCGGAAGCCGAGTAGGCCTCTCCCATTCCTTAAGAATAATGCCATCAAAATGCTTTTGATTTGGGAATTCCAAGCGCGGCTTAGAAGTCCCAAAGAACTCCCCCTTCTGCGGAGGAATCTCCTCTGGGGGAGAAATAGCCAGAACTTTGAAAAGATGAGCCAGGACCTTAGGGATATCCATGGCAACCCCCTGTCCCTGCTCGGAATCAGCGCCCACAAATTGCTGATCAACAGAACCATCGGACTCCTCAAATAACTCCCCTTCCTCTAGTGGGGAATAATCAGACCAGTCCAGTGAATCAAACTCATCAAAATCCAAGGCCGGCGCGGCTGGAGACAAGTGCTTCCTCTTAGCCGGGGCCTATCTGGCCACAGCGCTAGAAAATAATTTCTCAAGATTGGCCAATCTGGCACACACAGCAGATTGCGAAACCCCCACCCGTGACAACATCATCTGGGGTACGGATCAGACGGGGAGGGGTAGGTGATGAGGCCGGCGGCGCTGACCCAGACGCCTGGGACCCGGACTGCCACGTCATAGCCTGCTGCGCACGTGGTATACTAAGAAATACATCATCCCCCGTAAGGGATACCCCATACACTGCCGGGATTGCCCTGAGGGGAGCCTAAGCCCGGTATCCTGGGAAGCCTCCATATGGTGATTTTATTGGTAGTCGCAATGACCAAGGGGATTACGCAATATAAGCAACCAGGGATGCCCCTACTATGTCCCGAGTGGGAGGATTTATTGGGAGCCCTAACCAAAAAACCCAGGGACCCAGGACCAGGAGGACCCCTTTTTAATATCAAATTAAGGTCCACCTGAAAGACATAAGGCAAGGGCTGATCAACATACACGCACACAATCAGGCCCACCAAATAATATATATCTATATACATATATACACATCCATAACAAGCAGAAAAAATGAAATAATGTAAAATATGGAGCCCACAGGGCGCTTACTATAATGGCGCCGACAGCAGAGCACGATGCGAAGCAGAGAGCAGATGAGGTAAAAGGAGGGCGGGCCGGCGCGGTTTGCGCATCGTGCCCAGCCCGGCCCCCCCTCCCCTGACAGAACGCGGCTCCCGGCCAGTGGCTGGGCTCCGCAGCGGCACCAGCAGCACAGGGGGCGGGCCGTAGGAGCGTGCCGAGCGCCCGGCCCCGCCCCCCCACACGGAACCTGAAGGGAAGAAGCCCCCCCCAGAAAACGCTGCCAGAAACGCCCGGCGCCGCGGCCACAGACGGCGCCGGCCAAGAGTGAACAGAAAAGCACGCAACAGTAAATAGCACACACACACACCTCAATAACATCCACAGAGATAATTCACAAGGGAGAAGGTGTGCGCTCCCCCCCCCCTCAATAAGGGAGCAATAGGTGACCGGGAGAGGGGGAAACCCACTTAGAAGTGGAGGGGCCAGGGATGGGGCATCCTACTCCAGGATCACCAACCCGGACAGCCACCTACCCCCTAGTATGGGGTCTCAAGGCGGAGCAGAGCTCCTGAGCACTGTAAGGTGCCGTCTACCTGTGCCCAGACCGGCAGCCTAGGCTGGGAGGCAAGGGATACTTAAATAAAAGTGGGTCCAGGCAGGAATAGACCAACAAGAGGGCCGGGAGTTACCCCGGCTACCTGCAAGGAGGAGACATCCATCTTCTGACTTGCTCGCCGACTGCAGAGATGAAAGACTGGGGAATGAGTGGGAGGTCCCAGGTATTTATGGACCGGGAGGGGCTCCCTTTTTTTCAATACATCTCTGCAAGATCGCCCTCTACAGGTCAGTATAACCCAAGTGTAATGACTATTCTGAAGCGGGGTGTGTGACATACTTAGAATACAGAACCAAACTGGTAACTATAACAATCACCATACAGGGGATCCAGGATAATGCAAAACCAAGGGTGGGGTGGAGCAGGACGTACTGTATACTCATAATATCAATTCTACAGGTGAGTAATCACAGAATTGTATTATTCTTAGTATACAGTGCGTCCTGCTCCAGAGAAGAGTCATTACTCATGGGACATCCAATAGCAGTGTCCATAAAGTAGGGTGGGATCCCCGAAGGTAACAACAGACAGGTCAGACCACTGCCGCCTGCAGAACCCAGCTGAGGCCCTAACATCAACCTTGTAAAACTTGGAAAAGGTATGAACAGAACACCAAGTAGCGGCCTTGCAAACTTGTTCAACAGAAGCCTGGTGCTGAAAAGCCCAAGAAGCACCAATAGCACGAGTAGAAAGAGCAGTATGGCGGAAGGGAGGATTCTTCCCCTTAGCCGAGTAGGTCTGAATCACAGCCTGACAGATCCATTTGCTGATAGTAGATTTAGCAGGAGCCAGACCCTTCCTAGGACCAGAAGGGACCACAAAAAGAGCATCCGTTTTTCTGAATGGAGCAGTAGCCACCAGATCCAAGGAATGCAAGACCCTCTCCTTAGCATTACTAGGATTAGGGCACAAAGAAGGAAGAACAATGTCCTGATTCAAATGAAAGGCAGACACGACCTTAGGCAGAAAATCTGGCTTGAAGCGAAACATCACCTTGTCCTGGTGTCTCTCAAAATAGGGGGGCTGGATGGAAAGCGCCGCCAACTCAGACACACGCCTAACAGAGGTGATAGCCACCCCAGCTCCAACCCATGCTGCAGGAACTCCAGGATCCCGGGAATAGAGAACACACGACAAGGAAGAGACTTAGACTCACACCAGTCAATGTAGGCACGCCAAACCCTATAGTAAATGGAAGAAGAAGACTTCTTTCCAGCCTTGATCATGGTATCCACAACAGAGGCAGACAGCCCCTTCTCCATCAAGATGGAGGTTTCAGCAGCCAGGCCGTCAAAGCCAGAGTTTGTAAATTGAGATGGCGTAAGTGACCCCTCCTGAGCAGGTCTGGCACCCTGGGCAAGGCGTACTGATCTACTGCCAGCTGCAGCACGTCCACGAACCACACTCTTCTTGGCCACCTGTGGGCCACCAGTATTGCTGGCACCCCCTCCTGAGCAATCTTGCACAGAACCCTGCCCAACAGGGGGAATGGAGGAAAGACATACAGGAGCTAAAAGTCCTGCCATGACATTGGTAGAGCATCCGTGGCCAAAGCCAGAGGATCCTGGGACAGGGAGACAAAGGCTGGGAGCTTGTGATTGTGACGGGACGCAAACAGATCCACATCAGGATCAGAGACACTTCCTGGAGGGCCCTCTTGCTCCGGGTCCCTCCCTGATGATTGATGTAGGCAACCGCCGTTTGGTTGTCAGAACCAACATGATCGCCCGCAGTTCCAGAATATTGATCGGTGTGTGGGCCTCCTGAGGGCCCCACCGCCCCTGCAATTGCAGGGACTTCCAGAAACCCCCCCAACCTGTCAGACTGGCATCCGTGGTGACCGTCTCCCAGCAGGGGGCCAGAAAGGATCTGCCCACCAACAGGTTCCTGGAGTCCAGCCACCACGAGAGGGACCGCCTGACTAGGGGGGAAAGCACAAGGACCTGGTCCAGGGACGCAGGATCCTTGTTCCATACTGACAAGAGGTGGAGTTGCAGAGGCCTCATGTGAAACTGGGCATAAGGGACCGCCTCTAAGCACGACACCATCAGGCCCACCAGCTGCATTCCCTGCCTGATGGAGGGATGAGGGCAAGATAGCAGGAACTGAACCTGCACTAGCAGACTGTCCACCTTCTTCTGAGGAAGAAAAATCCTTGCCTGAACAGTATCCAGATTCATACCCAGGAAGGGTGTCACCAAGGAGGGAGACAGGGAAGACTTGGGATGGTTGATCACCCAGCCAAATGACTCCAGAGTGGATACTACCAGCTGAGTATCCAACTCTGCCTGTTAGAGGGACTGGGAAGTGATGAGAATGTCGTCCAGATAGGGCAGCACGCGAATGCCCTGAGACCTGAGCAGAGACATCACTCCTGCCAGCACCTTGGTGAACACTCTGGGAGCTGAAGTGAGACCGAAGGGTAATGCCACAAATTGGTAGTGCTGATCCCCTAGAGCGAACCTGAGGAACCTTTGATGACCTGGAAATACAGGAATATGAAGGTAAGCATCTTTGATGTCCACAGACGTCATGAAGTCCCCTGGACGCAGGGAACTGATGGCAGAGTGCAAAGTTTCCATGCGAAAGCGCCTGCACCTGACAAATTTGTTGAGGATCTTCAAGTCCAGGATGGGCCTGACTGACCCATCTCTTTTGGGCACGGTGAAAAGGTTGGAATAGAACCCGTTGCCCCTTTCTCGTAAGGGGACCTGACAAATGACCCCCAGCTCCAGAAGGCTTCTCACCGGCAGAACTAGAGCCTGACACAGGGTCCAGAGAAATCCGGGATCTGATGAATCTTGGGAGCGGCCAGGCAGCAAACTCTATCTTGTAACCAGAGGACACTACCTCCTGAATCCACCAGTCTGAGACATGAAGCCTCCAGACGTGAGCAAAGTGCTGAAGCTGTCCCCCCACCCGGATGGGTGAGGGCGCCCCTTCATGCCTTAGGGGGCTTGGGAGAAGACTTAAGCTTGGAGCCCCAGGAGGAGCCAGGGCATCCACGTCCTCTGCCCCTACCCCAGAAATCTCCTCGGGCTCCGGTAAGGGAGACCCCCCTCCCCTGTCTGGCACCACGGTAGGGGGAAGAAAAGGAGCCCTGTCCCCGAAAGGGCCGAGACTGCCTCCTGCGCTGGGGTAACCTGCCTCCCTTAGCAAACAGGTCCAAGCGGTCCCCAAACAGGCGTAGTCCTTTGAAGGGAAAACCAGTGAGAGCTTTCTTGGCAGCGTTGTCAGCAGCCCACTGGCGCAGCCAAACCGAGCGGCGTATAGCCACCACCAGGGCAGAGGTTATGCCACAGATCCTAATGGTATCATCCAAGGCAGAGAGGACATAAGTCACAAAAACCTCACAACGAGAGAGTGCATTAAACTCCTCACTAGACACATCATCAGGGGCACCATCTAGGATACTTCTAAGCAGGGTCGCCGTAATGGCAGAGGCACAGACCGGGCGCAGCGCCGTCCCCACACATGCAAAGGCATGGGACGCCAGCTGATCAATACACTGGTCCTCACCATCCCGCAGCGCAGTAGAGTCAGGGGAATGCATGACAGAGGTGTTAGATAACCCTAGGACCGGGGCATCCACTTCAGGAGGGGATGACCAACGCTTCACCACTTCAGCAGGAAAGAGATACCTCTTATCCCAACTCTTAAGTACACCGGGAAGCCTGCTGAGGCGCTCCCATTCCCTGAGCACGAGATTATTAAAATGGGCTTGCTCAGGAAACTTTAAACGTGGCTTAGCAGTATGAAACAATTCCCCCTGTTGCCTGGGGGCCGCAACCGGGGGAGAGATAGACAGTACCTCAAAAATCAGAGCCAACAGCCTATCAGTATCAGGCCCAGGGGTCAGAGCCAGAATCATAATGACCCCTGGGCCCCTCATCAGATGACTCAGAGTCAGAGAATAACTCCCCTTCTTCCAAAGGGGTATAACCAGACAGTTCCAAAAACTCATCAGCTTCCATAGGGAAAAGAGTGACATCAGGCGTCAAGTGGCGCTTTTTAGCAGAGACCTTACGCGCCAAGGTATTAGCAAGCAACTTCTCAACACTAGCCAGTCTGGAAGACACATCAGGCTGAAAATCCCTACTAGTATGCAACTCAATGGGAGTTTTAGGCTTGGGGGAGTAGGCAAAGCCATACGAGGCGCAGGCCCAGCCACTGGTAAACCAGGCTGCAGCGCAAGCACCTGCTGGGCACAAGGTACACAGACCCGCACATTGTCAGCACTAGTAGGGGACACCCCAGAAGCTACACACAGCCGGGCTTGTCCCGAAGGAACCCCGAGCACATTATCCTGAGACTCCTCCATATGGTGATTATAGCGGCACAACAGGCCGATAGGAATTCACGCTATAAAAGCGAGGGCACTCACGGACCGCGGTAAATAGACGCCAGTCACGCAGTAGCCGAATCCAGGAAAAATGGTGCCGGGTATACCTCGAGGGGCGGGCCGCGGAGACAGTGACGCGGAAAGTGCCAACCGCGGGCCCAGCCCCCCCAAAGAGCGCGAAGCAGCACACGTGACGAGCAGCCAATAACGGCGCACCTGAGGCGCTGAGGTAACGCTGCTGCCAAGCGCGGAGCACAGTGGAAGCGTGCGGCGGCAAATTTAAAAACGCAACCAGTGCAACCAAGTCAGTGCAAAGACTGACACCAACCAGACAAAACATAATACAGTGAAGCATCAAGGCATATACACATACAAACCCCCCCCCCCCCCCGAGGGCTACAAGGGAGAGCGAGGGGGGACAGCGGCCACTTAACATAGGACCCACCGATAGACAGGGGCAATAGGGCGGGAGGGGCATCCTATAGAGGCTCACCATATGCCTATACCGCCTACCCTTTGGTGGGGGATTGCGGTGCTGCCTACCATCACCCGACCAGCGCAGCCAAGGCTGGGAGGCACATTAAGGATGGAACAGGTGGGAATAGTCCTACAGGGCCGCAGGCTAATAGCCCCGCTCACCTTCAAGAAGAGAGAGGCATCTCCTTGTCCTTCGCAATCCAGACTTCAGAGAAATTCTGGGGATTTGTGGGAGGTCCCGGGTATTTGATGGGCCGGGAGGAGCCAATTTCGCTGTCTCTGCAGTCCAGCGCCATCTGGCGGAGTAATACCCATGAGTAATGACTCTTCTCTGGAGCAGGACGTACTGTATACTAAGAATAATGCATGCACCTCAGACACATGCGTGCACCCCCGGCCATGTGTGAGCTGTGCGTTAATGGGGAGCCCCACTGGCAGTGCTGTTGGTAGGACCACAAAAAGTTTGCAGGGGACCTGGGGTGCTGGAAAAAAGTGTGGCCACAGCGAATTGGGTACCCAGTAAGGGGTGGCGTTGGTGCCAGTGCAGCTCTAACCTTCGGTGGTTGGTATGGAAAAGGCAGGCAGACTTCCCCAGCTCTCCAGGTCCATGCTTTCTTAGCGTATGTAAGAGAGGAGCAGGGCTGAAAATGTCAATAGCCGGGGGTGTGACTCTGGCATCTTGATCTGAGAGCAACTTTACATGAAGAGGTCAGGGAAGGAAGCAAGTTTTATGCTGGTTCTATCTGGAAAGCACTGCTGAAAAAACACACAGCCCCTGACAACAAGTATGAGATATGGAGATGGTGGGCTAATTTACCCTTTGCCTGGACTGTCCATTTTGGAGTTGGACGAAATCATCAGTAAATTGATAAGGAGAAAAAGGGTAGGTGCTCTGGATAAAATTTGTCTACCGCTTTCATACACAGAGTGTTTCTTATCCTGGAGGACCCACTACGTAGACAAAATACCTGAGACAAGAGTCAGTCCTTCAGACAAGAACAGGTCCAATTCTTCAAATGTACAGAGTACCTGTTGAGCTTTGTGAAGGTTTGTCTGTCTGTCAGCTGCCTTTGTTCTCTTCAGACAGATTTTTTTGCAAATGATTTCCTCCTGCATACAACATGAGCTGCAGGTTTGAGGATTGTGGTTAGACCCATATCCATGGCTGTTCCAATCAATTATCAAGGGTTGCAATTCTACTCTAACTTTTTAAATCTGGAGATTAGATGTTTTAAGGCCCTGTCTAGGCATAGATTATAACAAATCAATACCTGGTCTCCCCTGCAGCTGCTTTCTCCAGGTCTGGCTGTGTAGTATTCACCAGTTCGTGAAATCTCACAGAATCTGGGTGCATGGGCAGCCGCCTCATACAGCTGCCTCTCCAGTCACTATGATAGAGTTGGCGAGGGTAAAGTCACCAAAAGAATCCCCTGGCACACGAATGCCATGGGAAAACTGGGAGTGGGGGGGTGCTGTATTTCACAGCTGGACTTGAAGACATTGTCTGAATAAGCTTTTAAGAAGGTAAAGATCGTAGCAATAGTAAATGTCAAGGCAACAAACCTCCCAGCACTACCAGTTTATTGCCTTAGCCTTTGAATGGGCCATAACCCAGAGGGTGATTCTCACGATCCTGGGAATTATCATGGTGTTCTACACAAGAGAGCGAACGCCTCCATATCCGGATCATCTGTTGGTAAGGGCTCTTATCTCTCCGGAGTTGCAGGTTGTGCTGATGACCTTGGAGTGTTTTGGTTGGACATCTGGAAATCTAAATACAGCTTTGTGATTTGAGAAAACACAAGTTCACTTGCAAGTAAAAGTTTGGTAGATGATCAACATCAAGGATCCTGAATTGGACAGGAAGCCTCGTTGTAAGTTCTAAAACCTTTTGAGGTAGCCGGTGTGCAAAAGGTAAAAATGGACTTTCCTATTAGGGACATGTAAGAGGCCTACAAATGCACACTTAAGGCAGAGGTATTCTCTGACGATTCACTTTAGACCAGTCCTCAAAAGGTGGTACTAGTACCACTGGCGGTACTCGGGGACCTCTCAGGTAGTACTCGACAAGGCTGCAGACTGACCCCCAACCTGATTTTCTGTCATCTACAGACAACATTTACACACTACCCAGGTGGTACTTGATATAATAAAAAAATGGAAAGTCGTGCTTGATGAAAAAAGGTTGTGATGTTGACATGTTTGCATCATGTGACAACCAGAAGGTGTAAACTTTCATAGCATACTCCACGAATTTCAGGTTGATATACATGTTCTTGTTAGAGGAAGTTTAAACTATTTTGATCATGCCAAATACGCTAGGACCGACCTGGTAAACAGAGGTGATCAAACTGGTGGTACACTTACACTGGCAGATTGTTCAGATCTGCTTTTCTTAAATCGATTGACCAGGCACTAAAACAAAAAAAGCTGTGTTCACCCTTTGTTCCCCAGAGATTTTCTGTTCAGCTCAGATGTTTTTAACTTCCCAATCACCAAGAGCAAGCACTGCAAACTTTCCTTCCCCTCTCTATTTCCCAGAAGGAATGATACTCCCCCCAACATACCCTCTCCATTTATTGCAGTGGAGGGGGGTGCCAATGGGGGTGGTTCTGTTTGGAGGAGGTGGAGAATTAAGACCATGCTGGAGCTTGGGGGGGGGGGGAGGTTAGTATATACATTCTTAGTTTATACAGGCATGTATAAATCCTTCCAATGTTAGTTATAAATTGGTTTGAGCAGCTGCCACCCCTCCTTTATATCTTTTGATTCTGTGCAAGCACATGGGCTGGAGGGTCTAGAGCTGTATGACCCTTCCTCCACATGTGCAGCACTCGAGGTTATAGGGCAACCTCAGGTAAGCTGCTCCCAATTTATCCATTGCATTGTGCAGCTTTAGCATACTTCGGCAGATGTGTGCTAACCGAGACCTGTTTTTAACCAGATTTAAAGACAGATCTCAGGACCGATTGTGAGCTAACAGGGCTGAGTGCTGTGGCTCCTTAAAGATTTGTGTAATCCATTTCTTTTAAATCTAGAAGAATTGGTGGTCACTTCAGTGTGATCCTGTTCACACACATGCACTTCTGAAAGTGCTGTTCAAATACCTCAGATTCATCGAAGAATATATTGAGTTCCTTTTTACAAAAGAGCCTCTGCCTTACTAATAAAGCCTAGGTTGATGGCCTAGGTTAACGTGCCCCTGCATTTGCCAACAGCTATTCTACAACTGGAAGGTCTTCATGGATCTCTACCAACAAGGGACTTGAATGACTCTTTACCCACACCACTTTAAGAACCCCCCCCCCCCCTCAATCTCTGGAGCAGACATGAGTTTTCACAGATATTGTGTCTGCCACTTCTGCCAATCCCCATCTGGCACAGTTCATGGTTCCCCCCTTCCATTAGGATGTGTCTGCACATGTAGGCAAATAGAATCTCTGACGATGCCATGGTTTGAGATTGTGAGCCCTGATTGCATGATGTGTATTGGGATAGTTTCACTTTCTTTTATTACCAATGCTTTTGAATGACTGGGTGAGATTGAACCCAGATTAAAGGGTATTTTTATGATACTAGAGCAAATCGGTTAACCAAACACTTGTTTATTTTGCATGATGTGAAGCCAGCTGCAGACAACTTCTAATCAATGCCTTACTGCCCCTGCCTATTAGGTAAATTTTAGCCTGCTGTATTAGGCCTAACATGGGACTTGCTACTTTGTCCCTAAGTGTTGTTTTTTGTATTTTTACAATAGGTCCGAGGATGTCAACTAGAGATGAGCAAATCAAATCTGATGAACCCGATCCGTAACGATTTCGAATATCGCCGCGATTCGATCGCTCAAATCACTTCCTTAAAACTCCATTTACTACAATCCAGCCCATCTAAAATAGTGTATCCACATGTCAGGACATGTCGCATGGGGCAAGGAATCCTGGGTAGGCGTCACATGCTACCGATCAGCAGCCAGGCTTCCCGATGATGTCACAGCCCTATATAAGCGGCGGCCATTTTGCGGAAGCTCATTCTGATACTGTATTGCGGCCAGAGCAGATCACGCAGAGAGAGCGAGAGATAGATAGATAGATACAGCGAGGGAGAGAGAACAAGGAACAGAAGGAGCCGAGCGAGGGACAGATCGAGAAGGAGAGAGGCTATGACAGTGACAGAGAAAGACAGGGAATGTTTAAAGTGTTTGCATTAGCTTTCAAGCCTATTTAGTGTTAATACCACACCTGCCTATTTAGCTTTTCGTTTTCCTGGTGTGATTCTTTAAAAAGCGTGCTAGCATTAATATTTGAAGAGTACCTGTCTATTAACATTGTGCATTTTGTAAAGAAAGTCATTTTTTCACTGTAAAAGCAGCCAGCCTGTGTCTTAGAACAGCGGGGCATCCCAAATACTAGCATAAATATTTGAAGAGTAGCTGTCTATTAACATTGTGTATTTTGTAAAGAAAGTCACTTTTTCACTGTTAAACGCAGTAAAAATGTCAGGATGTGCACCGAGGAGAGGCCTAGATTCATCAGGCAGAGGTCACAGCAGACTAGGGGGGCGAGTGGCAGCAGGAGTCGCGGTGAGATGCCTGATCTCCCGGTATCTGCTAGCGGTCGTGTCTCGACCAGCAACGCATCTGCCGTCATTGATTGGTTAAAGCGGTCATCCACCTCATCACAAGTGACATCTGACACCCGAAGTCAACATTCGGTAGGTTCCTCGGACACAACCCTGAGTTGGCATGGCCGGGGAGCAGTCCCTGTCCTTCCATTGCCTCTGTCCTACGCCCCCCCCTCCAGCCGACGTATCTTATGCTTTGGGTTCAGCTCCACTATTCAGTGAAGACGATGTGTTAGAGGACAGTCAGCAGCTATTGCCCAGCCAAGAAATGGAGGAGACATCCGCAGCTTGTTTTGCTAGACAGACAAACACTGAGGAGGAGAGTGGCGTGGGAGGTGGTGTGGTGAGCGTTCCAGCTCCTGCAGCAGACGCTGTTGAGGAAACCGAGGAGGACATCAGTGACGTGCAGACACAACTCGATGATAATGATGATGAAGCCGATCGCACTTGGGAGCCCGGTGCAGAAGGGGCTTCATCATTCAGGAGAAGAGGGTCCCAGGTTGCCCCTGAGTCAGCAGCTGAGGCAGCAAGGTGGTAGTATGGTTGGCAGTCAGCATGGTGGCAGAATTGGGATGTCTGGAGCCAAACGTGGCCGGGGCGGGGTAGACCACCTGCTGCGCGGCAGGCTACCTTCCCGGGAGGTAATGGAGCAGGGGTTCCTGGAGTTGGCGGCAGTAGCAGTGAAGTAGTGCAGACTGTTGGTGGAAAAATTAGCTACTCGGCAGTGTGGCAGTTTTTCATCAAGCATCCACAGGAGGGTAACCTGGCCACATGCAAAATGTGTAGACAGAAGGTTAACCGTGGCCAGGGCCCCAATGTTGGTACCACGGCCCTGCGGCAACATATGCAGCTTGAAGCAGCCTGGGAGAACCGAGGCTTCGAAGTGGGGGTCCAGCCTGCTGCGTCAGCCAGTGCCACGCCGCTCCTAATTTCAGCCAGCCAAGGCTCCAGCATCTCAGCCGAAGGTAGCTGTGTGTCATACCCATCCTCTGTCACTCCAGATGCTCCTGCTCCTCCTACTACAGGTCATTCATCCCGCCAGCAATCCATCAGTGAAGCCATGTCCAAGAGACAACAGTATGCGCCCACTCATCCTACTGTGCAGAAGCTAAATGTGCTCCTGTCCAAGTTGCTAGTGCTGCAGTCCCTCCCTTTTCAGGTGGTGGACTCTGCACCTTTCAGAGAACTGATGGCTTGTGCCGAGCCGAGGGGGAGAGTCCCAAGCCGTCATTTCTTTGCAAAGAAGGCAGTACCAGCCCTGCACAAATTTTTGAACAGAAGGTGGGCCAGTCCTCGAGCCTGTCGGTGTGCACCAAAGTGCACGGCAGCGCCGACATCTGGAGCTGTAACTATGGTCAGGGGCAATACATGTCTTTTACGGCCCACTGGGTGAATGTGGTTCCTGCACAGCCACAACAGCAACTTGGACAGGTCGCGCCGATTCGGCCTCCATGCTCCCAGACCGTTGTGCCTGTGACAGTGTGCAACTCCGCCTCCTCATCCTCCGCCATCTCCTCAGCCTCCACTGTTCGGTCAAGTCTTGCTGCCCCTCCAGCCTACCATGTGTGCAGGGCACGGCGGTGTCACGCTGTGCTTCACATTGTTTGCCTTGGCGAACGATGTCACACAGGGGAGGAGCTGCTAAAATTCATTCTTTAAGAAATCAGAACATGGCTTACTCCACGAAAATTGGAAATGGGAACCATGGTGACTGACAATGGGAAGAAAATCTTGTCTGCGCTGCGACAAGGAAGCCTGAGCCATGCGCCCTATATGGCACATGTGTTCAACCTAGTTGCCAAGCGTTTTCTGAAGTCTTCCCCCCCATCTGCAAGACATCATTTCACGGCCACATAAACCCCGTGGGAGCTGAGGAGGAGGAGGAGCACAGTGAAGCACAATTTAGTTTTGGCGAAATGGGCGGTTTATCTAGTCATCTGACAGGAGAGGAGGAGCAGGAGCAGCCAGAGGAGCTAGAGGGTTGTGAGGAAAGTGAGACAGAGGACCCAGACACACCGTGGCAGTATGCAGTGGAGATGGAGACAGGTAGTCCCTCCGAGTCACTTGCACAAATGGCACGATGCATACTCATGTGTTTGCGTAGTGACTGCAGAATTGTCTCCATTTATCAGCGGGATGACTTCTGTCTCTCCACCTTATTGGACCCTCGCTCCCGGCACAAAATGGGGGCATAATTTACACCCACTGAGAGGGAGGACAAACTGACCAACTACAAAGACATTCTACGTAGTCAGTTGCCCGATGCCTATCTGCGCCATAGTCTATACTCTCGTAGGTCTGACTCGGGGGGACCTCTGTGCTCACCTTCCACTGCCATGGCTGCTGGGGGGGGGTGGCAGGAGCAGCAGCAGCTCCATCAGCAGCAGCCACAGTCTTCAGTCGCTAATGAGTAGCTTTCTTCACTCGCATTGTGAGGCTACTCATGAGCAGCAGGAAGACCTGGAGCAGGGCCTGAACCAGCAGGTCGTGTCATATCTTGAAATGACCATGCCAATGCTCCGCTGGACTTCTGGGCAGCCAAACTTGACTTGTGGCCGCAACTGGCAGAGTTTGCCCTGGGAAAGCTGTCCTGCCCGGCCAGTAGTGTGCCATCTGAGCGGGTGTTTAGTGCAGGGGGGACCATAGTCACGCCAAGGAGAACTCGTCTGTCCACGAAAAATGCGGAGAGACTCACCTTTGTGAAGATGAATCAGGCATGGATCAGCCAGGATTTCCACCCACCAATGGCTGATCCATGGTAGTAGCTGATTCATGGTAGCTCCTAATGCTGCTGCCAACTCCAATGTGTTTTTCAGGCAATATATGGGCTCCTAATGCTGCAGCTGCTGCCAACTCCTGTGTGTGTCTTTCAGGCAACATTTGGGCTCCTAATGCTGCTGCCAACTCCAATGTGTTTTTCAGACAATATATGGGCTCCTAATGCTGTTGCTGCTGCTAACTCCAGGGTGTGTCTTTCAGGCAAAATATGGGCTCCTAATGCTGCTGCCAACTCCAATGTGTTTTTCAGGCAACAAATGGGCTCCTAATGCTGCTGCCAACTCCAGGGTGTTTCTTTCAGGCAAATATGGGCTCTTAATGCTGCTGCCAACTTCAATGTGTTTTTCAGGCAATATATGGGCTCCTAATGCTGCTGCCAACTTCTGGGTGTGTCTTTTAGGCAACATATGGGCTCCTAATGCTGCTGCCAACTCCAATGTGTTTTTCAGGCAATATATGGGCTCCTAATGCTGCTGCTGCTGCTGCCGCCAACTCCTGGGTGTGTCTTTTAGGCAACATATGGGCTCCTAATGCTGCTGCCAACTCCAATGTGTTTTTCAGGCAATATATGGGCTGCTTATGCTGCTGCTGCCAACTCCTGGGTGTGTCTTTTAGGCAACATATGGGCTCCTAATGCTGCTGCCAACTCCAATGTGTTTTACAGGCAATATATGGGCTGCTTATGCTGCTGCCAACTCCTGGGTGTGTCGTTCAGGCAATTTATGGGCTACTTATGCTGCTGCCAACTCCAATGTGTTTTTCAGGCACTATATGGGCTCCCAATTCTGCTGCTGCTGCTGCCAACTCCAGGGTGTGTCTTTCAGGCAATATATGGGCTCCTTATGCTGCTGCCAACTCCAATGTGTTTTTCAGGCAATATATGGGCTCCTAATGCTGCTGCTGCTGCCAACTCCAGGGTGTGTCTTTCAGGCAAAATATGGGCTCCTAATGCTGCTGCCAACTCCAGGGTGTGTCTTTCAGGCAATATATGGGCTGCTTATGCTGCTGCCAACTCCAGTGTGTTTTTCAGGAAATATATGGACTCCTTATGCTGATGCCACCTCAAGGCTCTGCAATTGTGCAGCTCTGCAACAGTGATTCTAATAGCGATGCCTCTGATCTGCATGTCATACTTCTTTACAGTGTTATTTCACTAACCCAGCACGCATCCTATGCATGTTACAGCAAGGCAAAATATTCTACAACCCTATTGAGGCTCTCGGAAGGCCAGAAATAGCCGTTTTTAATAGCGATTCGCCGCGAATTAATTCGGACCGAATCGATTTTTTCCAGAAAATCGGCCGAATCAAACTTTTCATAAATTTGCTCATCTCTAATGTCAACCTATTTGGTGATAAAATAAAATTAATTAGCTCATTAGAAGTATAGAATTTACAATAACTGACCTTTAAAAGGAACCACTGCAGTCTTTCGTCATCAGACAAGGATTATGTTTAAGTCACATGTAAGTTATACACCGTGCAGTGCTAGTATACAAAGATATTGACATATCCATTTTAGTGACTGCTGCTATATTGGCTGCTATGGCTGTGTACGGTGGGTGTGGCCATGCACAGGCTAGAGGGACGGGGCAGTGGGGAAGCCCAGGGGTGGTTAATTAACCCAGACCCAGCGTCTTATAGATTTTTGGTCTTTTAGGTTTTGGTCCACTTTTAAAATATTAGAAGGCAGCAAAATGAGAGCTGTGAAAAGAAAACATAGTAGAAGGGAGTAAGGTCAGAGGAAGCTACACAGAAAGGAGTAATGAACTTGACCTGATAGCAGCAGACATATCTTGAGAGGCTGGTTGGGACCTGAAACACTGCCAAAACTAGAGTCTATTTAATGATAAGCTGAAATCACTGTATATAATTTGTGTACCTCATCTAAACTGCTATCTGCCACAGGGAAGCACGTTTGCAGCAAGCAGTGAGAGCACTTTAATCTTCTCACTGTCTGCTGTTCAGCCCCTCATCTGCCAAACGTTACAGTAAAGAGATGGATGCATGCTTTAATTACTGTATTAGCAATTCAAAATAACATATAATAAATCTTCTACTGGCAGTCTGTTGCCTCCATGACATGTTCTAAACCAGGGGTTCCACTTTCTATTTTCACAAGTACCACCTGTGTGGTATGTATGGTGTGTATGTAACTGTGTAACAACCATGCACATAAATGGTTTTCATGACCTTTTGCAGCAGTTTTGCTTTGAATAAAGGATAGATGGCAACAGATCAGGTTGGTGTACAGACCATTTTGCAACCTTGCTGAGTACCACCTGATGGGATCTTGGGTACTACTAGTGGTTCCCATACCACTGGTTGGGAATCCCTGTTCTAAAGCTCTTTTCTGCAGTTCATGCTGAAAGCTGGCAAGGACGAGGCCTTGGAAGACTGTTCTTCCTCTTTATGGGGCATTCCAAATTGGGATGTCCTGCAGTGTGAAACCCTTGGGATCTCCTGGAACACTTACCTTGCTGGTTATCCCGTGCCACATCTTTGAGCGCATCCCCACAACTATTAGCTGGGGGGCTTATCTGCATTATTTCTGAATGGCTAAAGCAGGTACGCCCAACGCTAGAGGTGAGCTGGGATGTGGCCGATGGTGCGCACTCAAAACAACTTCCTTGCTACTCAGAGCAGCAAGGAAAATCTAAATGGATCACAAGCTGTTGATTGGCTGAGCGACCTGGAACGAGAAACAAGTGCATATTTGGGCGATCTGGGGGATTACACACAGCAGGACATCCCAAACTCTGATGCCCCAGTAGGAAGAACAAATAGCTCTATAGTGTAAAACCCTTAAGGTAGGTGTAGCTTATATAACCATTAGAGAACAAGGAAAGAATTTCGTCCCATATGTAAGCAAGTTTTTTTTTCTTTGCTTTGTGATGGTAGTTTGCTTTCTTGGTTATCAGAACTGACTTTAATTAGCTACATAATCATTGTGCTTTGGTTACAGTCTGGCTGTAAGCAGTTGCAAACCTATATTTTACATTTAAATAAAAAAAAATAGAAGCTTGAAATCAAAGTCTTTAGATAAAGTGTTAAGTGCTTTGTAATGTCTATGCTTGCAGAAAACGTCCTTGAGGCAATTCACTGTTCTGTAAACACCAAAAACATATATAACCGTATCCTCCATTTTGTTTTTCTCACTGCCCATTTCTGTTCAAAGGAATAACAAACACAGAGATGTCGTCTAAAGAGGCAAGCTTCCCAGTAGGCATCCTCCAGCCATTTTCTTTTCGAACCCCTCTCGTCCGCATCACAAGCTCCTGTGCTGCATAATTATACCTGTAACACATCCACAAGTAAAACATTAAATGATAAAGAAACTATACAGACTTCTACACTGGCTGATTACCGCCCAGATAATGGCTATTGGTCTGGATTCTTTATACCCACCTATTCTTTAGATGTGGCTCGAGGTGCACTCTCTCCACTGGCACATTTCTTTCCTCTTACAGCGAGAAAATAAATGGGTTACACCTGCCAGCCAAAGAAGTGGCAGCACAAACACATATGTTTCAGTCCACTTTTAGTGTCTTCATTTTATCCACATACATGATTGTTGTGTGTTGTGCGGCCATTTCTTTGGCTTCCAGATGTAATCCACTTTCTTCTGTACTGATTTAATCACATTGGCCAGCACACAGCCCTATAATTCTAAAATTCTGTGTGCTTTGTTTTTTGCCATTGTGTTTAAAGTTTTCTCTTACACCTGGTTATACCTTAACTAGTCAAGAAACCCTCCCTGGTCCCACCTGCCCTCCTTAGCTTCCACCCACCTTTCTCCTCCCCTTCTTATCCAAACATCTAGAACAACTTGTCCACTTAGAACCACTACTTGTCTACTAACTCCTTGTTCGATCCCATTCAATCTGGTTTCTGCTGTAATCACTCCATTGAAACCACCCTCCTCAAAGTCGCTCCGGATCTATTAACTGCTAAATCTAAAGGCCACTATTCCATTCTCATTGTTCTCTACATAGTCTCAATTTAAACCGTTTACCACTATCTGCTTCTTAATATACTTTCTTCTTTTGGAATTCTAGATCTCATACTATTATCTCCCTATTACCTCAAAAGGCTTCTGATATTACAATGTAGACAACACTCAAATATACCTCTCTAGCCCTATTTCCACCCCCAATATCGCCTTCCTGCTAACAGCCTTCTCATTCTTTGTCATTTCGCATCCTCAAACTGAAACAGGACAAAACATAACTTATCTTCCCACCATCCAACTCGCCTCCTGTCATGCCCAGGCAAATGGGTGTTCAAGGTGTGTGTGGGAAATTCCTGGTTTACTGTCTGGGGATGAAGGAAGCAGAGTAGCTGACTGGGAACAGATGGACAAAGGACAGACAACCCGCCAAAGAGGCAAGCTGCCGACCACCCAAGGCGTGGGTGGTCTGGTACTCAGAGAGTCCGTAATCCACCTATTTCTTCAGCAGAGCTCCTCCTGGAGTTGCACAGGCCCCTGGTAGTCCTTTGTTGGTTGCAGACTTGGGAAGGGGAAACACAGGGCAAACGTACACAAGACATGGACAAATGAACTAGGCCCCAGTGTAGGCTGCGGTGGAGCTGGGTCCCAGTGTGGGCTGTGGCAAGCTGGGTCCAAGTGCAGGCTGCGGTAAGCTGGGTCCGAGAGCAAGCTGTGGCAAACCACAAGACCCAGCACAAACAACAAATACAGAGACAGAAAACTATGAAGGGCTGGGAGCCCCAGCACAGACAAGACAAACTATGAAGGGCAGTAAGCCCCAGTACAACAGACGGATACAGAACTAGCAGCTCAGTAAACCATTTTACAATAGCATTTTAAGCTCTATATCTAGTCATCTGCCTTTTGATTCAAACTTCACATACACTCAATTGCCACCCTCTGCCATCTCTAACATAAAAGCATCTCCCGCATCCTTCCCTCCCTCTTACCTGACACCTTTAAGATGTTAATGCATGCCCTGGTCAGATCCCGACTGGATTACGCAACAGATTGGCAACCCTCCAATATACTCTAAACTCATTTTTCACATCTATTCCCTGCTTTTGTAGTTGAGCCTGAAGTGCATTGCTAATAAGTGTTTGGCTTGTGCATGGAAAAATCCATAATTGGGGTTTCTGCAATAAGCAAAGTGACTCGGTGGGGTCACTTACCTGTTTGGTTCATCAGGCCCATGGGATGTGAAGACTCTTTGAATAATATCTGCTACCTCTTTGTCAGTAATGACATCCCACAGTCCATCAGTGCCCATTACCATAACATCATCAGCCCCATTCTCACATTCAGACAGATCATAGACTTTTACCTTTAAAATGAAAATAAACTTTCAGTACATATAAATAAAGCAGGGAAAAAAAACTCTAACTTTACTTCAAAAATCATTTGGTGTTGGATTAAACAGTCATGCTGACATGAGGGGCTCAGGAATTGACTGGGGCCCCTGGCCATGCCCATGCCCATGACCAGCCCATGAACTACTGAGCTTCTCTAATGTGTTTCCCAGCCAGTGAGGCTATTGCATTGCAGGGGCAGAACACGGGCAGAGGGTATCCTAGCTGGGAGTACATTGAGACTGGGCACATGGAGAGGGGTTGAGGGGGAGACTTGAGAGGAAGTTAGTGAAAGGAAGGAGTTAGAAGAGAATTGAGTGGATTCTTTGCAGTGTTCAAAAACAACATAGGGTACAGATTCACAGGTACATGTGAGATTTCACTACAATCCTAGATTGTCACTTTAAAAATGTTGCAGAAATAAATGAATATTTTATGTAGTAAACTTACCACAGGTACGCAAGATAAGAATGGTTTGATATAGATATTTGAGTTATATACTTTAAGGTCATGATCTCCAAAACCACGTGTTACTCCAATGGTCGCCATAACTCGAGCCTGCAAAATAATTCCCAATAAAGTGATTCAGCAGGGAAAAAAACAAAAGGGTACTTTTTGTTCTGTGCTGCTGGTCTCTGCAGGATCGGTGCTCCCCACCACCTGATTGTTTTATCGGGGCCCCCGCCTCTGTGCCTTCTGGGGCCAGACCCCAGGGACGGGATTGAAGACATTCATTGCAATGGAGGTACTGGGCGAGGACTTACACGCCCGCTCTCCATTGTAGTGAATGGAGGGGTGTGGCCACATTCCCCTGTGACTGATGGTGGGAGCGTAGTGTGACACAAAGTGCCAGTTAATATAGTTTCAGGCACGGGAGGCGGGGACGGGGACCCAATAAAGGAGCATCAGACCTGCAGTGACCAGCAGTGCAGGACAAAAGGTAAGTACCCTTTTGTTTTGTTATTTTTTCCCTGCTGTATGACTTGTATGCAGAAATGCGCATATAAAAACAAAGATAATTTTATTCTGGAAAGTAAGTGATTGGCGATTTGACAGTGTATATATTTTCTGAATAGTAAAATAGGCATTAACTAATAATTACTTTGGATGTGGGGTTACCTTTTGTTGGCACCCCCGAGTGCGTGACCCTTTCTATCCTAACCTAAATTAATGCCTAATGGGCTTGTTGGTACATAATCAGGCTACAACAAAACCTTGCTAATTCCGGGTTGAGGTCACTCCCGGTTTTTTCATTAAGCGTTTGACTATGACCACACAATTTCGTGTTAAAAGAAGCCTTGCTTCACATTTATTACATCATATCATGATAAAAAACACAATTGTACATAGTTCATACTTTGACAATTTGATATATTCACAGTGTGTGCAACACTTAACAATACTTTTGTATTGCAAGGTCCCCTCCTACAATTTTATGAGTAGTTCCTCCGTGGGATACCTTTGTGCTGGGCAGACATGTTTCGCCTACAGTTAAGGCTTTATCAATGCCCTTGTATAAATGAAAGGAGAGAAAAGCAAATATGTGTTAGGTTTCCATTTGATGACATCTATGAGTTTAGATTATCCACATATATAAACCATGTTGTAATTTACCTGTGCAGTGATTATATTCTTGCAAATTGCTTTTTCTTATGGTATTATAATCTAAATGAATTTTACACTGTATTTGTGTACATTATTCACCAAGAGAAACGTGGCTCAGATGCCCTCCTTTGGAATTATTTGTGGTGGGACCTTTAAGAAAACCACAGCCCAATGTAGATAAGATTGTAAAATGTATGAATTTGATATGAAATATCTCATTATTTTGATATTGTGTTACCTTTTAGAGGTTAATTTGATGTTATGCATCTTGTAAGAATTGCCACAGTGTGAGTCCTAAGGGGTTGAATCAGAATACAAAACCTAATTAGTATATCGGTTCTGTGTGGACTATAACGAGTCAAAGATTAAATCAGAGTGTAATACCCAATTGATATATAGATTTCGTATGGTCTATGGTGGATAAGAAACTAAGATTGAGAGGTTCTATGCGGTCTGTGGTAGATCAAAAATTGAGATTGAGTAATTATGTAGGTAAATATATGGGTATGGTACACAATAAATATATAGATTCTGTGTGGTCTGTGATAAGTCAGGGGTTAATTTTAGGTATAATACTCCATTAGTTTATGGGTTCTGTATAGTCTATAATGGGTCAGAGGTGCCATTATTTGGGGAGATAGTAGCATGGGTTAGTGTACCTTTAAGGAGTTCACTGCGCGTAATCCAAGTGGTGCTGGTGCTGAGCGCACCTTTCATAATCTCCCCGCCAGGCACTCCTCTGAGTTCGGTTAGTATGCTCGTCTGTCAAGGGGTGTGGGCGCGCCTCTCTGGTGACGCATTATATGCGCTTCGGGGCCCGGAGCGCCCCGCCCATCCAGCCGAGGCCGGACATATGGCCGTGCGCTCCAGGCCCTGGAGCGCACTCGCCGTCCATCTGGCTTTCCCGGAAGTGGCGTCATGCGCCACCAGCCTATCTGCGCTATGGCTCCATTTTGTTGGAGTCCATACAGCGCTCGAGTGAACGGCCTCTCTTACTTAGTCCAATGGGTAAAATCATGTATATAGAATTAAGCCTTGTGTTCTGTTCGTGCACCTGGGTATTATATAATAAAAAATATGTAATTAAATTATCCGGGATGCTTCTGAACCTGGATGTTTTGTATTGCTACCAGTTGAATGTATTTTGTTTGCGGTGCATAGATGGAATTATAATTCAGATGTAGAATCAGTGTTTAGGTGTAGAATCAGTATTTGTATAGCAATCATAAGTATATATGTTCTGTTTATGCGTTTGCATTGGACTATATATTAATTCGTTTTTCTCAAAAGGGTTTATATGAGGCCGCCTGCTATATCCCCTATATGTTAATTGCTGTAAAAACCAACTTTACCACCAGGTGCAGGGGACGGCGATGGGGACAACCTGTGCCCCATCGTTCGCGAACCTGTACCTGGGTTGGTGGGAGAGAGGGTTGGAGGACCAAATGACCAAGTACCTGTGCCACGTTTCGGCTTGGCACAGGTACATTGATGATATCGTGGTCATCTGGGAAGGGCCGAAGCAGGAGCTGGATGATTTTGTAACCCGATTAATTCAAAATGCCAACAGTCTAAAATTCACGTGGAGGAACTACTCATAAAATTGTAGGAGGGAACGTGCAATACAAAAGTATTGTTAAGTGTTGCACACACTGTGAATATATCGAATTGTCAAAGTATGAAATATGTACAATTGTGTTTTTTATCATGATATGATGTAAAAAATGTGAAGCAAGGCTTCTTTTAACACAAAATAGTGTGGTCATAGTCAAACGCTTAATGAAAAAAACAGGAGTGGCCTCAACCCGGAATTAGCAAGGCATTAACTAATAAGCCAATTTATTATACTAAGGCTTAAAGTGGACCTCTCCCCAGGGCATCTCGTTTTCGGATGGCCTGCTGTGTGAAACCCCACCAGTCTCCTGATATGCTTAACTTACCAATGAGCCCATCGTGCAACTGAATGGCTGCCAAGGTTGCGTACGGCCGAAGGATGTGAGTGCTGCTGTGAGCCAATCATGTGTGGGCCTAGATTTCCATTCAGCTGATCCATTATCCGGAGAGCCATGTCTGCACCATGGGCTTGTGGATGGGTAAGAGAAGCTAGCGATTGGTGGGGTTTAATGCGGCGGTGCATCCCAAATTTGGATGCCCCAGGGGATGGACCAAGACCCAGGATAGGGAGAATCCCATGTATTGTCCAAAAATACTTTAGGCACGTGAACAGCTTCCCCTTCAGTTGCCTCCCAATTTAGCATGTCCCTCAATGTAATAATAAATCAGAAGCCTAAAAATGGCCAACCTGCTTAAAAAGGACCAAAAAAAACAGACAACCTGGCACTAGAGTTGTAGGGCTGAGTGAAAGCTTGTTCGAAATTTGGGATGTCCCACACTGTGAAACCCCCAATTCTCCAAAATCTCGCCTTGTCCTGGGTTCCCACTGCTTAAAGGAGCAGTATCGCAATTTTTTCTTGGTGACTTATATTTAAATGGTACTTTGAATATAGGTAAGTGTTGGAGTAAGAATTACAAATTTAGAAAAAAATGATGTGTGTGTTGTGCAGCTGGAGACTAATAGCTCATGTTTATGTCTGCTGAGTGTCGGGGCCCGACACTCTGGCCTGTTCCACGCTGAGGAGAAGGGGAAACAATGTAACAAAGTAATCAGCATAAGATAACAACATTGCCTGGCCAGAACTCATATATCTAAAACAGAGAGAAAAGCTCTAGAAGTCATTTAGCTCATTGGCAAATTGAATGTCAGTTTGAACCAGAGAATCATTGGTTCGAATCCCAGACTCACCAGTTTTTTTTGGGGGGGGGGGGGGGGGGTTATTTTATTTCAGAATTGGATTTTTATGTTTACATCCTGTTTTTTGCTCTAAACATTTTTTATTTTCACAGTTTTCCCTTCATGTTGGCTCTGCTGCAGAATCTTTCAGTTTACCATTTTCTCTCTCTTTTCTCAACACATTTTTCCATATGATCTTTCTTTCAGCTTTGTGTGTTTTGAGCAAAGCCCAACCCAGGATTTTCACTATCTGGAGTTTTGTTTTGTGCCCCTAGGGGCATCCCGACTTGGGATGCCCTGATATGTGAAATCCCCAAGTTCGCTTGTGAAAACGTACCTTTCCCTGTCCCACAGCGCATGCGCGGGCTCTCATCCAATCAGCGCTGTTTGCACGCAGATGGGGAGCCTGAGCAGTAACCTTCCTGGCCGCCCGGCCTGTCTAAATGACTATCTGCGTGAGCGCGCCAGAAAAATGGGGGGATCTGTGGTTATCCAGGGGTCGTTTCACATAGTGGGGCATCCCGATTTAGGATGCCCAAGGGGGAAGGTCAATGGCCGGGTCTTATAGACTTCAGGGTCGGCCACTCAGTGTTTTGTTCCACTTTAATACCTTTAGATTTTCCTGCACAGTAATTCAAAGAAGAATTTCAGTTATTTTCAGTCAGTTTAGTTTATTTTGTATAGATTTTACACATTTGAGTCACCTAGTCTCATAACAAAAGCAGCACCTCACACACACACAGCCGTTACCACTGATTACAGTGTCAGCCTCTGAGGTAAAGTGTTGCTAGGAGACCAGTGGGCTAAATGAAGCAGCTCACTAAATACAACCCAGCAGATCCCCCTATTCAGCAAATGGACTGAGCCATTGTCATTATACAATTTAAAAGTAAGGCATATATTTTTTCCTTTTTCTATCGCCACATTATTTATACACGTTAGAAGCTATTGTGTGGCTGTTTAATTATTTATCTTTTTTAATGCAAATTTTGCGATACTGCTCCTTTAAGTGCACCACTAGAGTGGAATACCTGGTCTGTGTTTTGGGATTCCAGAACAAGGTGATTTTATGGTGAACTGGTGGGTTACTCATTGTGAGGCATCCCAAATAAGGACGCCTTTGGAGGGGGGCGGCTCACCCAGAGGGCATTTCCAGAAGGGCTTTAGGTAAAAAAAAACAGATTGGCAGAAGTTATTAATTATCAGAAAAATTACTTATCTGTTGTACATATACATATTTTAACCTTAATATAAGCATTGGACCAGTTAGCATTGTTACATCAGTTTTACTATTCCAAGTATGTCTCACACCCTGCTTCGGAATGATTAATAACACGTGGGTTATAGTCCAGTAGAGGGCAAACTTCTGCAGAGATGACTAGAAAAAAAGAAGCCCCTCCCAGTCCATAAATACCTGGGACCTCCCACACATTCCCCAGTAAGCGTCTCTGCAGACGGCGAGCAAGTCAGAAGATGGCTGTCTCCTTCCTTACAAGTAAGCCGGGTTCACACCCGGCCAACTTCTGCCCGGACCTGAGTTACTTTAAAACCCCTATGCCTCCCAGCCTTGGCTGTAGGTCCGGGTGAGGGTAGGTTACACCTTAGCAGGTGTACTGCTAGGAGCCATGCTCCTCCGTGGGACCCCATAATAGGGGGTAGGCGGATACAAGGTTGGTGACCCTGGTTTGGGATGCCCTGTCCGTTTTCCCCCATTTCTACTCCTGTAGTTGGGGACCCCCCCCTTCCATTACTCCCTTTCCCGCAATAGAGGGGGGGGGGGCTGTTCCTTCTCCCTTAGTGGTTGTTTTCACTTCTTTATGCTGTGTGCCTGAGTGTGTGTGGTGTGTTTTTTGTGCACTGGGCCCTTGTTGCGGTCACGTTGGGAGCTGTCCGCTCTGGCTGGCTCCGCATTTGGTGGGGAGAGCTTCTCCCCCTCATTTCTGTCAGGGGAGGGGGCGGGGCCGGGCGCTTGGCGCCCTTTGCGGCGCCCAGCCATTGGCTGGAAATCGCGTTTCTCGGTGAGGATGAGGAGGGGGCGGGCCAGGCGCGATATTTGCGCTGGCCCGCCCTTCTTCTTCCTCTTCTCCCTTCACCTCAGGCTTGAGAGTCGCCATTACGCAGTACTGTGAGTGCCCTGCGGGGCCTTTTTTGTCCTTTATCTCTGTTAGTGGGCTTCTACACCTTTACCCAGCGCGGTGGCAGCCATTAACGCTTATTGTGCTTACTTGGGCATACACATTTATCTTGTGTATATAGATATATTTATATATATACATTTTTTTTTGCCATGTATGATTGCTTGTCTTATGGTTAGAGTGTGCCTTACTTACGGGGTTCCCTTCTTTATGTCTTTTAGGAGGACTCCATGCTTCGTAAAAAAGGGGGGTTCTCCCGGCCCTAGGGTCCCTTGGCTAAATTTGGGGCATTACAAATCCTCCCACTAACGGACTTAAGGGGCATCCCGGGTAGCTTACTAGCGTAATTCCCTCTGGTCATTGCGACTACCATAAAAATCACTGTATGGAGGCTTCCCAGGATACCGGGCTCGGGCTCCGGGGCAATCCCAGCAGTGTGTGGGTTGTGGGGCATCCCTTGCGGGGAATAATGTGCTGGTTTGCATACCATGTGCACAGCAGGCCATAACGCGGCAGTCGGTGTCCCAGGCGTCTGGGTCAGCGCCGCCGGCCCCATCACCTTCTCCACCACGCCTGATCCGTACCCCAAGTGACATCGTCACTAGCGGGGAGTCGCATTCTGATGTCTGCACTAGATTGGCTAACATCGAGAAATTGATTTCTAGCTCTGCGGCCAGAAAGGCCCCGGCTAAGAGAAGGCATTTATCACCGGCTGCGCCGGGTTTGGATTTTGAGGAATATGGTTCCTTTGACTGGCTGCTGATGCTGGGCAGGAGCGTGGGGATACTGTTGATACCCCCAGGCTTCTGGCCCATATTTTTGAGGTGCTGGCTATTTCTCCTCCTGCGGAGGGGGGAATTTTTTGGGGACCTCTAAGCCTCGACTGGAGTTCCCAAATCAGAAGCATTTTGACAATTTGATTCTTAAAGAATGGGAAAAGCCTAGCCGACTTCCCGGTGTTCCTCAAGGATGGGATAGGAGAAGTATCCCTTTCCAGTGGACACGGTGAAGCGCTGGTCGTCACCACCCGAGGTCGACGCCCCTGTTCTGAGTTTGTCCAACACATCAGTTGTGCACTCACCAGACGCTACCATGCTTAAGGATAGTCAGGACCGACGCCTTGATCATATGGCGTCTCATGCCTTTGCCAGTGTAGGGTTCGGCCTAGCGTCCTGTTTGTGCTTCAGCTCTCATGGCTGTGGCTTCCAGGTCGGTAATTAGGGGCCTGCTGGATGGTCCCCATCTTGACCCTGCTAGTGATGAATTTGCTGCACTTACGCGGTGCGATTTGTTCATATCCTCTATCTTGTCGGCATTGGATGATACAATATGTATGTGTAGTAGAACCTCGGCTTTGCTTGTGGCTATACGCCGGTCGGTTTGGTTGCGCCAGTGGGCAGCTGACATTCCGGCTAAGAAGTTGCTTACTGGGCTACCCTTCCTGGGTATGCGCCTTTTTGGTGATAAATTGGACTCGGTGGTGAAAGGTGGAAGGTTACCACAGCGCAATAAGCAGCGCCGCCCCTTTCAGGGTGCAGGCTTCTTTAATCCTTCCTTTCGTGGCTCTCGAGCAAGCAGAGGAGTTGCTCATTCAGCGTTCAGAGGTGCTTCCTGGGGCAGGGGCAGAGGTTGTGCCCGTCCCGGAACTACCTGGGCTTCCAAACCCAAGTCTGCTGTCAAACCCTCTCAGTAATGAGGGGGCGCCCTCACCCTCGTGGGTGGGGGGGCGGTTACGGCATTCCGCCTAGGTCTGGACCCGGGAGGTCTCAGACAAATGGATCCTGGAAGTGGTCTCTTCCGGGTACAAGCTGGAGTTCGAGTTACGGCCTCCTCACAGATTCCTCAGGTCTCGGGTTCCTTCGGACCCCCGGGCCACGCAGGGGTTTTTATTGGCAGTACAAAACCTTCTGGACATGGAGGCCATCTGCCCGGTGTCCTCCTCAGAGAGAGGCCGGGGCTATTACTCCAACCTTTTTTACAGTGCCCAAAAAGGATGGCTCCATAAGACCCATTCTGGATTTAAAGATTCTCAACAGGTTCATCAGAACCAAGAAATTTCGCATGGAGACTCTGCGTTCGGCCATCCACTCTCTTCGTCCAGGGGATTTTATGACGTCCATAGGCATCAAGGACGCTTACCTTCATGTGCCGATCTTCCCAGTACACCAACGGTTTCTCACATTGGTGGTGGGAGATCAGCACTATCGGTTTGTGGCTCACCAAGGTGTTGGCGGGTATAATGGTCCTTCTCAGAGCCCAGGGCTTTCGCATTGTGCCGTATCTGGACGACCTTCTCATCACGGCATCCTCTCTCGGTCAAGCAGAGCTGGACATCAGGTTGGTGGTGTCAACGCTGGAGAGGTTCGGTTGGGTGATCAACTACCTCTCCCCGTCAAGGGAGGTTTCCTTTCTGGGCATGACTCTGGATACCATTCAGACCAGGGAGTTCCTACCTCATTCGAAGGTGCAGACGGATCAATATCTGATACGTCTTCTTCTGTCCATCCCTCGCCCGTCCATCCTGCAAGGGATGAGGCTGGTGGGATTGATGGTGGCCTCCTTCGAGGTAGTTCCTTTTACTCAGTTTCACATGAGGCCTCTTCAACTCATTCTGTTATTGGATTGGGACAGATGCTCTCTGTCCTTGGATCAGTCATTTGCAATGTCTCCCCTCGTCCGGCAGTCTCTTCAGTGATGGCTGGAACCGAGGAATTTTCTGAGGGGCAGATCTTTTCTGGCCCCTTGTTGGGAGACGGTCACCACGGATGCCAGCCTGTCGGGCTGGGGGGTTTCTGGAAGGAACATCAGTTGCAGGGGCTGTGGGGTCCTCAGGAGGCGCACACCCCCATCAACGTCTTGGAGCTGAGGGCTGTCGCACTTGACGCATCACCTCCAAGGCTTACCGGTTCAGGTTCGGTTAGACAATCGGACTGCGGTCGCTTACATCACTCACCAGGGAGGGACTTGCAGCAGGAGTGCCCTCAGGGAGGTGTCTCTGATTCTTGGATAGGCCGAGAGCAATGTTCCATGCATCTCGGCGGTGTACATTCCAGGGGTGGAGAATGTGGAAGCGGACTCTCTGAGCAGGGGGTCCTCCCGCCGTGGGGAGTGGTCCCTCAACAACAAGGTATTTCTATCCATTTGTCACAAATGGGGGTTCCCGGAGGTGGATCTCTTTGCCTCCCGTCACAACCACAAGCTGCCTGCCTTTGTGTCTCTGTCTCAGGATCCTCTGGCTCTGGCAGTGGATGCCATGTCCCTTGCCTGGCGGGATCTGGGTTTCCTGTATCTTTTTCCCCCTTTCTCCATGGTAGGCAGGGTGGTGCGCAAGCTGGTTCAAGAGGATGTGGCAGCAATTCTGGTGGCTCCAAGGTGGCCAAGACAGGTGTGGTTCGCAGACGCCGTGCGGCTGGCGGTTGAACTGTACAGGTTGCCCCTGTTTCCGGATCTGGTCACTCAGGGTCAGCTTTGTTATCCCAATTTACAAACGCTGGCTTTGACAGCGTGGCTGCTGAAACCTCCATCCTGAAAGAAGAGGTTTTGTCTGATGCTGTGATCCAGACGCTGGTTAGGGCTAGGAAGAAGTCTTCCTCTAACATCTACTACAGGACTTGGCGGCCTTATATTGATTGGTGTGAGGCTAGGGCCTTGACTTGTAGGGTGTTTTCGATTTTGGAATTTTGGAGTTTCTTCAATACGGTTTAGATCTGGGCTTTCAGCTTAGTAGGCTTAGCAGGTCTCCGCCTTGGCTGTGTTTTCTTTCATAGGTCTTTTGCTCTTCATCCTTTGGTTAAGACTTTTTTCCAGGGGGTCACTCACGTGCGGCCCCCTCGCAAGCCCTTGTTGCCTGTTTGGGATTTGAATTTGGTTCTGTCGTCCCTCCAGGGGCCTCCTTTTGAGCCGGTGCAGGATGTTGCACTTTCTATTCTCACACAAAAGGTTGCCTTTTTGCTGGCTATTACCTCCGTTCGACGTGTTTCTGAGTTGGCGGCTCTGTCTATTCAGGCCCCTTACTTTGAGAGACACCAGGACAAGGTGGTCTTCCGCTTTAAGCCGGATTTCCTACCTAAAGTGGTCTCTGCTTTCCATCTCATTCTCATTCAGGATGTGGTTCTCCCTTCCTTGTGTCCTAAGCCTAGCAATGTCAAGGAGAGGGCCCTACACTCTTTGGATGTGGTTCTTTGTGTGAAGTACTATTTGGTGGCTACTTCTCCTTTCCGTAGGACGGATGCCTTGTTGTGGTGCCCTCTTTGCCCAAGAAGGGTTTGGCGCCCGTCAAGTCTACCATTATTAGATGGATATGTCAGGCCATTGTTGGGGCCTATACTGCCAGGGGGAGGGATCCCCCTTTTCAGATCACTGCTCATTCTACTCGTGCTGTACTTGGTCTTCTGTTCATACTTTTTCCAAGTTTCATAAGGTTGATGTGCGGGCCTCAGCGGATGCTGTTTTTTGGCCGCAAAGTTTTGCAAGCTGCAGTGGTTTACTTTGTGAATTATTGCCTGTTGGGATCCCCACCCTTTTTTTGGACACTGCTATTGGATGTCCCATGTGTTATTAATCATTCCGAAGCAGGGTGTGAGACATACTTGGAATAATACCATTTTGTGATTACTCACCTGTAAAATGGGTATTACAAGTATGTCTCACACCCTGCTTCGTCCCACCACTTCGAGTTGTATCTTGGATCCTCTTTTTGGTGAAAATTTTTTCTTATAGATTTTATTGGCTCTTCCTGGTCCCCTTACTGCTTTCTTATACTGGGGAATGTGTGGGAGGTCCCAGGTATTTATGGACTGGGAGGGGCTTCTTTTTTTCTAGTCATCTCTGCAGAAGTTCGCCCCTCTACTGGACTATAACCCACGTGTTATTAATCATTCCGAAGCAGGGTGTGAGACATACTTGTAATACCCATTTTATAGGTGAGTAATCACAAAATGGTATTTTTGTTGCCTATGCTCATATCATGGCTTTGGATGTTAAGGGCTTCCATACCTTTTTGCCTTCTCCGTATATCAGTGGAAACTTCATATCATCTTCTTCAATGGTTTTATAACCCCTGGTTTAAAAGCAAAACATGGGATTTCCAAGTATTTCCAAGTGAATAATACAATAAGATAGGAGGGCAGCTAGAGTTTCTTGGTTGTGAAACTGGGGATTTACCAAGCATGAAATCCTGAAATTAGTGGGTATCCAAGGTATTTCTTATGTTTGTGCATATAGCCACATGCAGCATATCAGTCCATTATCCTAGAGCAGGTTTAAACAACCTTTTTTAGTTTAAGGGCCATATTGTCTCATTAATCCACTTCAAGGGGCTCCAATAAAATGCAAGTTGCAAAAAAGGCTCTTCTGGCTAGGGGTTAAATATATTTACTTCACAGTTTTTGCCTTCTGGGGTGACACATTTGTTACATTCTCTGCTTCAGTGTAAACACAGCTGACTGGCCATTACTTTATAAAACACTATAACATATTCTTTCTATCACACAGTGCATCACAATGTAACGGCCATCTTTACTCTGCAGCAGGAGACTGTAACAAATTTATCAGCTGAGAGGCAGAACACTGTGATTTAAATATTTTCAGGCAGGGATGAGCTGGCTAATTATACTTGTCCTTTAAAGCATTGTATATACTTTATGTTTATGCAAAGGTGAGCATAGGTGAGGCTGGAAGAAGTGAGGTGAATAGAAGTGAGGTGGGCAGAAGGCAGGGTGAGATGGGAAGAGATAAGCAGAGATCGATATAGGCAAGCAGAGGTGAGTCAGAGTTTTCTGAAGGGTGAGCAGAGGTAGGCAGCAATATTGTGGGAAGAAGTAAACAGATGTGTGTAGAGGTGAGACAGGTAGAGAAGTGATGGGCAGAGGTGGGTAGAGGTGAGGAGAGCAAAGGTAAGATAAGAGAAATGAGCAGAGGTGGGTAGAGGTGAGAAGAGCAAGAGTAAGGTAGGAGAAGTGGGCAGATGTGGGTATAGGTTGGCAGAGGTGAAGTAAGCAGAGATAAGGTGGGAACAAGTAAGCAGAGGTGAGCTTGAAAGAGGTTAACATCTCTAGACACAACCAACACGAACACACCAGTAGAGCATTTGTGTCACCAACCTCTACAGAGAATTTAATTGGTGCCTAACTTCCTGCTTCAGGAATTTGTGATGCACTGCCCTCCAGTGGCTAGCTGCTTGCATGACTTGCAAGCTCAGCTCTCCAACTCCCTACTGGTGCTGGGGGTTGCATCTAATGGCAGTTGTGCGAATCTAGAGAAACTTCCAGCAATGAATGCAGCATAGTCTACATTAGCTTTTTCTTTCACATGACTATCAATCTTATCACTATAAATTCTCTGACTATGTATCTAAAAACATATAAATAAAAAAAAAAACAAGTTGCCTATTGTGTAACTAGCCCTCACTACAATGAAGTTAACTCAAAATAAAACTAAAAGGCCAGGACTCGCTTCTGAAAGTCTTCAGTTGTTCAAAGAACTGTATCTATATTGCAACCTCTTTATACTTTTAAACTGGTCTTACTCAGGTTGTGGCCTTCATGGGTTTAGTCTGAATTACCCATTGCCATTGTGTTTTTGTCAACTCTCTGGATTAAAGTTTACAAGTCAAATTGCATGGATTAGATACATTACTTTTTTCAAAAAGATCTTTAAGTACATTATAAATGATCATTTTAATAAATTTACTTTTTCAAGAACTCTGTCTAGAATAGATCCACATGGGTGATTTTGATGGCTCACTGTTGTAACAACAAATCACTAAGGCTCGCTAATTGACTGGCATCAAGGATTATTACTTTTTTTTTTACCGCCAACTCCAGGGACATCGATGTAAAAGCCAGTTATTCCCTCAAAATTCACTTGTGGCAACAGTCGCCCCATGTGGCATGGTCTTAAGATAGAGGCAACTGTGAAATTCTCAACACTTTTCAATATTTATTGTGTTATCATAGAATGTTCTAGGAACAAGATGATTTTTCAAGGGCACATAGACAATATATTACCAGCCAGTCATGGTGTGGTCTCGATATAGTATTTGTTTCCCAAGTTCTTTCTGCTGTATTCTTCTTGGAAATTCAAGGCATGTGAATTCATTCCCTAACAGATCTGGTTTCAAGAAAGCCTGGTAAAGAAAAAAAATACAGATACGAATGACATATATATTTTACTTCTAAAATCCTGTCTGACTTATCAAGTGAATACGACTAGGAAAATCATTCTTTTCACACATCGAGGTCTAAATATGGATGCTTCATCTGATTCTGCCTAACATCGGTCTCTCCCTAACCTGGCTAGTGACAATGTTTTTGGCAGCCTCAAACCTCATTCCCCCTGTACAGCTATCTATCTCCAGCCTTGTACTGATGAGGACCACAGCTGAAGTGGATTAGCTGTGTGAAATCTAGCTATACCAAAGTATTGCACACCCTGACCAGGTGTTCCAAGAGCTTTGGACCATGTTTCTCCCATTCTTTTACTGTTTCTCCATAGTGTTTTGATCTCTCCCTGCAAAGCTCTATTCGCCATTTCGGAGTGTATTTTTTGGGGATATTTTTTTGGGGGGGATATTCTGATTTCACTTAACCCTTAGCATTTTTGATCCAATGTTTTGTCCCAGTTGTTCTCTTTAACCCTCCCTATTTTGCATATTATTGCTTAATAATTGAACTATAATTTTTTTATTGTTTTGCTAAGTTTGGGGCCCATTATCCACATTTTTGTTGCTTGGACCTTCATTTTTGTGATTTTTTAAAACTTTTTATAATTTTTTTTGTAGGAACCCAAACCAAAAAAAGGGTTCAATCCTTAAAAAGAACTTGCAGCTGTCACTTTCATTGGTTATTCCGGACGCTGCCGGCTTGTGTTTTTGGAATGAAATAAGGATGTTACTCTTTGGAATCGGCTGTATCCTCCACCTATTCACTGGAGGAAATTCACTCTTTAAATTGCCACATTTGTGCACTCTTTTCTGCCCTCTAAACATGCCATAAATCAGGTGATGGAAAAAGCTTGGTGTGCTAAAATTGGTGCAAAAACAAATGCGGCGACCATGAATCTTGCGGAAGCCCGATCGCAATTTGGTGCCTCAAAGTCACTGGCGCACAACCATCAATCGATCCTAATGACCTGGAGCAATTGACCAGACATTCTGGATTTTGTGGGGCAGTCTTCCCACTAATGTAAGGAGAATGGGACATTTAGAGTGGGACTGTCCCATTGAAAGCGGGGAGCCTGGTCAGTTTAAATATATGGAAATCGAAAGGAGGGTTCAGGCTGTGGGGCATCCCAAATCCGGGTGCCCCTTTAGAAAGGGGGGGCCTTTTTGGCCTCTTTAAAAATCAGAAAGGTTGCTCAAAAATTTTATATACAGTATCCTAAAGACAACCATAAAATTACGGTAGATATAATGAAGCCTCTACTGCTTACTGTATATTATCTGCTCAAAAAGCAAATGCATGTGGTCTGTGGTATTTATAGAAAAAAGGTGTTATATGACAGATCATTTGCAAGTAATCTCTTCTCATCTAATCTGGTCAGAAACATAAATAGAAAAGCCGCACACATTATTTTTTGCAGTAACCGACCATTAATACACAAAAAAACTCAGACTCAGAATAATAGGCACATTTTGTTCTTACTAAGAACTGCAGCCTCTGCCTTTCTGTTTCCGGAGTGAACTCTTGCGACATCGGGATGATTTTCCCTTGTTGGATGATTATGGCTCTGCAATCATATAAAATTATAATGCCACACAAGTTAAGCATTGATCAGAAAACAGTCTGTGTAGCAATATTAAGATGGCAATCAAAGCTGCAACTGTGCCGCAGTTTGTGAATCCCTATGGTCTGTTACAGCACTTGCTATATAAATCATATAAATACTATTTACTGTGTGTAGGAAAATTGTAATATACTAAAAATATCTAATTCAAGGGTTTTTGCATTTTTTTTTTTAGTGTTTATTAGTATACTCTGAACCGATATGCAGTACTTTTATGAACCCTGCCATCTATTATCCTTTGACAAAATTAAAGGAAGATCAGGCATATTGGATTGCCCCAGCCTGCCATGCTCTTCTCAGGTTGTAGGTGAAATGCCCAAAATATACAATCAACTATTCTAGTCTTGGAATCAAGTATCAAGGGTATCAAGTAAAAAGTGCTGGAGCAGCCTGAAAAAAAGCTTCCAGTTGTGAATGTAGAGATCAACAGGGGCAGACTAGCACCCTCAGCCAGCCTACACTGTAGGGGCTCATAATGGGGCAGATATGGGTGTTCCTCTCCCTCCAGCCCTGATGCTTCAGCTACAACATTGGTGGCAGAGCATGGGCTGGGGAGACTAGGGAGACAGAGATTGAATAGGGTGAAAATTTTCACTTGGGTTTTGCCCACCTGCCTGGGACATCCCCACTCGGGGGGGGGGGGGGGGGGGGGTGGAGAGGGTGGCAACTTTTTTCTTAAAGTCACAAAGGAGAGGTGGCAGCCGCTCAGACCATTTTATAACTAACCTGGGAGGTGCACGTTAGCAGGGCAATTAGGATAAAAAAAAGTCTTAAAGTGGACCAACACCCAGGATTTTGACTATCCTGGGTTTTGGTCCACTTCGGCGGGGCCCCCCGATCGGGGGTGCCCCGCTGTGTGAAACCCCCCAGAAAGCCCCAAAATCTTACCTGTCCCCGCTCCCACGTGACTGGACGGTCCAATCCCCGCCAACGTCCAGGCGGGGATCAGGAACGTCCAAGCGGCTGCCGCCGCCTCCCTCGCGTCACTTTCGGCGCGCGCGCGCCCCCGCCGGCCATTCGCAGACGGCCGGCGCGGGCGCGCGCACGCCTACAGGGGCGCGAGGGAGGCGGCGGCGATCAGGTAAGCGATTTGGGGTGTCTGGGGGAGTTTCACCCCGCGGGACATCCCGATCTCGGATGTCCCGCGGGGTGGGAGGTGATCGGCCCGGGAATCTTATAGATTTCCGGGCCGATCACCTCTCGGTGTTGGTCCACTTTAAAGGAGCCACAGCACTCAACCCTGTTAGCTTGCAGACCAACCTACAATCTGTCTCTAAACTTGGTTAAAACCAGAGGACTCGGTCACACACATCCACAGAAGTGGTGGTGGGGGTGCAGCTTAAGCATACTTCTGTAGATGTGTGTGACCGAGACCTCTGTTTTTAACCAAGTTTAGAGACAGATTGTAGGTTGGTCTGCAAGCTAACAGGGTTGAGTGCTGTGGCTCCTTTAAGACTTTTTTTTATCCTAATTGCCCTGCTAACGTGCACCTCCCAGGTTATTTTTAAAATGGTCTGAGCGGCTGCCACCCCCCCTTTGTGCCTTAAACTTTAATAAATACGTAGGAAGTAGGTTTTAGGCACTTCAAGTCAACACACAATGGCTCTCGATATTTTAATACTCCAAAAGGGTGGTTATTTTCAAATTTCAAACTGGAAACCAGAAATCACCACCTATCTATTGCAAACCCTTTATTGCATGTTGAGCTGGAGAGGCCCCAAAACGTGTCATGTATACAGAAAAGCACCCTGTGAGTAAATGAATAAAGTGCAACCCATCTCCCTTTTTATTGCCAGTTAATCCACCCCCCAAAAAACAAGTCTGATCATGATTGTGACTCCAACTGCAGTTGCTCAACCAGGAACAACTCTGTTCCTAGTTGAGCAACGGACTTTTGCACCTACACAAATAATGCCACCATACATGTGCCACCCATAATTAAAAGGCATGTGTAGCTAAAAATAAATTGACCTTATGCAGCTGTGATCACGCAAAATATTGACTACTAATACGTTAGTAATAATTTACTAATAGTTTAGCCTAAGGTTTGACAGTCCACTCCCCGCCCAGCTCTGTGTCTCTGTTTCCATTTAGGAGTATAGTTTTAACAGAGTAGAAGGCAATACTCCATTTATTGCTTTCATGTGATAAATATATACTGTGAAGAAAGAATAAATGGCATACATTTATTACTTAAAAACTGAAGAATAGAGCATACCTACTGTCTCCAGCATTGGCTACATACAGTTTGTCCAGCAAACACATTGCCACAAGAGCGCAGCAGCCTCCATCTATATTATGTGATATTCTCTCCCGTTCAACTTGTTCATCCTATAAAACACAAATACAATTATTTGTTGCAGAGTGTGAGTGCTGAGTGCAGCGGAGTCAAATCCAGAAAGACATTAGTGGTATAACAGGAACCGGCATTACTGGAACATAAATGCCGTAAGAGAAGGTCACCTTATCATAGGGGATAACACAGACAGGAAAAAAAATGATAGTGCGCAACTGAATAAAATGCATTATGAATTATGAAATACAACACATCAAAAAATGCATATAGAGACTACAGTTAAGCATTGGTAACAGGGCCATCTACTGTCATAACTTGTCATAACTGTAAACTGCAGTCCATCTGGCAAAAGTCCCAAAATCACATTCAGAGACAAGCAGAAGCTGTTGCAAAGTATTGTATCTCCAACAAATACAGCCTCAATCACTGTCTGGCTGCAATTATTTAGGCACATGCTGTGATATACGAAAAAAGTGACTGAACATTCTAAAATCTATACAGTGTAAACATTCTCTGATCGAATTTAACGTTTTCCCAGTGATTGAACAATTAAACTATCAGCAAAAGGGTCAGCACTTACGGTTGGACCACCTTTGGCCAAACATCAAAAATTACAGGATCGATTTAATGTACTTGTTCTTCTAGTAATTGACTGGAACAGAGGATATACCACATGACCATAAGTGGTCACAATGGGCTGCCAGCAGAAATGCAGCAATTTAGCATGCAGGCTCCTTGTGATTAACCCTTCTGGAGGCCAGGTAAGTATAGCATTTGTCAAGGACCTGTTCCTTCAAAACCATCTCCCCCCAGAGGACATAAGGGCAAAATCTAAGTCTGTAATTGGTGGGTGGCTTCTGTGTGCACTCTATACCACTGTCATTGTCTGTTTAGCTTCGGAAAAAAAATAATAAAAATCTCCCGTATTTGTGGTTTCGGTTATTGATGAGTTTTCAGTCACAGTAAATTGGGTATATTTTGGGGTCTGGGAGTAAATTTAAGGGGAATCCCTGGAAGCAAAGTGACCTGGAGGAGCCCTGAGAAGCATGAAACCTTCAGAACTTAAGGTTACAGCATCAGTTTAAGAAACAGCACACTATAGTAATAGTTACCTTGAGAATCCCATTTCCAAACCAGAGCAGAATCACTAATAATAAAAAAAACTGTTAAATTGACATATAATTGAACTATATGGAGGAGGCTGTGCACCTAACCCTGGCTAATACAGAGGGACTGCTGTACTCTTCTGTCCCTTTTAATAACAAAAACCTTCACATCTCTCTTTTTCTCTACATAATACTGGCGTTCACACTGTGTGGTGGAAACGCACTAGTACAACACAGTAAGCGAAGGGCTGCGGTGTGACCAACTACACTACCCATTTCTCGCTGTCCACCTTCTTGCTTTTTTTTATGCCATTATCTGCACAAACCCATCAGTGCGGAATTTGTGCTGAATAGCCACAAATCTTTTTAAAGTATGATAATAAAAATATTCTACCTTGTCCAAGGAATTACAATTTTTGATACTTTTGTGCAGCATGGAGATACCTTTTCTTTCCCATATTGCTTGAAACCTGTGGCCAGCTTAATAATGTAGAATGTCCTTTTGTGAGGAATATGACGGAAAATATTATATAGCCTCTCTGAGCTGCTAATCTGTAAACAAAGATCTCATCTAAAAGGCCATCTGATCACCCAGCTATAGGGAAATTGTTGGCATCACGATCAGATCTCAAGAACCTTCCACTAAAAAGTTATGCCACATATTCATATCCATAGGAGTGGACTGCAACCCCTCCTGGGGGGAGAGGAGGTGAACTGCTAGGAGTTTAAATGTAGAAGGGAGGCAGAGGTGAGCTGTCTTTCCCAGAGAGGGGTCACCCTAGAAATGTGCTGTAAAGAGCCCCAAAGAACAAGGACCAGAAACCTGCTCTAACCGCTTTCCTAGTGCAGCTAACACTAGCTCTATCTGTAAACATTGTATGTATATAGGTTGTCTAGTGTGCTCTTAAAGTGAGTCAATATACAGCTTAATCGTGGGCTGCTCTATAATTTTAATCCACAAATTCATTTGTCTCGTTTATATTACTGGGGCTGGTTTCTGGTTGGATCTAGTCCCATTAACGAATCTGGCAATATAAAACAGAGCTGGTGGCACTACTACCAGCAGGGCTCTGTTCACTGGTGGAAATGAAGGGGCCCCGCAACCAGTCAGGGTTATAAAGATCTGTATTAATGAAAACATACCGTGTGATCTCAGTGACAGTGAAGTCAGACAGGTCCACAAGGTAAGGGTTTTGTCACATCCTTTTTAATTTGTTTTCCTTTAATTGAACTCACCTGGCAGACTATCTATCACAGGTGTTTTATGATTGATTTCAATGATCCTAAGAGCTCTGAGAACCAAAACATCCATAAGTTTCATTGGAAAAAAAAAAAAGTACATCTATATAACACTTAAATCCGATTTGAATAACAAACACAGTGTACTGTGGATTATGCATTGTCCAACTGTACTTTAAGCATTCCAGAAGGACATACATATCACTGACATGTATCCTGACATACATATCACTTATGTAGGAAAGGTCACCCCCTCTTGTTTGCACACCATTTAAACAGTCTGACCATGGGCCAGTTAATGATATGGTTAAAATGTATTTACAGCCACCTACTTGAACTATCACACACACACTGTTTTGGAGGAATTTTGCAACTCATTTTGTATATCATAACCCTGTGACACGGCTAACTGTTGGGAACTGACAACTCATGACAACCCACGCAGCAGCAGCATGTTTAGCCAGTTAGCTTACAGCAATAAACACTTACAGGAATAAAGAGGCCTCCCATGCCATTGCAACACATTCTTATTTATAGAGGAAGGAACTCATATGTGAAGCTGGGCAGTGCTAGACACGCACAAGACTTGATTCACCTTACAGAAGCACGTGACCATGGTTAGCAAATGTGGTGACCAGCAAATAGGATGAAACCTGCATTTCAAAGGAAACTGGCTTGTAATCATACTAGAAGCAGGAAAAAGGAAGTAGGAGGAACAGAAATAGCTTTTTTTTTTATCTTTGTATTTGTTGCCATAGATGGGATCAGCTCAATGTGGATATATATATATCTATATCTATATATATATATATATATATATATATTGTAAGGGGTTAGGTAGCGGGTTAGTCGTCTCCTGGGTAGACGGGCACACTTTCAGCAGGCACGAAGTCCACAGAACAAGGAAGAATCATTTAACTGACCTCAGCCAGTTTTATTGCCAGATTGTGGTATAAAGTAAAACAAAACTAAACAAAAGAAATCCTATGCCTGTCCGGCTCTAACTAAACATTAGGTGCTCCTGACTAACCCAGTGCCGGCCTAGTACCGGGCACCACAACATATCAGATCATGACATACCACTGGCAATGCTCCCACAGGCTCCTAGCAGATGTCCTGCTCCCAGGATGAGAGAGCCAGAGTGTGTGTGAACTCCCTCTTTTTATCAGGCAAGCACACCTTGGACTAATCAGACAGCCCAAGACCTGGACTGTCCGGGTGGAGTGGGGCCCACCCTCTCTTGCCCACTCCAGCAACACAGACCATGACAGAGTCTTTGCCTTTCGTCAGGTCAGTCAAAGGGGCCGCAAGGGAGGCAAAATTAGGTATAAACCTTCTATAATAGCCTGTAATTCCCAAGAAAGCACGGACTTGCTTCTTGTTAACGGGCTGAGGCCATCTTTGTATGGCTTCAATCTTGTTTAGTTGGGGTTTTATCAAGCCACGGCCTATGTTGTAACCCAGGTACTTGGCCTCCTCCAGTCCCATGGCACATTTTTTTGGATTGGCTGTAAATCCTGCCTCACGCAGAGAATTGATAACAGCCTGTACTCTAGGTAAATGGGAATCCCAATCTGGACTTTGGATGATTATATCATCCAGATAGGCTGCTGCATACTGTCTGTGAGGTCTCAAAATTCTATCCATAACCCTCTGGAAGGTGGCAGGTGCTCCATGCAACCCAAACGGCAAAACAACATAATGAAACAACCCGTCCGGAGTGGCAAAGGCAGTTTTCTCTTTGGCCTCATCTGTTAATGGTATCTGCCAGTACCCTTTGGTTAGATCTAGGGTTGTTATATAATGGGCATTTCCGAGTCTATCAATGAGCTCATCCACACGTGGCATTGGGTAAGCATCAAATTTAGATATAGAATTAAGCTTACGGAAGTCATTGCAAAACCTCCAGCTGCCGTCTGGCTTGGGGATCAGAACTATGGGGCTGGACCATTGGCTATGGGACTCTTCTATTACCCCCAAGTTCTAACATCTTCCTCACCTCTGCAGAGATAATCTCTCTCCTGGCCTCTGGTATTCTGTAGGGCCTCAGCTTAACCTTTTCACCTGGTTCAGTCAGAATGTCATGTTTAATGAGAGAGGTACGACCTGGGGTATCAGAGAAAAAAACCCTGTTCTTAAAGAGGAACCCCTGCACTTCTACTTTCTGTGTATCTGCAAGGGAGTCGGGTACTGTTACTTCTGGTAACAAGGGCTTTGCAGAGGCCAACTGCTTTGGTTGGGATGAGGTGTCTGCAGCAAGTGACTGTCGGTCTTTCCGCGGTTTTATAAGATTGACGTGGTACACTTGCTCTGGCTTCCGTTTACCTGGCTGGCGGATTTTATAGTTCACCTCATTTATTCTTTCTAATACCTCAAAGGGCCCTTGCCATTTAGCCAGAAATTTACTTTCTACTGTAGGGATCAGCACTAAAACCCGGTCACCGGGTGCAAAGGTGCCTCCTGAGCATGGGCCATATGTTCTCGCACAATAGGCAACACTGCCGCGATTCGATCCTGCATTTGGGCCACGTATTCAATGACACTCCTATAGGGGGTAGCTTCTTCTTCCCAGGTTTCTTTTGCTATATCTAGAAGGCCCCTCGGGTGACGGCCATATAGTAACTCAAATGGAGAATACCCTCCATAGTAACTCAAATGGAGGACTGAGGGACCTCACGGATGGAAAACATGAGGTAAGTGAGAAGGAAGTCCCAATTTTTCCCATCTTTATCCACCACCTTCCTTAACATGGCTTTTAGGGTTTTATTGAATCTTTCTACCAGCCCATCGGTCTGGGGATGGTAGACAGAAGTACGCAGCTGTTTCACCTGGAATAATTTACACAGCTCTTTCATGACCCGGGACATAAAGGGGGTACCCTGATCTGTAAGGATCTCTTTTGGTAGTCCTACCCGGCTAAACACATGCACCAACTCTTTAGCTATAACCTTGGATGACGCATTGCGCAGGGGTATAGCTTCCGGGTAACGGGTGGCATAATCCATAATTACAAGAATATGCTGGTGGCCGCGGGCAGATCTTACAACGGGCCCCACCAAATCCATTGCTATTCTCTCAAACGGCACCTCAATAATTGGTAGAGGAACCAGGGGACTACGGTAGTGTGGTCGAGGAGCTGAAACCTGGCACTCTGGGCAGGAGTCACAATAATCTTTTACGTCTTTGTAAACCCCAGGCCAGAAGAACCTTTGAAGGACTCTATCTATAGTTTTCTCTGTCCCCAAATGCCCCCCCATAAGGTGGCCATGTGCCAGATCTAGCACAGTCCTTCTATATGCCTTAGGGACCACTAGTTGCTCCACCAGATCCTCTCCCCTTTTTACGACTTGGTACAGCAAGTCATGTTTTACCGCCATGTATGGATAGGACAGTCTGGTGTCAGGCTCCACCAGGTTACCATCAATCATTTTAACATTTTCCCGGGCTCGGGTAAGAGTGGGATCTTTCAACTGTTCAGCACCAAACTGATCCTTCCACACCTCAAGATCAGGCATACTGTCACTAGGGGGCTCTAGACTGCTATGACCCTCTGGGGACACCGCATTGTGGGGTTCAGCTTCTTCCCCAGCCATAACCGAAAAGGGGAAAGTTTCCTCCTTAATTAGGGCCCCACTTACTGGCAGTGTATTTGAGACCCTCTGTTCCCACATCTTCCAGAAATGTGGGAAGTCCCGCCCCATGATGACATCATGCATTAATAATGGCACTATCCCCACCATGAATTTTACTGCACCAAACTGTGTATGTATGTCCACTACAGCCGTGGGGTAATGTCGAGTATCCCCGTGAATACAAGTAACCCCAATAGTTTTCACCCGACGGGTTATTGGAGGCACCAAATCTGCGTTTACCAGGGTCACTAGACTACCTGAGTCTAACAGTGCATTTACAACTTTACCTTCGACCGTAATAGGACACATGTGTTTCTCATCCCCAGCATTTGGTAACGCTACACACGCAAGCTGAGTATACAGTGATAAGCGGCGGTTTATGTAGGAGACATCACATTGCATGGCATCATCATACATTGGGCAATTGGCAATAATATGACCGGGCATTTGACATCGAAAACACTTTATAACGACCTTACTGAGTCTCTTATAGGCCCCCAACTTCCCTGGCATGGCTTGCCAGCTTCTAGAGCCTGGGCCTTCAGTCTCTCCACTTGCATGCACCAACCCATCAGATCTACCAGCCCCTTTTTCCCTTAGAACAGTCTTACCAGGAAGTCCTGGAGATCTCCGCTGTGGGACTAGGGGGCGCTGTGGCAGACTCATCAGTTCCTCAGCGGCTTTGTACCTCTCCACCATCTCCACCATTTGGTCAGCATCTTTAGGGTCTCCATGGCTCACCCACTTCCGCAAGGTAACGGGGAGGGATCTTAAGTACTGGTCCATCACAACCCGTTCCACCATCTGGGGGCCTGTCAGGATCTCTGGCTGCAACCACTTCTTGGTTAGGTGAATGAGGTCATGCATTTGAGAGCGTGGAGGTTTGTCCATGCTGTAGAGCCAGGTGTGCACGCGCTGTGCACGGACAGAAACTGTGACTCCAAGGCGTGTTAAAATTTCCTTTTTTAGCTTGCCATAGTCCATAGCATCCCGGGTTTCCAGGTCAAAATAGGCCTTTTGAGGTCTCCTGAAAGGAAGGGTGCCAAAAGACCTGCCCATTGTTCCTTTGGCCAACACTCTCGCTCGGCAGTCCTTTCAAAGGTTGTCAAATAGGCTTCCACATCATCAGCGGCGGTCATTTTTTGTAGGAAATGACTAGCTCTTATGGAGGCTTGAGTAGCGTCTGCAACACCTGGGGCCCGCTAGTGTGACACTGGCTAGCTGCTGTAGAACAACTTTTAAGGTCTCCCGGTCTTTTCTTTGCTCTTCCTGTGTCGCCTCCAGTTGAGCTGTCAGTCTGCGGCTTGATTCCTCAAGTGCTCTTTGCTGCACCATGGTAGCCTCCTGCTGCACTCGGGTAGCCTCCTGTTGAGATGCCACAGCTTGCAACATAGCTTTAATAACATCCTCCATTTTCCAGATGCAAAGAAATAGTCTGCAAAAAAAAGGACTCCGGCCCTTTAAATTTCCAATTTTGTTTTCTTTTGCCAAAAATTAGTGCCTAAATCATCCTCCACCACTTGTAAGGGGTTAGGTAGCGGGTTAGTCGTCTCCTGGGTAGACGGGCACACTTTCAGCAGGCACAAAGTCCACAGAACAAGGAAGAATCATTTAACTGACCTCAGCCAGTTTTATTGCCAGATTGTGGTATAAAGTAAAACAAAACTAAACAAAAGAAATCCTATGCCTGTCCGGCTCTAACTAAACATTAGGTGCTCCTGACTAACCCAGTGCCGGCCTAGTACCGGGCACCACAACATATCAGATCATGACATACGACTGGCAATGCTCCCACAGGCTCCTAGCAGATGTCCTGCTCCCAGGATGAGAGAGCCAGAGTGTGTGAACTCCCTCTTTTTATCAGGCAAGCACACCTTGCACTAATCAGACAGCCCAAGACCCGGACTGTCCGGGTGGAGTGGGGCCCACCCTCTCTTCCCCACTCCAGCAACACAGGCCCTGTAAACGGGTTTTTTTTCCAAACCCTAAATCCTAGATCTCTAGCTTCTAACTTCCTGGTTGCTTTTACCTGACAGATACACACCCTCTATGACTTGTCCAGACACTCTGTCACAATATATATATATATATATATATATATATATATATATATATTCTATCCTTATCCATATCTATATCTATATGGATAAATTGATTGGATAAAAGCTTTGTATAGTTAAAAGAAACTCAAAATCTGATGTCTCACCAGTAGAGATGGGGGACCCCGGGTTCGTATCAAATTTTGCAAGTTCAGGTCCCCAAACCGGAAGACGGACTTCAGCCAGAAGTCTGTGTTCGTGCTCAGTGTCCAGCCCAGACAATGAAAAGCTGGTTGAAGGGCTGCTGAGCAGACAATCAGCCCACAATCCTTAGCGGTGGCAGCGGCTGAGCAGCACTGCCAACTGGCATTCGAAGTGTCCTCACTCATGGAAGCCAGCGGCCATCTTTCTGTAGCCTTCTAACTCCTGCCTGCTCTCACATGTATGACCTGGCTTGCATTCCCATCAGCCTTTTCTGCCAGCCAGGTAACCACTGCTGTCTACCTAGACCTGTGTCTCCCTGGCAACTGACCACCCAGCGGGCTCTAGGGAAGACCAGGGTGCTCCTTAGACTCTGGTCCTGCAGGGTCGGAATTGGGTTCTGGGCAGTAGTCCCTGGGCCAACTTTAGCAGTGGAAGCCAGGCTCCCCCTGTCCACAGTGCTCAACTACAGCCTGTGACATAATCTTCTGGCCAGACTATGAGCACTGACAGGGAGTCAGTGAAGCTTCTAGCTTAGGTCGCTCAGCAGGTAACAGCCTTGGTCCCAGCATTGGAGCATATGCACCTATGGGTCTTCACCCTGGAAGGCACCTCTGCCCTTCTTTCAGATGATGCTTTACCATCTCCTGCCATACCAGCTACAGCTACGTACGCACTCGAGCCCCTGCCAAACTGTTTCCCAGGAGACCCTGATCAGTTTCAAGCATTCCAGACCAGCTGCAAGCTTTACTTCCGACTCCAGCTGAGGACATAACACTCTGATGCCTTGAAAGTCCAGACAACCATCTCCTTCTTAGGAGGAAATCCCCTGGCCTTGACCCATAGGCTAGTTGAGAAGGAGGACCCTCTACTGAACTCATTCGATGAGCTCTTCAAAGCCTTGCTGTCATGTATGATGACCCTGCTCAGGAGACTTCAGCTGGGGCACTCTCTGCAACTTCATTAAGATGGAAGGCCGATGCTATACCCTAGACACGGATTGGAATGATTCGGCGCTTCGTCACTAATTTCGTAAAGGTCTGCCCAACAGAGTCAAGGATGTGCTGGCCGTGGTGAAACCCCCCCATGACTTTGAAGGCCCCTATTCTCTTGGTGATCTGGATAGACCAGTGGCTCAGGCAAAGGCATTAGGAAAAGAGGGCCATCGGTCCTGGTCCTGTGTTGTCCGAGCTGTATTCGGTACAACCTCAGGAAGAGGAGCAGCCTGAACCCATGCACTTGGGAGTCATTGGGCCTTCCATCTCGGCTAAAGGAAGGGCGCGCCACCGCACCCAGAAATTATGTCTCTACTACGGTACCCCGGGGCACTTCCGAACATCTTGTCCTGTATGTCCTCAGAGTAAGTGTCTCCTTTTCCTGGTCTATCCTACTGCTCCCCTGGAGTATCATGGTTCTTATGTCCATGTCCCTCTTTCTCTGCAGCTCCCTCAAGGTCCACTTGAAGTCACAGCCATCATTGACACTGGGGCATGCAGTTGCTTTATGGACTCACTGGCCGATGGCTCCTCTGTGAAAGGGGGCCCAGTAATCACCCGGGCCACTCCTCTATTCTTAGTATACAGTACGTCCTGCTCCAGATAGATTACTTACACGTGGGTATTACTCCGCCAGATGGCGCTGGACTGCAGAGACATCGAAAAACAGGCTCCTCCCGGCCCCTCAAATACCCAGGGACCTCCCACAATCCCCAGATCTTCTCTGCAGTCTGGACTGCGAAGGACAAGAAGATGGCTCTTTCTTCTCGCAGGTGAGCGGGGCTATTAGCCTGCGGCCCTGTAGGACTATTCCCACCCGTTCCATTAGTAATGTGCCTCCCAGCCTTGGCTGCGCTGGTTGGGTGATGGTATGCAGCACCGCTGTCAGGTGCTTAGGAGCGCTACTTCACCGCAATCCCCCACCAAAGGGTAGGCGGTATAGGCATATGGTGAGCCTCTATGGGATGCCCCTTCCGCCCTATTGCCCCTTGCCCCTGTCTATCGGTGGGTCCTGTTAAGTGACCGCTGTACTCCCTCGCTCTCCCTTGTAGCCCTCGGGGGGGGGGGGGTGTATGTGTATTCGCACATTATATGTTCTTATGATTGGTGTCAGTCGCCGCAATTACTTGTTTGCACTGGTTGTCTTTTTTAAGATTGCGCGGCCCCCCCCCCCCGAACAGCGCGAAACCGTACACGTGACAAGCAGCCAATAACGGTGCACCAGCGCCTGAGGTAACGCCGCCGCCAAGCGCGGAACACAGTGGAAGCCGTACACATGACAAGCAGCCAATAACGGCGCACCAGCGCCTGAGGTTACCTCAGGCACTGGTGCGCCGTTATTGGTGCTTGTCACGTGTACGGCTTCACGCTCTTTGGGGGGGGGCGGCCGAGGCTCTGGCTGCTACGTGACTGACATCTACCTACCGCGGTCCGTGAGTGCCCTCGCGGGCGGCTTTATTTACCATGGCTTCTCCAGGCCCTACTCCCTCTATTTAGTTATTTAACTTGTGAGGCCTAGTGTTTAATTACTCCCACTTCCCTAGCGGGTTATTGGGGCATCCCGGGTTGCTTTTATAGTGTGAATCCCTATTGGCCTATTGTGCTGCTATAATCACCATATGGAGGCGTCTCAGGATAATGTGCTTGGGGTTCCTTCGGGACAAGCCCGGCTGTGTGTAGCTTGTGGGGTGTCCCCTATTAGCGCTGACAATGTGCGAGTCTGTGTACCTTGTGCCCAGCAGGTGCTTGCGCTGCAGCCTGGTTTTCCAGTGGCTGGGCCTGCGCCTCGTATGGTTTCACCTACTCCCCCAAGCTTAAATCTCACTCCTACTGAGTTGCATACAATTGGGGATTCTCAGCCTGATGTGTCTTCCAGACTGGCTAGTGTTGAGAAGCTGATTGCTAATACCTTGGTGCGCAAGGCCTCTGCAAAAAAGCGGCACTTAACGCCTGATGTCACTCTTTTCCCTATGGAAGCTGATGAGTTTTTGGAACTGTCTGGCTATACCCCTTTGGAAGAAGGGGAGTTATTCTCTGACTCAGGGTCATCTGATGAGAGGCCCAAGGGTCATGATGATTCTGGCTCTGACCCCTGGGCCCCAGATGATACTGATAGGCTTTTGGCTCAGATTTTTGAGGTTCTGTCTATTTCTCCTCCGGTTGCGGCCCCCAGGCAACAGGGGGAATTGTTTCATACTACTAAGTCACGTTTGGAATTTCCTGAGCAAGCCCATTTTAATAATCTTGTGTTCAAGGAATGGGAGCGCCCCAGCAGGCTTCCCGGTGTACCTAAGAGTTGGGATAAGAGGCATCCCTTCCCTGCTGATGTGGTGAAGCGTTGGTCATCCCCTCCTGAAGTGGATGCCCCGGTCCTAGGGTTATCTAACACCTCTGTCATGCACTCCCCTGACTCTACTACGCTGCGGGATGCTGTTGACCGGCGCATTGATCAGCTGGCGTCCCATGCCTTTGCATGTGTGGGGACGGCGCTGCGCCCGGTCTGTGCCTCTGCCATTACGGCTGTGGCTATTAGGACCCTGCTCAGAAGTATCCTTGATGGTGCCCCTGATGATGTGTCTAGTGAGGAGTTTAATGCTCTCTCCCGTTGTGATGTTTTTGTGAATTATGTCCTCTCTGGAGCTGGGAGTCATCTGCCAGGTCCCTTTAAGAGAAAGGGGCAGGGGCTTCTATTCCAACCTCTTCACCATGCCCAAAAAAGATGGGTCAGTCAGGCCCATCCTGGACTTGAAGATCCTCAACAAATTTGTCAGGTGCAGGCATTTTCGCATGGAAACTCTGCACTCTGCCATCAGTTCCCTGCATCCAGGGGACTTCATGACGTCTGTGGACATCAAAGATGCTTACCTATATATTCCTGTGTTTCCAGGTCATCAAAGGTTCCTCAGGTTCGCTCTGGAGGATCAGCACTACCAATTTGTGGCATTGTCCTTTGGTCTCACTTCAGCTCCCAGAGTGTTCACCAAGGTACTGGCAGGAGTGATGTCTCTGCTCAGGTCTCAGGGCATCCGCGTGCTGCCCTACCTGGACGACATTCTCATCACTTCCCAGTCCCTCTAACAGGCAGAGTTGGATACTCAGCTGGTAGTGTCCACTCTGGGGTCATTTGGCTGGGTGATCAACCATCCCAAGTCTTCTCTGTCTCCCTCCTTGGTGACTCCATTCCTGGGAATGAATCTGGATACAGTTCAGCAAAGGATTTTTCTTCCTCAGCAGAAGGTGGACAGTCTGATTGCGTAGGTTCAGTTCCTGCTATCTTGTCATCATCCCTCCATCAGGCAGGGAATGCAGCTGGTGGGCCTGATGGTGGCGTGCTTTGATGCGGTCCCTTATGCTCAGTTCCACTTGAGGCCTCTGCAACTCCACCTCTTGTTAGTATGGGACAAGGATCCTGCGTCCCTGGACCGAGTCTTTGCGCTTTCCCCCCTGGTCAGGTGGTCCCTCTCGTGGTGGCTGGACTCCAGGAACCTGTTGGGGGGCAGATCCTTTCTGACCCCCTCCTGGTAGATGGTCACCACGGATGACAGTCTTTCAGGTTGGGGGGGTTTCTGGAAGTCCCTGCAGTTCCAAGGGAGGTGGGGCCCTCAGGAGGCCCACACACCTATCAACGTTTTGGAACTGCGGGCGATCAGGTTGGTTCTGACTCATTTGACTCATCACCTTCGGGGCGTACCTGAACAGGCAGGCGGTTGCCTACATAAATCATCAGGGAGGGACCCGGAGCAAGGGGGCCCTCCAGGAAGTGTCTCTGATCCTGGCCTGGGCGGAGGACAATTTTCCCTGCATATTAGCTGTGTACATCACGGGGGTGGAGAATCTGCAGGCAGACTTTCTGAGCAGGGGGACCTCTCGCCTGGGAGAATGTTCCCTCTGCCACAGGGTGTTTCAATCTCTGTGTCACCGTTGGGCCCAACCAGATGTGGATCTGTTTGCGTCCCGTCACAATCACAAGCTCCCGGCCTTTGTCTCCCTGTCCCAGGATCCTCTGGCTTGGCCACGGATGCGCTAGCAATGTCATGGCAGGACTTTCAGCTCCTGTATGTCTTTCCTCCATTCACCCTGCTGGGCAGGGTTCTGCGCAAGATTGCTCTGGAGGGGGTGCCAGCAATACTGGTGGCCCACAGGTGGCCAAGAAGAGTGTGGTTCGCAGACGTGGTGCAGCTGGCAGTAGATCAGTACGCTCTGCCCAGGGTGCCAGACCTGCTCACTCAGGGTCATTTACGCCATTCCAATTTACAAACTCTGGCTTTGACAGCCTGGCTGCTGAAACCTCCATCTTGATGGAGAAGGGGCTGTCTACCTCTGTTGTTGATACCATGATAAAGGCTAGGAAGAAGTCTTCTTCCATTTACTATAGGGTTTGGCGTGCCTACATTGACTGGTGTGAGTCTAGGTCTCTTCCCTCTCGTGTGTTTTCTATTCCCAGGATCCTGGAGTTCCTGCAGCATGGGTTGGAGATGGGGCTCCAACTCAGTACTCTGAAAGGTCATGTTTCTGCCCTGGCTGTTTTCTTCTAGAAGTCCTTTGCTCAGCATTCTCTGATAAGGACTTTTTTCCAGGGGGTTACTCATGTGCGTCCCCCACGTAAGCCTATGTTGCCTGTTTGGGATTTGAACTTGGTTTTGTCAGCCTTGCAGGGTGCTCCTTTTGAACCTGTGCAGGATGCTGCCCTGGCCGTTCTTACTATCAAAGTTGTCTTTTTGGTGGCTATCACCTCTGTTAGGTGTGTGTCTGAGTTGGCGGCGCTCTCCATCCAGCCCCCCTACTTTGAGAGACACCAGGACAAGGTGGTGTTTCGCTTCAAGCCAGACTTTCTGCCTAAGGTTGTGTCTGCCTTTCATTTGAATCAGGACATTATTCTTCCTTCATTGTGCCCTAATCCTTGTAATGCTAAGGAGAGGGTCTTGCATTCTTTGGATGTGGTTAGGTGTCTGAAGTACTATCTGGTGGCTACTACACCTTTCAGAAAAACTGATGCTCTTTTTGTGGTCCCTTCTGGTCCTAGGAAGGGTGTGGCTCCTGCCAAGTCTACTATCAGAAAATGGATCCGTCAGGCTTTGATTCACGCCTACTCTGCTAAGAGGAAGAATCCTCCCTTCCGCCTTACTGCTCATTCTACTCGTGCTATTGGTGCCTCTTGGGCATTTCAGCACCAGGCTTCCGTTGAACAAGTTTGTAAGGCCGCTACTTGGTCTTCTGTTAATACCTTTTTTACAAGGTTGATGTTCGGGCCTCAGCTGATGCTACTTTGGGCCGTAAGGTTCTGCAGGCGGCAGTGGTATGACCTGTCTGCTGTTACCTTTGGGGATCCCACCCTACTTTATAGACACTGCTATTGGATGTCCCAAGTGTAAGTAATCTATCTGGAGCAGAACATACTGTATACTAAGAATAATACAATTCTGTGATTACTCACCTGTAGAATTGGTATTATGAGTATACAGTGCGTCCTGCTCCACCCCGCCCTTGGTTTTGCATTATCTTGGATCCCCTGTATGGTGATTGTTATCATTGTTATAGTTACCAGTTTGGGTTTGTTTTAGTTCTCCCGGCTTCTCGTTAACTGTTTTTCAATGCTGGGGATTGTGGGAGGTCTCTGGGTATCTGAGAGGCCGGGAGGAGCCTGTTTTTCGATGTCTCTGCAGTCCAGCGCCATCTGGCGGAGTAATACCCACGTGTAAGTAATCTATCTGGAGCAGGACGTACTGTATACTCATAATACCAATTATACAGGTGAGTAATCACAGAATTGTATTTTTTGTAGTCTCCCAGAATTAGCATCATGAGTGGCTGAGTTTTGTTGATAATCTGCTGTACCCCCTATTTCCAGGGGCACAACCCCAAGATTCCCTATGGGCGAATCTACCCGCTGTCTGAACAAGGAATAAACCACTCTTAAGGAGTACATGGACTCCAATTTGGCCAAGGGGTTCATTTGGCACTCCTTCTACATGAAGAATATCCCTGCACCCGCTGGAGAGGAGAAGGATCGGTCTCGTCATCCCTGTATGGATTATCGTGATCAAAACAAAATCATGGTGAAGAATTAGACCTGACAAAGAAACAGCTGTGGTTCAAAGGAAGCTCAATGATTGGATGAAGGAAGCTCAATGGGCCTTCGACTCTCTTAAGCGCCAGTTCATCTCTGCTCCCATCCTTCGACACCCTGATCCAGCTCTACCATTTGTTCTGGAGGTGGACACCTCCACTTCCGTTGTGGATGCCATCCTGTCCCAGAGGTTTGGGGAGAAAGAGGCGCTACACTTGGTTGCCTTCTTCTCCAAGAAAGTATCTGCAGCCAAGTGCAACTATGATGTCAGAGATAGGGAACTTCTCTCCATCGATCTTTTGGTGGGCCCCTTCGGGGAGCTTAAGGCATTTTTGGTGGCCCAGGATGAAGAAGGATTGTGTTCGGTTTGTTAGGAACTGTGCGAAACAAGATGAGATTATTTTGCGAATGGCAATCAGCACCTAACTATAGGTGGGGTACCAGGTGTGTTCGGCAACTGGTCGTCAACTGAACATCACTCTATCCAAGAAACCTGCTCCCCATTTCAGCAGACCCTTTTCCGAGTAGCTTTTGAGCTTAAACTCTCTGCTTCCTACCACATTCACCTGTTTTTTCACACCACTCAAACCTATCATTTAGGAATGTAGCTTGCCAAAGCCTACTGAACCAGTAATGGTAGATCGCTCTGAAGAATACGAGGTGGAGGGGACCCTGGATTCTCGGATTAGAGGTAAAAGTGTCCAGTACCTCATCAAGTGGAAAGGTTTTGGGATGGAGTAGAGATTGTGGGAGCCCTCCTGCAATCTCTATGCACTGCATCTTCTGCAAGAATTTCATAGGAGATACCCAGGAAAATCTTCCCTGAGGGTCATCTTAAAGCCGACCTAAAGGGGGGCATTGTCATTTACCAGCGCGGCAGTGGTGACTGCGGCTTCTCGGGTGGCGGCATCAACTGCTGTGCGCGCCGCAGTCCCATGTGTTCACAGCCAGGAGGCACTGCGCTGCCAGTGGCAGGCGGCGCAGCATCCTCCTCACCTGTATTGAATCAGGGGCTGGTCAGCCCTGCTGCCAGGACTGACCAGCCCCTGGAAAGTTACACCAATCACCAAACACACTGAGTATAGCAACAATCAGCACATACACACCCCCCAGTGCGGCCATTGGTTACTTCCCCAATAAAATGGGGTCAGCCCAGTACTCAGTGCCCGTTATAGTCGCTTGTGATTACGGTGTGATTACGTTAGTTATCTGTTTCTGACCCGGCTTGATCGACCATCCCCGTCCGCTGCCTGTACAGACCTTTGCTTTGTCTGACCTCGAACCTGCCTGCCCCTTTGGATACCCCGCGATCTCTGACCTCCTGGCTTGACCCTTTGGCTACCCCTGACTACGCACCTGTCTCATCCCTGTACTCTGATGCACCTTCCGGACTGACTACCTGTGAACGACCTCTGCTTCGGGATACCCTCGTGGTTCATCGGCCTTCACCGTAAGCAGACATCCTTTGTGCCTATTAAGACCTGGGGGCAACCATGTCCGATGAGGCGTACCTAGCGTCCCGGCAAACGGGGGCTTGACTATAGGCAGAAGCGGCGGTGGAGATTGGGGGTTGTCTGCTTACAGAAGGCTGGTGTCCCGCTATGCATCACAGTATGTCTGGGTACTACATGTCAACACACTCTATTGTGCTGGTGCAGGTTCCCGGGCATACTGTACAGACGGGGGTTCATTGGCGCACTATGCATGCACAGTGTGCACTTGAACTACACAGCTGCAAACACTGACCACATTGTGCAGGCGGCAGGTATTGTATAGGCCTTTAATTAAAGGTGCTTTGGCTCCCAGGTGATCTCTGTCAGCTGACAGGGGGTCAGCCAGCCAACCCCCCAACCCTTAATGGCAGTCCGCATAGCCCGCATAGGCTACTCCTGCCCTGTGAAATCATATAGGGGTCTCAAGGACCCCTTACCAGTTAATAAAGGGTTACATTCTTAAAAACACACACACACTCTCTGAATCAAGTAATTTTTTTTTCAACGATCCTGCTGTACCACGCTGATCATTGCCAGGGCTTTTGACAGTCGGAAGTGCTCTGTGAAAGCCGGGTAGGGGGGCAAAGGGCCACTCACTCCGCCTTCTGCACTCACTCCCTTTGCTGGGAACGGCCTTTTATACCAGTAGAGAAAAATGGGCGTTTTCTTTCTCCCTGCTGATTACCCCGGGGGAGGGAGCTGGGAAGTCGAAGGTCCCCAAGGGGAGTGGGAGTGCTGGATCCCAAAGGAGATGCTAGGCACATGAAATTCATGTGCGTGGCAATTAAAGGGTTAATGCTGACCTAAACCCTTCCTGGCAATTGTGTCTGGGAGTGTGCTGCGATGCTGTGGTACCTTCACCCATAACCTGCACCACAGTGGAGAGTTACTTTTCTTTGTTTTGGGGGGACCACCAAATGAGGCAGCAGATAGATAGGTTCACCATCACTCTACAGTGGTTTGCGAGGTGGGTATGGGTTAAAGTCCCTGCATTACAGCACTATAAGGTTTAGGTCACTATTTCCCACTACACTCGGGACCACCCCCCCCAAAGCTCAAATTTTAGTGGGGAAATGTTAATGCGGAAGGGGACACTAAAGTCTGCAGACTGGTGACTTTAGCATCCCTTTAAGTAAATAAATAATCCCCCACAGCATTAAAAATAAGAACCCTACCAGTGTAGTAGAAAAAAAATGCCCACACACAGAATGGGAGAGTTTAGTAAGGAGCGCACAGAGGGTTCCGTAGGCCTAGAGAGGGGTAGCCAGAGTGTAGCTTACCTTGGATGGGGACTTTTGTCCTCGATCCTTGTCCCAGTGGCCCTGGTCCTGGATGGGTCGGAGAGGTGGCTGGTTGCCCCATGGTGCTTGGGGATGCCAAGGGAAGCTCTTGAGCGTATTAGCCGTCCCAGCAGCATGAAGCTGTGGGAGCCCCGGGATGTCAGGAGGGGAGAGCTGTGTCTGGCTGGATGGCTTCCAAGGATGGCTTGGAATGCCCCTTTTGGGTGTAGTTCACCATACAGGAGGAGGACTTGCGTGCCAGGGTTCATCCGTGCATACATCTCCCTCCCTTCTCTGCTGCGGTCCTCCATTAGGATGGCAGATGAGAGGGCAGGGGGAGGAGCTACCTTATAAAAAGAGAAAAGTAGGTAGTATTTGAAAAGGGAAATGGTGGAGTTAGGCCTTGAGCTATAAGAAAGGGGTGGAGTCTCCCTATATACAAGAGGAACTGTGAGTGAGATCATGTTAGCGCACTGAGTGGGTCAAGGTATAAAAGCAGTATGAAAGTAGTAGGAAAATCAAAAAAGTGTTGGAACAGCAAGCGTGGCACAGGAGCAGATACTGCTATGGAGTACAAGGGTTTAGGCCTGAAGAAGTGCCCTGTTGGGAAGAAAACAGGGGGGTGCCTTGGCACGGAACTAACAGTGAGGGAGCCCTCTACCGCGGGATGGGACAAGGTCAAGAAATGTGCCTGGACATTGGTAAGGTGTGTCTTCCCCGGAGTTGGAAACCCTTAAGCCCCAGGAAGTGATGAACCTGGCTGGTAGTGCTGTCCCTTGTCATTGAACTGATCTTAAGCAGTTTGCTGGTGTGGCCAGTGGAGTTAGTGAACCCAAAAAGTGGCTATTAATCCTGAAGTGGAGAAGCCCTTAGCACTCATTCCCCTGTGGGTTTCCCTGCCTAAGCTGTGCTCATATCAAAGTGGGATGGACTGACAACCAGAGCAGTATTATTAACTGTGAACTGTGACATTGCCTGGGATAAGTTGATACTGTGACTTTGCTTTCTGGAAGTAACAGTGCTGATTTGTGAATGTGCCTCCTGGGTGCTATTATGCCAAGTTAATAATTGGAACTGCCTTGCGTTGCTCTATAAAGGGGAGGGGGAGCATTGGTTACTCTAATTTTTTGCTAGAGACCAGATGCCCCTACCCGCATACACTTGAATGGCATTTTCCATTAACACTAGTGTCATCATATTTTAAAACTGATATATAACAGTATATAATATTATTTTTTCATGATCTCTTACCATTTGCCTGAAAGCATTTTCCAGTGCACCGATGACAAGACTCTCAGGAAACACTTGTTTTTCAAGGTGAAACCGTAAAGGGGTCTCTGGAGGAGGCTCGTTTTTCTCATGAGATGGTGTAACAGAGACAGACTTATTCTTGATGCCATTGTCCAAGCACAGAGGAGCAGCTATGTCAGGCTGTTGCAGGATATGCACAAGGTCTCTTAGCTGATCGGAAATATGAAGGTGAAGGAGCCTTGATGAAGTCAAAGCACATCCAAATCCTGCATGGCCATCAAAAAGTCCCCAATAATAAAACTGCAGTCCTTCAGTAACCTAAGAATGCAAACCGAGAAACTAAGTTCAGTCCACTCAAAACTGATATATTCCAAGTATGCATCACGCCCTGCTCTAGTAATAATCATTACATCTGTGATATAGTCCACAAGAGGGCGCATTACTGCAGAGATGGCAAAAAAGAGGCCCCTCCCGGTCCAAATATACCCGGGACCTCCCACTCATTCCCCAGTTAAGTCTCTGTAGTCAGCAGCGAAGGTCAAGATGATGGCTCTCTCTCCTTGCAGGTAAGCCGGGCTGCACAGCCCTGGCCCTATGTCCTATTTCCACCTGTGCCACTATTACCTGCCTCCCAGCTTTGGCTGCATTAAACCGGGTGATGGTAGGCAGCACATATTAGAGGTCCATTTTATTGGAGCATAGCAAATCCCCCACCAAAGGGTAGGTGGCACAGGTTGGTGAGCCTGACATGGGATGCCCCGTCCGCTCAGCCCTCATTACATGTGGCCAAATGTAGATATGAGCCTATTCCCCCCCCCTCTCCCTTGTCTGGTTAGTCGGGGGGAGGTGGGGGTGGTCAGTGTTAATGCTCTGTATATTTTGTGTGCTGTTTTTACAAGTCTGTGCGTGACTGTGCTCACACGCACATGGCTTAGCGATCTTCTGCCTTCCCTCCTCCATTTCTGACACTCACTTGAACGGCCCGCACGCGCACTCTGCGGCGGCGGCGGGCCGGTGACGTCAGCGGCCGGCTCGGCCGCTATTGGTTCAAAAGTGTGGTTTGCATTGTGTCCCCGCATCTGGGAGGAGGCGCGCTCCATCTTGTCCGGGCCAGTTAACCCTCTGGTGTGCGTGAGTGCCCCTTGCGGGCTGTATATATATTTATATATTATTGATTGTCATCATATGTATGTATTCTTATGATTGTATTGCCATACTGATGGGGGTTTCCTCTTTTTTGTGTCTTTCAGGGGGACAACCTAAATTAGAGGTTTTCTCTGGTCCTGTGTCCTTTCCCCCATATTGTAGGGGCTTGATTATTAAAAGTGTATATTAAATCCTCCCACGAGCGGACATTTAAGGGGCATCCTGGGTGGCTGCACAGGGTAATTCCCATTGGTCATTGCGACTAATAATTCACCATATGGATGCTTCCCAGGATATTGTGCTCGGGGTCCCTTCGGGGCAAGCCCGGCTATGTGTGGTGTGAGGGGCATCCCTTATGGGCGATGATGTGCGGGTTTGTGTACCCTGTGCCCAGCTAGCGATTGCGCAGCAATCTGGGCCCGTGCGGCTGAATCAGCACCCTTGTTGTCATCCCCCACACCCCAGCGCCTGGTCATGACCCCTAGTGACACTAACGCTAGCGGGGAGTCGCAATCTGATGTTTCCGCCAGATTGGCCAACATTGAGAGATTGATTGCTAGCTCTGCAGCCCGTAGGGCTCCAGCTAAAAGACGGCACGTGGCACCCGCTGCGCCGGCCTTTACCTTTGAACAAGATGATTTCCTTGATTTGTCTGACTACACCCCTCTCGAGGAAGGGGAATTATTTTCAGATTCAGATCTCTCTGACGATCAGCATTGCCTTTGCGCTGATGCCGGCTCAGAGCAATGGGATGCTATCGACACTCATAGACTTCTGACTCAAATTTTTGAGGTACTTTACATTTCCCCTCCTGCAACGGCACCTAAGCAGCAGGGGGAATTGTTTGGTACCGCAAAACCGCGTTTGGAGTTCCCAGACCAGACGCATTTTAATAATATCATTCTCAAGGAATGGGAGCAGCCTAGCCGGCTTTCCGTTATCCCTAAGGGGTGGGATAGGAGTTATCCCTTTCCCTCGGATGTGGTCAAATGTTGGTCAACTCCCCCGAGGTGGACGCCCCTGTTTTGGGGTTGTCTAATACGTCTGTTGTGCATTCCCCGGATTCCACTACCTTGAAGGATAGTGAGGACCGGCGTATTGATCAACTGGCTTCCCACGCTTTTGCCTGTGTGGGTTCGGCCTTGCGCCCGGTGTGTGCTTCCGCTATTACGCCCGTGGCTATTAGGACCTTGATCAGGGGCCTTCTGGACGGCTCCCATGAGGATCCTTCTAGTGCTGAATTTAGAGCCTTATCACAATGTGAGATGTTCATCACCTATGTTCTCTCTGCCTTAGATGACACCATTCGGATGTGTAGCAGGAACTCGGCCTTGGTAGTCTCTATCCGGTCTGGTTGTGCCAGTGGGCAGCTGACAATGCTGCCAAGAAGGCTCTCACGGGGCTTCCCTTTAAAGGATTGCGCCTGTTTGGTGATCGTCTGGATCTTTTTGCTAAGGGAGGTAAGTTACCCCAACGCAAGAAGCAGCCGCGACCCTTTCGGAGTTTGGGCTCCTTCACTCCCTCTTTTCGTGGGCCTAGGTCAGGCAGGGGGGTATCCTTTGCGGGACAAAGGGGAGATTTCCCGACCCGGATCCTCCTGGAGTGCCAAACCCAAATCCACTGCTAAGCCCGCTCAGCAATGAGGGGGTGCCCTCACCCTTACGGGTGGGGGGACAGCTGCGGCTCTTCGCTCAGGTCTGGGTTCAACAAGTGTCAGAAAAATGGATTCTGGAGGTTGTCTCCTCTGGATACAAGCTGGAGTTTGCGGACTGGCCTCCTCCCAGATTCCTCAGGTCACGGGTTCCTACGGACCCTCGGGCAGCTCAGGGCCTGTTGTTGGCGGTTCAAAACCTTCTGGCCATGGGGGTCATTTGTCGGGTCCCCCAGGGAGAGAGAGGTCAGTGTTACTATTCCAATCTCTTTACAGTGCCCAAAAAGGATGGTTCCATCAGACCCATTCTGGACCTAAAGCTTCTCAACAAATTTATCAGAACCAAATGTTTTCGCATGGAGATGCTGCGCTCCGCTATCAGCTCCCTGCGCCCGGGGGACTGTATGACTTCAACAGACATCAAGGATGCTTACCTTCATGTGCCGGTCTTCCCAGGGCACCAGCGGTTCCTCAGGTTTGCGGTAGGGGAACAACACTACCAATTTGTGGCACTCCTTCTCGGGCTCACCTCTGCCCCCAGGGTGTTCCCCAAGGTGCTGGCAGGCGTGATGGCCCTTCTCAGAGCTCGGGGTATTCACATTCTTCCTTATCTGGACAACCTTCTCATTACGTCTCCTTCACTTCAACAAGCGGAGCTGGACACCCGGACAGTGGTGGCAACACTGGAAAGGTTCGGGTGGGTGATCAATTACCCCAAGTCCTCACTCTCCCCATCACGGGTGATCGCCTTCCTGGGTATGACTCTGGATACCATTCAGGCCAGGATTTTCCTCCCTCAGCAGAAGGTGGACTCTCTTCAAGCGCTGATTCATGTATTGCTGTCCAACCCTCATCCATCCATCTGGCAAGGGATGCAACTGGTGGGACAGATGGTGGCCTGCTTCGAGGCAGTTCCCTATGCTCAATTTCACATGAGGCCTCTTCAGCTCCATCTTCTTTCAGCCTGGGACAAGTGCCCCCTGTCTCTGGATCAGGTTTTTGCTCTGTCCCCTCTGGTCCGGTGGCCCCTCCTTTGGTGGCTGGACTCGAAGAATCTTCTGGGGGGCAGATCGTTCCTGACACCATGCTGGGAGACGGTCACTACGGATACCAGTCTGTCAGGTTGGGGGGGCTACTGGAGAGCCCACCAATTCCAGGGGCTGTGGGGCCCTCAGGAGGCACACGCCCCCATCAATGTTCTGGAGCTGAGGGCAGTTCGGTTGGTGCTGGCGCAGCTGACGCATCACCTCCGGGACCTACCGGTTCAGGTTCGCTCCGACAACAGGACTGCGGTCGCTTACATCAATCATCAGGGAGGGACTCGGAGCAAGAGTGCCCTCCGGGAGGTGTCGTTGATTCTCTCTTGGGCCGAGAACAACGTCCCGTGCATCTCGGCGGTTAACTTTCCGGGAGCGGAGAACCTGGAAGTGGATTACCTGAGCAGGGGGGCCTCTCGCCGGGGAGAATGGTCCCTCAACGGCAAGGTCTTCCTATCCCTCTGTCTCAGGTGGGGGAGGCCGGATGTGGATCTGTTTGCCTCTCGTCACAATCACAAGCTTCCAGCTTTTGTCTCACTGTCCCAGGATCCTCTGGCTCTGGCGGTGGATGCCATGTCTCTGTCTTGGCAGGGGTTCGGTCTCCTGTACTTCTTCCCTCCGTTTCCCCTTCTGGGCAGGGTCCTACGCAAGCTGATTCAAGAAGCAGTGCCAGCTGTTCTGGTGGCCCCCAGGTGGCCAAGACAGGTGTGGTTCACAGACGTCGTGCAGCTTTGCCCCTGGTTCTGGATCTTCTCACTCAAGGACGGCTTTGTTACCCCAATTTACAAACGCTGGCTTTGACGGCATGGCTGCTGAAGCCTTTATCCTAAAGGAAAAGGGTCTGTCTGATGCGGTTGTTCAGACTCTGGTCAGAGCTAGGAAGAAATCCTCTTCTAACATCTACTACAGGACTGGTGTGAGGCTAGGGCCTTCCCTTGTCGGGTGTTCTCCATACCTCGGATACTGGAGTTCCTTCATGGTCTGGATATGGATTTTCAGCTCAGCACTCTGAAGGGGCATGTTTCCGCCTTGGCGGTTTTCTTTCAGAGGTCTTTCGCTCTTCATCCTTTGGTCAAGACTTTCTTCCAGGGGGTCACTCATGTGCGCCCTCCCCGCAAACCTTTGTTACCGGTTTGGGATTTGAATTTGGTATTGTCTGCCCTTCAGGGTCCTCCATTTGAGCCTGTGCATGAGGCTGCACTGCCTTTTCCCACTTGGAAAGTTGCCTTTTTGGTGGCTATCACCTCTGTCCGGCGTGTTTCTGAGTTGGCGGCTCTGTCCATTCAGGCCCCCTACTTTGAGAGACACCAGGACAAGGTGGTTTTCCGCTTTAAACCAGACTTCTTGAATAAGGTTGTCTCTGCCTTTCACCTCAATCAGGACATTGTGCTTCCTTCCTTATGCCCTAATCCTGGTAATGACAAGGAGAGGGCCTTGCATTCTCTGGTTGTTGTCAGAAACTTGAAATACTACCTGGTGGCTACAGCGCCTTTCAGGAAGACGGACGCCTTGTTTGTGGTACCCTCTTGTCCAAAGAAGGGTTTGGCGCCCGTCAAGTCTACCATTAGCAAATGGATTCCTCAGGCCGTTGTTAGGGCCTATTCTGCTAAAGGGAGGGATCCCCCTTTCCGAATTACTGCTCATTCTACCCGTGCTGTTGGGGCCTATTGGGCCTTTCAGCACCAGGCTTCTGTTGAACAAGTTTGTAAGGCTGCTACTTGGTCTTCTGTTCATACCTTTTTCCAAGTTTTACAAGATTGATGTGCGGGCCTCAGCGGATTCTGTTTTTGGACGCAAAGTTCTGCAGGCTGCAGTGGTTTGAACTGCGCATTGTTGCTCTTTTTGGAATCCACACCCGTTGTTGGACACTGCTACTGGATGTCCCAGACGTAATGATTATTACTGGAGCAGGGCGTGATGCATACTTGGAATAATACTCACCTTGTAGAATGGATATTATAAGTATGCATCACGCCCTGCTCCATCCCACCCTGAGTTTTTATTCTTGTCCTCTATATGGTGAAGTTTTCCTTGTTAAATATTGTTAATCTTGTTATTGGCTTCTCCTGGTTTCCTTACTGCTTAATTATACTGGGGAATGAGTGGGAAGTCCCGGGTATATATGGACCCGGACGGGCCTCTTTTTTGCCATCTCTGCAGTAAAGCGCCCTGTTGTGGCTATATCCTAGACGTAATGATTATTACTGGAGCAGGGCGTGATGCATACTTATAATATCCATTCTACAAGGTGAGTATTCACAGAATGGTATTTTTACTTTTGTATAGAGATATGTACAACAGATAAACTACTGGGCTCTTGTTTCTTATGCATCTTTTCCTATACTACTTCTGGGATTTTGTCTAGTATTGAGGCCTTGATACTTGCACCGATTGGATGAAAAAGCAGCCAATCACAGTCTGTACAGTCAATTGGAACAAGGACACGCAGGGAAGAGTAATGGATGCCTCAGGTTGAGCAGGTCCAATTTTTTGTTTTGTAATTGGTTGTTGTAATTTTGGTGTACTCTTTAAAGTATAACTTTCCTTCTCATGTGTACAAATGTTAAGATTCAGCTCTCTCTTGACCCTGTTAGACTGCTGCCATACCAATCACTCTCAGCATTGTGACCGCTAAAGGAATCGGGTTTGTACGACAACTTTAGGGACCAAAAACTCTTAGTTATCAGAAAGAAGGCTATTACTAGTCCAATGATTTATATAGTGCCATTGTTCTCTGGCATTGCAGAAACAAATAAGCAATTGCACACTTAACAAGGTATGGCAAGTAGAGAAAGCAGATTGTTTATACCAAGAACCTACATATAGTAAATTATGGGTAACCTGTCCTTTATTACTTTATGTGTCACACCTTTGCTTAGTAAACCACAAAGTGAAATGAGATCTGATTTCCTGCTCCTGAACACTAGCATCATTTTTTTTTTTGCAGAGCTCGGTGTAACAAGTTTAAACTTTGAGTATCAAAAAAAATGAGTATGAAAATGTGTTCAGAAACATGACTTTATTAGTATACAGATTGAATGATCTGCTTTTTAATAACTATTTCAACATTTCAAATCCAGTGGGAGCCTCAAAATCAGATGGGAATAATTGCAAAAGTATGTTGCTGTTATTTTATGCCATTGTGCTTAGAAACTGCATTAGTACTTTGTTGAATTAATATATTGTGTTATTTCTGTGTCCTTTATGCTTGTTTGACTGTTTGATTTTTTTTCATGTTTGTTGACTTTGATTTCTTGTTTGCGGGGCCAGCGTTAAGGGGTGGCAAACTGGGCAATCGCCCGGGGCCTCCATAAAGGTGCCCCTAGGTTCACAGTTTGAAGCTTGCTATTGCCTGGGCATCAGGGGGCAGTGTAAAGCTCACTGATGGCTGTACAAAAGATGTTTGAAGTTGCTTTGACAGACATCTGTTGTTTTATGGGCCTCTGTGATCCTCCACACTGTTCCCACGTCCTGTGTCTTCTTTTTGTACTGTCCCTCCTATGTGCCCCAGCCTACCTCACTGTGCCTAAGTTGACAGCTATTCTCCTGATGATGAAAGCCTGGACATGGGGGAAGATGTCAAAAACTGGACACATGGTGGAAGGAGCATTACTGAATGCACTGAATATGGGGCTTAAAGGATCTCACACTGTAGCATCTCTCCCTTCTGCTTTGCAATGTAAGCAGAGATGTGTCATCTTACGTTTTGAAAACCAGACAGCTCCATGCTGTGTAACAAAGGTAACAAGAGTGATGGCTGATGAGAGTTTGGAAACAGCATTTGCAATTTGTTTCAAGTATATGAAGTGTTATTTTTTTGCTTGGTTGGTCCTGGAATTTCGCCCGAGTGTGTGGCAGTAACAAAAAAACATGCTCATCCAGCTGTGAGCTCAAAAAAGGGATTTATGTGGGAAGTGTCCAGTAAAATATAAAATGTGTCGCTATTCCCAATTTCTTCACTAGATAAGAGAAGCAGAATTTTATTCAAGCTCAAAATGATAGCTCAGAGTTCCCCTTTAGGATGAGTCAGGGGGCATACACAATAGGTATAATTTTGACTATGTCTGGACAATGACTTTAACTGTCTACAGGGGATCTTTGCTATAAAATGTATACGAAGCCTGGGGGCGTGGCTTGGCCGGGGAACGGAATGGCGGCGTGAGCTGAGAGCTCCCGGCGGAGCCCGTGATTAAGCGACTGTTCCTGCACCCCAGATAGAGCATGGGACGAATTAACAAACCCGGGGCTACAACTAAGACCCCCCGAGTCTCCCAAACTCCGAAAGCAAGCTCCAGGAAGCTGCCCGAGATGTTTAGCAGCCAGCGCCCGGACGAGGCCTACCCACGTGGGGCCAAGATGGCGGAGGCCCCATCGCCGGAGTCCTCTCCAGAGCGGGAGGATGATGCGGGATCGGATGTCGAGGACGGAAGACTGGCGGCGCAGCTTAGCCAGCTCCCCACACGCAGCGAACTGGCGAAGTTTGCTGGGGAGATTAAAGCCTCGATCGCGGAGGCCATCGCGGGGCTCAAGGATGACATGCGACAGCTCTCTGGCCGGATTGAGAAGGTGGAGAAAGACGAAGCCAGTACCAGTAAGCGGTTGTCGGAGGTGAAAGAAGTGGTGCTGGCGCACAACAGGCACCTCATGCTAGCTCATAGGCACCTAGAAGATTTAGACAATCGCAATAGGAGGTGCAATATTAGGGTACGTGGGATACCTGAGGAGGTGGCACCGGACCAGACCCAGGAGGCCCTGAGGTCCCTCTTCAATTCTCTGCTGGAAAGGCCCCCCGAAACCTCTATTGAGTTCGTGAGAGCCCACAGAGCCCTTCGCCCCAGGAGCAGCGGAGAAGCCCCCCCCCGAGACATCATATGCTGCCTCCAGAGTTTCCAATTAAAGGAGGAAATCCTTATGAAAGCCAGAAGCCGGGACTCTATTTTATTCAACAACAGTGAGGTGCAACTATACCAGGACCTGTCCGGCATCACATTGCAGCACAGAAGAGCATTGAGGCCTCTTACCGCTGTCCTTAGGGAAAGGGGCATCCCTTATCGATGGCGATTTCCATTTGCTCTATCGGCTACATGTAGCGGCAGAACGGGAATCCTGAGAATGCCGGAGGACCTTCCGGGGTTTTGTGAGGCACTGCGCCTCCCGATGATCTCCTTGCCCGACTGGTTTAGTGAATTCTCCATCCCGCAGCTGGTTCAACGAGCGGGAAGACGGAGGATGTCCGGAGAGCCCCAGAGGAACGACCCAGAGGACTCACCCTCGCTTAGGGGGAGAGATAGAAGCCGTTCAAGAAATCGTAGATGAAGCGGGCAATGCCCAGTGGAGTCACCGTGATCCCAGTGGTTATGGCGCCTACGGACAGATAAGCTCATCCATTGATATTTACACATTCATACTGTTTGCACTGTTATGCTTAGTTCGAGAAGCGGTTGACTTTTTCTTGCACTATTTGTGGGTGGGGGGCTCTCGCTCGCCCCGTCCTGTGGCGAATCCCTATTCCATATTACTGGCGTGGGCGCTGCGGGAGGGGGTGAGGGGACAGCACGTGGAGGCCCCGCGGTTGGAACGTCGGACATTGGGTACAGAGATCTTGCGCTGCCTGATACACTTGCGCTTGTTGATCATCAGTACGGCGGGTTACACTCCACCCCTCTAGGAAATTACATATAGAAGGTTCATAGATATGTTAATGTTTATTGTGGTCTTTGGTGGTTGACTCCCCCCGGTTTTAGGGATGACGTCTACAGTTAGAGATATGATGTTCAGCGTGTGCTGGAAACTCATATGCAATAAGCTGTCATACCCAGTTCTGATTGATCTGGAACGCTCCCCCGGGGGGGGGCCTCTATAACTGGCATGGGGGGCCCGCTCGCTGTATGGGTGGATGCACAGGAGGGTCGGGTTTGCTTGGCTTTACACTAACCCACCTAGTGGGAAACACGCTGCTATAGGTATAGTTTAAAATTAGAAGAGATTCTGCTGTATAATCGCTCTGTTTACCCCGCTGGGCTTGACCCTAGAAACAGTTTGTCTCCTGCGCTCCCGCTCGCCCCCTCCGGTAGCGGATCCCTATTCCATATCGGTGGCATGGGCGCTGCCGGCGGGGATGAGGTGATAAAGTCTAGTGACCCCTGGGCGAGGACGGTGGTCCCTACTCGTGGAGGCCCAGCGCTGCCTGCTAGGCTTGAGCTTGCTGAGCTTCTGCGACGCGACCCCCTGCCTTCCCCCACGGCTCATGTAGGGAGCTTAAGCTCACGAACGCACTAAGATATTCGGAGGTTTTCCACTGTTGTTCTTCACCTGTTTTCTGTTTAATGTTTAAGGTCTAATGGTTAATGTTTATTGCTCAAGATTAGATGCTTGATGTGGGTCATAGGCCTGGATGCACCGGATGTGGGATGTTCACTGACACCTGGACCGGGGGGCTTCGGGGGGGGGACCCCTCTTTGAGCAGTGGGCGAGGGTCCTGGCCAATGTAGATGTGCCCGTATAGGCGGGAGATGCCCACCTCGGGCTGCATTGCTGTGCGGGGCGCATGCTGGGTTAGATGTGACCCATGGGCGGCCGGGACGTCCGAGTACATGTACAATGGGGAGGGGAAGTAGGCCAAGGATACAGCCAGCTGAGATGGCGATGGAAGGCTATGTGGGGAGAGCAACCTTGCTGGGGTCGGGGGAAGGGGTCCCTAAGGGATCGGCCGCTCCCCGCTGTAGACCAATTTGGGCGCCCTGGGAAGCAGGAGGTTTTGGTAAGGAGCTGGTTTTCTCAGCCCTGGGTAAGAGGAAGATCTTGCGGCTCTCCATGCTAGGTGGCGTTTCGCACTGAGGATTAGAGGGTATAACGTCACTCTGGTGGGCTCCGCCGGACCTCTTCGGGCCGTCTCACTCACTGTAGGATCCAGGGTATTTCTGAGTGTCGCTCTTTCGGCCTTCCACGGGTTCTTTCTTCCCCCCAAAAAGGGCCTCTGTTCGTCGGGGTGGAGCGGAAGAGACGAGAGGGGAGCTGGTCTCTCCTCCCTCTCTTGGACCTAAAAGTCTGTGCTTTGGGTCCTGGGGGTCAACCTGTGAGAGCTATTGGCTCTCAGTACAGGGTTGCCCCAGTTGTCTCCACCAATAGCCGGGTAATTACATTCCCTCGGCCCTCTTCGATCTGTGGTTGTACATAGTTTGGTTCTGGTCTTGTGTTAAGTAGTTGTCTGCCCCTCGTCTGTTTTTTCCTTTAGTTTGTGCCCTAGTGTCTTTCCCATCCCTGGTGTTTTTCCCCTCTCCTCCGTCCTCTCTACCCCTGGAATCTAGTGATCTACTTGCCCTCTTGTTACTTTCCTTGGGCTTGGGGGGGGGTGGGTGACACGGGAGGGGGGAGGGTAGTATCTCTGTATAAGTCTAAGGCCCTCTGCTGAATATTGCATACTCTTTCACAAATGGGGTCTCTCAAAGTAAATATTATCTCCATTAATGCTAAAGGTCTCAACTCTCCTCAAAAGAGACATGCGCTTTTCAGGGAGCTTAAGAAATATGACGCACATATTGCACTAATCCAAGAGACACACTTTCAAGCCCACAAGGCCCCGTATTTAGGCAATAAGACATACACGGCCTGTTACTCAGCCCTCTCCCAACATAATAAAGCAAAAGGGGTCTCGATCCTGGTGGATAGGAACTTAGACCTTAAGGTGATGGCAGTGGAAAAAGACAAGGAGGGTAGATTCATTTTTCTGAAAGGGAGGCTGCTTAACGGATTAATCATCACTGTGGCCAATGCATATGCTCCAAATAAGGACCAGCAGAGATTTTGTAGAACAATTTTGGGCAAACTGGGAGCTTTTCAGGAAGGGATGGTGGTGTTAGGGGGGGACTTGAATTGTGCCCTCAACCCCCTGGTCGATACATCAGATGCTAAGTCTGCCATGTCTTACAGGGCCCTGAAACAAATTAAGAAAGCCTTGCAAGATTTGACCCTGATAGATACCTGGCGCCTGTTGCATCCATCAGACAAAGATTTCACGTACTATTCGCCAATTCATATGAAATATTCTAGAATTGACTTTCTCTTCCTCTCGCAAAGGGACCTGGAAAGGGTTACCTCTGCCCAAATAGGCAACATATCTTTTTCTGATCATGCACCAGTCGTGCTCTCCCTTTCCCTGCCAGGGGGGGAGATGAGGGAATGGAACTGGAGACTGAACGAGAGCTTACTGAAGGACCCCGGGGTCGTTGACAGAATCCGGCAACATCTGTCCTGGTACATCAGGGAAAACACTTCGGAGGAAGTAGACCCCCTAATAGCGTGGGAAGCCCATAAATGCACATTGAGGGGGTACCTGATCCAAGAGGGGGCGAGAGCTAAACGAGAGAGGGGGGCAAAAATTGACAAATTAGTCCAACAGATTGCAGATCTTGAGGCGAAACACAAACGCTCCCTCCTAGTCCAACAGTGGGAAGAACTGGAGGCTAAGAGACAAGAACTTAGAGATGTCTTGCTCAGGGAGACGGGCAGGTTTTTCACTAAACGTCACGGTTTGTACTATGAATATGGCAACAAAGCCGGCCGTATGCTGGCAAGAGCGTTGCGTCCTAAGACCGTCAAGTCCAGAATTGAGGGGATTAGAAATATTGAGGGAACCCTCTGCCAAAAAAATGGGGAGATAGCAGAACTATTCAAGAAGTTCTACTCTGCCTTATATAATCTTCCAACACACCAAGGGAGGGAGAGTTCAGAGAACCTTATGGGAAAATATCTAGTGGAATCAGAGATGCCTTCGCTAGCTAAGGAGGATACGGACCAGCTGGAAGCGCCGATAACTGTGGGACTAGAAAAGGCCCTTAAGGAGACCAGGCCAGGGAGGGCCCCGGGTCCAGATGGATTTTCATCCCAATATTACAGAACCTTCTCTTCCCTCCTACTTCCGCTCATGGCGAGAGCCTTCGAGTCCACAGCGTCCTCGGGGTCCTTGCCAAGCTCTGCTCTGGAAGCCCAAATTGTTGTGATCCCAAAAGAGGGGAAAGACAGCACGGATTGCCGAAATTACAGGCCCATTTCCCTGTTAAATGTGGATGTCAAAATATTTGCCAAGGCCCTGGCAAAGAGGGTGGCTGCCTTCTTGCCGGACCTGATAGGTCAGGATCAAGTGGGCTTTGTACCTGGCAGAGAGGCACGGGATAATGTCATAAAGGCTTTGAACATTCAGTGGTGGGCAAAGGCTAAAAACATACACTCAATGATGCTTTCTACTGACGCCGAGAAGGCGTTTGATCGAGTGGATTGGAGATGGATAGGGAAGGTTCTAGATCACGTTGGGTTGGGGGTGGCAGCAAAAAACAGGATTATGGCGCTGTATTCTAACCCGGTGGCTAGGGTCAGAGCGAATAATTGCTCCTCATCTGCATTCTATATCCGCAATGGCACCAGACAGGGGTGCCCTCTCTCCCCGTTGATCTTTGCACTTTCTTTGGAGCCGTTTCTTAGGAGGGTCAACCTATGTGGGGGTATTAGTGGCATCCCGATTGGAGGGAGGGAGAGAAAGGTAGCAGCATATGCGGATGATATGCTGTTCTTTCTGCGCTCTCCGAGAGTATCTGTGCCCAACTTACTGAAAGAACTAGAGACCTTTGGGCGCCTTTCGAACTTGAAGATTAACTACAGCAAATCTAGCGCTATGAATATCTCCCTACCGGCACTGGAGGTTGAAGCGTTAAAGGGCATCTTCCCCTTTGGGTGGGAAAACAAAAGTCTCAGATATCTGGGAGTACAACTCCCTACCTCGCTCAGTGGACTGTTTCATCTTAATTTCGCCCCTATTGGAGCTAAAGTTAAGAGAGATCTAGAAGGGTGGAATCGACTACGGCTCTCGTGGTTTGGCCGCATGTCTGTCTTGAAAATGAATGTACTTCCACGGATCTTGTACCTGCTACAGTGCATCCCAATTAAGTTACCAGAGTCCTTCTTTAGGGAACTGATGAAGTCTTTCAGGAGGTTCATCTGGGCTGGCAAGCCGCCTAGAATTAGGAGGAGCGTTCTGCTCCTACCCAAGGACAGAGGAGGGACGGGGATCCCTTGCATGAAAACGTATTACCGGGCGGTCCATGTGGGGAGAGTGGTGGACTGGCATGTGAACGGGGCTCAGAAGGACTGGGTGCGCATAGAGGGAGAGGTGGCTACGGGAGGAGGTATGGACATTGTGTCCACCCTTCGGTGGGAAGAGATTCCGGCGGTCGCTAAGGCCCACCCGTTAGTTGGAACCTCACTATCCATCCTGAGAACTCTATGCCGAGGTAAACGAGCCTTGGCCGTACTACCTGGTTATCTGTCACCGATTGTGGGAAATCCGTCGTTCCCCCCAGGCATGGATTTGTCCATTCTGAAGGAATGTGGGGGACCCAAGCCTCTGAGGGTGTACCACTTGCAGATGGGGGGGGGCGCTGCGAGATAGACACAGCCTGCAACAATTACTGGAGAGGGAGATCTCTGTCTTCACATACATCCAAATTAGGCACTTCTTCTACTCTAAGAAGGTGAAGGAGGGATTGGGAAGAGATGTGTCGGGATTTGAGTTGGCGTGTCTGGGCAAAGGGCCGGCTGCGCATCTTCTATCCTGGGCCTACAACCTTTTACAACGCGATGGGAGGGATGAAACCAAACCCTGGGAGAGGAAATGGGAAGCAGACATTGGTAGATCCTTATCAGAAGCTGAACGATATATACAGGAATGCCCATAAAGGGCTGATTAGCAGCTCCATGCAGGAAACCAACTATAAGCTTATTACGCGCTGGTATCGGACTCCTGAGGTGCTACACGCTTACTTTCCATCAGTTCCTGACGTCTGTTGGAGATGTGGGCAGAGGGGCGCCCCGTTGATACACATATGGTGGACCTGTCCTGGGGTGTTGGGCTTTTGGGACAAAGTGAAGGATCTCAGCGCTATGGTCCTAGGAGAGCCCCTGGATTGGAGGGCTGAGACGGTTCTCTTGGGGTGGTCCTCGGATGGTAAAGGGGTGGCGGGAGGAGCCCCGCTAGGTCGTCACCTACTAAACGCGGCTAGGGTTCTTGTCCCGAGGCTTTGGAGATCCCAGAGATCACCCACAATCAGGGAATGGTTCACACAGATGAATCATGTTGAGGTTATGGAAGAAATCTGCTATGCTAAACAGGACAGAATGGATGCTTATCTCAAGATCTGGACCCCATGGGTTATGTTCAAGGACTCGGCCTCTTACAAACAAATTTGGGATGCGTGACCCAGCCCCGTCAGGTCTTTGATTGGACAAAAATGGGGCCTCTGGCTTCCGACCCCCTTTTGATCCCTCCACTGGTCCTATGAAGACCCTCGCTCTGTATCTTTAATTTGGTGGTTGACACTGATCTGGTCTTCTTCCCAAACAGTACTGCTCTGCCCTACTTACCTGCATTGCTTGATGAGCTCTCCTAGAGGTAGTTCCGATTTCCATCCCTCTCTCCCCTCCTTTTCCTCGCCCCTCTGTTTCCCTCCTGCCCTTTTATGCCTCTTTTGCTATCCCTTTCCCAATGTATCCCGGAATGTCTGATTTGTTTGTCTATGTATTAGTTATGTGTTGGTCTATGTCTCTTATATATGTACTCTTAACCCGGCTTGAATGGGGGAGGTGAAGGGCCTAACATAGAGATCGGTGCATCGTTGCTGTCCAATCTCCCCAGAAGACTAGCCCTAGGGAAGGACTGACAGAGCGACGATGAGGTAGGCTACCTGGGTCCTCTTGAGACCTACTAACTGCTACATATGTGTTCCTACAGAGGTGCAGCCTTCCCGGCAGATATGAATAGGATTATCTCAATGCACTTATGGGGGGATTGCCGGCTGATGGGGGGGGGCCCGGATACTTCCCTCTCCTTGGGGGGGGGGCCACGGGGATGTATAATACTTTATGTCCATTGCTCTGTATATTATTGAATATCATCTCTGTGGAAAAGCTGACAATGTGTTGTAGTACCCCTTATGGCTCGCTTGTTATGAGCATGTATGTATGTTCTTGTTTTTCTTGTATGAAAATCAATAAAACAAGTATGAAGAAAAAAAAAAAAAATGTATACGAAGCCTGATACTGGCTACCAGGTACAGCTTATTTATATTTTTAGAGGTTATTACATTTTGTTACTATTAGGTCTTACACAATAATGATAGATTTTTGAGAATGTGTATTATTGCCACATGTTTTAAAGCCCCGTGTACGTGTATTTCCATGACATATGGGATGTACTGTATATAAGCAGTGTAAAGATAAACATTCTGTTAGTCTTCCATATGTATTTAGGATAACTACGAATTGCACCATACTGTGTTAGATTACTCTTTTCTGTTGATACTTACGCTTTTATCTGCTGGCACTTCAGAATTTAGTGATTCAGTGAATTTGGTGGTATTTGCGTTGTCGTCTCTTACTTCTACAGACACATATTCACAACAAGCCTGGTCTTCATTGTGCTGACTTTTTCCAGCGTTAATTACCCTGCAGCCAAATAAAATGCAAATATCACTATGATGGATAGAGTAACTGTGGGGGGGTTCGTTCACTAAAATGTGGCAAGCTCACTATGCAAGGTGGCAGCTATTCACATAATGTTTTGCCAAGGTCTCAAGCCCTCAACACCAAATAAAGCACATGAATAAAAATAGTAATAATAATTTGTTTTCTATTTGAATATTTAAAGGTTTCAGTTATCACAGGTCATTATGCCTCTGTAGTCAGCGCCTGTTTAGGACAAGCTGTGGCCCTGAGCAAAATGAAAAAAAAAAAAAAGCGTGTGCCCACATCTGTTTCCAGGGCCCAAACCCGCACAGCACCCCCAGCAACATTATATATAATTAACAGTTTCTCTCTCATCCCCCACTTAACAACATTAAAAATTTCTAAAACGAAAATTAAAAAGCGAGTTATTTGCCCAGTTCGCCCTCCCCAGCACCAGCCAGGTCTGTGGTAATACGGTAACTGAACTTTGTACTTTTCTGGAAGCCTTTACCTTGTTTTCCAACTGGCTTTTTCATTTCAGAATAATTTTCAATAACTTTTATTCATTCTAAATGGAGAAAGCCAGTTGAAGAATCTTGCAAATATAACTTAATAAAAATATGTAAAAAAAATAAATAAAAGTCCAGTTGCTTTAAATTGTGATGTCAGATATATTTAAACCGGGCCAACAGCCTGGCACAGTTGGAAAAAGAAACATCCCAAAACTCACTTTCCCCATCTGCATGTGTGATACTGAAGCACTGTCAGCACTTACATTTGCTCCTGCATACACTCAAAGCTGAAACACCCCCTCACAGATTTCCTCCATGTAGCTTCCAATTTGAGGCCTGCTGCCCAATATTCATATCAGCAGGACACCCAGCCACTCTTCCCATTTACAGACCACCTGCAGCTCTATAGGAAACCAATTTGAGGGTAAAAATCGCCCAAGACAGGAGCTACAAAAAGGTAAATACATTTTTATGGGCAGCAATCTGAATTGCCCTGGGGTGGGATGCAAATGAGCAATGCTTCTTGTAAGGGGGGTTTTCACATTTTCACAAGTATTTCACATTAATTAGTCCATACTATAGCAAACCCCATTGGATTTTGGATGTGTGACTGGGCAGAGGTGAAGCAGGAGACACCTGCCACTGAGGACAGCTTGAAAGAAAAGCCTGGCTCACATGAGCCACACATATGCTCCAGTGCCTATGAAATGACCACAGAGTTATCAGTCAACAGTGCCAATTACTGGGTGGACACCCTGCTGAACCCCCCGCTATTAGGACAACATCTCCTTGATTCCAGCACTGGATCATGACTGAAAAATGAGAGAATACAAACGAATTCTGGTGGACGCACTGCTGGCGGAGTTCCCAGCTGACTTTGAAGGCTCAGTGGCAGCACAAGGCTGAGGAGGAAGTCGCAAACACAGCAGGGGCACCAGCACCACCTCACAAGGGAGGGTGAGCATGGCCACAATGTGGAACACCTTATTCAATTGTCTGCCACATCCACCTCCATCGGATACAGCCTGGAGGAAGGAGGAAGACTTTGACTTGCATGGTGGATGACTACCTGTCCACGCATCTCCTGGTACTGAGCATTGGGCCTTCCCTGCTAAATTGGACATATGACCAGAGGATGCCCTATATGCCTTGGAGGTGCTGACCTGCCTTGGGGCAAGTATATTATCAGAGAGTATGTTCAGGACCGCAGGGGGTGTGTCCCGTGCCTTTTTCACCTACACCACCACATCTACCTCCTCCGCCTCTTCCATCTACACCTCCACCTCCTCCCCCTGGACCTCTGACACCTTTTTTTTAATGAGTATTTTATTTATGTATTTACTTTTTTGGTTTTCTGTTATTATTTTCAGCACTTTTCCTAACCAATTTTGTGCAGGGCAATCACCCTGCTGCCCCCCCCCCCTATTTACAGCCCTCCAAAGTTCCCCAAGTTCAGGGACCTGAAGTTTGGCCGAAGGGGGTGGAGGGGGTGTGGCAGGATTTAACAGTGAATGGACTGGGAGAGGATGTGGGCGGTCTGAATGCTGTTAGTGAGTGAGAACCCTGCGAGACGTGATCTTCAAACCAAGTTTTTCACTGCCCAGCTAGTATGAACAGGTACAGAAAGCAGTATGTTATTTTATTTATTTTGCCTAGACAAGGACTTCAATAAACATATGTAACATATTTTGTAATATTCTTTGTGGCTAGATTTTTTAATGTTGTAACATGAGTAAGAGTTTAATGTGATCAGAAATTAATGTGTGGCCATGACTTTATAATGTGGCTGCATAGTATCTGCATGCTGCTGTTGGTGATCAGCCAAAGAGCTTTCTACTGTGGCTTCCTTCTTTAATCAGTAGAAGCTGCCGTAATAACTACACATTAGACTTAATTGTATAATTGTGTGAGTTTTGTAATACAATAGATATAAAGCTGTTGAAAATCAAGCCCCTCATTAACGACGATCTCCTGCTGCTATTCCATTTAAATTGTTACATACAGAAAGGCTACATTACATTAGCTCTTACATTATATGACTTAATATATAATAGAATTATTATATAATTATCATCGTCAGGGCAGTTTCTAGCCAATTTAGCACTAAGTGTGGGAAGGCAAGCATTCTCCCCCATCCTGTGGTGCCACTGCTGTCCCATACTGGTATGTGCCATGCTGTGCCTCTTTCTTAGCTGCAGGCAGTGCCCCTTCCCAAGACTGAGCCCAAAATGTGGTAGGGCGTGTCTTATGGCCTTCACCTCAGTAAGTGACCTTGAATCATCTGCAAAAAGCAAAATGACTGGGATAAAGGCGACCCAATGGCCTTGGTGCGCCCTGCTCGCCCTCTCCTAGAAACAGTCCTGATTATAGTATACGGGCAGGCTGATTCATTACTAACGCCAGGTAGCGACAGATGAGCGTCTGTAGCGCGGATTTCAGAGCGACCGCTAGTAGTCACTGTGCTCGCCCATGGATCTTTGTTTTAGAGTGCCTCAGTCGCTGCCCGGCATTGATTAATATGTTGTGTGAGTTGCAGTACTACGCTGTATTGGAGCGAATGGTAGCGCCAGCTCAGTGCGACCGACTCACACCACTTTCATAAAAAAAAAAGCCTCAAACAGCGCCAGCGCTCAAAATCGGGTAGTTGTAGCCCATAGCGTCAGAGGCTGTGTGTTCTAAAGTCTGTTTTTGATCATGTATCCACTAGTAACAAAGCGAAAACATATGGAATTACATTGTAACATGAACACTTTAATACCAGACATGTAAGCACAATTCTGCATAAAAATATTATTAATCAAAAAAGTTTTCAAAAATGTCATTTTCTAGGCCAGGATACATGTCAGAAAGTTTTGAGATTTTATTTAAAAAAAAAAAAAAAGTTTACCCTAACAGGCCACATTCAGGAACACAGTGCTTAAAGTGAACCAAAACCCAGTCTTTTAGACTCTAGGGCCACCTGATTCCCTCTACCTGTGTGAAACTCTGGCAATAGACGCATTAGCTCACCTAGTGTCTGGTGCCACAGTGCATGTGCGGGCCATGGCCCCGCTATAACTTTGCCTGAAAGGGAGAGTTTTACTGCTCGTAAAGTGGAACAAAACCCAGGTGAGTGAAAAACCTGGGTCTTGGTCCATTTTAACCCATCAAAGGCTAAGGTTGATTAGGTCCACACTATTTTGTAGCTTTAACATGCAATAACAGGTCCGTAAATTGAGGGAATGCAATCGCACTGGGGCCCAGGATGTCATTGTTGCTCCACCACATTATTTATTATATTTGTACTCACTTGTTATCATTCAGAGAAAGAAAGCAGCACCGTTTTCAGTTTCATGCTAAGAAAGGCTGGGGTCTACTGAATTTCCTAGAAGTACATGGGAACGGCTGTCTTGGATTACAACTGAGAACTCTGCTTGCACTTAAAGTGTAACCGCTGTACTATATAGCAGACCCGCTGTGCATCGTCGCAGTTAAAACAAAAAGCAGGGCTCCAGGATACTCACCACTTGCGGGCATCTTCTGGGTCTGCCAAAATGCAGTCTATTAGCCTCCAGGGCCAGCAGCGGCCAGTGCTGATAGGCTCGGCCGCCAGCTGCTGTGGTCACGTGGGAGCGCCCTGGAAGCTGATATGCTGCGCCATGGTGGCCGCATAGGAGGCCTGGATGCGGTGAGTATCCGGACGCCCATTTTTTGTTTTAATGGCATCGGTGGGCAGCGGGGCAGCGTGACCCGGGCTATATTGTACAGCAGAACTATGGTATTTTTGCCCATAGTTCAGATTTAAGCATGAATGTTGGTGTGAGTCGTTGCTAGCACATAAGGGTCGATTTGGAGCGCCAAGTCGCCAATCAAACAGGGGAGGGAGGGTTGAAGAGAACATCTGGGACAAAACATTGGGCAGAAAAACATTAAGGGTTAACTGTAATCAGAAAATCCCCCCCCCCAAAAAATGGAGAGCACAGGTTCTCCAGAGAATACACTCCGAAATGGCGAAGCTGGAGAGATCACATTGCTATGAAGAAATAGTAAAGGAAAGGGGAGAAACATGGGGGACCATCCGAAGCAGTTTAATGCTTAGCCGGCCTAATGCACATGGGGAAGGGCCATTTGCACTTCAAAACAGCAAATTGGCTCAAGAAAATGCAATTTGCACTTCTCCCATGCACTTGCCATTTGGTGCAATTTGCATGTGCGCCCAGCTTGCGCACGCTGTCAGCAATCATGCACCTCGGCGCATGCAGAATCATTTGCGCTTGGTCTAAATGTTTTTGCGCACCAACCATGAATATAGACATACTGCAGATGAGCTGGGAGCTTCCTTAGGATTAGCCCAACCAGCAATGTTATCTGTTTCCACACAGAACTTCTCTAGCTGGCTGCATAGATGCAGCATGGCTGCAGTGGCCCCATGTAATATTGTAATATTGCCCACACAGGGCAGGCTGGACCAGGTTTGGACTTTGCTATAAGCAGCCCACACCAAACAGAGAGAGATCTGCCTCAGAAAAGTGATCAGCATGTCTGTCATGTTACACACTCAGAGATACTAACCATGGAGTCCAATTTAAAGGGTGTTGCGCATGCACCCAATCAGGGTTCTCCGAGGGAAAGGACCAAAATCTAGGATAGTCAAAATCCTGGGTTTTGGTCCACTTTACATGCATAATGCTTACATAGTAACATTGGTCATACTCTCATACACTATTACAGTAACTGACACTAAAAAAAACAAAGCAAGCGTGAATGCTCCATACTGAGGCTACACAAACCCTGGCAAATATAAGCCAACCAGACAGAAGAACTTAGAGGCAGCCAACAGAGAGGGGAAAGATGGCCAGCCAATCATTTATTGGTGTCTGCTAGCCAATGGCGATTGATACTTCTCTAATTAAGTGAGGCTCCAGGGCTAGCCCACCATCACGTCCTCACAGATCAGGCTGCACACCACTTCATCATACAATTCATTTATTAATCAAAATTAATACACTAATCTCATATACAACAAGACAACGCATAACACATTAAAAACATATATTTAAAAACCCAAGTGGGGAGGAACTCCAGGGCTAAAATACATAAAGACACTCAAAATATAGTGTTAAAATAATCCATTAAATTTTAATATCCATAATACAAGCTCACATCAACCAATATATATACACTGACGTTTACTGGACAAGATACTAAGTGCTAGTGCAATTTATCAATATCCTATGATCTATATCAAAAAATAATAAATCAGTGCTATTCCATAATGGATTAACAGTACATAGTAAAGTGCTCTCAACCGTGCAGAAAGTGCAAAAGTGCCTAAGTGCAACCATGCATTAAACTATACAGTGCCACTACTTGTCTCCAAAAACGTCAGATATACACATCAGGAACTCAATATACCATCATGTATCTAATAATCCATAATGCAGGAAACAGCCCAATTCCTCCCTACTTACCTTCTTACCGACGCGCTTCGTGGTCCTGAACCACTTCACATGGGTGGCCTTAATTAGAGAAGTGTGTATAGAGCTGTGTCCCTAGGGCTAGCACCCTGAGTATACTATATTTTGTGAGCAGTGCATACCTATTAGTGTTGAGGTGTCAATAGTGAATGATAGATGACAGTCAGCCAAACAGCAGGGAGGAGGAAGACATTCATGTTTTTCAGGGTGATTTCAAAGTTTGTGTGGGTGAGGGTGATTAAAACCAGGTGACTCCCTAGAAAACAGGGTGACTTGGCATCTGTGCACACTCACCCACTGACTTACCAGCTGCTGGGTAAGATGAGTAACTATGGGGTTGATTCAGAGCCTCTCTCCTAAAAAAAGGAGTGAGAATTCTCACCTGGCTCTGAATCGACCCCTATGTATCATTGTAAGTCAATGGCCTCTGCTGTGGCAGAGTTGTTTACAATGTTGATACAATGTTTTAGGAGCATTCTGAGAAGGGATTCATTACAGCTGACGGCTTTTTACTTCTGGCAGGAAATAAAGCATTTCTAAGATATGTGTGGATGTATAACTTCCTTTAGTTCATTAATCCCTGTGTTGTGTCTTGCTCTGGCTCTTGCTCCCTGGTGGAGAGTTCCATCAGAAGAACTCTCTGGCCTGATACAGGGCTGTCAAAATTGTGGCAAGATGGCTGCCCCCATGCAGGCATAGTATCTGCCTGCTATTCCACAACATCTGCATGGATATAAGTCCTCTCAAATAACTTTTATCACTGATTGTGAGAGTGGAGCAATTTACTAAACTGAGAATGGGAGGCAGCTAGTCCCGCAGCAGGGTATATTTGAGATGATACAGGGTCACCGGGTGGGGGTGGGGGGAGTGGATAGAAAACCATGCCATGGCAGAGCAGATCCCACCTGCACCATCCTTGAACGAGGGGGTGGGGGTGGGTCACAATGCAGTGAGTGATTTCACCCAGACCTGATTAGGATGGTTTTGGACATCTCAGATAGTGGTTGTTGATCTTGTTCCTTAAACACTGAAGCCTCAGTCAAATATTTATCCTGAGTCAATCCCTTTCCCTTGCACAGTGAACTACTAGAACCAAAGCAGATGAGTAAGCCAAGGGTTGGGTTCGTAGAAAGACCGCCGCTTACTGAATTCCGGGAGTATGTGTCCTTTTTACAATTGTATCTTTAAAGTCATTTTTGTTGCCACAAGTCTGTCTTAGACCATAACAGCTAAGAACTGAACACACACTGAAGGTCAAAACTATCTATGTGAAAACAAAGCATTTTAAACTTCCTTTGTGGCTAGGACAGAAACAAAATGCAGCTCTACTGGTTATCACACATTCATTTTTACTCTTACTGAGCTTCCATATTGCTGTGTATATACTGCACAGTTACTATGGTGCTTCCACCTTAATCCGAACCTTCACCCTGAATAAGAGCCTATCTTATATGTTTCTCACACCCTGTACATACAGTTTGATCACATTAAAAATCATCCTACCTGCAACTACTGCATTTTTCAAGCTTTAAACATCCAAGATTGCAGCCCATGGAGTCTCAGGCTGCCTGCAGACAGGAAGTGTCTTCTGACTGTGCCACTCTGCATTCTATGATTGCTGTCTGCTTGGCTATAACCCCGCCCCCTGCACTTTTGCCCCCTCTTCCTCTCCTCAGTATATGATGCTTCTGAGGGAAGATGGTGGCGCCCAATTCCTTGAGTCATGAACTAAGTTGCCGCCCAGCAGTAGGAATGAATAATAAGTAAGTGGCTAAAGATATAATATATAATAATTTTAGATGCTGGGAATAGTTTAAGGTTTTGGGCTTTTCATTAAATGATGCTGAAGGTCCGGTTTAATGGATAAGGACAAGAAGAACAAAACCCCGGATTAGCAATGAGGGGGAGCTGATAAGCTTTCAAGTGGACATCAATCCTCCTTGGCACAAAAGTCCAGGACCTGGGGCCTTCTAACCCCCTCCCACTATTCTCACAACTCATCTGTTGCTGGGTTCCAGTTGGACTTTGCTTAAAGAGCAAGAGTCAAGAATGGCTTTATTGTAGGGCCTACCAGTGTTGGAAAGAACTGGTTTGGCTTCTTTTTTTTCCTTTCAGGGACCCTGCAGATCAGCACAGTTGTCAGGCAGGCTTTTGGGTTGTCTTAACAAGTCTAAAAATGTGACATGCCTATTGGGCAACCTTGTTTACCTACAGTTAGTTTGGGCAAGCCTGTTTGTCCCCATGAAAAACTAGCTATAGTTAGTTATGACAGCTTTGTGCTTCTCATACAAGCTGTTCAACATACACAAGGTTTAAAATCTAGCTCGTGGGCTGGTCTGAAATCAATGAATAAAAAGGTGAGGCTGTACTTTGTTTAGATGTGGAAGTGATGTTGAGCAGCACAGGAAGCCTGAAAGTCTTTTGGTCACATTGATGACACATTTGGGGTTACAAATCTTTGAATTACCATGTTGAGCATGTAGGCAAATCAAAACACATGGTCCAAACTCCACCACACACAAAGTGCTTCTGTGGGTCTGAGCCCATTGTTGCTCACTATGGTGACAAGGTACAAGTGATGAGAAAGCCACATTTAGATTTGTTGTCAGATAATGGTCCAAGCAGCATTTTCTGTGTCCTGCTTGACGCCCAGGTTTCATAATTTTACAGCAGACACCTTATAAATACCTGCCAACTTTTCAGCTTTGGAACAATTGGGGCAATTGTTAAATTAGGCCACACTCCCTCATTGGAGAATGGATCTGCATGTTTAACCTCACAGAGGGACAAATGGGTACAACAAGGAACAGGGGGGCATGGATTCAAAAGAGGGACAGTCCCTCCAAATCAGGGACATTTGGGGGGTATGCTTAAAGAATATAGTTAGTTTGGCTTTCTGCAAAGGAAGGTATTGTGCCAGTGGAACAAAATGATGAAGTCTATGAAGGGAAGAGGCTCATTTGTCCCGGCGTCCCACACCGTTGCCAGTAAACGGAAGGTTGTCGCCAGCCCTGAGTGTGTGTCCGAGTGCTCACACTCTAGCTGGCTGCTTTTTTTTTTTTGTTAAGCTGGTTGGTGGTTCAGTGGGTGGACAGGACTCCACTGGAGGGGGAGATTGCCTACATTGGGGTGAATGTGTGTGTTTGTCTGTCTGTGCCTGTGCTGCCCCTCACTGGCTGCATTAGAGGGATGCCCCTCACTGGCTGCAATGGAGGGATGCCCCTCATTGGCTGTAATGGAGGGATGCCCCTCACTGGCTGGAATGGCGGGATGCCCCTCACTGGCTGGAATGGCGGGATGCCCCTCCCTGTTTGTAATGGAGGGATGCCCTTCACTGGCTGGAATGGAGGGATACCCTTCACTTGCTGGAATGGAGGGATGCCCCTCTCTGGTTGGAATGGAGGGATGCCCCTCTCTGGTTGGAATGGAGGGATGCCCTTCTCTGGCTGGAATGGAGGGATGCCCCTCTCTGGCTGGAATGGGAGGGATGCCCCTCTCTGGCTGGAATGGAGGGATGCCCCACTCTGGCTGGAATGGAGGGATGCCCCTCTCTGGCTCGAATGAAGGGATGCCCCTCACTGGCTGCAATGAGAGATGCCCCTCTCTGGCTGCAATGAGAGATGCCTCTCCTTGGCTGCAATGAGCGATGCCCCTCACTGGTTGCAATGAGAGATGCCTCTCACTGGCTGCAATGAGAGATGCCCCTCTCTGGCTGCAATGAGCGATGTCCCTCACTGGCTGCAATGAGAGACGCCCCTCACTGGCTGCAATGAGAGATGCCCCTCACTGGCTGCAATGAGAGATGCCCCTCTCTGGCTGCAATGAGAGATGCCTCTCCTTGGCTGCAATGAGCGATGCCCCTCACTTGCTGCAATGAGCGATGTCCCTCACTGGCTGCAATGAGAGACGCCCCTCACTGGCTGCAATGAGAGATGCCCCTCACTGGCTGCAATGAGAGATGCCCCTCTCTGGCTGCAATGAGAGATGCCTCTCCTTGGCTGCAATGAGCAATGCCCCTCACTTGCTGCAATGAGCGATGTCCCTCACTGGTTGCAATGAGAGATGCCCCTCACTGGCTGCAATGAGCGATGCCCCTCACTGGCTGCAATGAGAGATGCCCCTCACTGGCTGCAATGAGAGACGCCCCTCACTGGCTGCAATGAGAGACGCCCCTCACTGGCTGCAATGAGAGACGCCCCTCACTGGCTGCAATGAGAGATGCCCCTCACTGGCTGCAATGAGAGACGCCCCTCACTGGCTGCAATGAGAGACACCCCTCACTGGCTGCAATGAGAGACGCCCCTCACTGGCTGCAATGAGAGACGCCCCTCACTGGCTGCAATGAGAGATGCCCCTCACTGGCTGCAATGAGAGATGCCCCTCACTGGCTGCAATGAGAGATGCCCCTCACTGGCTGCAATGAGAGATGCCCCTCACTGGCTGCAATGAGAGACGCCCCTCACTGGCTGCAATGAGAGACGCCCCTCACTGGCTGCAATGAGAGATGCCCCTCACTGGCTGCAATGAGCGATGCCCCTCACTGGCTGCAATGAGAGATGCCCCTCACTGGCTGCAATGAGAGACGCCCCTCACTGGCTGCAATGAGAGACGCCCCTCACTGGCTGGAATGGAGGGATGCCCCTCTCTGGCTGGAATGGAGGGATGCCCCACTCTGGCTCGAATGGAGGGATACCCCTCACTGGCTGCAATGAGAGATGCCCCTCTCTGGCTGCAATGAGAGATGCCTCTCCTTGGCTGCAATGAGCGATGCCCCTCACTGGTTGCAATGAGAGATGCCCCTCACTGGCTGCAATGAGCGATGCCCCTCACTGGCTGCAATGAGAGATGCCCCTCACTGGCTGCAATGAGAGACGCCCCTCACTGGCTGCAGTGAGAGACGCCCCTCACTGGCTGCAATGAGAGACGCCCCTCACTGGCTGCAATGAGAGATGCCCCTCACTGGCTGCAATGAGAGACGCCCCTCACTGGCTGCAATGAGAGACGCCCCTCACTGGCTGCAATGAGAGACGCCTCTCACTGGCTGCAATGAGAGACGCCCCTCACTGGCTGCAATGAGAGATGCCCCTCACTGGCTGCAATGAGAGATGCCCCTCACTGGCTGCAATGAGAGATGCCCCTCACTGGCTGCAATGAGAGACGCCCCTCACTGGCTGCAATGAGAGACGCCCCTCACTGGCTGCAATGAGAGATGCCCCTCACTGGCTGCAATGAGAGATGCCCCTCACTGGCTGCAATGAGAGATGCCCCTCACTGGCTGCAATGAGAGATGCCCCTCACTGGCTGCAATGAGAGATGCCCCTCACTGGCTGTAATGGAGGGATGCCCCTCACTGGCTGTAATGGAGGGATGCCCCTCACTGGCTGTAATGGAGGGATGCCCCTCACGGGTTGTAATGGAAGGATGCCCCTCTCTGGCTGGAATGAAGGGATGCCCCTTTTTGGCTGGAATGAAGGGATGCCCCTCTCACTACATCCCCTGGCTGTAATGTGTTTGTGAAGGCCTTGCCTGTATTAGTATTATTAATTTAATTCTCAGGTGGTGTTTCCCTTTACTGGGTTGTGGCTGGGGGGCATGGTTTAAGTTTTAAAAAAAATGTCTTCTCGGGTCCCTCTTTATGTCTTTTAAAAGTTGGGAGGTATGTATTTCTGCTAGGACATAGCTGGCCATGTGATAATGAGTCAGATCATTTTGCTTCCTTACAGGCTCATGCTTTTACTACTCACTGCATACAGGAGAAAGCAGGAGGAGGAACAGAATGTTGCACTCGCTGATGTGAATGAACAGGGGTCATAGATGTGAAGGGGATTGGGCTCAATGGTAACAAAGCAAAGTTGAAAAATGCTTTTGGTAGCTGGCCCTGATGGTGGAAAACTTTTTTTTTTTTTAAACTGGGCCACTGCTGAGCTGGCTGTATTGCCCGAGGTTTTCTAGCAGGGTAGGGCAGAAAAGGATGGGATAAAATTTAGATGACAGGGGATGGGCTCCAGATCAGTAGTGCCCCCTACACCAAGTGCACTATTGGTTGAAAACTTCCCACTGGATGATTCATAACATAAACATCACCAGATACTTTTTGAACCTTTATCTCAGAGGCACCTACATGCTTTTTTACTCAGAAACATGTCCTTAGAAAGGGGCAACTGGGCATTCATGGTTCCTGCCTTTGTGTTGGAATATTTGTAATTCTTTTACATCATAAAACTCTCGCTCGGCAACGGTTTACAAAAAGCTTGTTGATGATAAATAATTTACAATAATAATACTAAGTTCGTAACACAAATGCATAATAAATTATTTAGCCTACTGCTACGTTCCACTTAGTGTTGTCAAGGGTATGATGCAGCTAGATTTGTGTTCTGTCCTTGTAATGTTGTGTACATTGCTCTGTTATCTGTTTAGTTGAAGCTTATTATAGCACTAGATGCATTAGTTGGTGCAAACAGAGCACTCAGACATTAAAGTGGACCAACACCCAGGATTTTGACTATCCTGGGTTTTGGTCCACTTCGGTGGGGCACCCCGATCGGGGGTGCCCCGCTGTGTTAAACCCCCCAGAAAGCCCCGAAAACTCACCTCACCCCGCTCCCACGTGACCGCTGCAGCCAATCCCTGCCGACGGACAAGCGAGAGGCAGCAGCGGACAAGCAGAGCGCGTCCGCCGCTGCCTCCCGCGCGTCCCTCTTACAGGGAGCGCACCCGCCGCCCGTTTGTGAATGCGCGCCCTGCTAGAGGGACATGCGGGAGGCGGCGGACGCGTATGCGCCGCTAGAACGTGGAAAAGGTAGGATTGTGGGCTTCCTGGGGGGTTTCACCCCCGCGGGACATCCCGATTTCAGATGCCCTGCGGGGAGGGATCTGATCGGCCCGGGAATCTTGGGCCCCCCTGGGTGTTGGTCCACTTTAAGTACATACATGGGTGTAACTACAGGGGGTGAGTGGACCCATGAGGTCAAGGGGCTCCACCATTTTTAAAGATTTGTACTCATGGGCAGAAATAAACTGACTTTTGTCTGTTTTAGCAGATAATTTTAACCAATCCAGTTAAAATGACAGGAAAAGGGTTACTCTATGATCATTTAAAGTGGAAGTCCAGTCAAAAACATCCCCCCGCCCTGCCACCCTCTCCTGGCGCTGGGGCAGGATGGGGTTGCAAAGAAAAACAAACCCTTACCTTAGCCACAGTCCAGCGCCCCTCTCTGGGGCACAAGCGGCCCGCCACACAGAAAGACACCAGACGGCATCCCCCAGCTCAGTGCGCACGCCCGCCACCCATTCACTCCACGCACAGAGCCGGGGGAAGTCGTCTGGTGTCTTTCTGTGTGGCGGGCTGCTCATGCCCCGGAGAGTGCCACCGAACCACGGCTAAGGTAAGGGTTTTTTCTTGCAACCTGGTCATTATAAAAGAAGGTATTTCAATATTTTTGGGATTCATTGCACATGAATGCCAAAAGGCATAATGGTTGATTCAGCACCAGGTGAGAAAACTGCCATTCACTTTCATTGTCTACCTTGGGGCCGATCCAGCACCAGGTGAAAATGTACATCCAGGTGCTGAATCACCCTGAAGAAAGACAATAAAAGCGAAGGGCAGTTTCTCTTCTAAAAAGTTGTGACTTTCCACACCTGGTGGTGAATGGACCCTATAATGTCATAAAAAAAGGCACAAATGTACTTACTCAGCATAGCCGGCTCCCCAGTGCAGCTCTCGTGGGGTCTTCAAAGTCAGCAGGGTCCGGCTGTTGTGTTCCCCTGATTTCTGGAGCTCCTCTGGAGACAGCTTGAGGAAGGCTGGCCTACAGGGGGGCTGGGGTTTTGGTTTAGGGACAGTGGTGGTCTCCTTTTCAGGAGGACAGGGGCTGGCCAGAGCAGTGTTCTTGTTGGACAGTGACCCCACCAGTCCAGATACAGCTGCCTTCACTTTACTGATCATCACCGGAAAATGCGTTGACTGGCATCCATTCGAATAGAGAGCAATTAGGGCTGTACAAGGACATGTGCAGGTGTATGCATCCAAGCTGGGATCAGCTAAAGGACTTTTCTCACTCACCTTGCTGTTAGCAATATATGAAGCCAGAAAGCATGGAAGCTGACCTATTTCAGTAGAGGATCTGCAGTAACCGCTGTGCGTTTCTTCTAAATATTCTGGAGTGCTCGGTTTGTTGCAGCAGTGTGCCTGTCCTTGGCTGGAGGAGTTTAGAGCCACCAGCCCCCACTGCTGCACTCTATACTCAGCTCTGCCACCGCCGCTGCTGCTGCTGCTGCTGCTGTTGCTTCCTCCTTTCTCAGCAAGATCATTTCATTGAGCTGTGTTCTCTGAAGTCACATGCTGAACAGAAGTATTAGCAAACACATTTCACCTTCTTCATAAATCGCTGGGATTGTGGCATGACCAGAGCAGCCCATTCACTGAAGGACCGTCATCAGTTACTGTTTTTCTTTATAAAAATAAACAGCGGTGTAACTAAATGTGACCGGGGCCTGGAGCGAACATAAAATAGGGCCCTGTCATGACTAAATAGTAACCTTATTCTTGTCATACTCTAACTCAACTGGATACAACTAAAGCATGAAACATCTGAAACAAATGGTGCTTTGTTTTCCTGTACATGATGTCATGAAAGCACTAGTCTGATAGATAAGGTGGAGGAGCCACAAAAATGCCCTCCTGACCTTATTGGCCTCAGTGCTGATCGGTACCACTGCACCCCCCATAGGTATGCCCTTAATGATTTGAAAATTTGAAGAAAAAACAGTCAGGTAATTGCACCTCTGCCTTATTGTTTTTCACTTTTGGAATGTAAAATAAACATGTTGTTTCCTTTTTTTATATTCCTATGGCTCTGTGTTTCTAAAGTGGGAGCAGCTTTCCTGACCTTGAATAAAGCCCTCATGCTGTTTTTCCAATGATTGTGGGGAACTCGTGATTTGAGCGAGCACGCACAAATCACCTGTGAAAAGCTGCAGATAGCAATAGTGATAGTATGGGTGCTTTCATGTATTGCAGCGCTAGTGATTCCTCTGTATGTGAGTGGAGAGCACAAGCGCTGTCATAGGTAAAGATTTTTTATTTCTGTGTTTTTTTCCTTTGGGAACTGGTAAGGGATCTATGAGACCCTTATACCTTTTCACAAGGCTAGGGGGTCTGGTAGGTCATCTGAGGCTAGAGGGTGACTTGCCATTAACCGACAGCCCCCCATTACCTGCCTCCCCAAAGCCTGGGGGGGGGCAGAAGAGCCCATTGCTGCGACTGCTATGCAGGCTTGTAGCCTGCAGGGCGGGGGCCACCAAGGCATATGTTCTGTTCTACAAGCCCTGCATAGCTGGTCCCTGGGCTGGTTATGCTGGGTAGGGGGGACTCCACGCAAATGTTTTTCTTATTTTTAAGGGTTTGTCATTTTTTAAAATTAACCCTTTGTCTCCTGTCACCCAGCAGCTATAAAAGGCTTCCAGCAGGAAAGCAGTGATCAACGTGGGACACAGTGCTGGGAGATGGATCTTAAGTATTAACAAAAAAAAATTAAATATTGTTTTCCTGTGTGTGTTTTATATTTAATCCTTTATGAACTAGTAAGGGGTCTATGAGACCCCTATACCAGTTTACAAGGCTTAGGGGGCTGGCAAGTCACCTGCAGCTAGTGGGCCAAGCCTCTCCAATTTTCTGCCATATAGTGCCATATTGACAAAAGCCCAAGCACACCCCTGGAAGATAGGGGATGCAAGCTCTAGGTTCCAGCAGTGCCCCAAAAAGCATCCTCTTTTGTGGTCCCAGGTCCCCAAAAAGCTCTGTAATGATGTCAGGTGGCTTCTTTTAAAGATCAGTGCACATGTGAGGAGTTGTGACAGCTGGCTGCTTGCTGGAATCTGACCCAGGCTTCTGCATGGATACACGTGTGCATGAGGAAACTAGGTGATGTACTGACAAAAGACCCAAGACCCAAGCTTCAAGGTCCAGCCCCAAAGTCAGGTTTGCTCATGTATTTTGGCCTGAATGAGAAGAGATTTCTATTATTAATTTATGACCCCCTCCCCCTGCCCTGCCTTAGCACTAGGGCTATTCTAATAACTGGAATTCTGCTTTAAGATTTACTTAAAAATGTAGGCCAGCATGCTCTCCCTATGCCCTCCACTCACTTTTTTAATCAACAAAAAACATGTGCAACCATATTTGACTGGAATGATTTAATTCAAAAATTGGCCACAGCTCGACCAACAAAATGTAACATTGCTCCAAATAATAGCTTTTTAATAATGTACAGAAGTACGGAAAGTTCTCTTTGCATTCCTTTTGAGCGTCAAACCATGGCTTATCCCCCTGCCACCATAGTAGGTTTTGGGATTATGTTGATTTAAATGACTATTGGCCTGATGCAGAGCCTCCTCGTTCAGCTATCCCGTGCATTTTCCCGTCGTTTTTGGGCTGTGATCGGGTCAGGAAAGGGTGCTACGTTGCTTTTTGTGTGCGTGTATGCGCTCAGGTGTTTCTGCAGGCGCCTTTCCGATTGACGGCTTGCAAGAGGCTGAGCTCCGTGAAAACGGACTGGCCGTTGATTGGTCCATTTTTTAATTGATTCAGAGCCTTGATTTCCGATTGAAACAAGCCCAATTTAATGAGGGTGTCGACGCTTCACTTACGGGCAGTCTTAGCAGCCGTATTTGATCTTTGTGACTTGGAAATTCATTTTGCTGTGCGTGAGCATCAAAGGCGTCAGCTACGCGGCCTGGTTCTTTTGAGCATGGCAGAAACCAGGCTGCACCGAACACGTCTGGACATCGATGGCATGCATGACCTTGAGCTATTTGAGCTCACCTGCCTTAACTGTGTTTTTCTCCAGGACTTGTATAGCCAGCTGCGGCCATGGTTAGCCCGCACCACAAGGAAGGGGCATGCAATTGCAGGTATGACCAAATTGGTTGGCTGCCTGCAGTTTTTGGCAAATGGCTTGTTCCAGAGACTGGGTGCCTTCTCTGTGGGGATGTCCCAGTCTACGCTGAGCCACAGCCTAACCAAGTTTTTGGATGGCATGGCTACCCTGGCACCAAAATATATATTTTTCCCTGACACAGCGGAAGCCTGGAATGCGGTTAAGTTGTGCTTTTATAATATAGCCGACATGCCAACGTATGTGTTTAAAAATAGTTGTTGCTGTCCAGCATGATTTTTCTGATTGGTCTGTGCCTGTACCCCACTAATCTGTTATAGACTCCAATGAAACAGTAGAAGTTAACACTCACTTACTTACCAGTATTTCCTCCTATGGCTTTGTTTGTGATTCACCACTATACCTTTCTGTCCTGGCCCTCTTAGCTATGTTGCATCCCAGAGTCATTGTACAGGAGTGTGCTGGGTGGATGTGCATGTTGCCTCATCAGAACTGTGCTTTGCACTGACACTGCACAGCTGACCTATTGTCCCTGTTCACTAATGCTGGAATGCTAAACAGCACATTATTGAGCCTCTTCCCCTTAGGCCTCTGTCTGTTGTTCCCTGTTCTTAGCAGTTTAAAGTAACCTAACATGCCGTATTTGTAAGTAGCATGTAAGGTACTTGTGGCTCTTCCTTAGTAGCATGATGGTACTTGTTTAGATACACTTTAGATGGTTTCTCTGTCTCGGCTAGTTATGGGGCCTGCCACTACATATGTGGCAAAGGGGCCCATTTGTTTTTTTTGTATTATGGTGTGTGCTTATTTTTTGTATCTTTTTTGGCAGGTGATTCTGCCATATGCAGAATGCATATGCATAGGCCATATGCCTGCTTTGTTATCTTGTTTCTGCAAGCAGGCCGGACACATTTAGATTCCAAACCTCTGTGTGTTAGCTGCAAACTCCACGTTTTCCTGGTGCCATGCTTCCTCCATTATCTGCAGATGTCTCCTTTGGCTGATATGGCGACTTTGCTGGGTTCCGCCTGGTACTGGTACTGATTGAGTGGCTGCAGGTGGCTGGCTGGGCGCAGAGTCTGTTGTGCGGCCAATGTCCACGGCAGCAGAGGTTTGTGCCCCTGAGGTATGGGTAGTGGACATCAGGGGCTGCACTTGCTGGGGCTGGTGTGTTGGATGTTGTCCCACTGGGTCTGGTGGCCTTGGCTGCAGCAGACTTGTGTCCTCCTCCTCCAAATCCCGAATTACTTCAATAATGGGTGGGCTGGGTAGGGTCTGCCAAGAAAGGTAGCAGGTAGTGAGGCCACTATTTTAACTTAAATGTAGGCAAGTGCTATTTCATTTGGGCGGGTGAATATAGGTCAACACATGCTCTTCCGCTGGTGTAAGGAGGATTTTAGTAGGGATACCACCCCCTGTCTGCAGGCTGGGGAAGAGTAAAGCACACCTAATAAGTGTTACATACTGCTACAAAGCAGGCTGTCCATTCAGTTACACTCTAAATGGGCTTTACCTCTGCTGGTGGCGCATGTCCATTTTTTTTTTTCCCATAATATTTAAGATCCCCAAATTTACGTTTAATTTGCTCAACATCCCTCCTCACAGAACCAACACTATTCACTTGCCGGCAAATCTTATCCCACATCTCCTGCTTGGCCTGCTTTGGGGTTGACTTGGAATAACGCCCAAATAGGGCATCATAGTGCTCACAAACACCAGTGGCTACAGCCATGCTTTGCACATCACAGAAACGGGCTGTAAGTGAGCCACGTCGCAGCTGGCGCCCACATGGGTGTGTGGTGTCCCCGGCAGCAGACGACATTGATGGCTGGCTGTCTGGGGAGTAGTTTCGGATTCTTGGGCTGATGGGTGACTGTGAAGGACTGTGGGGGGTGCTATGTGATAATGGCAGGGTGCCTGTCGAGCTGGCACCTGTGGAGCTCTCTAGTGACCCCGTGCTGGTGGTACTTGGGGACACAGAGTGTCGAGGAGGAGGGGTGGTTGGGCTGGGTGGGCTAGTGGTTTTGGTCCTACGCTTATCCTTTGTATTGCGGCTGGATTTAGCTACATGCTTTCTGGGTGGAGGAGGTGGAGGCTGCTGGGTTGCTCGAGCTTGGTGTCCCTTGTGAGCCCTGGATGATTTAGCAGGTGGGGGCGACTGGGCCAAGGGCTCCTTGCTACTGCGTTTGGTCCGAGCAGCCTGTGTGGCTGGCTTATCCCCCCTTTGACTATGGCCATGTCCGTCCCGGCTCCTGTGCCTGCTCTTGTGTGGTTGTTCCTGATGTCTCTCTGTGCGGCGAGCATGTTGCTCTGGGCTTTTGGGGGTCTTACGGCTCCCTTTTGGCCTGGGCATAGTGATATGGTAAACAACACAGAGCTGAGTGCCTTGAACTTTAAATAGTTTTCCAGTGAGAGCATGTTCTGCAGCGTTTGCGGTTCCGCCCCACCCGGACAAGAACCCGCAGCCCAGTGTTGGGAGGTACTGGGGATGGTATAGGTGGTGCCACGCCAGTGCCAACGCCCACCCCCTCCTCTGCCAGTGACTTTGAGGTGCCACTGGACCTCAGTATACGGGGGGGGGGGGGAGACGCATGGCAGGGAGTCAATCCAGCCACAGCAGCAACCTGACTCCGGTAAGACTCTCAAACCTACATATGTCCAGATACATGCAATGAAGACATATACTAATGTGCACTATTGTTATTTTTAGATGATGACGTCGCAGGACCATCCCAAAGGAGAGTGAATGAAGCAGGGAAAGCTGAAGAGGTGCCTGGGGAAGGTGAGTGATTTGATGCATAGAAGCCTAACCTAATCTGACATTCAGGAGGCACAAAGAGTCAATAATATCCTTGTGTTTTTGATCCAAACAGCTTCACAGCAGCAAGAGATGGTGGACCCAGGGAGGAGATTGCGCCCCAGACGCACTGTTGGCCACAAGCCTTGTAAGTTTATCCTAGATATCATACATGTAGTTTAAACTCCTGCCCTAAACTAAAAAAACATGGTCCAAGACACATTAATGAAATAACTTAGGGAAAAATTAACCCTAAAAATGGACCTTAAAAAAAAACCCTAGATAAGCACAAAATAGTTACAAGGCAAAACTGATGATGTTTTTCATTCACAGATCAAAGAAAAGGCCAACAATGAAGAACAAGAAGAGCCTCCTGTGCTGTTCTTCCAAATTTTAAAAATTCAAAAAAAGTTTTACAATTTTAACAAAAAGTCTTTTACATTTTTGAAAAAAAAGTTGTGGTGTGTTCTCTTTCCTGCCACTGTACGTTCTCACAACATAACCATACAGTTACATGTCCCAAAAGGTAAGTATATGGGACAAGGAATAGGAGGAAGAAGAAGGAGAAGAAGAAAAAGAAGGAGAACAGATTAAGGTAAGCATTAAACACGGAAGAAGAAGAAAAAGAAAAAGGAGAACAGATTAAGGTAAGCATTAAACACGGGGAAGAAGAAGAAAAAGAAAAAGGAGAACAGATTAAGGTAAGCATTAAACACAGGGAGGAGGAGGAAGAAGAAGAAGGATATTATTTGAAGGTAAGTTTTGGTGTGGCTAAAAGTGTCAGTTTGTTGTATGGTGAAAGCTTGAGGGAGGACTAGGGATGTGCGCTTGCGTGGACCCAGATTGACAACAGGAAAACCATGGAAATGTAAGTATACACGGAAAAACAGTCGGAATCGGGGTGAAAACGGAAACAGATGGCAAGAAGCTACGTTTGGAAAAGCAAGAAAAAGGACCCAAAAACGGATAGTCCGTGGGAACGGCAACGGAACCCATGACCACACGGAAAGCACCCGTGAGGGGAAAAAACACTTCCCGATTGAAGACACATACACGGATCAGTAACGGAGCTCTCCTGACGGCGGCTCTGAATAACATTTGAACCCCGAGACAAATGTAAGCAAAACGGGCCATAGGAAAAACTGAACAAATTAAGGTCAGATCGGGGGAGGCTCTGCATCAGGCCCTATATGTCTATATGTCAGAAATACCCAAAACAAGACCCTATTTTAAAACTGCAACCTTCAACACCAACACGGGTGCAGTTTTAACCAGTGAAGACCACTTTCAGAAAGTTTATTAATTCTTTATTAACCAAGCTTCACAGGAATTAACACATTACAGGAAGCTCCATTTGACGATGATGATGAAGATGATAATTGATCCATGTAAATGCGCCACTATCCCAGCTGGATCCCATCACGCAGGAAAACATCTGCTGACCTTGATTCACTGTGCCATTCCACTAGATTATGCGAAGACAAAGTAAAACCATTTTAACATTTATCTTGGTCCTATCAATCACCTTGTGCTTTTGTTGCCAATTTATACACAAACTGTGGGATAATCTCAGACCGAATTACCACAGTGTCTGGATGGGTCTCCACAAATGCTGACAGGTCCTGCCTAATTGCTATGATAAGCGCCCTCATAGGAATCCTCGCAGGTGGTCACCACCTGTATCTACCATAATTACATCTGCCAGGCCAACCACTGGCATTCTATTATGCCCCCACAACAGCCCTTTGACCCACAGGCAGGTTACACTGGCATAATTTCTGGCCAAACCCATTTGAGAGCTACGAACTTCGACCCTCCTTTGCGCCCATTATTGTCTGCAAATCCAAACCTTGCAGGATTCTTAGGATCTAAAAAAAGTAAACGAGCATATAATCAGTACTGACACACACTTTTTGTTTTCTTTTTAAATAAATATACATTTAACTACATATATAGTATCTCTTTAACGCGTTAATCCAAAAACTCCAAAACTTCTTGTGAGAAGACTTTTGTATTATGTGTCTTGAAATATAATTGGTACCTCCAGGATTTCCACCTACCAATCCTTGTAACTACCTCTACTGACATACCCAACCAGGCTTCCTCTGTAGTTGTGCCGATCCAAAAAGAATGCGTACCATACACCTCCGGTTTGCAGCTGAAGACCAAACATTTTCAGAAAACCACATTAAATTGAAAATGGGACAGCAATGATCAATCCCTATGTTTTAGAAAAACAACAACTGCCCCCAGGTCTTTACAACATGAACTCTTACTGTCTTCACAGGATACGAAATGCACCCTGCAAGGCAAGCAACTAAATAGTGGACCAACCTCTTACCAACCTGATGCATCTTAGATGACCTAATCAACACCCTTTATCCACTCTCATTACCTCAATTAAAATCCCCATTGGTTTGTGTGGAATTGCTAACTCAACAATGCACAAGATTTCATTAAATGCTAAAGAAAAAGTGGAAATAAATAATTGCCCAAGAATTCCCGTCAAATTTTCTTACGCCTGTTTGCCACCCTGTGTTCTTTGCACCACCATTTAAGAGCCTGCCTAACCACAAATGTCTTTGTGAAATCTTTCCACCCTGACAACTTACAGAGGGAAGTAAGTTTGGCCAATGTTTTGTCAATGGCTGCTGTGGAATTACTGTTTTCAAAAAACCCCAATGAACCAATGAACTACAGAAACAGCTTTTGTCTATTAGCCTCTTAGGAGGGAAGTGCAGACTCCCTTTCCAAGCTGAACCAGTGTTGCCACACCTTCACATAGCAGGCCCTTCTCAACGATTTCCAAAGTCTGGTCAAGCGATCTTGCCCCAACCACTGGCAACTGGCAGACTGACTGGGACTCCGGAACCAAGAATCTTAAATGCAGGCAGGCTATTAGCAGCCGTTTTCTTTACCTGGAATATGTACAGGAATGACAACACTAATTGTCCTTCCAACACATGGTATTCAACAGCAATTTGGACAGCCACATCCCAGCTAGTGCCACACAGAAAAATCATCCAGATAATGGGTTACAACAACCTCTGACTTTTGCTTAATCACCCATACCAAAAAGGAGCTTAATGTTTTTCAAGTAGGCTCTCCATGACAGGAATGTAAAAAGGGAGGGGGGTACTCAGGGCCGGCTCCAGGTTTATGTGGCCCTCAGAGGGCATGGTCTCAGTGGGCCCCTTTGCAGAGGAGAGTCGCGGGTCAGGGGCTATAAATTCCCATGGCATAAAACAGGGTGCAAGGGCCAGCCTCTGTGCCACCCCCGCCCTGCAGGCTACAAACCTGCACTTGCCAGCCCCTAAGCCTTGAACCTGGACCCCTTACCAGTTCACAAAGGGTTAAATGTAAAAAAAAAAACACACACAGAAAAATGTTTTTTTTTTTATACTTGCTTCCCATCCATCTCACACTTTGTACTTCACCAATCACTTTGACTTCTGCACTCCTGCAGCTGCTGGAAGCCTTTTATACCTTCTGACCAACAACATAAGGGGTTAAAAATTACATGGGGTCCCCCCTACCCAGCATAACCTGCCCTGGACCAGCTATGCAGGGCTTGTAGGAACAGGCCCTGCCGCCTACAAACCCGCATAGCCTCCGTGGGCTTATGGACCCCTTACCAGTTCACAAAGGGTTAACAGTAAAAAAAAAAACACCATACAGAGAAAAAAATTACATTTATTAGTTTTTTTTTATTTACTCACACTGATCCTCCGCTGTCCCCCGGCGATCCTGTCCCATGAAGCTCTGATGACAGCTGGCAGGTGATCGGTGGAGGCGGGCGAGGGGCTGTGATCCCTCCCACCCTCCACCAATTACCCGGCAGCCGTCATCGATCCTCTCACCTCAGCTCGCCTGGCGCTACTGTGCCTCTTGGGGCGGGTGTGAGATGATGTAATAGATTACGTCTTCTGCCCCGCCCACGAAAGGCGCTGCTAGCTGCTGGGCGATTGCTGAAGTGCTGGAGAGGCGTATTTCGCCCTCTCCTCACCACGGAAGAGCCCGTGGGGGAGATCGGAGGCCCTGCCAAGTATTCTCTGCACTGGCGGGGCCCCTCCGTGGTTGCACCAGCTGACTGTGGCCCCTCAGCAGCTGACTTGCCGGGTGCTGATCCCGGGCCTGGGGGTACTATCTCAATACTCTTCACTGTGTAAATACTCATCAAGCCACTTGTCTTTGGCATTCTACTCTTAAATACGCCACCTGTTTTACATCCCTTCCAAGGCCTTTCACCCCACACCCCTAGACCTATTCTGATATAAAGTTTAAGGAAAGATGAATCAGGGCAGATTCTGTTTTAAAAAACAAATCTAGCCTTCCAACTAACTAAATGCACGTACTGTGGCTGCTGATCTTTTCTACATTTTTGGCTGGGTCATTTTTAAAATACCCATAGATATAACAAGATATTTATATATTTAGCAGGTCTGGACTGGTCCACAGGGGAGCAATTGAAATCCCCTAATAGGTCCCCAAAGCCATCCCTAAAGAGGCCACTTTGTTCACACAATGCTAATAACATGGACAGCCATTTTCTTAGTCCTGTGTACAGCCCCAGTATTCAGGGCACTGGGTCGGTACACACACAGTGAAAATAAAAGATGGCTGAGCCTATTATCCCCAGCACCCCCCAGCACTTAGTAGCCAAAACACAAACCTCTAAGAGTGAAAGGATGTAGTATGATGAGGCGGCAGGTAAGCTGCTTGCAGGTGTTCCTAGGTTATTCATAAAGGCAGAGTTCTCTTTGATTCACTTAAGGTTTCATTTTGGTTCATTTATTTGTAGACTTCAATCTTCATAGATTCTTCTTGCTGGGAAACAGAGAGGCAGTGCCAAGCATAGTACCAACTTGCAGTTGTCAATACATTCTGAAAGCTTAGGTCATCAGTTTATTCAGATGATAAGGAAAATAGGCTGAGGGCAATATTGACCAACCATTCTGCTGGATGGGGTATTTAAGAAACACGATGAGCTTTGCCAAGGTCCTGCAGTACTGTGTTATATAGGATAAATCAATGGCACAATTAAACAGAGGTGGAGAACAATGGCTCTGCTTTAAAAAGGAACCATGCGGTTTTACATAGAGATGATTGAAAGAAATGGCAAGCTGCTATGTGAAATGTAATAATAATAATAAATTAGTAATATATGAGTATAAAGCAACAAGCATGTCTAACAGGTAGAAATTCAATTGCTTCTACCGTATGCAATCCTATATGGCTTTACACATCACAAGCATTTTTTAAATATTCAAACCATTGCATGTTATGCTCCCTGATTTCAGTATTCTTATTTTCACATGGACCTTTTCCTGTGGGCAAACATGTTTCGCCTATTTATTTGGCTTCCTCAATGCCCTTATATTGAAAAAGGGGAGCAATAAAATGTGAATTAGTTAATTTATCTAATGTGGTTGATTGTAAATGATTTTACTTTCAAATGATAATAAATGCAATAAGTATACCTTAAACAAAGGAATCCATGAGTGCTGCTTATTTTCTCAATAATTTTTACAATTCATATATAGTACATTGGCTTCAAATTCTCCCAGAGAAGTATGGCTCAATCACATGTGATTAAACATGTTATTAGATCTAAGTTAGTATATAATAATTATATACTAACTTAGATCTAATAACATGTTTAATCACCCTTAAAGGGCCAGTACCTGATGACCCCATATATCATTGGTGATTGAGCCATACTTCTCTGGGGAAATTTGAATCCAATGTACTATATATGAATTGTAAAAATTATTGAGAAAATAAGCAGCACTCATGGATTCCTTTGTTTAAGGTATACTTATTGCATTTATTATCATTTGAAAGTAAAATTTGAAAGTAACTTCTGCTTACCACTGGAACTAGTATAGGGGTTTGGACCCTTCAAAAATTGAATACATTCATTTTACAGTACTTACCCCTCCTTGTCTTCTGCTATTCTCCACCTGGAAAAGGGCTTTTTCTGCTCCTGCAGGCTGGTGTCTTTTTGATGACGGTGACATGGCTATAACAGCTGCACAGGACTCCCTTCTCTCAAGGTTAATGGCAGGCTGGGGAGAGAAGCTTTTTTACTAAAGATGAGGATCCTCTGTGGAATCTACCACATGTGACTAATTTTGCCACTGGAGAGGAAGAGCGTGAAGGGGATTCCTGGGGTTTCCATTCTGCTACAAAGTTCCAAGTCTGTTCCCAGCAGGGCTGACTCCATGTTTTTGTGGGCTCTTAGACAAGAGAGTATTGGTGTAGACCCAGGGCTGTATTTAGGATTCATGCTGCCATAGGCACCTCTTGGTAACACGCCCCCCCCACCCATTGCTAAAGTGGAACCCACGATTTTGACTATCCCTGGTTCTCTTCCATGCCCCAGAGGCATCCCATTTTGGAATGCTCCCGCTGTGTGAAACCCCCCATATTGCCCATAACAACTGACCTTTTCCTGGTCCATTGGTGCATGCATAGGCTCTTGTCTTTGACACTGTCATTCAGCAAATGGCTGATTTGCTTCAATGAGGGGGCGCAAACAGGCATATCCCTAGGGATGTGCATTCTCCCACCGAAGCCTATATGAATAGCTGGGGCGGTAGCGTTTACAGCCCAAAGATGCAGGGGATGCGGGGGCTTCTTCTTGTTTTTTAAAACAATCAGAATGGTTTGCCAAATGACAGTCATGACAAAAAACTCTGACTGGACTAGAGACTGTGCATGTGCTGTTGGACCAGGAAGAGGTGAGTTATTATGAGTGATCTAGTGGGTTTCACACATACCCAAAACAGGATGCACTGGGAGGAAGGCAAGCGACCAGCCCTGAAATCTTTATTAATGCTAAATATGGCTCTGTGTAGACCCTTGTGGTGTGTACATCACATGCCACATCATGTCACTGTGATGCCAGTGATAATCCTCTGTCCCTTATCCACTGTCCACTATTGTTGCCAATTGTCCTTTGTTCCTCACCACCTTCTGAGCTGCCCCCAATCATCCTACGTTCCTCACCAACTTCACTACTGTGGCTGATTGTACTCTGGTCCTAAGGCCAGTCATGGGCTGGTCTGCACATATCTAGTGGGTGGGTCCACAAGAAAATCATCAAGTAAACTTCTTAAACTGGACCAACACCTAGTCAGCTAATCAAAACAAGCTAGGGGGCATCCAGAATGCCCCCCCCCCCCCCTGCATATAACTCCCCAGAACGCCTGTAATCCTCACCTTCAGCATAAACCACTGCTGGGAAAGGAGTACCGCAATTGGCCATAGTTCTGATGGCTGGAGCCAAGGACACACACAACCATGGTCAATGTGACTGCCTGGTGGCCAATTGCGGGACTCCATCCCCGGTGCTGGCTCATACTGAAGGTGAGGATTAAAGACGTTCTGGGGGGTTATGTGCGGAGGGGACGTCAGCATTCTGGATGCCCCCCCCCAGCCTGTTTTATTCAGCTGACTGCGGGACCAACACCTGTTAAAGAAAAAATGGGTGTTGGTCCAGTTTCGGATGCTAGAGGCCCCAGAACTTGCCCAGGTTCCCAGTCTGCTCCCCTGTTCACTGTCTACAACTCATCTGTTGTTCATGTGCTTATTGTATCTTCCTAGTACTACTCACCAGTCTGTGTCTGTGTCTGCAGTATTCTTAGTGCACTTAAACCGGACCTTCAGCATAATTTAATGAAATGCCCAAACCCTTAAAAAACTATTCCCCAGCTTCTAAAATTAATATATTTTACATTTTTAGTCACTTTTTATTCTTTCCCCTACTGGGGTGCATCTGTGTTCAGGATACAGACGCCGCCATCTTGCCATAGAAGCATCACATATAGAGGAGAGGACAGGGGGGCAAAATGCAGGGGCGGGTAATAGCTGTGAGCAGAGCTGGGGTCAGGAAAAGGACAGCAATCCCACAATACAGAGAGGCATAGTCAGAAGACACTATCTGTTTGCAGGCAGCCCAAGACTCCATGTGCTCCCATCTTGGATGTTTAAATGGTCCGAAAATGCTATAGGCGCAGGTAGGATGATTTTTAATGTGGCAATCTGTATGTACAGGGTGCGGGAAACATATAAGATAGGCTCTTATTTAGGGTGAAGGTCCGGTTTCATGCTTTCATTTAAACATATCAATGTGTACGCATTCAAAGGTCCATGGCTCATTGGTTACCTGGCTAAATTAAGATATTTATCAACCTGCATTTGTATTGCTTGCAGGCTTGCAAGTATACAGTGACAGACACAGACACAGACTGGTGAGTAGTACTACTTTTCCACCTTTACCTGTGATGGGGCATTTTTACAGATGATGTCCAACATTTTTCCAATGAGTTAGAGATATTTTTGGGGGAGTTTAGAATTAAAAGCAGCCTATGGGTATGCTAAAGAATTTGCATTTTGTTCTGCATACTCCATAGGATGCTGTTGTTCCCAGACAAATTATTCTCACATCATTGAGAAAATGATGTACCTCACCTGTAAAAATGCCCCATCACAGGGGTTGGTATGTTTTTGGGAAATATTACAACATAAATGTTTTATAGAATGTTCTCGTGTGTCCAAGTACGAAAGCTCACTCAGATGTAAACTTCAGTTCACACCCAAAGGTAAACGTGTTGCGCTTTTGTGTGTCAGTGTAAGTTTAAAGAGGAATGTCAGGGGAGGTTAAAACCTCCCCCAAGCCTCACGATTTGCTTCCTCCCCTCCGGTTTTACCTTTGGGAAGTATTTACTCACCTCGCCAAGGGATCTATCTTCTAGGTTTCTGGGCGAAGTTCTGACGGGTGGCACCATCTTGTATCCCATCAGGCACTGCACATGGCCCCTGATCTCATGCCTGTGCAGTGCCTATGAATGGGATGCAATGGGGCCATCCGAAATCCCACGAGACTTCGCTGATCAGCGCAGGACTTTGCAGAGAAAAGCCGTGCTGTCACTAACAGACGGCTAAGCGGGCGGAGGGGGGCAGCAATCAGGCCCTGAAGCAGCCGGATGTCACCAACCAAAAGGTAAGTAGGGGGCGATGAGGCGCGGGGGGGGGGGGGGGGCAGCCACTTTTTATCTTTAGTCCGATGTTCCTCTTTAGGTAAATTTGCAAAGAAAAAAAAACTACTTTTAGACAGACATCCCTGTGCATTCCAAAAATACTAGCCACATGACAAACATTTTAGTTTAGAGCAGCTGATGACTGAGCCTCTGTCATTCAGTTTATTGCTGTAATTTTGCCTTCATACTTCCTGCCCAGCCCATCCCAAACATGAAAACAGGAAGTGGGAGAACTTGTTTGAACAAGAGAAAGAGCTAAAACATGCCTGTCCCTATTCTATTGTATTTGTCTGTCTGAGACTTTTTTGGGTAGATGATGTCAGAGTCAAATGTCACTGCACAACTTTACTGCCATGGATGTTTCACTAGGTTCAGAAGTTGTGAACATGTTTCATAAGCACTCAAACTTTAAAAGTTTGCAAAAGTTATTATCTTCATTGTAAAGGAGACATTGGGTTATGCATTAAAAAAGCATCCTTGCTAAAGGACCCCAAAATGTTGGATTCACCTTCACATTGAAGTAAATGAACACATCAGAATACTCCTCTTACTACCTGTCCAAACCCCTTAAACCAGACCAACAGCCTGGCACAATTGGAAAAGAAAGGTAGCAGCCATTTTTTTAGCTTCCTCTCCCAGTATCTCCAGCAGCCATGCTGCTGCTTGGATTCAACTGACATAACTGACAATGCACAGTAACAGGAAGCCCAGCAGCACTTCCTGTTTGCATGTGGCCTGCAAATGCATGAGCCGCCATTTTGAGTCTAAAAATACCGTTTTGTGAGTACCCACCTTTAAAACGGGTATTATGAGTGTGCCATACACTCCACTTCGATCTTCATGACATGTGGGTAATCTCCAGTAGAGGGCGAACTTCTGCAGAGATGAATATGCAAAAAAGAAAGCCCCTCCCGGTCCATATATACCTGGGACCTCCCACCTTTCCCAGTGTAAAAAAGCAGTAAGGGGACCAATTATAACCTTAACAATCAAAACCAATGGTTCACCATATAAATGCCCCAGAATACCTGAAAAAAATGGGTGGGCGAAGTGGAGTGTATGGCACACTCATAATACCCGTTTTAAAGGTGAGTACTCACAAAACGGTATTATTCTAAGTGTGCCATACACTCCACTTCGATCTTTATGACATGTGGGACATCCAATAGCAGTGTCCGTCATGGGTGGGAACCAGAAACAGTAAAGAATGTACCAACTCAAACCACTGCAGCCTGCAGAACCTTGAGGCCAAAAACAGCATCCGCTGATGCCCGCACATCAACCTTGTAAAACTTGGAAAAAGTATGAACGGAAGACCAAGTAGCAGCCTTACAAACTTGTTCAACAGATGCTGAAAAGCCCAGGATGCACCAACAGCACGAGTAGAGTGTGCAGTGACCCTAAAAGAGGGAGTCCTCCCCTTAGCAGAATAGGCCCCAACAATGGCCTGACAAATCCATTTCCTAATCGTAGACTTAGCAGGCGCCAACCCTTTCCTGGGCCCGCAGGGCACCACGAAAAAAGTGTCCGTCTTGCGGAAGGAAGAAGTAGTCACCAAATAGTACTTCACACAGCGAACAACATCCAAATTGTGCAGAACCCTCTCCTTGTCATTGTTAGGCTTAGGACACAAGGAAGGGAGAACAATATCCTGATTGAGGTGGAAAGCAGACACCACCTTAGGAAGGAAATCTGGCTTAAAACGAAAAACCACCTTATCCTGGTGTCTCTCAAAGTAAGGGGCCTGAATCGACAGAGCCGCCAACTCAGAGACCCGCCGAACAGAGGTAATAACCACCAAGAAAGCAACCTTCTGAGTGAGAACCGAAAGAGCAATATCCTGTAGCGGCTCAAAAGGAGGACCCTGCAGAGCCGAAAGAACCAAATTCAAATCCCAAACAGGAACCACAGCCTTCCGAGGAAAAGGGTCTTAACCAGCGGGTGTAAGGCAAAAGACCCCTGGAAGAAAACCGACAGAGCAGAAACCTGTCCTTTCAAAGTACTAAGCTGGAACCCAAGATCCAGATTATGCTGAAGAAACTCCAAAATCCTGGGAATCGAAAACACCCTGCAAGGCAAGGCCCTAGCCTCACACCAATCAATATAGGACCTCCAAATCCTATAGTAAATGCCAGAAGAGGACCGCTTCCTAGCCCTAATCAGGGTCTGAACAACAGCCGCAGACAAACCTTCCTCTTTCAAAACGAAGGTTTCAGCAGCCAAGCCGTCAAAGCCAGCGTTTGTAAATTGGGGTAAAGTAGTTGACCCTGAGATAGCAGATCCGGCAACAAGGGAAGCCGGTACTGATCTACGGCCAGCCTTACAACATCTGCGTACCAAACCCTTGGCCACCTTGGAGCCACAAGAATTGCTGGCGCCCCTTCTAGTACCAGTTTGCGAACTACCTTGCCCAGCATGGAGACGGGCGGAAACAGGTACAGAAAACCCAGATCCTTCCAAGCAAGGGACAAGGCATACACTGCCAGAGATAGAGGATCCTGAGAAAGAGACACAAAGGCCGGAAGTTTGTGATTGTGCCTCGAGGCAAAGAGATCCACCTCCGGAGTCCCCCACTTGCGGCAAAGATCCAGAAAAACCTCGGGGTTGAGAGACCACTCTCCTTGGCGAGAGGATCCCCTGCTCAGGGAATCCGCCTCCGTGTTCTCCACTCCTGGAATGTAGACTGCCGAAATGCAAGGAACATTGCTCTCCGCCCAGTGCAGGATCAGAGAGACTTCCCCGAGGGCACTCCTACTGTGAGTCCCTCCTTGGTGTTTGATGTAAGCTACCGCCGTTCGGTTGTCTGAACGAACTTGAACCGGTAGACCCTGTAAATGTGAGGTCAGCCGAGCCAGAACCAGTCGGATGGCTCTGAGCTCCAAGACATTGATGGGGGTGTGAGCCTCCTGAGGACCCCACACCCCGCTGAACTGATGACTTTTCCAATAACCTCCCCAGCCCGACAGGCTGGCATCCATGGTAACTGTCTCCCAACAAGGGACCAGAAAGGATCTGCCCTTCAACAGATTGATCGATTCCAGCCACCACCGAAGGGACTGCCGAACCCTGGGAGACATCCTGAAAGGTTGATCCAATGACTGCGGACACCTGTCCCAATGCGTCAATAGGTGAAGTTGAAGAGATCTCATGTGAAATTGTGCAAACGGTACCGCCAGAAGAAGGCGGATCAGACCCTGAATCCCCTGCACCTTGGTCTGGGGCAGAAACACTCTGGCCTGAATGCTATCCAGATTCATGCCCAGAAATGAAATCACACGAGACGGAGAGAGAGAAGACTTGGGGCGGTTGATCACCCACCCGAACCTCTCCAGGGTTGACACCACCTGGTGGGTGTCCAGCTCTGCCTGACGGAGGGAAGAAGCTGAGATCAACAGGTCGTCCAGATAAGGCACAATGCGAATGCCCTGAGCTCTGAGCAGAGCCATTATTCCCGCCAAGACCTTGGTGAAGACCCTCGGCGCCGAGGTCAGTCCGAAGGGAAGGGCTACAAACTGAAAATGTTGATCCTCCACCGCAAACCGGAGGAATCTCTGATGCGCCAGAAAAATCGGAACATGCAGATACGCATCCTTGATGTTTATGGATGTCATAAAATCCCCTTGGCGAAGGAAATTGATAGCCGAGCGCAGAGTCTCCATGCGGAACTTTTTGGCTCTGATAAACCTGTTGAGAGCCTTGAGATCTAGAATGGGTCTCACCGAACCCTCCTTCTTGGGAACCGTGAAAAGGTTGGAGTAGTAACTCCTGCCTCTCTCCGACGGAGGCACTGGGCATATAACCCCCATGTCCAGAACGTTTTTCACTGCTAACAGGAGCCCCTGTGCAGCCTGAGGGTCCGAGGGCAGCCGAGACCTTAAGAATCTTGGAGGCGGCCAGTACTCGAACTCCAGTTTGTACCCGGAGGAGACCACTTCCAAGATCCAATTGTCTGTGACCTCCCGGGCCCAGACCTGGAAGAAGAGCCGCAGCCGTCCCCCCACCCTTGCGGGTGAGGGCGCCCCTTCATTGCTGAGCCGGTTTAACGCCAGGCTCGGAACCCCAGGCAGCCGCGGGACGTGCCCGACCTCTGCCCCTGTTCCAGGACGAGCCCCTGACACCCGAGAAGGCCAAACCCCTGGCCGCTCTGGCCCCTCGAAAGGAAGGAGTGAACGAGCCAGCCCGCCGAAAGGGACGGCGCTGTTTCTTCCGCTGAGGTAACTTCCCTCCTTTAGCAACAGCATCCAATTTCTCTCCAAACAGCCGCATACCCAAGAAGGGAAGAGCTGTGAGCGACTTCTTGGCCCCAAAGTCCGCCGTCCACTGGCGGAGCCAGACCGATCTGCGCATAGCCACCAATAAGGCTGAAGTCCTACTACACACGACAATAGAATCTTCCATAGCAGCCAAGACAAAATCCATGAACAATTCACATCTCTTAAGGGTAGCGAACTCAGCGCTAGCTGGATCAAACTGAGTGTCATTCAGCCAGTCCCTGATAAGAGACCTGGTAGCAAGCCACACCAGGGCAGATGCACAAACAGGCCGCAGGGCAGAGCCCATGCTGGCAAATGCATGGCATGCCATCTGATCAAGGCGCTTATCCTCGCCATCCTTAAGGGAAGTGGCGTCAGGGGTGTTCAGCACAGAAGATTTGGTCAAACCTAAAACCTAAAAGTGACCCTGGGTAGGGAATTCCAGACGGGGCTTGCGGACCCCAAAAAATTCCCCCTTCTTGAGATGAGGCGCCTCAGGCGGTTCAATATCCAACACCTCCAATAGATGTGACAAAACAGTGGCCGTATCAACGGCATCCCCCAGCGTCTGCCCGACATCGGCATCACCAGACTGAACATAGTCAGCCTCTGTTTCCTCATACAATTCCCCCTCCTCTAACGGGGAATAATCTGACAAATCAACGGAATCGTCGTCAACATCCCACAAGGGCTGGGCCGACGACAAATGTCTCTTTTTAGCCTGGGCCTTCTTGCCCACCGTGCTAGCAATACATTTCTCGATGCTGGCCAACCTAGCACAAACATCAGAGTGCGACTCCCCGCTGGCACCAATGTCACTTGAGGTACGGATAAGGCAGGGAAGGGAAGGCGATGAAGCCGGAGGAGCCGACCCAGAAGGCTGGGTACCAGACTGCCGCGATATGGCCTTTTGTGCACATGGTATACAGATCAGCACATTCTCCCCCGTAAGGGATACCCCACACCCCACACATTGCCCGGATTGTCCCAGAGGGAGCCCGAGCCCAGTATCCTGCAGAGCCTCCATATGGTGATTTTTGTGGTCAGTCGCAAGATAGCAGGGAATTTTCACCTAAGCAACCCGGGATGCCCCTTAAAAGTCCCGGTGGGATGATTTGAGGTGATCAAATTTACACTAGGGACCCCAGGACCAGGAGGAACCCCTTAATATGCACAATAATGAAGCAATCTGCAACACACAATAAGGCATATCAATTACTATACAGCAAATATATATATATATATATATATATATATATATATATATATATATATATATACAATTTTAATTAAATAATTAAATAGATAAAAGGCAAAGCCTGCCAAAAACCATCACCACAGGGCCCTCCCCCACCAGAGAGAGACCCCCAAGTGACAAACAGGTGGCCGACAGGCCCCTACCTGTCCCCAAGAACGGCAGCAGCAACCGCAGCAAGGCAGCAAAAATGGCCCCCGATCTGTGGAGAAGCCGAGAAGCAGGAAGAGAGCGCCGAAGGTGCGCTTTTCCGGCCCCACCCCCTCCCAGCAGCGCAAATCTGGCCAGCAAAACGTGCCGAGCGAGGGGGCGGGGCTACCGCGCCGAGCACCTGGCGCCGTCCCCTTTTCTTAACACAGCCTGAGGGAGAGAAACTCCCCAGGCTAACAGGAAAACCACCACAGGCTAGAAGGCACCATGCACCAATTCATCCAGGGATACTTCCAGGAGATCCACACACACACACACACACACAACAAAAAGTAAAGTGAGCACTACACACATACACTCATATATAACTATTAACAGAGAGAAGTAAGGGACCCAGAAGGGGGGAGTGGGAACCCGGCCATAATAAGGCCATAGGCATGTAGCGACGGGGCATCCCGCACCAGGATCACCAAAAACCTGGATATCCGCCTACCCCATAATGAGGTCTCACAGTGAAGCAAAGCTTCTTCCGCACCCATAGGGTGCTCCTACCCTCACCAGGACCCACAGCCTAAGCTGGGAGGCTCAATTAGGGGCAATTTAAAAAGGGTCCTGGCAGTAATAGGGATAATAAACGGCCGGGCGCGAGCCCGGCTTACCTGTAAGTAAAAGAAGTCTTCATCTTCTGTCTTATCGCCTTCCCTGCAGAGAAGGAACTGGGGAAATTGGTTGGAGGTCCCAGGTATATATGGACTGGGAGGGGCTTTCTTTTTTGCATATTCATCTCTGCAGAAGTTCGCCCTCTACTGGAGATTACCCACATGTCATAAAGATCGAAGTGGAGTGTATGGCACACTTAGAATATTCACTACAGCAGGAGTTAGAAAAAGGTAAATTAATTTGTATGTGCAGCAATCTAAATTGCCCTGGGGAGCAATGCAAGGGAGCACTGTTTGTTGTGCTGGTCTGGTTTAAGTCATTTTGACTGTTGGTCCGCTTTAAGGGGCATCTGTCAAACTTTAACATGGGCAACAGAAAAATGGGGAGAAGCAGGATCGGGCAGCTTATCCCCTGAACCCCTTTTAGTTTGTTTTATTGACTTGTTAACTGATTGATACAATGGGGACCCTGTTTTAAAGAGGAACAACACACCAATTTTCACTTTTTGGGGTGTTGATCCTAGACTCAGGCGAGAACAAGCACGCTGATTGGTTGAACGGGCCGCTCAGCCAATCAGCAAGCTCACTTTCACTTGGCCTCCTGGAAGCCGAGTGCACCGCCGGCCTAATCCTCCGCTCACCTCCTAGCCGCTGTGTGCCAACGCCGCCCATTCAGAAAGGCTGGGCGCAGGTGTGCGCACGGCTAGAGGTGAGCCGGGATGCAGAGGGTGCAGAGAGGCGACGGCTCCCTGACAAGGTGAGTGAAACGGGGCTTCTGGGAGGTTTTATACAGGGGAGCATCCCAATTCAGGATGCCCCAAGGAGTAAAACTCGGATGGCCCTGAAGACTTTTACATTCCAAGGCCTCTGATGTTCCTCTTTAAAGAACATTAACTGCAAACAGGGCATTATGGAAAAATTGAGAAGAGGCCCATTTCATCTCACTAGTGATTGAAGCTGGATTTGGAGTGTATTTATGATGCTGTGGTTTTCCATTGGGAGCAGAGCCCTGGCTTTTGCATTATGCTTTTGTAAATATTTTATGCACAGGAAATGGAAAAATTATTGAGGTCCCAAGCTGATGCTAAACAATGGTCCTCACTCTATCAATCAGCATTTTTTATTTCCCTACGGAAGGGGGTCAACAACCAGTGGTACTGGTACTCTCCCTCCTCTCTGGTGGTACTCAAGGCCACTAGGGGTGGAAGTGAGGGGGGGCATGAAGCACTTCAAACAAGCTGATGCTTTAATAAGATGTGCCAAGTCAACTTAATGCAGAAATGCAGGAGTGGAGCATCTTGGGACTTTTTCTGACACAAGAGCTTGCTTTGTTGGCCTTGAGTAAAAAATGGCTAGAAGTCCCAGAATCCTTTGAATGTAACAGGTGAGATAATCAGCAGCTTTGCCTAAGTCAAGCAGCAGTAATTACCTCCCCAGGTGAGAACGCTGCAGTAATCCTACTCAACACAAGATTAACACTAACACAAGATTGTGATCCCCCAAATCTAAAGAAGTTCAATTACAACAAAAGCGGTAAAAGCTGGTCGAAACACAGTTTTTTAGACCCACAAGCCAACCCACCCGCGCTCCCTGTCTGAGTACCTCAGGAGATGCTGCCGGTTCAGCTGTGGCCCAGCTTTAAAAAAGAAAAATGGGGTTTTCCACCATGCCCCCTGGCAGTTTTGAGATCGCTGATTGGCTAATCTCAAGGCTGCGAGTGATGTGCACCAGCTGGCTGCATCCCCTGTTTCCCTGACATCTGGCCTATCTGAATGGCTGGGAGTGGGAGCATGCACGGCTGCAAGGAATCCGGGGATGCGGCTTCTGGCAAACACAACTTCGCTGGAGCCGCCGGTCACAGTGAGTTTACTGGTAACCCTAGGGGTTTCACACAGCGGTGCATCCCGGTATAGGATGCTCTGGTGACAGGCTAGAGACTGACCCTGGAGTCTTCTACTTTCCTGGGCTGGCATGCCAGAATTTTGAGCTGCTTTAAACCTGTCATCTCTGCCAATCAGATGCTTAGCAAGCCAAAATGCTCTGATCTGTACATCAAAAGCACCAATTGATGTACATTGCTAAGGTGAACACATTGTTGTTTTCTTTCATAACACATAGTTGAAAACAAATAAAAAAGAAAAAATAATAATAAAATATAAAGATAAAATAAGCTCAGCACATTGAAGACATTTCGCCACACGATAATGGAAACTTTAAAATATGCAATTGAAAGTGGATTTATCCTTTGAACCACTTTAAACCCCAACCTGGCCGGTGCAGGAATCTAAGCGGCTCCAAGGCCGGCCGCCACCCTGCCTCTGGGGCACCCTATACTGGATGCTCCATTGTGTGAAACTGTGGGGGCCACCATTAGACTCAACTTTACCAGTGGCTCCCAGGATGATCTGTTTGCTAGGCACCACATTCCCAGCTCTCCTGCTGCTTTGTGCACCTGCACCTCATTTTTTATGAGGAAATTTTTCAATTCAATTCAATTTATTGTTCGCCAAGTACATTGTGAGATGAACAAGGAATTCTTTTTGGCATATATACACAGTGCAAAAGTAAACAGTTAACTTCAGTTCCAGTAACATAGGAAGGGGAACATAGAAACAGAGATACACAGACACAGTTAATGATACAAAGTGCAAATGATACAGGCTTGAGCCGGGCCTATGATGCCTGCCTATTGTTGAGTATGCGGACAGCCAAAGGATAGAAACCCTTCCTAGACCTAGAAGTCCTGCAGGCTGGTACCTCAAGACGCCGCCCAGATGGTAAGTAATGGAATAGGGCGTGTCCAGGGTGGGAGGGAAGTGTCTTTTCTGCCCGAGCCTTGGTTCTGCGTTCGTGCAGTTCATGCAGGGATGGTAACGGGGCTCCAATTATTCTTTCTGCTGTCTAAATTGTTCTTTGGAGTCTACACTTGTCCCTTTTAGTAGATCCCTTGAACCAGACAGAGAAAGAAAAACATAGTACAGAACCAATGACTAGCAACCTTTTCGACAGACCAGCCTTCCTCATTTGCCTAAGGAAGAAAAGTCTCTGGTGTGCTTTCCTTAGTAGAGCCATGGTGTTCCTTTCCCAGCTGAGGTTGTTGGAGATGGTCACACCCAGAAATTTTGTCTCTCTTCCTCTTTTGATTTCCACCCCCTTGATGGACAGGGGTGTCATCGGTGCTGGATTCTTCCTGAAGTCCACAGCCATCTCTATGGTTTTTGAAGGGTTAAGGACTAGGTTGTGTATAGTGCACCAACTAACAAGCTCCTCCACTGCTCCTCGGTAGGTATCATCAGGGGCGGGCTGGCCATAGGGCATACCGGGCAAAATCCCGGTAGGCCGGCACTAGCAAAGGCCACGAATGACAGATGTGGGAGGGTGGGCGGCATCTGCCATTCGCGGCCCCTCGCTGCTGTTCCCCCGGCCGCCGCTGCCGCTCTCACACACAGCACACACACACATACACATGCTTACCGGCACTTCCTGGTTGTTACGCGATGGGCGTCTATGGGCGGCGTCCATTGTTTTAATTGGATGCCGGCCATCTGGGGCCCGCCCACCGACCAGGAAGTGCCGGTTAGCATGTGTGTGTGTTGTGTGTGTGTGAGAGCGGCAGCGGCGCCGGGGGAACAGCAGCGAGGGGCCGCGAATGGCAGATGCCGCCCACCCTCCCGCATGTGTCATTTGCAGGCTATGCATGGCTTCGGCGGCAGCAGCAGAACAGCAGTGAAGGGCAGACCGGCCCTCCGCCCACCAGGAACCAGGGTGAGTGTGTGTGTGTTTGTGTGTGTACAGCGGGGGGGGGGGGCGGATTGAGGGATGCCCCCACTGGCTGCACTGAGGGATGCCCCCACTGGCTGCACTGAGGGATGCCCCCACTGGCTGCACTGAGGGATGCCCCCACTGGCTGCACTGAGGGATGCCCCCACTGGCTGCACTGAGGGATGCCCCCACTGAGGGATGCCCCCACTGGCTGCACTGAGGGATGCCCCCACTGGCTGCACTGAGGGATGCCCCCACTGGCTGCACTGAGGGATGCCCCCACTGAGGGATGCCCCCACTGGCTGCACTGAGGGATGCCTCCACTGAGGGATGCCCCCACTGGCTGCACTGAGGGATGCCCCCACTGGCTGCACTGAGGGATGCCCCCACTGGCTGCACTGAGGGATGCCCCCACTGGCTGCACTGAGGGATGCCTCCACTGAGGGATGCCCCCACTGGCTGCACTGAGGGATGCCTCCACTGAGGGATTCCCCCACCGGCTGCACTGAGGGATGCCCCCACTGGCTGCACTGAGGGATGCCTCCACTGAGGGATGCCCCCACTGGCTGCACTGAGGGATGCCCCCACTGGTTGCACTGAGGGATGCCCCCACTGGCTGCACTGAGGGATGCCCCTTAATGGTTGTAATGAGGGATGCCGCTCACTGACTGTAATGGGGGGATTTTATCACACCATTTGGTTCATAATATTTTCTTTTACAAAATTTTTATTGGGGTCTGCAAAGCAAAAACACATACAATAGTGCATACACAAAGAATCTAGGAGCACGAGAGTTACAATATACGTTACATATTCATACAAGAGATCCAAAGCATTGTTGTCACCAATGATGTTAACCAAATATATAGGAGAAAGAGAGACATCTGCGTGAATGCAACACAAAAAATTATTCTAAACATAATCAATTCTGAAACAACTACAGAAAATTGCTTTGTGACCATACATATCAATCCAAGATAAGGATAAAAAACCAGAGACTATTAAGGCTATTTGAATACTCATGAAATACTATCATGGTGGCATCAAATGGATTTGTAGGTGAGCCTAGCTGTATTTTGATAAGTTGTGAAAACCTTTTTAGGGGTAAGACAGACAAACAATGGGGTAGCAGGATAGGAAAGAGGGGGAAAGGGTAAGTGTTGTGAGGCCGAAGGGTCCAAACGGATTCAGACCATTCTATCCATGTAAGAGGCCCGGGCGAGTCAAGCGAACGGGCCTTCAAACTGGGAATACGGGGTCGGTCTGGCCTTTAGGTACGCTTATATGATCCAGCCATGGGGACCAAACCTCAAGAAACTGATCATATTGGTCTTTGTATATTGCAGTGAGTTTTTCATTACACATACCCCTCGATTCAAAGAGCAAAAGTTAATTGATTTCGGATCTAGAATCCTAAGTTTGGGTGGGTGTTTGTCATTTTTTCCTGTTTTTTTGGCCATTTCCGACTCGCACGAGCCTACGTACGATTTCGTATATGCTCTTACGATCATCGGAAGTTCGTTCCTAAATTGTAGGATCAAATCCTAAAACTTAGGATCAAAACCTAAAACTTAGGATCAAAACGTAAAACTTAGGATAATCGAATGTGTTTAGGTGTGATTCAGAGAGCAGTTTTCCAACCTCTAAATACGTTTTAAAAGAAAGCCACTGCCGACACCTTTTAGCAGTCGGATTGCTGTTCTTGAACAGGTTTTTTGGCTATGTGGAGGAGTCTGCGCGTCTTGAGCTCCAATGAACTGCATGTATCAGCATGGCCGAGGCCATAAATTGTATGACAATGCATACCTGAATCAATACATTTCATGTATGCCTTATAAAAGCATTTTAATGTGGACCTTAATTAGTCCTTTGCATGTAAACCTTTATTTTGCAATACATCCATATATTTGCGTTAATTAAAGAAACTTATGTCCTTTGTTATTTATTTTTAAATTGATGTACTAGAATAATATTTTTAATTTGAATTTATTGGTGTAGTTGTTTACCTTTGCTTTGTTTAATTATTTTAGCTCATCTTTGGTCAGATGCATCACACTTACTGAGGAGAGGAGAGCGGGATAAAGTGCAGGATGTGGGTTACTGCTGTATTTTGCACAGACACAGCAGAGCTGGGGGCACGGAAAGGTCAGAAATCAAAGAATCCAGAGCAACACAGTCACAAGGCCCTTTCTGTTTGCAGGCTGCCCGATAATACCTGACCCGCCATCTTGGCTGTTTCTAGGCTCATAACATGCTGAAGTTGCTGGGTGTTTTTTTATATTTGAGAGCAATCTGTATGTAGAGGGTGTGGGTAACCACACCAAAAAATTTAAGTTGTACCATTTGAAGCCAAAATATTAAAATTAAATCCACAAGTAAAAAATGCAAGTTAACTAAAAATTAAACAAAGTAAGATTTACTTATGCAAATGCATTCATTAATGGTTGGTTACTACAAAATGAATGAAATAAAGAAAAATAAAAGACCAAATATTTAGAATGCACTTTAATGAGGTAAGTTTGTAGTGCGCATGCGCAAGATCAGAAGGATTTACGTCCAGACAAAAAAGGAAAAAGGGCAAAACCAATGTTGCAACCTGAGAAATGAAACGGAAAATTCAGGATGGAAACTGACATAGGTCTGATTCGCGAACTGCCATGCGAACGGACGTACATTTTAGGATAGAAACGTATTAGCTTAAGGAATCACTCGCAAGTTCATACGAGCGCACGAGCGTTCGGGAAAAATAGGATGATCAGCACCAAAATCAAGGCTGTTACATGTTTCTTTGAATCGACCCAATAGTGTTTGAGACTCTGCCCTGTATCTCAGTCCAAGGCAGAGTGTGAAGTTTCCAATTCCTCGCTATCGTGAGTCTAACGGCTGAGAGGATGTGTTGGGTCAATCTCCATTGAGTCTTAGTATATTTATTAGTTCTGAGCGAAAGGAGTGCTTCCCAGGGGTCTCCAACAAGTGCTAATTCCAAAATGCCTGCCAAAAGCCTATATGTCTTGTTCCAGATCTCCTGGACAAGCGGGCATTCCCACCAAATATGGAGCATCGTCCCTGTGTCCTGGCAGCCTCTGAAGTAGAGGGGGGAGGAGGAGGGGGAGAATCTGTTGACACGCTCAGGGGTGTAATACCACCTGAATAGTATTTTGTAGGCATTTTCTTGGATCAAAGCGTTATACGAAATTTTGCTTGTGTTCCTTAGAATCGCCCTCCAAGCTTCCCAGTCCCTCTCGGCTCCCAGCTCCGCCTCCCATCTAAGCATGTACGTGTGTTTCATTTTGGGAGGGGGGGCTGTCAGCGAGGCGTAAAGGTTCGAGATCAGCCTGCCTGCAAACTGGTCCCTGATGCAGCGAAGTTCAAACTCAGTGGTTCTGTATGGGGGGGACAATTTCTTCAGGTGGGTTTGGATATAGTGTTGCAATTGTAATGATCTAAAGGTTTCAGCAGGAGGGAACTCTTCATCGAGGGCCAATTGCTTCTGATATTTCATCCCTCGAGGGGTGCAAAAATCGTATAACAGTGTGAGTTGCTTACGCTTCCACCATTTAAATCCCATCTGGTGGGACAGACCAGGCGGAAACAGGGGATTACCGAACACGGGAGAGGCTGGCAGATGAGGGGAGGTGAAGAGGTGCTTTATTGTGTCCCAAATATTCAGGGAGAAATTAAGTATGCTAGAGATGGTCTTTGGTCTGGAGGATTTGGGGATCCATAGAAGCGAGGCTGGTGTCACCGGGCTGCAGTTAGCTATGTCATTTAACACCCAAAGCGGCCTGTCCCTTGGGGCGTGAAGAAGGGTGAGTGGTGCAACCTGGGCGGCCAGATAGTATTTGTGGAGGGATGGGAAAGCCAGCCCACCTTCCTCTTTTTTACAATAAAGGATATTTCTCCTGATACGTGGTTTGGACTTATTCCATGAGAAGAACAGAATCTTCCGCTGGAGGATATCTAACTGGTGTCTCGGCACTGGCACAGGGAGGACCCGAAAAAGATATAAAATCTTCGGTAAATATGTCATCTTCAAGGCGGCGATCCTTCCTAACCATGATAGTCTTAAGAAACTCCACGACTGCAGTAGAGAATCTAGAGATTTAAACATCTCCGGGTAATTGGCGCTGTAGAGGTCCCCGTAATTTTTGGTCAACTTAATCCCCAGATATGGAAGTCTCTGCACCCAGGACCAAGAGAAATTTTGGACTAGCTGTTGTCTAGTGGGATCGGATAGTGAAACGTCTAAGGCCATAGACTTGGAGGCGTTCAGCTTCAAGCCCGAAATTTCACTAAAGGAGGATAATGTGTGGATAGCGTTAGGGGCCGACACATGAGGGGAGGTAAGCATAAGGAGCATATCGTCCGCAAAAAGTGAGATTTTATGGTCTCTGCCACCCCATGGTATACCTCGGATGGAGGGGTTCTGCCAACGGCTCAAGCGCTAATACAAAAAGTATTGGAGATAATGGGCAGCCCTGCCTAGTCCCCCTTTTTATCTGGAAGTCAGTTGAACTATAACCCGCATATTTCACATGGGCCATGGGTTTCGAATATATGGCTGAAATCCAGGATAGTAGCCCCGGGCCAAACCCCCACCTCTGTAAGGAAAACCGGAGGTATTGCCAGGAGAGTGAGTCGAAGGCTTTCTCCACGTCCAAGGAAAGTAGGAAAGCCTCCAATCTCTGGGAACGGGCTCCTTCCAGTAACTTAAGGATCCGCCTTACTCCGTCCCCCGCCTGCCTCCTAGGGACAAATCCCGGTTCATAATATTTTCTTTCTTTATTTTGTCCTCTAAACCCTGTGTGCGTGCTGTGGAAAGAAAAATAAGGCTTATATATAATGTGACATTACGATACTATACTGGGCCAGAGGAAGTGTAGCAGGGCCGGTGTGCCCCAAAAAGTCCCGGGCCGTTTTTTAGCCCCAGTCCGCCCCTGGGTATCATCTTTTCCGTTCTTGATCAGGCCTATGATGGTTGTGTCATCGGCAAACTTTACAATCCTCACAGAGTTGGCCAAGGAGGTGCAGTCGTTTGTGTAGATGGAGAACAAGAGGGGTGACAGAACGCAGCCTTGAGGGGCACCGGTGTTTGTATGCCTGACACTGGACCGTATTGGACCAAGTCTAACTATTTGGGATCGCTCTGTTAAAAAGCTCCCTGTCCACGCACAGATGTTATGAGGAATGTTGAGCTTAGACATCTTTTCCATCAGCAGGTTTGGACTTAAATGCCGAACTAAAATCAACAAAGAGAACTCTGACATAGGTGTCTGGTTTATCCAAATGCTCATACATATAGTGGAGGGCCATATTAACAGCATGATCTGAAGATCTATTTGCCTTGTAGGCAAATCGTGGTGCAAGTCAGCAATTTAAAAAAAAATGCACCTTTAAATATGGCGCTGAATTGCACTGAGGAAAAAATCATGGGAAAAATTGTTTTCTCACAAAAACATGTGAGAAAACAAAATCTCATGGTGCTGAATCAGCGCTTAAAGTAGATCAAAACCTGGGGATTTGACTATTCGACTTTTCTGTCCTTGGCCCCCGGGGCACCCCAATGTAGGATGCTGTGTGTAACCCCCAGGTCACCCATTAAACTCACCTTTCTCATTCGCTCCAGGCAAGTCTAAGCGAGCTGCCGCATCCCTGCTACCCTGTAACAGTACTAAAAGTACATCAGGGGCCGCTGCTCGTGCATGCGCCATTGGATCGGGTAGAAGGTGAGCGGCCTGGGGTTTTTTACACAACGGGGCATCCCAAGTCTGGATGCCCCAGGGGGAGGCAATAAGGTGGCCCTGGAGTCTTTTTGGTTCATATCGTCTTTTTTACGTTTAGGCTGCTGTTCTTTATGTAGACACTGAGTGTCAGTGTAGTTCTGCAGTCTATCAGTTTTCCATTGTACTACACAAACAGAGCAGGGCTCTAGCAATTCCTGTGTGGTAATAACAACTATTAGTCTGAACACAGAATGGGTGCCTATCCACATGTGTATATTTGAGCCCTGGGCAAATGGCATTACCTTTTATTTGTTATTATTACCATTATTTTCGAATGTTAAGTAGTAGATTATTTTTCACATATTTTCTTCATCAGATAACTTTTCACCCAGGCTAATTTTGGTGACATCCTCAAAGCTGACCTCCCAAAAAAAAAGATCCTGGTGGATCCTGCCTCTTTCTCGGGGGGATGCGTCTACAGATTCCAAGGAAGCCAGTCTATTTGTTGGGGACAGGAAGTAGCTGCACATTACGTTGACACGACCACTCTGCAAACCCTATTAGCTGCTGGTGGTCATGTTGAAAACATAGCATGGGAAGATAGAGGGGCGAGATATTTAGTCAGACTTTGGGCATTTCTGGGGCTAGTTTGATAGACAGGCATCCTGAATCTGGATACCTTGGAGGTGGGCAATACCACAATCTCAAGGGTACCCATACCTCCCAACTCCTGAAAACGTGAAAGCGGGACAAGCCATGCCCCCGGCCACACCCCCCGCCACGCCCCGGCCACACCCCCCGTCACGCCCCCGTCACGCCCCCGTCACGCCCCGGCCACGCTCTCCAGCTCCAGCAATGTCGGCTGCCTTCACCCCTGCATGCGTACGTATCCCCAAACCAGCATACCGCTCGCCCCCCCACCCCCGTGCGCCTGCCCACCCACCCCCGTTAACAGTTCAGCGAGCCAGCAAACAGCCTCACTGCCCGATCTAACTCCGCCCCCAACCCCCTGCAGCTGCCCCGGCACCGCCCCTTTCTCTTCCTTCCAGCTCTTACGCCGCACAGAGAGCTGCAACCTCCTGCCCGGTGTCCCGGCCGCCGCCATACTCGAGAGGAGAGGTGGATGAGGCAAGCAGCAGAGTTTAGAATAGATTGGAGGGGAGCTAGTCTGTTTGTTGGTAAACCACAGAGGAGGGTGTTGCAGTAGTCCAGTCGGGAGATGACCAGGGCGTGCACTAGCATTTTAGTGGTGTCAGGTGAGAGGAAGGGACGGATGCGGGAGATATTTTTAAGTTGAAGATGACAGGAGGTGGCTAAGGAGTGAATGTGAGGTGTGACTGATTAGAAGAGCCAGTAGTGCCAGGTTGTGGTACAGAAATATAGGGCAGGTAGTCAGGCTTGTAGAATCAGTAAAGTTAATTGCAGAAAGTTTAACCCCTTGAATTTCAGAAGAATATTTCCATAAGCTTTCCTTTTCCTTCAGTCATCAATATATATATTACATGTTAATGCATTTCGCTGGCCACAGGATGGCGCTCAAGTAAAAGTCAAGATCTTGCCGTGTCGGATAATGTATCTGAGGTTTCATGAATTTAAACCGAACTGTATTGTAAAAATGCCCTTTTAAGCCTTGTTTGAACAAAAGGAAAATGCTTTGGGTAAAAAGAAGGGTTAATACAGTATGTGTACATACTGTGTGTAACATTGATTGCCAATTATGAGCATAGCAGTCAAGATTATATGTGATGGAAAGGAAACTGTGCCTTGGAGTATATGGTTCATTCTTATTATTTGTGTAATGTATTTTATGCATTTACTTATTTTCCCCAAAACATTCCATTTGCATTAAGGGAATTTAAAGTAGATATTCGGTCTAAATGCACTTGAATTTACTACTCACCCCCCTCCTGTACATGTGTAATCCCCAAAGGGGTTGTAATCCAAATACTCATAGCAGATATATTGTAATTCAATTTATACGTCACAATAACCCGATTAATCCACACACAGGCGGATTTTTCCAAAACAGAAGCTTTTGCAATGTATTACTTCGTCTGCACAGCTCATTCAATGTCACAATCACGTATCACAGTTCCATGTTAACAGCATGCTCCAGGCAGTCTTTCACCCCACATTGATCTAAGCATTAGATCTCTCCTTAAACAGGGCAGCGCAGTGTAGAAAAGGATAAATGGGGAGCCTCTCCGCTCTCAGTGCAAACAGTCACAACACCAATCGAGGCCAGGTATAACCCATGTGACACTACTCACAGTGAGGGCTCACTACTTCAACGGGCTAAGGGCCTTCAGACAGGGGCAGCCACACCTCACCATCTAGGCATTGCTTCACAGCCCTGTGATCCTGAGGGATCCTCTCCCTCTGTAGGGGCACCTCGCCTGTCACATCCACGCCAGGATCCCCTGGGTTTCTTCCCGCCAGGACCCTCTTCCCTTAGCATAGACCCCTGATCTCCATTTTCCAGCCCAATTCCTGCTGTACCATGATGACCCTGATTTTCTGCCATAACGGGATTTAACCTTGGCATGCCAACTGGGTTTATAACACTCCTCTAAGGAGACACAAACCCCACAGGGCATCCCAAACCCTGGAACTCTGGGGAAATCCAGCTCCCTAGATATTGAGGAACCTGTTCAGCTGGACCAGGCTCTGCTTCATTGCTGACCTGGGGCTCCTGTGGCCCCGTACTGCCGGGATGGCCAGGCTGTGGGAGAACTCCCCGAGGCATCTCCACGGCAGGAAGATCGGAATCCTATGACCAGACCCAGAGTTGCGGCTGCAGAGACGGAGACTGAGGACAGACGTAAGGGTAGCTAGTCTCCTGGAACTGTGATACGCTGCAGAGACGGAGACTGAGGACAGACGTAAGGGTAGCTAGTCTCCTGCTACTCCTCCTACTGGCCTAGGGGTGTACCTTCCTACTAACCTTTCCTCTCTACCTACAGACATGGACCGCCACCAACCAGAATCAGATGGGGATGCCCGGGGATGTCGTGGAGAATCCCAGGACGGCAAGCTAGTCTCCTGTTACCCTCCTACCAGCCTAGGGATTGCCTGGGTGGGACATTAGACCATATTTCCATTGTCCCTTTATTTACCTTGATAGGCATCTGCATCCCTCCAGCCTTCCCACTCCCAGAAGAGAAGACCCCAGTGGACCCCGTTAAACCTGCACTACCCCTCCTAACCCTTTTCTTCCTCCCCCAATAGATCCTCTTTTAACTGAATAAACTGTTGTGGGTGTCATTTATTTTGGCTACACATGTCCTGGCGATAAACACTTTTGGCTGCAAGCAGTCACATGGGGCCCTGAATGTGGCTGCGTTGTGTCAAGATCTGATGCGGCCCAAGATCAGATGACGAGAGGAGCAGGAGGACAGAATGGCCCTGCGATGCAATTGAGATCCTTTTAAAACAGAGCCATCACTTTTTATTTGTATGGTGGAGCATTTTTAGATACTTTTTATATACTTTGCCAAATTTATTTCTAAAACCCAAGTGCACCCTTTCTCTTTATCTTATAAAACACTGCAAATACTGTATGTGAACTCACGTTTTTTTCCATATATTCTGCTTCCCAGGGTGAAAACACTCATTCCAGGCTGCAGGCCCGGATTAACGTAGGGGTGGACGGAGCTGCCGCTCCAGGCCCCTACTTTAAAACAGGCCCAGCAGCCTGCAAATGCATAGGCCGCCCGGCGCCTGCAGGCAGCAACACAGAGGTACAGGATGGGGCCGTCGTAACAGCTATCAGAGCCAGGCATATGTAGCAGAGCTGGGGAAAGCACCTGAGAGAAGAAGCAGGAGCCGTTGATCAGCGTACATTACATACAGTCAGCGAGGGGGAGAGGCAGAGAGCTGCTGAGGCTGCATTGGCTCAGCCTGTGTGACAGGCAGCATAAGCCCCGCCCCCAAGGCTCAGACTTCCTATTTATCAAGGTACCGCGCAAACCATAGCACTGCTATGGAGAGGTCAGTAGCAGACAAATCTGCCATCATAAGAGCAGCAGAGACACTAGCAGCCTCCCTGTCTGCCCCTGCTGAGTGTTTCCTCATTCATGATCTCTGTCTTGCTCATGTGCTCTCTCTGCCCCCTCCCCTGGCTGTCAGTTTAGCAAAGCTGCAGGGGGGGGGGGGGGTTGCTTCTATCGGTCTGGGGCCAGGAGCAGCTTGAGAGATAGTTCCAGGCAGAAGAAAGGCCGATCACCTCCCTCACCGCGGGGCATCCGAGATTGGGATGTCCCGTGGGGTGAAACCCCCCCCAAAAGCCCCAAAAAACCTTACCTTATCGGTGACAGATCAGCCGCTGCCGCCGATCCCCGCGCGCCCCTCTAGCAGTGCGCGCGCCCGCGTTGGCCGTTTGTGAATGGCGGGCGCGCGCCCTGTAAGAGGGATGCGCGGGAGGCGGCGGCGGCGGCTTGTCCGTCGCCGAAAAGGTACGTTTTTTGGGGCTTTTGGGGGGGCTTCACACAGCAGGGCATCCTGATCTCGGATGCCCCGCTGAAGTGGACCAACACCCAGGATAGTGAAAATCCTGGGTGTTGGTCCACTTTAAGTGCTATAGACTGAGAAGAGTTAAAAAAAAGTCTTGCTCCTGTCCAGTGTTTGAGGGGGGATTGTATTTGCTGCAGAGGGAAAGGGACACTTCCAAGGCAATGGTAGGTATGGTTTGCTGTTAGTTTGTTATCAAGGTAGACCAAAAGCACAAATGACTTCTGATCCACATAACCTAACTCTTGGGTTGCATCCTGATTTGGGATGCCCCCTAAGATTTAAGTTATGTGGATCACAAAATAATGTGTGCCTTTTGGTCTGCTTTAAAGAGAAAGTAAGGTCACACAAAAAAGTACTTCCACAATATGAGAACATCCTGCTATGTTCTCATATATATGGCCCATATACCAAGCAGGTGATACTGGCCTCATTCTTCTCTCCCCACAGACTGCTTGCCAGCAATCATTTAGGGTCTGCTTGTCTGGTGAAGCCATACAATAATGTGCAGCGGAGCATCTGAAATCAGGATGCCGCCATGCTGCCGAGGTCAGAGGAAGTAAAGTCATCTTTGACTTTATTTCCTCTTTAAAATGAACCTGGGATTTTGCTCCCCTGAGTTTTGTCCCCTGATACCTTAATCCAGCAATCCTGCACATGTGCGGGCCCCCAGTGTCATCCATGGTCATCTGCATCAGGCAGACTGATGGTTGCCAGCGGGAGCAGACATGGTGGCGGGTGCTGCAGCATTAAAGAGCTTGCTGTAAGTGATTGTCAGGCGAATCAGGGCATCCCAACTCAAGAGGGCGGAATCTGCTTGAACTCTGATAATTACTTTTAGGTTCTTTTAGGGAATATGCTCACACTGTGTTTATTTATTTTGTGTTCTAATGCCACAGGAAGGCACATGGATAGTAGTTGTTGGGGGCGGTAACTAAATGTGATGGGGCCCTGGTGTGGACTTTAAATGGGGCCCTGTCAATGCTCATACAGTAACATTTTTCTGTCTTTTAACTTAACCGGATGTAGCTAAACAACTGAAGAGTGAAACAGCAGAGACAAATGCTGCTTCCTTTATCTAAATGATGCCTAATAAAGCACAAATATGATAAATAAGGAGGAGAAGCAACGATGATGGGGCCCCTCTGACCTTCTGGGCCCAGTGCGGTCGCACTTCCTATATTTACGTCCCTGGTGGGGACTTTGTGGTGCTGTGATGCAAGGATATTAATCTACCTTTGTGGACCAAAAAATGACACACTGTAGCACCACACACACTGCATGAGTACATCTCATGCTGCCTATAATCCTGACATTGCAGATATGCTTACCTTTTCTTTTAGTCACCCTTGGTTTGACTAAAAATGTTCTGCCTTGGAACAGTGCCTGGCTACCGCAGAGATCAGAAGAGGATAGCTCTGCAAGGTGAGTATTTTCCCCCATCCCCATAATCATTTCTTAGGAGCAGTGACTGGCATGGTGGGGGGGGGGGGGGGTATTGTGTGTGTGTGTGTGTGTGTGTGTGTGTGTGTGTGTGTGTGTGTGTGTATGTATGATTGATTGTATGTATGATTGATTGTATGTATGTGTGTATGAATGATGTGTGTGTATGATTGATTGTGTGTGTGTGTATGTATGTATGTATGTGTGCGTGTATGAATTATGTGTGTGGGTATGACTGGGGTGGGTGTGTGTATGTATGTGTGTGTGTATGTATGATTGATTGTATGTATGTGTGTATGAATGATGTGTGTGTATGATTGATTGTGTGTGTGTGTGTGTGTGTGTGTGTGTGTGTGTGTGTGTGTGTGTGTGTGTTTGTTTGTGTGTATGTATGTGTGTGTGTATGTATGTGTGTGTGTATGACTGATTGTGTGTGTGTATGAATTGTGTGTGTGGGTATGACTGGGGTGGGTGTGTGTGTATGATTGTGTGTGTGTATGAATGATTGTGTGTGGGTATGTATGAATTATGTGTATGTGCATGAATTGTGTGTATGTATGAATGATGTGTGTGTGTGTTTATGCATGAATTGTGTGTATGTATGTATGAATGATGTGTGTGTGTATAAATTATGTCTGTGGGTATGAGTGGTAAGTGTGTGTGTGTGTGTGTGTGTGTGTGTGTGTGTGTGTGTGTGTATGAATGATTGTGTGTGTGTGGGAGGGCTGGTAAATTCATCATTATATGTTTTGTGTATGTGTATGTATGGGGGGGGGGGGGGGGGGGCTTGACCAAAAAGGGCAGCACAAGTTGTAAATATGGCTCTGGCGTGCCCCATGTGATGTCGGGGCGTGTAGGAGGCTCCTCCCCCCCAGCAGTCTGCCACTTGACACAGGTCCCGCGGCAGTAGGAGCTTGAGTCTCACCAGACACCCCACAAAGGTACCACCGTCCACCAATCGAATTTGCCTTTCAGTTGTACAGGAAAGCTAGGTGACAATTCTCACATGCCATTCAGGACCATGGAAAAGCTAGGCGAGAAATTGTTACCTAGCTTTTCTGGCCTCCTGAATGGCATATCTGTTATAGCTCAGCTATTCTAGACAGATTTACCTATAGCTTTTAGTCAAGTCTGTCTATAATTGCTGAGCTATGATCAGCAGATATACCGCTGTTTGATTCTTTATTTTGTTAAACAAAAATACATTATTTAGGGGTGCATTGAGTGTCAAATAGGTGTGCTTGAGTGTGCTGTGCTACACTTCTCGTGTTTCAGCCCTGTAGCAAGCCCTGTGTGTTAACCAAAAAAGCTGCGGGTGTGACGTCACATCGGATAGGTGTTACAGTCTGGGGGCATAGCGAACCCTCTACAACACCTCTTTGACACTCTGCCCCCCCCCCCCCCCAAAAGCGAGTTGATTCTTTTTTTTTTTTAGCTACAGAACAAACTCTATGAAGATATGCACATTTTTCATACACTAACATGTATTCAGCTATCCTGGTAATTTAATGTACATTAGACGTGACAAATGCACTTTGTCTTAAACAAAATTGCTTTGTGTTGCATTTTCATTTTATATACTTCGATAAATAGGCCCGTCAAAATCTACAGCACCAGGCCCAGGATGCTCTTAATCCGGCCCTGCCAAGCTGGTAGGTTACACGCTGAACACTAGAGTCAGTGGCATGCTAGTTCCTGGAAGGGGGTTTTGAACCACATACCCATACCTCACAACTGTCCCGATTTGGGCTGTCCCGATTTTGTCCCTCAGGAAATGTCCCGGAATGCCATTGGAGCAGCAGCCTGCCGAGTGCAGGCCCGCAGGAGGCATAAGGCCATGTGAGGCCGCAGGGCAGGGAGGGCGGCATTCGTGGAATAACTTTTTTTAAATTTATTGTTATCATCGGTGGTTCAATGGAACAGATGCCCTACACTGGCCACCTTTTATTTCATGTTGGCGCAATCTTGCGCACACCAGCCCCCGAGAAAGCGATTGCGTGCTCCCTCAGCCTGCCCGTGTTGTCATCCGGTGGCGCCTGTCTCTTTCGCCTGACAGAGCGGAGCCGGCTTGCTTCGGGAGTTGGGGGGGGGGGGTGGGGGGTGGTGCCCTGCCACTGATCCACCAATGAATCAGCACAGGCTGAGGGCCTTCTGATCACCCGCCCCACTGTCTGATCCTCCACTGGACCGCCAGATCGCCTGACTGATCACCTGCTGCTTCAACAATAGGTGAGTGCTTGCGGGAGAGCTTAAGGTAAGCCTTTCCTTTAATGGGTGTAAGCATACCTCCCAAGTGTCCCTATTTGGAGGCCGTGTCCCCCTGTCCCTCGTTGTTCTCATTTGTCTGTCTTTGAAGTGTAACATGCAGATCTGCAGCAATAAATGGTTTATTTGCCTATTCAAAGTGTTTCTATTGTTGTAACTATTACAATGTATCTCCTATCCATCAATTAATGAGGGGGCGTGGCATCATCCATCCCTCAACGAGGGGGCGTGGGCTAATTTACATATTGTCCAGATTTCCTATTCTGAAAAAATGGGAGATATGCATACCCTCCAGCTGTTGCACTTGCCGGGATGATTTCCACATTGCCTAGCTACTAGTGATAGGTAGATGACAGTTCCAAACTGTTAAAAGTAAATAAAAAACTCACAGTTCGGCATCTCCCTGCTCCTGTCCTCTACCAGGCGGTATCCTCTCTTCAGGCCCACCGGGTTGGGGGCTTCCTCCTCGTCTGGCCCTGGTCTGCTGTTTCAGTCTACATCTGTAGTGAGAGGGGACACAGGTCCCACTACTTCCTTGGTGGCCCGCCAAGCTAATGCCGGAGAAAAAACCTTCTATAACACAGAGGCAGAACCTTTGTTGCATCCCCCTCCATGTGAGTAATGAGGTCACTAAAGGGGAGGGACACGGTGGGGATTTGCTGGGGAATCTCACTCCATGCCCCTCCCCTTCAATGATGTCATGTCCCTCTCCGCCAGAGGCTGAGCAGGGTCAGGGGTGACACAGGATGCATCACCCCCATAAGCAGAGCCTCCAAGGAGAGAAGCCATCTAGCGGTAGCTAGGCCAACGCGTGAGCAGGGGAGTCACTTTGATGTTAATATAGAAGAGTTTCAAAGGGCAGTATATGTGCATATCAATGAAAACCCCCAGAGTACAATGTGAATATGTCAATCTGTATTTTTTTATGTTCTTTTAAGCAAGAAAAATGTTACTGTCCAGATATTCAGGTCAAGCAAAAACAAAATAGGTGTCAGGGAATTGCCATATTGGTATTCCCAGGATGGAAAACAAATAGAAACTGAGATACCGATAAACAAGGAAAAACCTGTACAGTGAGGAATTTGTTTAATGAATGATTATAGGTGACAGTGATAAAAAATAAAATACAGACATGGTAGACAGAAAGGGGTGAGAGAGGATACCAGGGGTGCAAATCCAGAAGTGATGATAACAGCAACGGGTTCCAGGAGTTGAATTTAGGAAAAAGATCAAAGATCAAGTTTATTAGGCAAAAGTCCTGGCAGAATCCAGGAATAGGCAGATATCAAAGTTCACCAAAAGCAGATACAATTCATTATGCAAAAGCCCTTATAGAGTCCAGAAACAGATATCAAGGGCAGATAATCAAAGTTCCTCAGAGAGCCTCTAGCCAGCAGCTCCAAATGACAGTTAATACACATGCACCTGGGCTGCGGGCTGGCCAGCTAATAAAGGCCCAGCCTCCTTAAGCCCAGGTGCTGGCTAAATACCCCAGGCTCTGGACAACCCTGCTGGCAGACTGGGGAATGGCAAGCAGGGACACCTGCTGGTGAGCCACCAGCAGGTGAACCAGGGGACCTGCGAGGCTCGGGGTAAGGAGGAATCACAGAATTATGAATGCCTGGTCCAAATCATTTGTACAGTGCAGTCCAGACGACAGCAGTTACTAGACTGTGCAAATTAAGTTACTGTACTGGCTCAAGTAAAATGCTCGACGATCATGCTGGACACTTGTGAATACTGTTTACCTTCTCCTGACTCTCTGATGCCCAGCTTGTCTTACTCTGCCTTTGATAGTTGTTTTGTGTGTTGTCCACCTGAATATGATCCTGAGCTACCTGAACCAACCTCATCTTTCTACCATATCACTATCTTGAGCTGTCTAAGCTAACCTTGGTCTGTTCTGCCAACTATAATTGTGTGCTTTGTGCAGCTTTTCCTCCATAATGTTCTAACCAAGCTAGGACAATCCCAAGAACCGTGAGCCAGGCAAATCATTCAGTTATGTCCATCCCACATCTATAAAGACAGAACTATGCTCATACCAACCCTGTTAGAGGGAAGCGCGAGGTGCGGCCGCCAACGTGCTCGGAGCCACTGCGGTAATACGTCTCATTGACGCGCATACCACAGCGGCTCCGAGCGTGCAGATTGGACGAGCGACCGCACATGCGCCGTAGGAGCGGGGTGAGGTGAGTTTTATTAGGAGATCTGGGGGGTGTCACGGGGAATTGGACCAATACCCAGGATAGTCAAAATCCTGGGTGTTGGTCCACTTTAATAAGGTGTGACTATGCTAGTGTGTTAGTATACTCACCTTTATCAGTATTCATTCCATCCTTGTGCAGCCATCTCATCCAGCTGAAAACATTGGGTGTCAGAGGAAGCATTGGGGTAAAACACAGCACAGGACCCCTATATTTTGAGCATAGCACCATTTGTTTTTTTTTGTATGTCAAATGTAGTTCCTTTTTGTGGTGACCATCTGGAGGTAAGGCCACAAATGGTTAAGGGTTAAGACCGAATAGAGCACTTACAGTAATTGGTTTTAACCATCACCCATTATAAAATCTTTTGCTTGAGTTAGGTTTTAATAGAGAAAACCCTGGTGAATATTGGCCTAATGAAACCATCCATGATGTACTTTAATTTATGGAGCAAACTGCCTTTAGTATGTGTTAGGCGGAGCCATTTATTACGTGTAGCTGTCACAAGTATGTAATTCCATTTGTCTTTGTTAAGTTATTAATGGAGTATCAAGGTTTTGAAAACAATAAGGCTTATTTTCTTCGGTTTAAAATGTTCACATATTGCAGGTTACGTGGAGTAAGTTGATATTAAGGACTGAATGAAGCTTTTAGGAGAACATGAGAGAATCTATATAAACTCTCTACTTAAAACCACTTTAGATGCAGTAGATGGCTAACTATCCACTTTCTCAAACTTTTGTAGACGACATGTGGGGGAGGTACATGTGCTTGGGGATGCCTGACTTAAAAAGGGTTAAAGTTCTTGTGGGTTGGCCAGAGATGGGGCATTGTTCTCACTCACCATGATTCTCCAGAGCACAGCAGAGGCAGCAAAACATGGTTTTCGTTACAGGATGTCCCTTCTTTATTAAACACTTTTCACTCTCCAGCACCTTCTTGTTAATCATGGTTCAACAGAAAAACAGTCCCCAGTACCTCTCAATGGGGCCTCCTCCTGTTCTCTCCCTTTGCTGTGCATGCCCTCCTGGGATCCCAAGGAGCCTCGCTCCAGGGGCACTCTCCTGTGACCCCTTACATTCAGGTCCCAAACTGGCTTCCTTGCCTCTCCGGTGAAGACTCAACAGGGGCACCAGACACTAGGGACTAAGTCCTCTTCCATCCCCCTCTCAGGGATCTAACCAAGCTGCACGCCAGGGCCTCCTCTTCTGACCGTCTCCAAGGTCCAAAGCGGGTTACTCTTCTCGTCCGTAACTTTATAGGGGTCCCGGAGACTAGGACCTTCCTCTCTAAGCATCCACTCCACAGGATCTCCAGCAGCTACACTCACACACACAGGGGCGCACTCCACCTGCCCCTCGCCTTCTCACAGGTCCAGCCGAACTATGGAACTTAGCTTTTTTTTTTTTTTTTTTTAAAGTTTCTTTTTATTTGCAGTTCAACAAACCAAACAAGTTACACATATATATTACATATGACAATGAGGTGCCGCAGGCACCCAGTACAATAGTACAAAATCAGTAGTCATATAGACACGACAACCATTCACCCAACACACATACTTCTGGACTCGAATCTAGTAGACCACGCAGGAGATGGAAGAAGAAGAAGAACCAAACGGAGATCACATCTCTCAGGAGGCTTCACCCGTCGCCCCAACCCCACTTAACTTGCTCGATGACTCACTCTATCACAAGAGGGCGCCTTGTACGCAAGTGAGCCTCCCCCTCCCTTAAGTATCCTATGAGGCGGTGTCCTGGTTCTGCAGCCAGGGACCCCATACCTTTTCAAACTTTTCAGGCACCCCTCTGGCCGTGTATGTCAGCTTGTACATAGTGAGTTTCTGGTTAACCAAGGCCCTCCACGCCTGCACTGATGGTTTGGCCGGATGCTTCCAGTTAAGCAGAACACATTTCCTGGCGTAGAAGAACAGCAACCTAAATAGTGTTTTCAACGGACATGATACCGACAATTCCTCGACCACCCCCAGGAGACACAAGGAGATCGAGCCAGAAATCCGGATACCCACCACCCCACCAATCAAGTCCAGCACCTCACCCCAATATCTTGCCAGAACCTCACAGGACCAGGTCACATGTATCCATGTGCCAGCCTCCCTCTCACATCTAGGGCATAAGTCGCTTGCCCGCAAGCCCATTCTATGTAGACGTATCGGCGTGATGTAGGCTTGATGCAACCACTTGGTCTGGATAAATCTATCTCTGGCCTCAATAACTGATGAGTGCAGATTATCTAGGATTTCTTCCCAGTTGTCCCGATCAAGGGTTTGGTCTAAAATTTGCCACTTGCTTTCGATCTTCCCCATGGGGGATTCCAGCCCAGCCACCAAGCACTTGTACAGTGTAGAGACAGGTTTCCCCAGGTCCGATTCTCTCACCGCACTCTCCACCTGGGACACCGATAAATTCGGGCTGTCCCTGTGGAATTGAGTCTGCAGAGCGTGCCTTAGTTGCAGGTAGCGGAAGAAGTCCCGATGGGAAACCCGAAATGTCTCCTTAATTTGATCAAATGACATAAGCACACCTTCCCTGTATACCTGGCCCAACGTCTGGAGCCCCCTACCATCCCAGAACTGCGGATCCTGCATTGAAACCAACTCAGGGAGCTTGGGGTTGTTCCAGAGAGGAGTATGGGGGGACCAATAATGGGCCCCATCCAGATTCCTGGACAGCTTAGCCACCCTTTCCCATATGTTACACACTGCCCTCATACAACCTGTTGCCTTCCGGACCCCCCGAACCCCCCTATACACCAAAAGGGATAGCCGCCCGGGGGAGCCCAATACCTCCGCCTATGGAACTTAGCTTTACATGGTGGCTTCTCATGCCCCCTTCTACACTACTTGTTCCATTTCTTATTCTGTAGGTCTCTGGTAGCCTACCTAATTATTTGCATCTAAACTATACACTTATTAATAACTCGGCATTCTAACACAATCCACCCTACCCAGGGTATCCCAGGGCACCCCCCATTCACCAGGGCCCCCCCCCTCCTAGGTGCACCTGTAGCTAGGGGACTATCCTGTTACATCGACATTACTGACCACTTCATATTACATAATAAAGAGTTAAGGACTTAGCAGTAGCTGCCGGTCTTGTATTTTCATTGGCATGCAAAAAAAAAATGCAGTCACTGAAAACAACACTATATATACATATTCAAATGCCAGAGACTACACATGAGTGTAGCTAGAATATGGTCTGTTCTGGAGTAGTGATGGGCTTTGGATCTGAAGCTAGATTCTACCTGGATCTTGTTGTTTTGGTCCAGTGCCTGACAGGTCGCATGCTGGCCACCACTACCCTGTGTACTGTATGGGGGTCCCTTGGACCCCTTATCAGTTCACAAACAGTTAAAAAAAAAAAGAAAGAAATATACATTTTTTTAAATAAAAAAAAGGAACTCCCCATCTTTTTTTCCATCTGTCCCCAGTTGGAGAGCAGCAGCCCCAGACGCCCCATGTGCATATGTAATAAAGGGAGGTGGGGGGAGAATCTTCCCCAGGAAATTCCCCTCCAGTGACCTTATTAGTCACATGGGAAGAAATCACAGAGACCTCGCTCCTTGGTAGCTTTCCTTTACCCTAAGCTGGACGCAGAAGAGGGAAGAGAGGAAAATGTGCCCCCCTTGACTACAGATGCTGGTAGGACATCTGCTAAATCCGCTCACCAGCATAAAAAGAACACAGCCCGCCATATTCGTAGATATTAGTTTTTGTCTTAATATCTTTAATTTATTCGCATTTAGGAGACAATGTTGGGGGTCTTGCTCACCAATTTGCTTGCAAGTGGCTGACAATCTCCTGCAAAATCCAGCATGTTGCATGGATCACGATGGGTAAAATTTTAGCACCCTGAGTAAGGAGGATGCTGCTGCAGGGTCAGAAGGTGAGTACCGCTGCTGATTTCTTGCATGGACAGGCTATTTAAAAAGTCAGTCCTATGCAACTCAAAGCATCCAGAAACTGATCCATTGACTATAGCTTCAAATGTAATTATTGCATTATGTGGAGTTTTTCCAACTAATAAAGGGTGCCATTAAATATTGAATCATTGGCCTAAAGCAGTAGAGTAGTCTGGTCATGTTGTTTGCCCAGAATGATACTAAACAAGAAAGCTGCTAAATAGACACCATTATGCAGGTAAACAGGCGAAAACAATTACTCCTCTCTGCAAGGTCCTTCAATAACTGGCAAAGCACACATGGGAATATAGTCCATAAAGATATATAGTTTCCCATTTAGAAGAAAAACATTTCAAAAAGCCACTGGTTTACAAATATTGAACAAGTTCTTAGACAGTCTTTAAAGTGGACCAACACCGAGAGGTGATCGGCCCGGAAATCTATAAGATTCCCGGGCCGATCACCTCCCACCCCGCGGGACATCCGAGATCGGGATGTCCCGCGGGGTGAAACCCCCCAAAAAACCCCCAAACACCTTACCTGATCTTCGGCGGCAGCCGGCCGCCGCCGCCTCCCTCGCGCCCCTGTAGGCGTGCTCGCGCCCGCGCCGGCCGTCTGCGAATGGCGGGCGGGGGGCGCGCGCGCGCCGAAAGTGACGCGAGGGAGGCGGCGGCGGCGGCAGCCGCTTGGACGTTCCTGATCCCCGCCTGGACGTTGGCGGGGATTGGACCGTCCAGTCACGTGGGAGCGGGGACAGGTAAGATTTTGGGGCTTTCTGGGGGGTTTCACACAGCGGGGCACCCCCGATCGGGGTGCCCCGCCGAAGTGGACCAAAACCCAGGATAGTCAAAATCCTGGGTGTTGGTCCACTTTAAGGAAGTGGCATAACAACTGAAGTCAAAGCAAAGCGTGGTTGCGCTTTGTTGGCAGTGGTAGTCACTTGGTGGGCCTGCCACCATCTCCCTGTGACCGCAACTGTGGAGCCGAGGTCCTGGTGCTTTAAATTCTGGGGAGCACAGCATTGATGTGTGTGTGGGGGGCACAGCTCTGTAATGTACAGAGCAGAGACAGTGGAGGACAGACAGGCAGCAGTTAAACTCACCAACAAGCTCAGCAGTCATAGAATCAACATGGAGGGGCGTTGGTAGGCGCACAGTGGGAGACAATTACTGTGGCCGTCAGAAGCACAGAAGGAGTTCTGTCTGGTAGGGGGCCCTAGTCCAACGGCTCTGGAGCCCATGGGATTGTAGTTACACCACTGTTTATAGTGGCTGATTCTGTAAAAAACTCTTTAAAGAATAATTGGCTAAAGCTTATAGTTAACGTGCTAGCACAGTAAATGTAAAATGTATTCTGAAATTGGTAAACTTCTAGGCACAGATTATTCTGACTATATGCAAAACTAGATTTATGCCTAGGGCATCCACCTGCAGGGGTTGCTGCAGGGCGCGCTGTTTAGAAAAAAAATTATGGGTGCTTTATTACAGAAAGATACAGTGTGTAGAGGGAGGAGAATGGGCAAAAGAGGTTGCACACAGTTTGCAGCAAACTCCAACTGATTTCAGGACCTGATTTCGCTGCCTCCACTACTGAGGTCATGTAACTCCTGTGTGTTGGGAGACTGGGCGTAGAAATTAGTAAAAATACAGGCTCGCCTCGTCAGCAACTCTGCATTTAACCCCATTGTTACCCTCCTACACCAGGTCTTTGCTGGATGTCAGGGAGCAGGTTCCTCTAGGCTGAGGGTGTTTCTAAATGTGTCTGTGCGGGTGGGGTGCTGGAACTCTACCACAAGGGTTGTTGGTACTCACAGTGCTGTGACAGATACAGACGCTTGACTAAATTAAGTGAAAGCTAAGTTCCTTTTTATTAAGACATCTTCACACGGGCACAGTAGCAGTTCATGGCATACAGCGGCTTCCTGTTCTTTCACAAGTCTATACAAATGGATACAGATGCAGGGTTTTGCTAGCAGAGCAACTGCAACACAGTCCATTGAAGTATATGGGCAAAACAGATAAAGTGCATGTATGGTGCTTTACCTGCACTGCAGTCCAGTACAAGGGCCATACCCACTGCCACTTCACGACCCATTACTGCTGGTCCCCCACTGCTGTCTGGCACCTGAAACAGACACCTTCCTCAGGTCCTTCCTCCAGGTTCTTGCTAGAGCAGAGGGTTACCCCAAGAAGGAGGTTATTGCAAGTGCCAGACTAGAGAAGGATACCGGGTCCCATCACCTTCTGTAGCCGCCAAACTTCTCTGTGCCCCAAGCGCCTTCTGTTGCTGTCACCACTTCAGCTCCCAGAGGGACAGAAAACAATGATGTCTCACAGTGCATGAACTCAAAGCAAAAGTGCTGTGCTGCACTTGTGCCTTTCCACCGCAAGGTGGTGGAAACACACAATATGAAAGTATCCTTTTGGTGCATGTTTATATAAGGGCCTGGGGGGGCAGTTCTTGAGCATGCTGAAGGGGATACCGGGTGTGTGAGGTTCTATTTTTTACATTCATGGATGTTGGCCTGACTTAACAAAAGGGTGCGCAAGCATTAAAGTGCCAAGGGCAGCATGAGCACCAAAGTTCAGCCCTGCTCCTAGATAAATTGTGAAGTTGTTGAGAGCTGTGGAAATACTGTACACCAGCTTAAAGCTTGTCACTGTTTGTGATCTGCATCTATATTGCTAGGTTAATGCAGTTTACATTTATGACAGTAGATGGTGATGTTACATATATCTATGTGCAGTCTCTGTTGTACATTCTCTACTGCATGCTGTGTTTCCTGTATATTGAGGTGATCTCTATGACTTCTTTTTCCCATCTAGGTTATCCACCAAGCAAGTTGACCTTCTTTTACTATACTCATGTTCCAGTAAAGCCAGTTCCTGTTATACCACAAATGTCTATCAAGATTTGAATCTGCTGCACCCAGCACTCACACTCAAATGTACCTATACAATGACTTTCACACTAGCCCATGTGTGTTCACACTGATAAATAAAACACCAGAAACTACATGTACATTATGTACACTTTTTTTTGCCAAGACAATTTCTTCAAATCATTTCATATAGCTCTACAGGTGTATAAGAAAGCTTATATAAACATATAAAAAGAATAGAAAAAATGTTTTTGCAGGAAATCTTCTTTACTTGGCATAATAAACAACTTATACTCATATACTGCACTCTATGCTTAAAAAAACAACAATGACAAATGTGAACGCATTACCACAGCGGTATTGGATTTCGGGTCATATATTGAGTCATTGCCACAGGTCCTTCTAATCTGGAGCGGCTGACAAATCCATAGACATCCCAGGAACCCAGCGGCTTCTCCTTTGGAAGAAGTAAAGGAGAACTTCCAGGATTTTGAATGTAGAGCAGGAATTGGTATCTGTGGTATCCAGTGTGAGGTGGGGGATTTGGCCGATAGTATGAAGATAAAATTGTTCCATTTACATCTTTCCCAGTTACGAGAAGATCTGCTGTAACATCTGTAACCAACCAGTGTCTCCAGAATTTGTGTACTGGGTGGGGTCTGCTTGGAGCATCAGGATCTACCATTATTAAAGTATACAGTTGTCCTAGTTTGGCATTTGGGTATTTTAACCATGGAGAGCCCCAGACTTCTGTCAAGCTTATGTGGAAATCATAGCAGTCTGGTGTGTAGACACAAGATACATCACTTGTGTTGGGATAGATTACATGAAGGTCACCATGGCAGAATTTAGCATCTTCTCCAGTGATAGGATCAAAGTCATAGGAAACTCGATGTGAAAAGATAGAGAATGGAAAAATTAGGAGCACAAATGTGAACCGCATCTTCATCATTTTTGCAAGTGATCCTTTCAGCCAGGCTGTGAACAGCAGTGTGACATGCAGTTCCACATGGCGTTTCTTTAGTTGGTGTTTCCTCACATAACTGTGGAGGCACTTATCAGTTATTTCTGTCACAAGAGCTGTGGTTTGTTCATTCTTTTTCAGTTTAGCTGTTGCAATTAGATAATTGTTTTAACTGGTAAATTGCAGGGGAAAAAAGAAAAATGAAAATACATGCAAATTAAGATGCCAAAGTGATACATTACCTTACTGCCTGGAGAACATCTATTCATGTCACATCATTATTTTCTCCACATCTATAATTTTGTTAGTAAAGCTGCACAACAAATGGTTCTCAAACTGACCCAGAGCATCTTCTGACATGTTTAATGGTCATTAAACCGGAACAACCCCCTTTTCACTAAATAGGCGTTGTCCCGAGTGCAGGGAGGCAGTCCGATTGCTGATGCCCCAATTGCGCATTAATGGTGTTAAACAGGAGAAATCTTTCCTTTCTCCTCGACTCCTGTGAAATTGAGTGTTCTTATTGCCCTCCACGGTCATGTAGTTGCTGGAGGCTGGATACCCAGAAGACGCCTGGGGACCACTTGACTGCACCGGTCAGTCACATAGCTTTCTAATTGGTTCCCGACCTGAAAACAAGCAAAGATTTCTCCTCGATAACCACTTGCTCCAAGGTAAGACCATGAAGCAAGAGGTTTTTCAGATAGCCATGTGGGAAATCCTTTATTGTATATTTTAGCACACTTCCATCTACATCCTGCCTTTGTGAGCAGTGATAAAACATTGCAGTGATAAATGGCTGCATTAACTTGTCAATCAATGTGAAGCCATGGAATGACATTTATAAATGTGTAATTATCAGGTAAAGAGAGAATGGGGCCACAAATCAAGGTTTCCTGGCCAGTCAATGAATGTACTCCAAAGCTAAGGCTATAATAGTGGCTGAAGAGGTCATGGACAGGGCCAAATAATGATGCAGATAGACAAACTGGCCCCAAAGCATTGTGACCCATTGGGAAGTCTCCTTTACTTCATTTAAGGTGAGGTTGGCATTTGGCTCTCTAGTTTCATCACTAGAAAGCGCGGCTTGTGCTCTTTTCCTGGAAGCAATATATGCTTTTCAACTATTGGGAAATGGGGGTCCATAATTAAAGGGGCATCTGCCTTGCTATCACCCCCATATAACAAATTAAATACCTAGCATTATCATATTTTAGGCTACAGGACAATTTGTAATTGAAATTACTGTTTAAGGCTAAGGTATACAAATGAACTAGCTGGAGATAAAGCCTCCCTGAGGAAGCTACATAAGGTGGAATGCATTGGAAGAGTCTAACATGATTATGCAAGCTGACTAATAACCTGCCAGGAGCCAGCAATGAGAAACTGGCAGAGTGCTACGCCATGCGCCGGTTCCAGAATAACCTCTGCTGGCAGGCTTGGTTTTCACCAGAGCCCCTCGCAAGGGAGGATGGATTGAGCTGCAAGCAAACCAGCGTCTCCCAACCATCATTGATGCAGGTGAGCCCAAAGGTCAGTTTCAAGAAAGTCTGATTCCAATAATAGAGAAGATTGTTGACAGACCGTCTGGCGGCGGTTCAATGGGAGGTTAAGGTGGGTTACTCTAATTAATTACTAGCGCCGGTTCATTTTTTTCCCCAGGTGTAGCTAATTATAAGGTATTTGTGTGTCTATTTTACTGAGCTTGTACAACAGCCCCATTGTCATGATTAAGAGCGTTTGCTCGAAACGCGTAGACGCGGGGTCGGCTCTTTACATGTGCATTCTGTCTTACCTGCTGTAATGGCTTTTTACTATGGTGTTCAATAAAGGATGGATGATTTTACTAACCAAACCATGTGGCTGGCGCTCCTTTGCTATGGACATTGATCGTTTCAGGAGGTGAGCTCTCTTTGCCTGGTGCCTTTTGTTTGGAGTTTGCTGCATAATTATGTGGTCTGAGGCTGGCATCTAAGACATTTTTCAAAGATTGTTGACAGAGCCAGGTAGTCCAGAGCCAGGGTGGTTTGTATTCTAGGGCCAGAGTTCAAAGAGTCAAGAGCAGGGCCAGCTCCAGGTTTGTCGGGGCCCTTGGGCAAGAGCATCTTGGTGGGCCCCAAAGTAGTGCGCGTCATGATGTCACCTTTCAGCTCCGCTGCCACAAATGGGTCATCTCCTGCTGCTGATCACCCTCCAGTCCTTGTCCTGAGTGGGCCCCTGTAGATGCCAGGGGACCTGGCAATTGCCCAGCCCTGGCCAGGAGCCAAAGTGCATAGTCATCCAAGAAGTTAGAAGCCATCCAAGAAGCCAAGTTAGAGCCAGAGTGGGAAGTCAGCAGAACTGGACACAGAAGCAGACGGCAGGCATTAGTCGATGAAGATCTGTAGGCATATTTCCTATGGCCTGCTTTTAAAGGCTGTTTGGCACCAGAAAGGGTTCCCTGCACATGCACAGAGACACACAAGTGTATGAATGCATGCAGCATAAATAGCGTTTCGGGCTTGCATACAAGCATACAAAGGCAAGCGGGATCACTGGCACCAGACTGCGCAACTTGATCACAAACCTGACCACATACTCACCTGGGCATGCACCCGCTGAATTGGAACACCCAAAGACTGCTTATGTGAGTGCACATGCCTGTGGTTGGGAACATATATGTGCCGCCGCATGTTCATGTGAGCAGGAACATTACCGTGACAATAATGTAAAACTGAATGTCATGGTGATATTATCTTGTAATAATTTAATAATATTTCATTAGTTAACCTTTATTCAGGAATCTCCATCTTAATACCTAAGTGAAATTTATTTTAGAAGGTTGAGGTGGTGGCAAGTTGATTAGTGAGGCGTGAGTGGGGTGTTCCTCATACTAATTACAAAAATATATACTATGGCAGAGGGACCAGAATATAGGCTGAGGGTTCTTAGCTCTGGGATACAGTGGGGCTACAGTGGGACTAGGGATCCAGGAATTGCATGGGGGTGTTAGAAGCAGCAGCTCAAATGCTCCAAAGCATTTCAGCCCATAGGGAAATTTCCTGGGCCTCTTTATAGCCATGTTCCCCCCTGTTACCATGTACCTGAAATAAAATCTTTACCCTTTTATATGTCAAAAAAATGGTTATAGGGCAGAGCACTGCATGCTGCTTTAAGGAATATTCTTACAAGTTCGACACCCATTTATGCTCTGGAAAATGCTGAGTAATTGGAAGCTGCTTGCTGGAATGCTGCCGCATTTCACATCACTGCACAACCTTATCGTAGCAGACAAGAGAGCAGATTTATTCCCCTAACGAGAAGCCCTTTTGAATATACTGTACATGTTCTAAGAATCAAAAGCTCATCCCTGTTTGGCCCTTTTCAGTAGGATCAACCCAAGCCAAGTATTGTACTGCAGCTCCAGACAGTATAGCATTAGAATGACAGGAAATGTTTATTAATTGCACTAACGAGTCGGACGAGCCAAGGATGGGGAATAACGACCAAAGGCAGTTTAATGAGGCACACACCCTTTTTTTATTTCCTGTTTTGTTAATTGGTAATATGAATAAGAAAACATTACTTGGACCAAGCACATTAATCTTGGGTTTACACAAGCAGATACATTGACCATTTGCTCAGTAGCGATTGATCATACAAATCTTCTGCGGTTGAAGATTTGTTGGTAACAGCTCGCTTGTGTGATCGCTTGTGCAATTGCATGCACTGTCTGTGCTATTCGTGGATGACTTCTGTTTCCATATTACAGGGATCAAGCGATAAATTATTTTTGGTCAGCCAAAATGATATGACGGCTGACTTATGAACTAAATTTAGTTCGTTTGATCACAGCGGCCGTTTCCACACAGCGATTATCACTTAATTTCGGCTGCTTTATTTCTCATTTGATAATTGCTCCTTGTGAAACCACCATAACAGGTAACATGCAATTATCTTTTAACTTCTTATCTAAATTCTCCCAGTGGCAGCAAATACAATGAGGTTGATTTAGCACCAAGCAAAAGGATGGTTCCTTTATGTGTGACACCAACTGTGAAATTTATAAGAGGACGTTTGATCATGGATTGTTGTGTGCCTTTTTTGCCTGTTTTACCTAAAAATTCAAAGCTGAGGTCCTTAACCTGTGGCTTAGTAGTCCCATGTGGCTTATGGACCCCTGATTTGTGGCTCGCCAGCTATCTGCTAAATTAAAACTCTTGTGAAGGTTGGGCACAGGGTTAAATGGCACTCAGACCTGGGCATGTATGCATGCTGTTAATGTAGTGTCAGAAGTATGTCAGCTTACCTGCTTCAGCAGCTTCCCATGCTGTCCTGCGAATTGGACCAATTTGGAAAGATCTGGGTCAAATCAATCTTCAGTCCATCACTACTGCTAATAAAATCAGCCGCAGCATTTCTCTAAATGCAGGTAGACTGATATACTGTAAGTGCCGCACAAGAAAAACTGCTTATCCAAAGGGCATTGAATAAAACAGACAAGCTCAGGCACCTGAATAACTCACATTCATATTGTAATTTGACAGTTGTCTTTGCCTTCATGGAAACATAGTGCATAGGGCACTCTGTGCGTGTTTGAAGTGTTGATATAATGACTGTAAGCTGTTGTTTGAACATTAACCTCCTCATTTACAGTTGTGAGAAAACAAAAGAAACAAGCCATCTTAGGAGGGAGATCGATGTCAGACTTCATAAAGAAGCCTAGAAGAAACCTAGAAGTCTGTTAAGGGTATATTGTGAGTGTTTTTTTTCTTAAAGAGACTAAGTAAAAAAATAAAAAAAAGGATACTCCCCTTTTCTTACTGCAGCAGCATCTTCTCTGCCCAGGGAGTTTGGATCTCTCAGCATCCTTGCAAGCTCCCTCCATCCCCCCCCCATCAGCCACAGTGACTGTCCATGGCCATTATATTCACCGCAATGGAGTCCAGTTGCATGGAATGGAGTTGGTAGTGTACAGACTCTGTGACTGATGCAGAGCCATGACAGTCAGCAGTTATTGGTATGGTATCCAAGGAAGTATGAGGCATGAGTACACTGAGTTTCATTTTTATAAATGAGGATCTTTCTGTCATACTACAGTCGCTAACAAATCCTGCCTGGGCGTTTCAAGAAGCAACAGATCCTGCCTAACCTTAATCTCTGAATCTGTGTTCCTCAGAAAAAGAGGCATTCTTCTGCCAAGAAGGTCAGTTGTCACCAAAGGAGCCATTGGCCCAAAAGGTCGCCCCTATAAACACAATTGCGCATGCATTCTGTCTATGTGCATATGCATGCGACTGGGAATCAGGAAATGATGGATGTAGCAGTTGGTCTTCTTGGAATCCAAGCCTTTTACAGAATCCTGCCTCTCCATGTTTCATCCTGCTTTTTTTGGTATTTATGTTTACTGGACCCCTCCTTGCCCATAACCCGTCTCTGTGTAAAACCCTGGCAATCTTTCTGAAGATGAACCTGTGCTACTGCCCCAGGGCCTTGGCCTTGTCTCTGATTAGGAACCACTGCCTGGTACAGAGGAAGACGTGCTGTCTCCCAAGACCAGATAATTATTATGCAGACTTACTCAGACTCAGCTCTTATAATTATTAAGCAAAGCACCACATATGTACCCTGAAACCACATAAAAAACTCATAAGTAAGTTATTAAAGTTAGGACTCAATCACTGGATAGCTCAATGTATTTCCTGCTGGCTGAAGGATAAGTATCAGAATGTAATGGTGGGCAATCTGAAGAAAGGCGAGTTACAAGTGGTGTACCCCAGGGCTCTTTGCTGGGCCCCATTCTTTTTAAGATAGGAGAAGGCTCGTTAGGAAAGGTTTGCCTGTTTAATGATGATACACAGTTAAACAGGAGTTTAATATCCCTAAATGTAAAATCATGCACTTGGGTAGAAGGAATCCCTGCTCTGAGTACCTTTAGGGTAGTACTGTGTTAGCCAGGAGGAGAGAGATTTGGGGATACTGATTCCTGAAAGCTACAAGATAAGTGGACAGTGTAACCAGGCAGTATAAAAAGCAAGAAGGATGCTCGACTGCATAGCTTGAGGTATTACCAGTAGGAAGAGGGAGGTTGTGATGCCGCTGTATAGAGCCCTGGTGAGGACACAGCTAGAATACCGTGCACAGTTCTGGAGACCTTACCTGCAAAAATACATTATTCAAATAGAACAGGTCCAAAGGTCAGCAACAAAAATGGTGGAAGGGCTTAAACTTAAAACTTAAAATCAGGAGAGACCTAATTTGTACAGTCTGCAGAGAGAGGCAGCCAATCAGGATGTCTGGGCGGGAAGTGAGGGGTGTTTCCATTCTTGGTCCACTGAAAGTTGAATGATGGACCAGGTCAGCGGGGTGGGACTGAAAGCTGAATGAGGAAGTGATTTTCCTAACTAAGGAGACTGACAGAGGAGGAAGCACAACGAGGGACAGGGAGACATACACTCAAAAGAGGGACAGTCCTTCCTAATGATGGTTGCTTAAGTTGCATACATTAAAGCAGGGGTTAGGTTAGGAGTAATGTTGGTCGAACCCGAACCTCAATGTTTGAGTCGGTACTGAATTTTGTGAGTTCGGGTCCCTGAACACAGACTTCAGCCAGAAGTCTGCGCCAGGGTTCGGCCCAAATGTGGTAAAGCTGGTTGATGGGCTGCTTTTTTGGTATTTTTCGTTAGATACAATTTTTATGTAACAAAGAATAGCCTGACTTTTTATTTTTTTGTATTTTTTCAGTTTTAAAGATTTTACTAAATGCCGCTTATAAAAGGCATTCATTTTAACATTGAAACTGCCTGCAGGTTTATTTCTTTATATTTTTTGGTAATTTTTTGGGCATTCTCCACCAAAGGCTACCAGCCTAGGCACCAAGCATAAGGCCTTGTAACCCAGGGCTAAGAGGCTGTACTATTGACAGCCCCTGTCCCTGCAAGTTACAAGCCTTTATGTCCTTTGGTATGGGCTTGGGCCATTTCCAGGGGTGCCTTGCCCACACCAATGGCCACCAGGCTCTTCCGTACCCCTAATTCCCCAATAGGGGAGTGGGTAATGTGTCATTTTACCGGCAAGGCACCATGGTAAACTGTTATAGCGGTCCCCTGGACCTCTTAACAGTTCCCCCCAAGTTAAAAGGAATAAGACACCACACCAAAATATTTTTGTTGTTCTTAATTTAACTTATACTCACCTATCCCAGTCTTCCATCTTCTGTCCCCCGCCAGATGCAGGTCAAAAGCTGACAGCTGCACTGCTATTAGGATGTAGAGGGAACATAGGTCTCCCCCTCTTTCATCCTTGCTACACATTGAGGGATTGAAGTGTGGGCCAGGGGATCTGGCTTTTATACTTGGAGCGTGGCCTCTATGAAAGCTCCCTGATGTCATTGCTGAAGTCACAGAAGGGGAGGGCCTAAAGGGGATGTTCCCGTGCCACCCCTCTAGGCACTTCCCCTTTTGTAACATCATAAGTGACATTGGTTAGATTCCAGAGAGGCACATATTATAAAAGCTGCTCCCCAGAGGCTCATCATGGAGTCCCAGTCCAGGAGTTGGGATGGACATGAGGGGAACCCTCCTTTCTAAACGCCGCTTGAGCATCCTTAGACGTCCCCCTGGCATACATTTCAAGGAGCCTATGTGGGAGCCAGGAGGGGAAAGGTAAGTATAAGTTAATTATAAGCATAACATTTTTTTTTCATGTGTTTTAAAACATTTTCTTAATGATGGTAACTTTCTTAATGACCTCCTATACCAATTAATACTTCATTACCTGCACCACCTATGGCCAGGATGGTGTGGATGAGCCCAGGGTCAGGAGCCGGCTGGACAGCCCTTGAGCCCTGGAATTACAAGACTCTATGCTTGGTTTGCTGGGTTGGCGATGCTTGGGGGGGGGCACGCATTAAAAAAAAATGTTTACAGGGAAGTTATTTTACATTTTACCCTGCCCCCAACATGCTTTAATTTTTAAATTTACCATTACCAGCCCAGAAAACTAAGTATAGGGGGCTTGTAATTCCAAGGCTCAAGGGCCACCCAAGCCCATATGCCCTAGGGTGTACATGACAGTGTCCTGGAGCAAACCTTCAGGGGGTGCCTGACTGGTTTGGTATATTATTTTACATGTGAAACCTAAACCTATCTTTCTTTAAATGTACCATGAGGCGTATGACCTACTTATTTTGATACTATTTATAATTAATCATAGCTAGGTACTTGCCCTAATTAGATTGAGAACCCCTTCCCTATAGCACAGCTCCTGTGCCCTGCACTGCTCATGCTATGGGCTGCTGGACTTATCTTCACCACCCTGGCCATTGGTGATGTGGGTAATGTCCCCAACCCTGTTCTAAAGGCCCACCAACAGGCCAGGTTTTGCAAATCTCCACACAGATGTGCAGGTGGAGTAATTAGTGCAGCAGCAGAGCTATAGAGGAGATGCTATGTGGAGATCCACAAAACATGACCTGTTGTTGGGCCTTGAGGACATTTAGAAAGGAGAGGAACATGGGTTCATCCTGGCTCCTGGACGGAGACTCCATGATGAGCTGCTGGGGAGCGGCTTTTATATTAAGAGACTGGGCCTCTTTGGAATCTCCCCACCGTCACAAAAAGGGAGGGGCCTAGAGGGGTGACACAGGAAAAGTTCTCTAGGTCCCCCCTTCTGTCATGTCAGCAACTACATCAGGGAGATTCCATGAAGGCCATGCCTTCAAGTATAGAAGCCATCTCCCCGGCCCTTACTTAAGTCCCTCATTGGGTAGCGGTGAAAAATAAAGGGGGAACCTATGTTCCCATTTCATCCAAATAGCAGCGCAGCTGTCAGCTTCAGACAGCTATTGCTGCCACATCTACACACTGGAGGGGGGCACGAAGAGCCCCAAAGAAGGACAAGGAGACAGCGCAGGACAAAATGACTGACTGACTGAGCCTAATAGGCTCAGCAGTGGACCTAACTCATGATATAAAAGTGCCTGCTGCACACACAATGCCTTGACACCCAAGGCAATCACCCTGCTCATCCACTCCTTGATATGGCCCTGGTTTCCAGTAACCTGGTAAAGGTCACTGGAAACCAGGGCCAAATCAAGTGGCATGTGTGCCTATTATCTGATAGGTGTGTTTTATTGTCTAGAAAAATGTTACAGCTTTAGTTTTGTATAATATAATTCTGTTTACTTAGTCAACATAAAGACAATGGTAACAAATACATAATACGATCTTGTTGCTATTATTTGCAGCATTTCTACTGTGTAAAGCATATTGTTTGATTCTAAAACATGAGTGTTACCACTTACAAGGTGAAGGGTATTTATACAACAAGTCGTTCTAGTTTTTATAGAGCCTTATCTTATAGAGATGTCAAATTACAACAAAAGTTACCTGTAAACTTATATAATAGCAGGCAATGTGCACATGACATATCGCTTTGTGACAGTTGGCAGGAGCAGTGTCTGCAGTTAATATTTAAATTCCCTTTTTATCTGCAGCATGCAACATTCTGAAGCGATTGGGCCCAGGAATTGACGCCACAGACTGGATTAGAAGTAGCCTATTGGATACAATGTGATACAGGTTTCATTTTCTATAGTAGATGGTTATGTGCTCAGCAACTGAACTGCATTCTGTGAGAAAATGAGAAATAACTTACACTAACACAAGTCAAATCTCATGGAAGTAAATTAAAAGTGCACCTATACTCAGAGGGAAGTATATGTAGTCACCTTCTATCCCCAGCCCAGTGCCCCAAACAGCCTGCCCTTCTTTTTTTACCTCAGCCTTTGCCCAATATTCAAAACAACACGAACTGGATGCAGTCGGCCATGATGCTCCCTGGGTGAACTGCCGCACCCCCAGTGATGCAGTCAGTCAGAGTACACACAGCTCAGAAATGGGGAGCACTTCAAGCAGACCAACAGTCAAATTTGACTTAAACCAGACCAACACAACAAACAGTGCTCATATGCATCCCTCCCCGAGGCAATTTAGGTTTATGTACTGTCAGGATCTGGTGCCAACGGCAATGACTCGGACGACAGTTCTTATTCAAATGATAAGCATTTTATTGAAAATAAAATTCCAACAGCCAATATCTCTTAACTTCAGAGAAGGTTGCAGCATACAATGCAATACAGCAGGCGGTTACCTCACCAGCTCTAGCAATGTCCAGGGTACTGCAAGTCCTTGTTGTAACTGGTCCTCTTTCAGGGCATACAAGTCCAGGCTGTTAATCCACAAGTTCCAAGATTGGTTGACACCAAAAAGTCCCTCAGCTGCAATTCAGTATTGGGAGCAGCAAGGCATGGGCTCCTCACCCCAGGCTGTACAACAGCAAACTGAAATGCTCAGCAGTTCCTTTTATTAGGCTTCCTTGCAATTAGCCTCATCACCTGTGTAAGAACTGGGAGTAGGGGAAAAACCCGCAAAGGACTGGGAATGTGGACTGGGGTCCTGTAAACCCGGCATGGATCGTGCCTGATTGAGAAAAGCAAGGGAGAAATAGACACCATCCAGCACTTTCCCATACACTTTATCACAGCACATAAAAAATAATTTACCATTTTCTAACTCATGCCGTGGTAAATTTTAAAAACAAGATGGCAGTTCATGGACTTGCATGCAACCTGCACATAAGAAGTGCTGCTGGGCTTCCTGTTAATGTGCATTGTCAGTTATGTCAGTTGGGAGAGGAAGCTCCAAAATGGCCGCTACCTTCCTTTTCCAACTGTGCCAGGCTGTTGGTCCACTTGTAACTGTCATTGTCAATGTAACTGCCATTATGTGACAGTTTGGTTGGAACTGAACTAATTTGCATATGGCTGCCATTCATCATAATACTACTTCCTGTTGTTTTTTCCTGGTGTTTTTATGGATATTGGGCAAAGGCGGAGGTAAAAAAAGAAACACAGGCTGTTTTGGGGCACAGGGCTGGGGATGGAAGGTGACCACATTAACCTTTCTATATATAGTATAGGTGCACGTTAACTTAAAGTGTGTAGCCCCTTCACATAATCACATAAACTTATTCTGCGAATAGGTAATCACAAATTGGGGCTGTCAGGAAACCGGGGCGTCACGTGGTCCCACTACTAACCAGAGACCGCCACACACGCCCACCGGGTTCCCCAAAACCTTGTCCGACCCTCTTATTATTAGGGTAACCAGGCAAACTGCCTTGGGACACACAAATTCCGGGTTTAAGGCAAGAAGACAGCTCAATTAAATATACGTTTTAATGGCTATAAGCACGCTAGGCAGAGTTTACAAGCATTTAACTATAAAGAAGTATGGAATATTACAGATTAAATAACTATGCAATTCTGAGATGGGTTACGACAGATATGCAATACACAGAGACAACAAGCAAAGTTTACCTTGAGCATGCAGCGTGGTGTGGAGCTCTTACAAGGGGGTGTGTCAAGAGCTTCTGGTTATGGTGATGGTGATGGACACCCCTGGATATGCCGGCGAGCATAACCCCCTTCCGATGAGTGACACCAGCCTGGTTTTTGACCATCCAATTTATGCTGCCAGGCTCTCCATCTCCCCTCCCCATTGTGGGAGGGGATGTTACCTCCCATTTTTAGAGTGGGATTTTGCCCTGAAACCCTTTTAGGAGCTATAACTTGGAGCAGGGGGGTCACACTGCCTTGTGAGCGGTACCAACCTATCGGGCCAGGCGCACCGAACGCGTTAAGTCCAGGAACCGGGTCTTTATTAGGTCCAGAACCTTAGTTCCCCGTTTACCAGTCTCTGTCTGGTTTCCAGACCTGTTTTATACTATGCTCCGGTCCGGCTTTGGGAGCTGGTTCTGGTTCTGTGACCGGTTTGGCCGTAGGACGCAAGGCGTCCACGTTACGGCCCATAGACTATCGGTGCCGGGCCTCCTGTCCCTTTAATTGTGGTTCTGACACCTCCCCAGTAGGAGGTTTCCTAAAACGTAGCCTCACTGGCAACTTCCCAGCTGGGGGTGTTATACAACAGCAGGAGGCATGCTGGCTGCAGCCTAGCTTGTGACAAAAGGCAGGAATCAAACACCCCAGGGGGTTTGATCTGAGCTTTCACACATCCCTGCCAAACATCTCTTCCGCATAGCTAAGGGACGTGTGCATTTGTCTCATGACAAGGGGCACAGCTTCTTATTATTAAGGGGAAGATGGAATTAGAAGGGATCATTAAAGTCTGGAATAAAAACAGGGAGGAGAAATTTAAGAAAAATTAAGTGGGGTTCCTTCACAGGGGCAACCCCAACTGTATGCTTGCTAAACATGACAGACTTGAGTGTCTGCTAGAGGGTTGTTGTGATGTGCAGCTAAGCAAGCCACAGCCAGGGTGTTTCATACTGTAGATCAACTCATCTCCTAAATCTCCTAAAAAGGGTCAACTCATTAATATAAATCAGTGTCAGGGCTGCAGGAGGGACTCTGATCGTGGAGACCAGTAGACCCAGCTGACCACTCAACCTGAAGCCAGGGATCTAAGGACATCCCTTGTCTTCACTGGAGCTCCGAGCAAGAGATGTCCCAAAGTATTTTACTAAAAGTGGACCAATCACCAGCATTTTCACTATCCTGGTGATTGGTCCTTGCCCCTGGGGCATCCTGATTGACCCCCCCAGATCACCCACATACCTTTCTGCCATTCCCATGGAGCATGCATAGGCTCTCGTCCAATCAGTGCTTCTTGCTATGCATACTAATGCACGACATAAACCCGTTGTTTGAGCGTCGGCATAGGGAGCGGCAGTGTCCGTCTCCCCGGTGGCATGCGCGCTATGCCATGCCTGGCCTATTTAAATGGCTTCGTGCACAGCTGCAGGGATACTGAGAATGCAGCCACATGCACATGGTCGAAGTGAGGGAGCAGCATAAAGATTACTGGACCACTTCGGGGGGTTTCACACAGATCATAAATCCCGATGCCCCAAGGACACTTAGGGACTTATTTATGATGTGTGCCTTGTTGCACCAGCAACCCTTTCCATTTTAATCTAGTGCTGTGCTGGGTACTACATTGACACTAGCAGTCACTGCACTGAACGCTACTAATTTTGATTGTTGCCCTTAAGTATTGGCTGGCCGAAGTCAGCACCTGTTGGACCCGCTCTTCTGCTTCACAAACTCTTCTGATTCAGAGACACTGCTCATTTAACTCTATAGGCCAGGGCTTTCCCAAATGGAGCAACCCCTTTTTTCAGTTACCCCAAGTACTGCCTAATACCTATTCCTCAGGAAAAGACCTATACTAGATGTACTCTACCTGGCTCAACAGTGCACAATCCACCTGGAAAACTCTTTTTACCAACAATGCCATTTTCCCTGGATGGTTCAATACTTGCAGCTTGTTGACTTGGCCAACAGATACATGCTACAGGAGTAGCAGCTTATCTGCAGTGCTTCATGCAACCCAAATTCTCACTCCAAGTGGACTTGAGTGCCATCAAAAGGAAACCTTGATTGCTACCATTGGTGCCGGTATCACTGGTTGGGAAACCTTGCTGTAGGTAAAGCAAATCATGCACAGCAGAAATGCTAGATAGAGCCTGGTTCCTATAGCTTCAATCTTTAGGCAGTCATTTAGCTAGTTAAAATCTCCCTTCAAAATAGCTAGAATTCCTTCTTCAAAAGAGCTTCTTTATATCCCTTACAGGTTTCCTTCTTCTCCTTTCTTTACCCTTATTTTAAGACCTCCATTTAATAGTTTTGATATACAGTATTTGTGCCCTAAATGTACCCCAACACTGTTTACTAAACAAATAAAGTCTCTAATTTTAAAGCCCCAAAATATAGCAGCATGTGGCAGAAGCCGACTTCCAGGTTATAATTTTCAGATGTGAGCTCTGCCAGACAGACCGGTCTTCTTTTTCTGTCTTTCCACAGCAGTCATCACCCAGCCAGGCTCTTTTTTTCAGATGACAGAGAATGAGTGTGTTCCTGCTTACTCTGGCATGCAGCGATGAACTGGCACATCAAAGCTGCGTGCTACGTGCAACCTGAGAGTGCTCCACGGGTTTACTGGAGTGGAAAACACCACAAGACACTTAGGCTATCATACCTCTGATGTATTTTAGGATGTGGTAAAGATCTGAGAATTCTCCCTTACTAACAGATACTGTACATTGTTATTATAATCCAAAGCTTGACACTAAAAGCACAAAAAAACCTGGGATTTTTACTATGCCGAGCTTTGTTCCCTGCCCTACTTTGTGTAATCCCCCAGATCATCTAGAAAAACTCACCTTTCCCTGTTCCTATGTCACATGTGTGGACTCTCATCCAGTCAGAGCCGTTTGCCGCGCATATGTAATGTTGGGCAAACAGCTCTGTTTCTGGCAATCGGGGGCAAAAATGAGCACATCCCCAGAAGATCATTTAAATGGCAAGGGGCAGAAGTGCACGCACAGCCCGAAGATGCTGAGGAGGTGGCTGCCTGATATTTAGAATGGTGAGGGAGCCAGGAAGAAGGTGCGGGTGGGGGGATTTACACAGATGGGCAGGCCCCCCGTGTTGACTTTTGTTCTGCTTTAAGGTTGTAATAAGGTTGAGTCTTTTTTTATTGTTTAATGTTTTGCAGATGTATATGTAAATGGTATATGCAATTTGCAGTTTATTGATGGGGGGTATGAGGCTCTTACACTTTATAAAATCTGCCTAAAGCCTAAAGAAGCATGGCTGCTGCACTGAGGCAGGATAGACGATGACTAACAGGATAGTTAAGAACAGTGACAGGTATTTGCATTGTATGTAGGATTTTGTGAGTGAGTGTGTGTTGTGCAAAGAATTTGAGGCATTAACTCTTCAGGTGGCAGGTCTGTGCATTAGACACATGCAGTTTGGGCAGGAGCGCACATAGGATGAGGAATGCAGCTCTGTGCACCTTCTGTGCCGATGCCGTCCATGCAGTAGTGACAGTGCTGGATCCTGGGCGAGGTTTTTTTTTTTTTGTAGCCTCAACGCCTTTAAGAGTTTAGCCCGACTAGTCTTTTATATTCTAGTCCAAGTTTTGGTCTTTAACTCCCTGTCCCACCCTACAACACCCTTCCCTACCTTGACCCCTACCTTTCCTCTCACTGCCCTGCTCCCCACTGCACACCCATTTCCACTGTGCTCCCGCTGCACACCCATCTCCGCCCTGTTCCCTGTTGCACCCCATCTCTGCCTGCTTCATGCTGCACCCCTATCTTTGCCTGCTCCCTGCTGCACCACCATTGCTGTTCTGCTCTTCACTGGAGCATGGAACAGGGCAGAGATGAGAATGCAACGTGGAGCAGGTCAGGGATGGGGGTGCAGTATGAAGCAGCCAGAGATGGGGTGCAGCAGAGAACAGAGCGAGGATGGTGATATCTGCTCTGCTGCACTCCTATCCCTGCCCTGCTCCATGCTGCACCCCCATCTTTACCCTGCTGCACCCCTATCCCTGCCCTGCTCCATGCTGCACCCCCAACTCTGCCCTGCTCTGTGCTGCACCCCCATCTCTGCACTGCTTCCCACTTCCCCTCCATCTCGGCCCTGCTAATGACTGCACTTCAATCTCCTGCTCCATGCTGCCATCCCATCTCTGCACTTCTGCACCCGGTCCCATGTTGAACCCCATCTCTGCTCTGCTGCCACATTGCACCCCTGTCTCTGCCCTGCTCCCTAATGCACCTCCATCTCTGCCGTGCTGCCTGCTGCACCCCCATTTCTGACCTGCACCATGCTGCCCCCATCTCTGCTCTGCTTCCTGTCGCATTGGCTCTGCTTCCTGTCGCATTGGTTCCACTGACCACAGAAACAGTATATGGAATTTCAACATGAGATACACAGCGGGCAAAACAGAGGCCAAAATTCCAAAAGAGCCACGACGTGGCGAAACACTGTAGTAGCCAGACAGTGCATTATTTTTCTGTACAGTCTCTACATCCTAAAGAAAATCATTCATTGGTTCTATTATTGGGAGGGTTACAATTGCATAAAAGTACTTTCATAATGTAGTGTGTCTTTCCCTGCAATCTTAATAGTAGAAATTCTTTAGAGGCAATAGCCTATCTGCAATGGCGCACTGCCTCTAGTATGGTATCTGGCGTATTTACACAGTAAGAGTGCCCTGTTGGTGGCCTTCGAGGAGAGGGTTGGGCAACTATGCTATAAACATTGGAAGGCTTCACATTCGCGGACTACCATCATTTTGAATGGTTTGACAAGTGCTCTCAAACCAAATAGAGGCTTGACTTGATACATTTTGATGCACGCTTGAAGTCCACGGTGTTGGACTTTGTTAATAAGCTCCATTAAACCCGAAGTGCCCTTCTGCCTTCATTTTAGAGTTTGCTGACAGAAGCAGAAAGATGCTGCTGTGAAGAACTGATTGCTATCAGCAGCCATAGCTACTGTACATTTAGCTTAACAGGTAAACCAGAGATAATGTAGTTTGCAGTAGTTTAGCCTGTTGGTTTTAGCAGGCAGAGACATTTTTTAAACATGCTACTTGCAGAAAATTAAGGGACCTATCTTATAGCCTGTACCACTAATAGTGGCCCTGACTTATCTGCAGAAAACAGGATGGCTGGGATAAAGGTGCCCCCAATGGCCTATATGCTCAAGGTGATCCTCCTGCTTGCCCTCTCTTATAAACAACCCTGCACCTCTGGTCCATGTGACACCTTCTGTTCCTAATAATAACCTTTGTTTTCCTTTGCTCCTCTTTTCCCAGTAACGTACAAAACACTGTAGACACATTTGTTCTACTTTTTGAAACTAGCAGAATGTTTCTCATTTGGTGGTCTTCCAATGCAATCTGTTGGAAGTTGGCTGCTGTAGGTGCTTCCCAAAAGCAAGCAAGGTTTTCCTGACTCATTCATTTTTCAGAGAGACCAGTTAAACTGCTCTGGAACTGAACAGAACAGCATTTCGTAAATAACATATATTAATGTAAAATATACATAAAAACACAAAGACATGCTAAAATACATATCAACCCTGTGGAAGTTCCCCATGTCCCCATCTGTTTGATGTTTCAGTCATTAGAATACTTTGACAACAAATGTGAGACTCTTCCAACATAACATTTTCGTTATGCACATTTAAAGCGTTTGTTCCGTGCCCCAGAAGGACCGCTACTGTGTGACAGCCCCCAGGAAGCCCCAAAAAACTCATCTCGCCAATCTCCAACAGTGCATGAACGGGCTCTCGTCCGTCTACTATGACAATGTCATTCAGTAGGCGCTCTCATTCTAATCAATAGGGAGCTGGGCCTGGAGCATGCACACGATGCCGGGGATGCGGCAGTGCGCCCTTCACATTGCAAACAATTAGAGCCGTCTGCTGAATGAAGTTATCATATATATCATATTCGGGATGCCCCGAATCCCCAGAATCCCCGAGAAAATCCAGTGGTCGGCCTTTTTTTATATTTGAGGCCGTCCGCTGGGGGGTTTTGTTCGGCTTCAATGATGACATAAACTAAGGGGTTTATTTTAGAAGCGCTACTGCCACTTAGTGCCATATGAACATCAGGGGAATGTCAGGTCCCAGTGCAAAAGGTGAAGTTATCAAGTCAAAAATCCAGAGTGCCTGTGATAGTGGCAGGTAGTGTCCTATCTATTATCAGTGCCGGCGATGGGATGAGTGCTGGCAGTTCCCTACAGTGTCAGATATGACCAGGCGCTCACCCTGCACTGTGTGGCTTTATCCCATACATTTCAATGGGCTGGCTTAGTTATAATTTTTTGGGCCATCTTTTCATATTGGTTTTTTTTATTTTGGGAGCTGTTTGGAATTGTTTTTATATGGATTTTTAGCACCTTTGTTGATTTGGGCAGTGCAAAACCTGTGGCATGTCTTTCAAGTTTCCCCAATACAATTCCTGATTGCAATAGGTGCTGAATGCCTAGAATTCCCTTTTTACAGTGCACATATGGGTGCTGTGTTATTTTAATAATGAATTTGCTGGTTTACCTGCGCTCCCAGCCAGCGTGAGGGATCGCTAGCGCATCGGCTTTTAACAGACCTGCGTTAGCACCCGGTGACCAGCTGGAAGCCAGCGAACGCAGAGCGCTGCCTGTCTCCAGGCGGCTCTGCAGTGCGTGCGGAGAGATATTCTCGCAAGAGACGCTCAACTAGTGTCCACACAAAAAAATAATACATTAGAATCAATGTGGCTTTTTCAAACTAGACTTTAAAATAAGGGCTTGATTGTACTACAATACTAAGTAACCCTCCCTTTACCCCAGGTCGGTACAGGAGGTCACATCTCGCGGTTAATTTCTCCAGGAGATCTAGGTAGAAAATAGAGTCTTTTGGGGCTTGTTCCTTTTGAAACCATACTAAAAGTTTATTGAGAACAAGGCTCTGCTCCCTCAACAGGGCAGAGGCAATAATTGGCCAGCAGCCGCCTTGGCACATTTTCTTTAACTAGCAACAACAGTCACGTCCATGATTCCCACTAAAGACCTTCTCGCACTTCAGCTTCCACCCAACTGACTCCCCTCTCACTGGAGCCAGCCTAGATCTCTCCCAGCAAACTACTGCCCCCTAGTGGCCGGGCTACAATATCAGTAAATGAAAACTCACAGGTAAAAGCAAACAAATGTTGTTTACTAGCCATTGTGTAGATGCTGGTGAATATTAGTTCACAGGCCGACCTATTTGCTTATAGATGGGTCTGACACTTTTTACCTTATCTTATATATATAATGGACAGGAACTTCAAGGCCACTGCATCCCCCACCCCCTGGACATCCTGATTTAGGATGCTTTTTTTTTTTTGCTATCCAATAGCATTGTCCCTCTCCAAGCCGCTCCCATGCCATATGACCGGTATCATGACTGTGACGGTATCAAGACAGTGGCCATCTTGGGTTTTGTTGGGCAGACTGACCCGGTGAACCCTATTGGCCTCTGGTAGTCATTTAGGCACTAGATGAGGCCCCAATCCTCCTGGAATGTGAAAAGTCAATAATAATTGTGGACTTACATCACAAAACAAGATGCCTGTCCATGGGCTAGGGCAATGGAAGACAAAGTAGCCCCATTAGTCATTTTGGTTTTGGGTCTGCTTTAAAGGTCAAAAAATGACTGGATGTTCTCTCGATTATAGATACCCGACTGCACATTCACCAGAGGCCAGACAGGTCACACTTACCTATTTCCCATTCTACAACCTGCGTGACCGTGAGACACCTATTGGGGTCAATTGTTCACTTTTGGCAGCAGGACACCATGCTGCAAAGATGAGAGACTGTCCAATAAGTGAATAGCCTAATCTTGTCTGACACCGACCTTGAATGGCCAGTGGCCACATGAAACCTACCCTTATTGGAACTTAGTGAACCTCTGTTGCTGACTCCTACCTGATATTTGATTGCATCCATGCTTTTTTCGTTTGATCTCTGACCTTTTGCCTGACTCGGCATATGCTGTTGCTTAACCCCCTGGTAACAACACTGATTGTGCTGACCTCTCATTGCTGACTTGGCTAACCAGACCACACTGTATTCTCACATCTGCAGTGTGGCCTGGTAGTTGGTCGGCTTCTCAGGTGACATTTCTTGCGTTTATACATCTTGGGGTAACCATGTCCATGTAGGCATAATGTGATTCTCCACCAACTGGAGCTTGCCTATAGGCAGAAGTAGCATTGGAAATGGGGGGGTTGTCACCTGAATGGAGGCCCGGCAATTAGCTGAGAATTGCAAAAACTTCTAAACATTAAAACAACATTGTGTTAATTAAACAACAGTGGGTCAATTTAGACTAACATTATATACAAAAGTTTTACAATAGTAAATGTGGCTCTTCTTGCATTGTTTTGGTAAAGAGGTGCCGCAGCAATATACATAGATCTATACATTTTACTAAAGTTAAATATAGTCTAATGATAACATTTGCTCTAGTTGTTTTTCACTCAAAAAAATACTTTGTTGGCTAAAGGAGGACCTTTATTATCTGCAAAATAATTACAAGAATATTTTTTTCATTAAAAATTTGGCTGATCTATTTTCACCCAATTATTCTCAAAATTGTGAGCTGAACCAAATCAGCCACTTTAACCTGAATTCAGTCAGCAACACTAGTTGAAAATATGCATGTGGAACGCACCTACACAAAAAACTGTTAGTCATAACATAATGCCAACACGAAAATAATCCTTACTGAGGCAGCTGCTGCAGTACTGGCATAGACTTGCAATGGAAGCACAATGACCTTCTACCTACCAAGCACCTGATCGTATTTGGCCAGATTCAGCTCTCAGGATTTTTATGCTTTATTTGCATCAAACTCTTCAAATGTTTTTTGTTAGTACTTTGGTCGAATGCCAACAATGCTAAACTTTGACCTACAAGAGAGTAGATCACTGACGACTGATTAATATTAACTGTGTCTGCTGAGTGTTTCACCTTTTTGAGCAATCGTATGCTATTTGAGTAAAGTAATTCTTCCATCTATTACACATTTGAAGTTTGGGAAGGTTGTGAAATGAAGGGCACCATAAACTTAGCTAGCCAGAAATTCATTGGTGTGAGACGAATGATGTGTGAAGCACTAGGCCAGTCTTATATAATCGATACCGCAGCTCTGAACTTATATATTCAGGGCCAGATCATTTCGCTATCCAACTTGCACACTGATAATAAAACAGCCAGAGCTTGGACCACCTGCTGTTAGAGGAAGGGCTAATAAACGTGGTGCTGGTTATAATTAGACCAGTGGCTCACCTTTAATTAATTCATATAAATTCATTTTAAATGTGCTAAGTGCAACATTTCAGGACCACATGGAACCTTTTACTGGTACTTTGTTTTTTTACAGACCAGGCAGTCCCTGAACCGTATACGAACTTTATGCTTGTGAAGCTAAATTCATAGATTTGGCGATATCTTTGTATTGCACTATTGCATCTAGGTCCAATGTATAATTTGATGTGTGGACTGTTTCTGTGTCTGTTTTTCCCTTGTCTTGTTAGTGGATCTTTCACAACTCACTACCAGGTTTTGTCATTTCCTCATTTTACTCCATTTCTAAGCACATGGGTAACCCCACCTCTTTGCTGATTAGGGTCAATACATGGTTTAGTGTGAACTAATTTAGGCTCATTTTTTGGAGCGTCAAGTCCCGCTCGGCTTCTGTCTGATTCATGGTCATCAAATTGGATGAGCATTTGTTTTTGTACCAATTTGTGCACTAGCATTCAATTTGCACCTAAATTTTTTTTGCTTGTGCGTCTGCAGCGCCTGAGCATGCGCAAATGTGGCAATTTGAAGAGTGAAATTCCTCCAGCATATAGGTGGAGGAAACTGCCGATTCCAATGAGTAACAGGCTTATTTCATTCCCAAATCACATGCTGGCAGCGCCCCGCATGTTTTTGAACAATGAAAGTGGTAGCTGCAAGTTTTATTAGGGATTGAACCCTTTTTGGGGGGGTTTTGTTGTCCAAAATCTCAAATATTAAGGTCAACAAAACAAAACAACAGAAATGTGGCTTTTGGTCTCCAAAGTTTAGCAAAAACAACAATAAACAATCAAAAAGATTTTTAAAGAGTTAAATTATTAAGCATTAATATGAAAACCAAACCAAACAGGGGAAGGAGGGTTAAAGAGAACATCTGGGGGCAAAACATTGCACAAAAAAACATTAAGAGTTAACTGGAATCAGAATACCCCCCCCCCCCAAAAAAAAAGCAATGGGCAGTAATGGGACCAATCTAGGGGCACAAGCCATTGTGCTTTCTGCAAATGCTCATCCAGCCTCTATTCCTTTGATGTCCCCAAGGCCTCTTGACTTATGCTTTGGGGCCCTAGGCTTTCAAATACCTGCGTTGATCCCTAGGCCTTGTGTTTCCTGCGCTGGGCTCTATGCTTTCTGATTTGTGTGATTGGATCCTGGGACTTCTGATTCCTGTGTTTCATCAGTATTCCTGCTGTTATTGTCCAGGTGTCTATCAGCCTACCGTTCCCTTGTGTGCAACCAACTTAGGAATTCAAGACTTGTCCACCCCCCATTTCCACATGCCCTGCATGGTTGGCTTCTTGCATCTGTGGTGATGCTGATTGATGGTTCTTGTGTGTGCTTTAGCTAACTGTGCATTGTCTGTGTTTGGCTCAGATTGACATCCTTTTGCTGACTCTGGTTTGGCTTTTTATCTCCTTTGGCCTTCTGCCCCCCTTGTATGGCCTTAGACTATGCTTACTTTCTAACCACTCAGCTAATCCCTACCAGCTAACTCTAAACCAATGCAAGGATTAGGAGTTAGTCAGACTCTCCTGAATGGCTGGTGATCCTACATGCCTGGGCATGGTAGTCTTACAGAAAAATACTCCCTTCCAGGTATGTCTAAAAATACCCCTTTTCACTAGGTGTAGATGGGATATAACCAGTCCAAAAGGAGTCTTATCCAGGTCAAAACAGTATAGCTTGTTCTTCTGAAATGCAAGCAAGCTACTGTATATACAAAGTACTATTTAAAGAAACAAGTTGTGCAAACATAAAGGCTTGTAGGGACTTCTGGGCCTATCTCATTCATGCATCACCAATCTCCTGTTTCTTTAAACAAAGATTGCTAAATGCCTAAAAAGTGTTTCCCATTTATGGCTGGCTGCTGAAAACCAACAATTAAGCTTCTGTTCAGTTTTGCTCTGGTTTCTCCGCCAGGTTTAGCTTGTGTGTTGCTTAAGAATTACAGCAGAGTATGCAGCTCAGGCAAAGCAAGCTGTATTGTAATGGTCTTTTTGTGCCTAGAACAATGTACACTTCTGTCCAAAACCAGGCCACTGCTGCTAGTTACATCATAATGATCGTGAGTTGGAGAGCGCCCAAAAGCCAAAGCGATCATTTGTTCTGCATGTAGAGGAAACTGCATTTGTGAACAAACATGAAGAGTGCATTTTTACACTTATTGTACATAGATGTTACTTGCATTTAAAGCGGTTTTATAATATCTTTGTATTTATAAGAAACACAAAGGACAATTGTTAATATAAGATTACCTGAGCTCTCCAGTCAACTTTTACTATTGGCTGCCTAGAGAGGATTAAAGGAGCTCTTTATAGCCATGTATAGGTTATATATCGGCCATCAAATATTGCTGAGTTAGAACTAGAGATGAGCGAATCGATTCTGACGAACCCGAATTCGTTACGAATTTCAGGAAATATTCGATTTGTTATGATTCCAGATATTGCAGCGAGTAAAACTCCATTTACTGCTATACAGCCCATTTAAAAAGGTGGATCCACATGTCAGGACATGTCCCATGGGGCAAGGAATCCTGGGTAGGTGTCACATGCTACCTATCAGCAGACTGGCTTACCGATGAAGTCACAGCCCCATATAAGCGGCGGCCATCTTGCGGAAGCTCATTCTGACACTGTATTGCGACCAGAGCAGATCAGGCAGGGAGAGAGCGAGGGACAGATAGACAGATAGATAGATAGATAGATAGATCTATAGATAGATAGATAGACACAGTGAGGGAGAGATAGATAGATAGATTGATGGAACAGAAGAAGCGAGGGACAGATAGAGAAGGAGAGAGGCTGTGACAGTGACAGAGAAAGACAGGGACAGTTTAAAGTGTTTGCATTAGCTTAAAAAGCCTATTTAATGTTAATAACACACCTGCCTATTTAGCTTTTCCTTTACCTGGTGTCATTCTTTAAAAAGCGTGCTAGCATTAATATTTCAAGACTACCTGTCTATTAACTGGTTGCATTTTATAACCAACGTCACTTTACCACTATAAAAGGAGCCCACCTCTGTATGTGAAGAGGGGGCATCCCAAACACTAGCATTAATATTTCAAGACTACCTGTCTAATAACTGGTTGCATTTTATAATCAACGTCACTTTACCACAATCAAGGGAGGCCACCTCTGTATGTGAGCAGGGGGCATACCAAACACTAGCATTAATAGTTCAAGACTACCTGTTTATAACTGGTTGCATTTTATAATCAACGTCACTTTACCACTATAAAAGGAGCCCACCTCTGTATGTGAGTAGGGGGCATCCCAAACACTAGCAAAAAAATTTCAAGACTACCTGTGTACTAACTGGTTGCATTTTGTAATCAACGTCACTTTTCCACAATCAAAGGAGCCAACCTCTGTATGTGAGGAGGGGGCATCCCAAACACTAGCATAAATATTTCAAGACTACCTGTCTAATAACTGGTTGCATTTTATAATCAACGTCACTTTACCAGTATAAAAGGAGGCCCCCTCTGAATGTGAGGAGGGGGCATCCCAAACACTAGCATTAATATTTCAAGGCTACCTGTCTAATAACTGGTTGCATTTTATAATCAACGTCACTTTACCACTATAAAAGGAGCCCACCTCTGTATGTGAGGAGGGGCATCCCAAACACTAGCATTAATATTTCAAGACTACCTGTGTACTAACTGGTTGCATTTTATAATCAACATCACTTTACTACTATAAAAGGAGCCCACCTCTGTATATGTAGAGGGGGCATCCCAAACACTAGCAAAAATATTTCAAGACTACCTGTGTACTAACTGGTTGCATTTTGCAATCAACGTCACTTTTCCACAATCAAAGGAGCCAACCTCTGTATGTGAGGAGGGGGCATCCTAAACACTAGCAAAAATATTTCAAGACTACCTGTGTACTAACTGGTTGCATTTTGTAATCAACGTCACTTTTCCACAATCAAAGGAGCCAACCTCTGTATGGGAGGAGGGGGCATCCCAAACACTAGCATTAATATTTCAAGACTACCTGTGTACTAACTGGTTGCATTTTGTAATCAACGTCACTTTACCACAATCAAAGGAGCCAACCTCTCTATGTGAGGAGGGGGCATCCCAAACAGTAGCATAAATATTTCAAGACTACCTGTTTAATAACTGGTTGCATTTTGTAAGCAAAGTCACTTTACCACTATAAAAGGAGCCACCCTCTGTATGTGAGGAGGGGGCATCCCAAACACTAGCATAAATATTTCAAGACTACCTGTGTACTAATTGGTTGCATTTTGTAATCAACGTCACTTTACCACAATCAAAGGAGCCAACCTCTGTATGGGAGGAGGGGGCATCCCAAACACTAGCATTAATATTTCAAGACTACCTGTGTACTAACTGGTTGCATTTTGTAATCAACGTCACTTTTCCACAATCAAAGGAGCCAACCTCTGTATGGGAGGAGGGGGCATCCCAAACACTAGCATTAATATTTCAAGACTACCTGTGTACTAACTGGTTGCATTTTGTAATCAACGTCACTTTACCACAATCAAAGGAGCCCACCTCTGTATGTGAGGAGGGGGCATCCCAAACACTAGCATAAATATTTCAAGACTACCTGTGTACTAACTGGTTGCATTTTGTAATCAACGTCACTTTACCACAATCAAAAGAGCCAACCTCTGTATGTGAGGAGGGGGCATCCCAAACACTAGCATAAATATTTCAAGACTACCTGTCTAATAACTGGTTGCATTTTGTAAGCAAAGTCACTTTTCCACAATCAAAGGAGCCAACCTCTGTATGTGAGGAGGGGGCATCCCAAACACTAGCATAAATATTTCAAGACTACCTGTCTATTAACTGGTTGCATTTTGTAAGCAAAGTCACTTTTCCACTATCAAAGGAGCCAACCTCTGTATGTGAGGAGGGGGAATCCCAAACACTAGCATAAATATTTCAAGACTACCTGTCTACTAACTGGTTTGAGTTTGTAATTAAAGTCACTTTTTAAGCAAACTTTACCTTTCGCGGGGGGACATCCCAAATACTAGCCTACATATTTCAAGACTACCTGTCTATTAACTGGTTTGATTTTGTAATCAAAGTCACTTTTTAAGCAAACTTTGCCTTTCACCGGGGGGGGGGGGGGGGGGCCTCCCAAATACTAGCATACTAGCACGTGTCTTTTAAGAGGACCTGCCTACTAACCTTTTGCCTTTTGTATAAAAAAGTCTGTTTTTCAAGTTTAAAGCACCCATTGCCTTTCACCGGGGGCCATTGTCAGTGCTACCACTTATCTTTTAAGAGTACCTGCCTACTAACCTTTTGCCTTTTGTATAAAAAAGTCTGTTTTTCAAGTTTAAAGCACCCATTGCCTTTCACCGGGGGCCATTGTCAGTGCTAGCTCTTATCTTTTAAGAGTACCTGCCTCCTAACCTTTTGCCTTTTGTATAAAAAAGTCTGGTTTACAATTTTAAAGCACCCATTGCCTTACACCGGGGGCCATTGTCAGTGCTAGCATTTATCTTTTAAGAGTACCTGCCTACTAACCTTTTGCTTTTTGTATAAAAAAGTCTGGTTGACAAGTTTAAAGCACCAATTGCCTTTCACCGGGGGGGGGGGGGGGGGGGCATCCTGAATACTAGCACTTAGCTTTTAATAGTACCTGCATCTTTACCTTTTTTACATTTTGAACAAAAAACAGGTTTTAAACCTGCCTGTGGTGCATTTAACTCTGACCGGGGGCATCCTGTGTAAGACCATCTGACAGTGTCTTTTTGCATTAGCTTTTAGCTACAGTGTCTGCCTATTTTGATCTAACTTTTCTACACACCTGCTGTTACAAAAATACTGTTCTAGGTGTAGTGTAGTGTTATCCCCTCCTAAATGCAGTAAAAATGTCAGGCAGAGATGTGCCAGGATGTGCACCAAGGAGAGGCCTAGATTCATCAGGAAGAGGTCGCAGCAGACTAGAGGCGAGTGGCAGCAGGAGTCGCGGTGAGAGGCCTGATCTCCCGGTATCTGCTAGCGGTCGTGTCTTGACCAGCAACGCATCTGCCTTCATCGATTGGTTAACGCGGTCATCGACCTCATCACAAGTAATATCTGACACCCCCAGTCAACAGTCCGTAGGTTCCTCGGACACAACCCTGAGTTGGCATGGCTCGGGAGAAGCCCCTGTCCTTCCATTGCCTATGTCCTACGCCCCCCCTCCAGCCGCTGTATCTTATGCTTTGGGTTCAGCTCCACTATTCAGTGAGGACGATGTGTTAGAAGACAGTCAGCAGCTACTGCCCAGCCAAGAAATGGAGGAGACATCCGCTGCTTCTTCCACTAGGCAGACAAACACTGAGGAGGAGAGTGGCGTGGGAGGTGGTGTGGCGAGCATTCCGTCTCCTGCAGCACACGCTCTTGTGGAAGACCGAGAAGTACATCAGTGATGTGCAGACATAATTCGATGATGATGATGATGAAGCTGATCGCACTTGGAAGCCCGGTGCAGAAGGGGCTCCCAAGGAGTCAGCAGCTGAGGCAGCAAGGTGGCAGCAGTGTTGGCAGTCAGCATGGTGGCAGTAGGGTTGGCAGTCAGCATGGTGGCAGAATTGGGATGTCTGGAGCCACATGTGGCCAGGGGCGGGGTAGACCACCTGCTGCGCGGCAGGCTGCCTTCCCGGGAGGTAGTGGAGCAGGGGTTCCTGGAGCAGTAGCAGTGAATTAGTGCGGACTGTTGGAGGGAAAATTAGCTACTCGGCAGTGTGGCACTTTTTCATCAAGCATCCGCAGGAGGGTAACCTGGCCACATGCAAGATGTGTAGACAGAAGGTCAAGCGTGGCCAGGGCCCAATGTTGGTACCACGGCCCTGCGGCAACACATGCAGCGTCACCATAAAGCGGGCTGGGAGAACCGAGGCTCCAAAGTGGGGGTCCAGCCTGCTGCGTCAGCCAGTGCCACGCCGCTTCCAATTTCACCCAGCCAAGGCTCCAGCACCTCAGCCGAAGTTAGCTGTGCGTCATACCCATCCTCTGCTGCTCCAGATGCTCCTGCTCCTCCTACTAAAAGTCACTCATCCCACCAGCAATCCATCAGCGAAGCCATGTCCAAGAGACAACAGTATGCGCCCACTCATCCTACGGCGCAGAAGCTAAATGTGCTCCTGTCCAAGTTGCTGGTGCTGCAGTCCCTCCCATTTACGATGGTGGACTCTGCACCTTTCAGAGAGCTGTTGGCTAGTGCAGAGCCGAGGTCCCAAGCCGTCATTTCTCTGCAAAGAAGGCAGTACCAGCCCTGCACAAATTTGTTGAGCAGAAGGTGGGCCAGTCCTTGAGCCTGTCGGTGTGCACCAAAGTGCACTGCAGCGCTGACATCTGGAGATGTAACTACGGTCAGGGACAATACATGTCCTTTACGGCCCACTGGGTGAATGTGGTTCCTGAACAGCAACTTGGACAGGTCACACCGCTTCAGCCTCCATGCTCCCAGGCTGTTTTGCCTGTCACAGTGTGCGACTCCACTGTACGGTCAATTCTCAATGCCCCTTCAGCCTACCATGTGTGCAGGGCACGGCGGTGTCATGCTGTACTTCACATGGTTTGCCTTGGTGAACAGAGTCCCACAGGGGAGGAGCTCCTGAAATTAATTCATCAAGAAATCAAACATGGCTTACTCCGCGAAAATTGGAAATGGGAATCATGGTGACTGACAATTGGAGTAACGTCTTGTCTGCGCTGCGACAAGGAAGCCTGAGCCATGCGCCCTGTATGGCACACGTTTTCCACCTAGCTGTCAAGCGTTTTCTGAAGTCTTCCCCCCATCTGCAAGACATCATAACAATGGGAAGGAAACTTTGTATGCACTTCAGCCACTCCTACACCGCCAAGCACACCCTTCTTGAGCTACAGCGTCAGAACGGTATCCCCCAACATATTCTGATTTGCGATGTTCCCACCCTTTGGAATTCCACCCTACATATGTTAGATCGCCTATACGAACAGAGAAAAGCCATCACTGATTTCTTGATGATCCAAGCAGATAGGGGGACTCCCCTGTGTAACTTTAATGTGAACCAGTGGCAGCTCATACGTGACACCTGCCGTTTGCTCAGGCCCTTTGAGGAAGCCACTTTATTTGTCATTCGCCAGGATTATGGCATGAACGACGTGATTCCACTGCTTCATGTAATAGCTGGTCAGGGCACTGGAGACATGGCGCATACATTTCACGGCCACATAAACTCCTTGGGAGCGGAGGAGGAGGGGCAGCACAGTGAAGCACAGTTTAGTTTTAGCAAAATGGGCGGTTTATCTAGTCATCTGACAGGAGAGGAGGAGCTAGAAGGTTGTGAGGAAGGCGAGACAGGGGACCCAGACACACCGTGGCAGTATGCAGTGGAGATGGAGACAGGTAGTCCCACTTGCACAAATGGCACGATGCATGCTCACGTGCTTGCGTAGTGACCTCCAGTTTTCTGCGGGATGACTTCTGGCTCTCCACCTTATTGGACCCTCACTACCGGCACAAAACGGGGGCATTTTTTACACCCACTGAGAGGGAGGACAAACTGACCTACTACAAAGACATTCTATGTAGTTAGTTGGCTGATGCCTATCTGCGCCATGGTCCATACGCTCGCAGGTCTGACTCGGGGGGACCTCTGCGCTCACCTTCCACTGCCATGGCTGCCGGGGGGGGGGTGGCAGGAGCAGCAGCAGCAGCTCCATCAGCTGCAGCCTCAGTCTTCAGTCGCTAATGAGTAGCTTTCTGCACTCGCATAGTGAGGCTACTCATGAGCAGCAGGAAGACCTGGAGCAGGGCCTGAACCAGCAGGTCGTGTCATACCTTGACATGACCATGCCAATGCATCTTAAGGATCCGCTGGACTTCTGGGCAGCCAAACTTGACTTGTGGCTGCAACTGGCAGAGTTTGCCCTGGGAAAGCTGTCCTGCCCGGCCAGTAGTGTGCCATCTGAGTGGGTCTTTAGTGCGGCGGGGGCCATAGTAACTCCAAGGAGAACTCGTCTGTCCACGAAAAATGTGGAGAGACTCACCTTTGTGAAGATGAATCAGGCATGGATCATCAAGGATTTCCACCCACCAATAGCTGATGCATGCGAGTAGCTGATGCATGCTAGCTCCTTTTGCTGCTGCCAACTCCTGGGTATGTCTTTCAGGCAATATATGAGCTCCTTCTGCTGCTGCCAACTCCTGGGTGCGTCTTTCTGACAATATATGGGCTCCTAATGCTGCTGCCAACTCCAATGTGTTTTTCAGGCAATATATGGGCTCCCTATGCTGCTGCCAAGTCCAGAGTGTGTCTTTCAGGCAATATATGGGCTCCTAATGCTGCTGCCAATTCCTGGGTGTGTCTTTCAGGCAATATATGAGCTCCCTATGCTGCTGCCAACTCCAATGTGTTTTTTAGGCAATGTATGGGCTCTCTATGCTGCTGCTGCTGCCAACTCCAGGGTGTGTCTTTCAGGCAATATATGAGCTCCCTATGCTGCTGCCAACTCCAACGTGTTTTTCAGGCAATTTATGGGCTCCCTATGCTGCTGCTGTCAACTCATGGGTGTGTTTTTCAGGCAATATATGGGCTCCCTATGCTGCTGCCAACTCCTGGGTGTGTCTTTCAGGCAATATATAAGCTCACTATGCTGCTGCCAACTCCAATGTGTTTTTCAGGAAATATATGAGCTCCCTATGCTGCTGCCAACTCATGGGTGTGTCTTTCAGGCAATATATGAGCTCCTTATGCTGCTGCCATCTTCAATGTGTTTTTCAGGCAATATATGGGCTCCTAATGCTGCTGCCAACTCCTGGGTGTGTCTTTCAGGCAATATATGGGCTCCTAATGCTGCTGCTGCTGCCAACTCCTGGGTGTGTCTTTCAGGCAATATATGAGCTCCCTATGCTGCTGCCAACTACAATGTGTTTTTAATGCAATATATGAGCTCCCTATGCTGCTGCCAAGTCCAGAGTGTGTCTTTCAGGCAATATATGGGCTCCTAATGCTGCTGCCAACTCCTGGGTGTGTCTTTCAGGCAATATATGGGCTCCCTATGCTGCTGCCAACTCCAGGGTGTGTTTCTCAGGCAATATATGGTCTCCTAATGCTGCTGCCAACTCCAGTGTCTCTTTCAGGCAATATATGGGCTCCCTATGCTGCTGCCAACTCCAATGTGTTTTTCAGGCAATATATGGGCTCCTAATGCTGCTGCCAACTCCTGGGTGTGTCTTTCAGGCAATATATGGGCTCCCTATGCTGCTGCCAACTCCAGAGTGTGTCTTTCAGGCAATATATGGGCTCATCATGCTGATGCCACCTCAAGGCTCTGTAATAGTGCCGCTCTGCGAGAGCGAATCTAATAGCGACGCCTCTGATCTGCATGTCATACTTCTTTACAATAGTATTTCACTAACCCAGCATGCATCCTATGCATGTTACAGCAAAGCAAAACGTTCTGCAAACCTACGGAGGCTCTCGGTCATCCCGAAAATAGCCTTTTTTAATAGCGATTCGTTGCGAATAAATTCGGACTGAAACAATTTTTCCAGGAAAATTCGGCGAATCGGCCGAATCGAATTTTTCAAAAGTTCGCTCATCTCTAGTTAGAACCCTAGACAGATAGGTACAAAGGCATAGAACGGAGTGCAACTGGGAAGCAACACTTTTTTACTCAGCAACTTGCTGTTCCCCAAATGGCTCCCTTGTCATACTGATTTCACTTAGATGAACCACTCAGGAGGTGCAGAGGTGGGGAAATGGTCCTCGGGGACCCAAAAGCTTATATATTCAAAGCAGCGGGGAATCATTTTGCACCAGGCCACCTTCTGCCACGGGCCTAGAAATGACTGCCACCCCTGACTTTATTGTATGTATGCCATTGATTTTCTCAGCTCAAGAAAAGAAGAAAAGTATAGGTAGAGGAAGGATTGCTCCCCACTGGCCAACAAAAAGGGAGGCTGCAGGCATGTTGTAGTAAACATACTTGACTGGTGCAGAACAGGGTCGTATTTCGGATTTGTTCTGCCCTAGGCACTTTTTGGTTATGCGCCCCCCCACCCCACACACATACAATGAGGACACACACATGCCATTCATGCACACAAACCATTCCTGTGCACGCACACACAGCGGGGCACACAGGCAGCTCTAGTGGTCATGACTTGCTCCTCTGCCAGCATGGTCTGAGTAGGGTGGCAATGGCAGCACTTGCCCTCATCCTGGGCTCCTCTGCAAGCAGGTGTACAGCAAAAACAGCCTCCCCGCGCCTGTCAGCTCCATGCGGCCAGTAGCACCCTCTTTCACTTTCACTTCAGGGCCGTCCATGATTGGCACCACTGCGCTGCACAGCCAATGATGTATTGTCTGTGCCAACTGTCAGTAAGCCCAGGGCTGTATTTAGGATTTGTGCTGCCCCCCCCCCCCGATATTTAAAGTGAAACAAAACCCGTGAACTAGATTTTCCCGGGTTTTGTTCTGGTCCCTCAGGGGAACCCCAAATTCATATGCCCCATTGTGTGAAACCCCCAAGAAAGACATTTTCCACTCACCTCTTCCTCAACGATGCACATGTGCGGGGTCTTGTACAATGAGAGCCGCCTGTTATGACTATGTCATTTGCCAAGCTGCTGTGGATGGGCAGCACGCTCCCCATTCTACTCAATAAGAGCTGTTTGCAGAATGACATAGTCACGGCTGGCGCCACACAATGGACGAGAACCCGCACATGCACTGTTGGACCGGCAAGAGATGAGTGTATATGGGTGTTGTGGTGGCTGGTTTCTGACCTTACCCCCAGGGCATTCCAAATCGGGATGACCCTGGGGAATGCCAGGGGCCTGACCTGTGATCTCTAGATTCTTTAAAGTGGACCACAACGCAGGATTTTTACTATCCTGGGTTTTGGTCCACTCCCCCAGGGCACCCTGATTGGGGGTGCCCCACTGTGTGAAACTACCCCCCTGCCACTCGCCACAGCGAACTCACCTCACTGCGGTCCTACGGCGCATGCGCGGCCGCTCCTCCAATCAGTGCGCTCAGAACCGCTGAGCTATGGGCGTCTAAACGTCGTCTAAGTTCAGGGGCTCCGAGCCCACGGGTGGCTGCATCTCGCGATTCCCTCTAAGAGGGAGCGTGCCTGCGGCAGCCATTCACAAATGGGTATGCACCCTGCTAGAGGGATAGCGCATGCGCCGTTGGACCAGGAAAGAAGGTGAGTTTATGGGCGACCTGGGGGGTTTCACACAGCTCTGCATCCCGATTCTGGATGCCCCGCGGAGGACTTTAAAAAAAAATCAACTGGATGGGTGATCCCCCAATGGTCAAATGTCACCATCAGACCACTAATCCCCATTCATTCAAACGCACACACACACAGTCACGCTCACAGACACACACACACTCACACAGACACACACACACTCGCACAGACACACATTCACAGACACACACACTCACACAGACACACACACAGACACACATTCACAGACACACACTCACACAGACACACACACAGACACACATTCACAGACACACACTCACACAGACACACACACACTCACACAGACACACACGCACACAGACACACATTCACACAGACACACATTCACAGACAGACACACACTCACACAGACACACACTCACACAGACACACATTCACAGACACACATTCACACAGACACACACACTCACACAGACACACACACTCACACAGACACACACTCACACAGACACACACACACTCACACAGACACACACGCACACAGACACACACATTCACACAGACACACATTCACAGACAGACATTCACAGACACACATACACACACAGACACACACTCACACAGACACACACTCACACAGACACACATTCACAGACACACATTCACAGACACACATACACACACAGACACACACTCACACAGACACACACTCACACAGACACACACTCACACAGACACACACTCACATAGACACACATTCACACAGACACACATTCACAGACAGACACACACTCACACAGACAGACACACACTCACACAGACACACATTCACAGACACACATTCACAGACACACACACTCACACAGACACACACACACAGACACACACTCACACAGACACATACTCACAGACAGACAGACACACACACAGACACACACACTCACACAGACACACACTCACATAGACACTCACCGGAGCCTCTGAGACGCGGCTGCTGTGGGTGGCAGGGCATCCGAGATGGGGGGGGGGGGGCTGCGGGCGCCGGAGCAAGCCTCGCCAGACGGGTGCGGGATCCTCCGAGGCGGGTGCAAGTGCTGGAGCTGCCTCCCCAGGGCGGGTGCGAGCGGGATCCTAAGAGGGGCACCGGAGCCGCCACGCCAGGGCGGGAGAGGCTGGTGCGGTATCCTTCGAGGCGGGGAGGGGGGTGCAGGCACCGGGCGCTCCTAGGTTTCCGGAGGTAGCGAGCAGGCCTGCAGCCCCCCGCGGGGCTTCTCCTGCGCTTAGATGATGATGTCACGGCAGGAAGGCGGAGCCGGCCGGCCTGGTAGCTCTCATATGCACTGAGGCGGCCCACAGCATAACGGGGCATAGCAGATGGCGGGGCGGATAGGCCGAGAGCTGACAGGGAGGGGGGTAATGCGTGCGATGCGGCGCGCTGCGGTGCAGTGCAAACTGGCGATCAAGGGGGAGCGTGGCTCGGGGACTCAGACAGGAACAAAATCATTTTTTTTTTCTGCTGCGGTCACAGACAGGCCGCCCCCTCCCACACAGGCGCCCTAGGCACAGGCCTAGGTTTGCCTTGTGCCAAATACGGCTCTGAGTAAGCCCTGGGTCTGCCCCATTCTGCTCAGTGTTGCCTCCCCTGCCCCACCGGCCGTCACATGCTGCAGCACTGGGCTGGCCCATACACAGGCAGGTCAGCATGAAACCGTAGGGCAGCGGCAGCGGTGGGCAGTGCAGGCCTGCTGACAGAGAAATAAAAATCTATTTAATTGTTGCTGGCTGCTATCCCCGCCCATGCTGTAGTCTCACCCTAGGCATGTGCCTATATTTGCCTAGTGGCACATATGACCTTGGTGCAGAACCCTATTTGTGCCCTCATTTAGATATAGAAATCATATTTTACTGTTAAAATAGAAATATATATTTGAGTTTTATTAAAATGCACACATTATGGGGGAAGTCCACCTCAAGTGAATGGGCAGGCAGGGCCATGTACAGAACGGGTGGATGGTGCTCTGTTCATTCTCTCGAAGATGGCTGCTCCCAGGGAAACATTGGGGGAACAGCTCTGGATCCTGGGAAAGGTACAGTTTTTCTGTAACCCCCCCCCCCATCCTTCCTTTTACCGCCAGGAAAGTAATTTACATGGAGACAGTACTTTTGCTTTAACAGTTTCATTTTCTGAAGCATCTCTACGTCATCAAGAAAAATGCTGAATTTCAAGTGCTGCTAGATCATTGACTCGTTGACTTGACTTCTGTTAAATGTTTGCCCCGAGGCAGATAACTCAAGCCAAGTCTTTTCATCACCCATTACTATCACCACTGTAACCATACCAAAGATCACTGCCTCCGGCAATGTGTACATGTTTATAGGGGATACATTCTTTTTATTTCCAGCAATTGTACTGTATTAGTTGTAAATTTGTCTGCAATTATGTATTAGCATATTCCTCTGTGAATATTTCTGAGCCCAATGTTTGCTTTTGTGCAATAATTGTTTTAATACATTTATTTTTTAAGTTGAAACACATTCTGTTACTGTGTGCCACCCCTTTATTAAAGGCTTTGTAAGGAAAACATAATGCAAAATATGTATATTTTTATATTATCACTATTATTTATGTGTAGCTCTGAAAATGCAATACTTACAACCTACCTATATACAATCCTAGCCAAATAATGTCATCATATTGAGAACAAGACACATAGATGTCTTATCTGTGACACACATTGTATAGGTGTCTAGAAATGTCACTTCAATGTCAGTAAATTGAAACATGGGTAAAGATATGCACAGAATACCTATAGTGCACACAATAGAATGTATAAAGCATAATTGGAAACCAGTTAGTGGTGCTTGAGTACGTAAGTGAATGACCACCCCAAAAAAAAAAAACATAGGGACCTCACCTGTCCCATGCTGCTGATCATTTAGAATTATAATCAAATTAGAAAATGGAACATAGTACTTTAGGAAAAAAAGGTTGGGAACCCTTGGTATAAAGGGTTCAGTATGACTATGACCCAATGCTGTGAAATCAGCTGATCCTGTTTTCTGATGTTCCTCTCAGAAAATTCCTCCTCTCCCCACTGCGTTTTGAATGTCAGCCTTATGTTAAACGCTGACTGCCTGCTGAATCCCACCCCCTCCCCACCCTTAGCCGTCATTGAATGAGGGCATCCCTCAGTACAGCCACTGGGGGCATCCCTCAGGACAGCCGCTGAGGGCATCCTTCAGTACAGCCACTGGGGGAATCCCTCAGGACAGCCACTGGGTGGGGGCATCCCTCAGGACAGCCACTGGGGGCATCCCTCAGGACAGCCACTGGGGGCATCCTTCAGTACAGCCACTGGGGGAATCCCTCAGTACAGCCACTGGGTGGGGGCATCCCTCAGTACAGCCACTGGGTGGGGGCATCACTCATTCCACTCCCTCCCGCCAACACTGTACAATAATAAGGCAGCAGGCGGGGTACCCAATTCATGCCTGCCTGCCCGCCGCTGCTGTTACCCCCCCCCCCCCCCTGAAATTAGCTATATCTGACAAAGGCTTTGAGTCAGCCAATTACAAGTGCCACAGCACGACAAGGACTGGAGGAGGGTTGTGGCAATGAGTAAGTATTTTAACCCCGAATCTCAAAATTGCTCAGGGTAATTGAGTGGGTGGGAAAGAGTTGTTAGGGAAGACTGGAGGCTCTTTTTAAAGTTAAAGTGGAGGCAATCTAAAAAGCACCAGGTCCTAAATAACACTTACCTACCCTCTCCAGTTAACACCAAGAGTGACTAAAAGAAAAGGTAAGTATCTCTGCAATGCCAGGCTCATAGTCATACTCATGAGGTGTGTGTGGTGCTGCATTGTGCAGTCATTTCTCGGTCCACAATGGTAGATTAGTATCACTGCATCACGGCACCACAATGTCCCCACCAGGGACGTAAATATAGGAAGTGCGACCGCCCTGGGCCCAGAAGGTCAGTGGAGCCCCATTATTGTTGCTTCTCCTCCTTGTTTATCACATTTGTGCTTATTAGGCCTTTATCATTTAGATAAAGGAAGCAGCATTTGTCTCTGCTGTTTCACTCGTTAGTTGTTTAGCTGCTTCTGTATGAGCATTAACACGGCCCCATTTAATGTCCACACCAGGGCCCTGTCACATTTTGTTACGCCACTGCTCCCCCCCCACTACTATCCATGTGCCTTCCTGTGCACTTAGAACATAAAATTAATACACAGAGTGTGAGCATATTCCCTAAAAGTACCTAAAAGTAATTATCAGAGTTAAAGCAGATTCCAACCTGTTTAGTGTCCCTCTTCGTTTGCCATCCTGAGTTGGGATGCCCGCTTTGTGAAATCCCCTGATTCGCCTGATACTCACTTTTCATTGCTGCAGCACCCGCCACCATGTCCGCTCCCGCAGGCAACCATTCGAGTCTGCCTGATGCAAATGACCACTGGGGTATGTATGCGCAGAATTGCTGGATCAAGGTATCAGGTGAACTGAGGGATTTCACAAAGTGGGCACCCCAAATCAGGATGCCCCTAGGAAGTGGAACAAAACCCAGGGGAGCAAAATCCCAGGTTCTGGCAACATTTTAAAGAGGAAATAAAGTCAAAGAGGACTTTACTTCCTCTGACCTCTGCAGCATGGGGGCATCCTGATTTCAGATGGCCCGCTGCATATTCCTGTCTGGCAAGACAGACATTTCAGGGTCACCAGACAAGCAGACCCTAAATGATTGCTGGATTGCTGGAAGCAGAATGGGGTCAGTATCAGTTGCTCAGTATATGGAGCATAGTGGGGCATTACAATTCAGGAAGTTCTCATGCTGTGGAGAATTGTGGAAGTAAATTATTGTGTGACCTTACTTTCTCTTTAAACAGACCAAAAGGCACAAATTATTATTGATCCACATAATTTAAATTCTAGGGGGCATCCCAAATCAGGATGCACATCAAGAGTTAGGTTATGTGGATCAGAAGTCATTTGTGCTTTTGGTCTACCTTGCCAACAAACTAACAGCTAAACCATAACAAGGAAATCTCAGAAGTCTCCCTTACCCTCTGCAGCAAATACAATACCCCCCCCCTTCCCTCAAACAACACTGGACAGAAGCAAGACTTTTTTTTTTACTTTGGCTTTTTTTAACCTGACCTTTGATCCATTTGTGGCTTTCTTCTTTCCTTCTGGCTGGGATCTGCTCTCAGGTTGCTCCTGACCCAGAATGAAGCAGCAACACATCTCCACGTTTCCTGTGTGACCCCACCCCTCCTTGACGACCAGAGAGCCAGGGGAGGGGACCGAGCACACAGGCAGGACTGGGATCATCTTGTGTCAAAAATAAAGAAAATCTCAGCAGGGGCAGACAGGGCGGCTGGGGGAGTCTCTGCTGCTCATTTCATGGCAGCAGATTTCTCCCCTCTCCATAGCAGTGCTGTGCTTTGCGAGGTACCTCGGCTGCTGAGGAGGAAGTATGAGCCTTGGGGGCGGGGCTTATGCTCGTGCTCACAGGCTGAGCAAGTGCAGCCTCGCAGCTCTCCCTCCGCCTCTCCTCCCCTCACTGACTGCTGCCCATGCGCCGATCAGCGGCTCCTGTACACTCATGTGTGAGAGCGGCCACAGCAGGGGGAACAGTGGCCTTTCCTGCTGCCGGCCTACCGGGATTTTGCCCGGTATGCCCTATGGCCAGCCCGCCCCTGATACTCACTACTTCAGTGGTCGCTGTTTGAATCCTGTGCACTGCTCCTCAAATCTCTCGTGCTTCTGCGCCCAGTGTCGTTGCAGCCTATGCAATGACACGGGACATGCACGAGATCTGAGTTGGGAAGCTTTCGGCTTCCAAGATGGAGCCCCTATGGAGGATGGTGAGGGAGCGGAGGGTTGTGACTGGAGAGGTAATTTCTTTATAGGTAAATGCTAAACCGGAGGGGCAGGGGGGCTGGGCATGCCAGGTTTGGGGAGTTTTTATTAACTTTCCAAGACCTCTTTAAAAACTCAATATATTGGACCTTCTTTTGACTACTACATGCAGCTTGGCCACTTGCATTACGCAGTCTACTGTGCGAGCCTTTGTCACCACCCCGATGTGTTAACAAGCTGTAAGATGTAGGTAATGGCAATCACTAATTGGTGGTGGTTGTAAAGGTAAAGAAGAAAGATTTGAAAATGTGGTTGTTCTTCATATCATTAACCTGGAAAAATGTAGTAACCGAGCAGTGTCACAATGTAGGAAAAAGCATTGACCATATTGATCTGTTTTTCTTTCTTTATGCTTATACATAGCTGATAATCAGACTGGTGCAGATTACAAGTATATAAACTATAATGAACTGAGAGATCTTAAAGCAATTGCACTGCTGGAGTGCAATTCATTGTGGGTTATCGGCTTATGATAAACCTTATAAAGAACCTGGCTAAAGGTCTGAACAAGGATTAGACCTACTGAATTATTTACATCTCGTGGCTTGGATTAATTAAATAATCTATAGACATCTATAGAAATCAATTTGAAATGCAGCTCAGGTTAAATGCAACTTGTCGCTTACATTGAAAAACACATCCAGTGGAAGTTTAGTTTTTGACGCCTCCATCCCACATGACGTCATGTTTGTTATTGGTACGGGGGGGGGGCAAAACTTTGTCTCCTGGTCCTGAGTGTTTTTTAGCCTAGAATCTGCCCTGGACTTACCTTTCTAATGCAAGTTCAATTCTTTTTGTCTGCAGCTGGATCTGGCCACAGGGTTTGAACTTGTGTAGCATCTATTTGGTAATGGTCCCTGGACTGTATGTTTTACCCTGCCCATAATTATACATTGTACTGTGAAGAAGATGGCACTATATAAACCAATACCAATCAATACCAATATTGTCACGGCAAACTTACCTGGGTTCCAGTCCCGCAGCGTCTCCAGGCGCCTGGCCGTCGGCCGTCGGACGCTGCTCGCCCCCGGGTCCTTACACGTGCTCACGCACACGAGCATGTCCCTTATATGCCCTTCTGCAGCGCTGCACACAGCACAGCCGCCGGAGGCTGAGTTAAAGGGACCAATCCCTTTAATCTATGCCCTGGGCGTAACGCCCCTCAAAGTTCTATTGGGCATCCAGCCCATAGTTTTTGAATGTACACCAATCACTACACACTCCCTGTAGTGCTCAGCCCTACAAAGGTTTTACCCCTCCAGTACATCAGTGTCAGTGATAGCGTTTAGCTGGGTGTGCCTTTGATCCTCGCTTTGTTGGACCATTCTGTGATTGCCGCCTGGACTGACCCTTGCTTGCACCCTGACCACGCTACTGCCTTATCCCTTGTGCCGCGTACCTGTGAACTCCCGGATTGACCTTTGGCTTGGCCTCAGCTCTTCTATTGTGTCTCCCTTGGTGCTGCGATATTTAAGGACCGATTTCCAGTGTATGACCCCAGCTTCTCGACATTGCCCAGTCTGGCCTTTGGTTCACTCGCCTTCACCCCCTGTAAGCTCACATCCTTTGTGCTACTAAGTCCTGGGGGCAACCGTGCCCAGCGAGGTGTGTATAGCGCCCCGGCAAACAGAGGCTTGACTAAAGGTGAAGCTAGCGGCGGAGATTGGGGGTTGTGGGCTTACCTTGAAGGTGGGTGTCCTACGGGGCCTGACAAATATACAATATAAACAATAACAATAGGGGAGAGCATAGGGGAGAATGGTAAAGACTCCTAAATAAGAGCGGGGGGTCCAGACTGTTTTTTTAACACCTTTAAAGGGACTGTAAACCCAAAGGTAATAATAAGGCGGCAAGCAGCTCACCTGATGCCTGTCCTATGTGCCTCTACCCTATTTCCTGCAGCTCATGATAGAAGCCAGAGCAGGGCTCCAAAATGCGTCCCTCCTTTCAATTTTATTCCTCCACGACTATGCAAAAAGTGGCCTAATCACCACTCTGTCCTTTGCAGCTCTTAGGGTGAGCAAGCATGACAAGTCACAGGTGACCCTCAGCTGTCTTTGATTATAGCCGAGCATGCTTATACCATGACATGCCCTTCCCAGCTCAACCGCAATCCAGAAATAAGAAAGCAGCTTTGCTCAGAATATATAAGATATTTACATATAATCAGAGATTTTGAGATTCTATAAAACGGCTCATTTTACACTGTCCCCAAGCGGCACAGGGTGGGAGAAAGTTAGTGTGTGCCAGCGTCAGGAAACTACTGCCACAATTGGCCGCTGGTGTGCACTTGGAACGTGGTTGCGTCCTCTCCCACCCCCGGGACACCCCTCCACTACCCACCCAAGTGACCAGCGGCCAATCGTGGGACTCGGGTGCTGGCTTGTAATGATGGTAAGGATATCGGGCATTCTGGGGGGTTATGAGAAGAGGGGCTCCAGCATTCTGGATGCCCCCGAGCTTGTTTTTTTTTAGCTGTCTGACGGGAACAACACCCATTAGAGAAAAAAACAGGTGTTGGTCCGGTTTAAGCATATCTGAAGGATGACAAGAACATACTTACCTTTTATCTTAGTTTTTTTTTAATCCATTTTTAAATTTGCTTTCTGTCCAACCCCCATAAAATTTACCGAAGCAAATGCTATGATGTAGCTATACCTGAATTGTTTTATTTTCAGTAAGCAAAACTGTTGTGTAAGATTTCTTTTTGTGGAATCAGTTCCTTGCTTCATGCTTTACTGTACTACATACTCCTATAGCCATAAATCCTTGTGTCCTTTAACCTGTAGAGTAAGCATCTTGTTTTTGAACCTTTCACCTGAAACTTTAAAGTTTTAAAAGGCGCATTTTGCCTTATTCAGCAAAGTTAAGATGCATAACAACTATGCCGCCAGTCAGATGTTCCAAACACAATATCTGAAGGCTCATGACATCCCATGCAATTTAAGACAAATGACAGTGAATGATAAAAAATGTAGTAAAAAGATAAGCAATCGTTATTGGTTATGGAGAGAGGATACATCTAAAATGTGCATTTCACGTTTCTTAAGTTGAGCAGCATAGTAGAAATCAAGTGTCCCCATCAGGTAATATGAATGGAAGTTCAAAGTTCCTGTCCAGACACACACTATGGGGTTTATTTAAGAAATGCTAACGCCACGTAGCGACACATAGCGCCAGGTGTTTTTAGTGTGTGCCACTAGCAAGTCATATTTATGATGCAAAAAAAGTTAAGGGCCTCTCCTAGCGCCATGTAGTGTTCCATGTATCAAGAGCGCCAGGTGCTTTGTTAGCGCCGGAACTGTGTTGCCTACAGCGTCACATCACATCAGACGCTCAGTGTTGTTCTCCCATAGGCTACAATTAGCCACTCCAGTCCATCTTTTGGTGACTTTTGTTTAGCATATTTAGATTTTTTTTTTTGCTCAGTCAAGTGACACGGGATCCCTGGTCTGTTCACAATGTTTTTCGTATTCATTATTGTATTTAGGTTACCTACTGCTAACTTGCGTTTTCATGCCTGCCAATCATGTGTCATGTCATTTGTGTGTCCCCAATGTCATTTCATGTGTTTTCGGTCACTGTGCTGCCATCCGCAGCCTTTTTTGTACTGCACATGGTGCTGTATGCCTGAGTATCAAGGTTTCACAGTAATATGGCTTCTTCATGATTCTACAGGTAATGGACAAGCACATGGGACAGGCATCAGTTGAGCTGCTTGTTCCCTGATTATTGTCATTGTGTGTACAGTCCCTTAAAATATTGCATATTGTCAACATGAGATTGCCGTAAGATAGTTAGCAAACAAAAGTAATACATTTAAAAACCACTAAGGGTTAAAAACTTTGTTCCCTAAACTCTGGGTTTCCCTATTCCCCATTGTAAGCACTAGATACTTACCCCCACCACTCGATCCAGTGCTGTCAGCTGGGCTGGCTGCACTTCGTCTGTATTGCTCAGTTGCCGATCTGGTACGGCATCCCTGGCACGTCTTCAGTATGGGCTGCCTCACAGGTTGGTATCTGCATGACTGGATCCCCAAATATTCTTATTTTTTTTTTTATTATCCCAAAAAATGGTCCTTGTCTGACTCTTTCTGGCTCCCTCGCCGATGTAAACACCAGAGGCTGCGCCCCCAGCATCTCTGGGCTCTGCGTGTGCCCCCGCTCCAGCCATTCAGATAGGTTGGGGCAGACGTGCATTCGCTGCTGGGGATACGGCTGCTCTTGTTCCCAATTGCCACAAACAGAGCTGTTTGCCGATCATTAAATATGCACAGCAAACAGCTCTGATTGGACGAGAGCCGGCGCATGTGCCGCAGGAACGGGGAGTTATTATGGGCGATCTGGGGGGGGTGTTTACAAATCAGGGCAACCTGTGCTAAAATGAAAATTGTGTGTAGCTAGTCACAAAGGCCTTGATTCAGTAAGATTTGAAAAAATATTCTCATGTTAGTAAAATATTCACTTTCTAAGAAAAAAAGCCTGAGAATGTCACTGTTGCTAAATCACCAGCTAGGAAGACAATGAAAGTCAAATGGTACTTTTTACTACAGTATAAAAAGTAGAAAAAGCTCACTACTTTTCTTAGGAATAAAAGTATCACTGATGTGATTTTTTTACTACCATTAGAATGTTTTTCAACTCCTACCGAATCAATTTTAAAGTAGGAAATATACATTTCTTTTTACAAATGTGTAAATAGCAGCCCATGGGGACACATTAGTAGACACTCATTCATAAGTTTTGCAAACCTGGCCACGTTTTTGTCCAAAAACTCGTGTTTTAATTTTGTTGAATAGTATGACACATTGTATGGTGTTCAATATCCATTTTTTTTATTATAATGGGATCTACTGATAAACACAACAGGAATGCGCTATTGGAATGAGTTACATTCATTTTCACTGGGTCAGTAACATGATAAAATCCTTTCCCATGCAATAATGCATTTTTTTCTCTACAATAGTCTTCTATCAAGCTGTGGAATAAAAATATCCTACACATGCAGACATGTACAATTCTAACTCCAAGTATTTATGCAAATTGTGCCTTGATATATGAACATTGTTAGGAAATATAATCATATTTTTTATTATATTTTAGGAGCTATGAGCTTTCTGTGGTTATCCGCCTTTTTATTGTGCATGAGTACTTGATGTTAAAACGTCAAAAACCATCAAAATAGCTATAATATAAACTTTTTTTTGTCATTTACCACTTTTATTATGTCATTTACCAACCAGTATCTACCAGTATTGAAGGTGCTCTATTAATGCACATCACTACATACTATATAAAAAGTGAGGCATTAGTAATAAGTATAATAGAAAGATATATACATATTACAGTACAGTATAAACATTTAAGTGGTATCTACAACAGGCACAGTATCATCTTTTAATGTGAAAGCGCAATAGATTTACATGGTCACAGTAAATGAGGAATGATGGAATGGCCATAACCAGTAAATGCTAGGGGCTTATAGATGCAGCATGTTCTGTCTGGATAAAACAGTTTAGCACAATGCTGTGGCTGGCTTGTGCCCGACATACTGCTGCCTCATCCTCACTCATCACCAGACATGCATGTGCTCCTGCCCCAGCCTGTGAATGGCTGAGATGGGAGCACGCAGGGGATGCATCAGGGACCAATTCCCATTCCAAACAATGAGAGCTGGCTGCTGGATGACGTAGTCATAACTAAAGCCTGCGTAAGCGCCATTGGAGAATGGATATCACCTAGTTCGAATGCTAACTAATGAGGTCTGCTCAATCCTATGGACCTATTTAATTAAATTCACTCCCAGGGACAACACTCTGAGAGGTTGCCTAAGCCTTTTACCTTTTACCTATCCTACAAGTGCTTAGCATTTTCCTGCATCCCTAATGGCATGGATGTTTTTTGGGGACCAAGCAGCTGCCAGGTCATAGATCTCAGGTTCGATCCTTAGTGGTGGCAGCCTCATTGAGACAGGAGACTAAGAGGCCGATTCATTAATAGCACCAGGTAGCGCCAGATGAGCGACTGTAGCGTGATTTTTTCAGCGCCAGCCAGTATTCGCTGTGCTTGGCCGGCGTTAGCTTGATGACAGCGACTCAGTCGGTGTGCGGTAATGTTGAATACGGGCTGGGGGGTCGCTGTTTCACAGGTTCAGCGTTGTATGTGAGCGCCTGACAACGAATGGCCAGAGCGAACGGCTAGCTTCATATTCATTAACAAATCACGCTCCGAATGTGCTGTCGCTGTCCATTCCTTGTTTAAACCCCAGAGCGCTGGGTATTAACTAGTTTTTAACCCCTAAACAACCATATTTTTTGAATGTAACATTATACATGTTTTTAGAATCATTTTGTAATATGAATACATTAATCTCAGACCTGTTAGATCAATTCTGCACCAATTTTTTTTTTTAAATTTTTTTACTTAAAAATAAATCCTAACATTGCAGAAGTGGTCTCCGAATTTTTGACATTAAAATAAATAAATAAATAAATAAAACCAATTAATTATGATTAATTATAGATTGCTCCATTGAAATGCATTGGACATCGCCAGGGAGCGACAGCTCATACCTGGCGCTGTGAGGGAATTTGCAGCGGCGCTGTTCGGTCCAGGCGGCTTCATGATGAATGCCGCGCTAGCCGTCGCTCTCGCCGGCGCTAGCCTCATTTTGCTTGATAAATGCGTCATTGTGACCGCCGCCGGGCGTACTTGAGTCGGTAGTCGCCGTTAGCTGCCGCTACCTGGCGCTCGTCAGACACTACCTGGCGCTAGCCCGTGATAAATAAGGGCCTTAATAAGGTTATAGGCTTGGCCAATGTCAGAAAATAGGAGCCAATTAAGGGCCTTTTTTAAGAAGCACTATTGCCACGTAGTACCATGTAACATCAGGTGAACGCCGGCCGCAGTATGTGAAAACCATATATATGAAAGTCAAACTGGTCAGCGCCTCTAATAGTGTCATGTAGCGCCACAGGTATCATTAGCAGCGGCTCAGTGTAAAGCGCCGGCGCTGTGTGTGCTGTATGATCAGTAGCACCTGTCACTCAGTGCTTGAGTTTGGATCCACTTTTTCCCACTTTCCCACATTTTATCATATGATTGTGTTGGCTGTCCTGCCCAGCAACCAGAGACTTATATTGTCATATATTTTAATTTTTTTATTATTGTCAGAATTGTATGTGCAGGTCTGACATTGCAGTGTCGAAACAATGTCATTCCATTTTTGCTCTGTTGCGGATGGTGGATATGTATTCAGAAACAGGCATTTGTTATATTGCATCCGGCTCTCGTCGCTTTTTATAGCGCCGCCGCTGGCTTTGTTTTTTTTTTTCAAATATCGGCTTCAGCGCCATGCGCACTTAACTGGCACTACCTAACCTTCATTGCAGCGCTGTCCTGTCGTTATGTATTAGCATGTGTTATGTAGCGTCGCCTTGGGCGGCTTTCACTTGGGCACTACATATACATAGATTCAGGGAGAGCACTTCTACAGCTCCCTCCAGACATCACATTTATCAATGCTGGACAGGATTCTACAGCGTCACTTGTCCAGTGCCAAAGCTACGTGATAGCGCCAGACACCTGTTCGCAGCGTACTCTTGTGGACGCTCTAATTGTGCCGCTACATAGACGCACAAATGGCAATATGTGGCTAGTCTGAATTCAGTCTCCACGATAGCGATTGACTTGAGAGCCACAAAAACAGTTGATGATTACTCTATCCTTACTATACCTTCACCTAATATTTTACAAAATTGTTTACTCAAGTCATAGGTAATTGTAGGCGAAGCAAGAGGGAAATGGCAAACACAAAGGGGCAAAATATATTAGGGGAGGTCTCCTGTGAGCCATCTTTCATAAAAATGATGTGCTGCTTATACTAAAAAAATAATACTGTAACACAAAATGAAAATACATTTTAAACTCTGTCTTATATAGAAAGTGTTTTTTGTCTATGTTTGTATGCGTGAAATAAAAATCATGATGAATTATTTTTACAAGTAAGGCGCTCAAGATTAATTTATAAAAATGTGTACAAGACTAAAGAGTATAAAACAAATACAGATTTTCATACCATTTTTAGTTATTTTCCTATGGGTGTCTGAATGCTATGATGAGACAAAGCATACACTTGTTCTAGATAGTTTAATAAATAAGGCCTGCCTAGTATGTAAACAGTTATTGAAACTGGATAGAGCTGCCAGAACTCTATGTGGTGCTCTTATTTTATTTTTCCAAACAGTTAATACAGGCTCCACTGTAGTCACCCTAAATGATTTTGTACAAAAATAACTGTAATGCTGCATAATGTAATAGGCAGTCAGAGTAATAATAATAATAATATTAATAATAATGTAAGGTTTTATATAATAACATTCAAAAAGGAGGTATAAAAAGGTTACAATTCTGCTTGCATTTTCTACTTTAGGATTGTAATTATACATTTATGAAATGTGATTATTAGGGAACACTTAGCAAATAAAACCTTAAGCTAACAAGCAGGGCGGTTTCTAGGTCTAGGTCCTCTCCACACCCATTCTATGAAGCTGTAGATGTCCCATACAGGTATGTACCATGCTATGCATCTTTCTTAGCAGCAGGCAGTGCCCCCTTCCCCTGACTAAGCACAATATGTGGAGACCTGTGTAATAGCCCCCCTACCATTACACAATACCAAAGCTCACCTGCCGCTTGGAAAAGCCCTGGCAACAAGCAATTTGGCACAGAATATGTGTGTTTCTAATCAATTATTGCTTGAAGTTTCCTTTTATTCAGTGATATCCTTCTCCAAGCTCCAGACCGTGCTGTGCAGGGGGTGTATAATGTCCCCAACTGAAATTCCTGAAGACAAAGGCATTTCAGTGAATTACTCCAAGCAGTGTGGTCAGACCTTCTCAGGCTTTAATATGGAAAATGTCAGACAATGATTAATTAGAAACACAGCCCCACATTTCAGGTTTTGGGGAGTTAATAAACCTAGCTTGCTCGCCCCCCTGCCCCTCCAGTTTCACAATCTACAACTTTAAACTTACCTGTCTGGTAGCATCGCGCTCTGACATCCCTCGGTACCGCACCACCATCTTGCTGTCCCACCATGCACTGTGCCACCCCACTTTCACAATTTACAACTTTAGACGTACCTGTCCGGTAGCATCGCGCTTTGGCATCCCTCGGTACCGCACCGCCATCTTGCCGTCCCATCATGCACCGTGCCGCTCCTCAGATTTCGCACATGCTTAGTGTCACTGCATAGGCTGCAATGACCTGATGCAAGATCTGAAGAGCGGCAGCAAGAGGTAAGTACGGCTAAGGCAGCTGCAATCAGCAACAGCTAAGAGGGGGAGGGGGGTGCAAAGGGGCCAGGAATGCTGCCGGATGTCAGCATTTTATATAACCTAATGCCTTTTTGACTTGACCTTTTTGGAATCATTAGGCAGGTCTGACTTTGCTTGGAAGTGGATGTCCAGTGTAATTGTAACCTCTCTGCCATGCCACCCTTCCCTGATGTGGAAAAGGGGGTTGCGACAAAAAAAACTAACTACGCTTGGTATCCTGCGCTGTCACTGGCACTCCTGCACATAGCAGCACATAGCAGCTTCCCCTGCTCTTTGCGCATGCTCACCTGTCCGCTCACCAATTCAAGTGAATAGGTGGATGGGGTTGTGCACAAGGACTGGACTTACACTTTAACTATGAGTGCTGGAGGCGGTGTGTTAAAAGTAGTTTTTTAACCCTCAAACCACCATATTTTTGGAAACCAAAAAAAAAAAGTATTTTAAATAATTTAGTAATATGAATACATTAATATCAGACCTGTAATATCAATTCTGTACAATTTTTTTTTTGGCAGAAGTGGTCACAGAATTTTTCACATTTAAAAAAAAAAAACACATTAATAACAATTAATTATTAATATTTAAAGATTGTTCCATTGAAATGCATTGGAGAGCGCCAGGTAGCGAGAGGTCATACCTGTCGCTGTTCAAGGTCGGACGCTGGCGCTGTAGGCTGAGGCTGGAATAATGATGAATGAGTCGCTATATGGCGCTATCTCAGTCGCTAAGCAGGATTGCCTTGATAAATGTGTGATTGTGGTGGGGAGCCGTCATTACCGGTCGCTCACCAGTCGCTAGTTGTTGCTATCCCTTGTTAAATAAGGGCCTAAGTCTGTGGATGTTCTTACCCAGGTTATTATGCTCTTTTGAATCATCTTGTCACACAATTATGTGTGTTTTCTTTTACTTTGAGCGATTCCTTGATCCCGGTGCATTGTATAGTATGCTTATATGTTCACACTGTGGGAACCCAGCAATATAAGGTGTGTTCTGAGCAAATTACTTTCTTAGGGAAAGTAACAGATCTTCAAAGCCACTCTGCAGGATGTGTTATGTATGTGTATAGTGATTGTTTAGGACTTAAGATTAAATCTGGACCTTAAAGTGGACCAACACCCAGGGGTGATCGGCCCGGGAATCTATAAGATTCCTGGGCCGATCACCTCCCTCACTGCGGGACATCCGAGATCGGGATGTCCAGCGGGGTGAAACCCCCCCCAAAACCCCACAAAAACCTTACCTTACTGTTTGTGAATGGCCGGCGCCTGTAAGAGTGACGTGCGGGAGGCGGCGGCGGACGGTCTTGTCCGTCGCTGTCACCCGCTTGTCCGTCGGCGGGGATTGAACGGCGCGGTCACGTGGGAGCGTGGTGAGGTGAGTTTTTGGGGCTTTCTGGGGGGTTTCACACAGCGGGGAAATCCTGGGTGTTGGTCCACTTTAAGAGAGGGGACTAAGCCGTTTATACCAGACCAACAACCTTGCACAGCCTTGCCGCAAAACTCACTTGCCACATCTGCATGCATGATACTAATCATTGTCAGAACTTACATTTCCTCCTGCATCCACTCAAATGTCCTGGTCGCATCCATCTTGCAAGACCTGGGAGACTTCCTTTCCCAGCATCCCAGCCATTCTGCTGCTTGGATTTAACTGACATAACCCACAATTCACAACAGCAGGAAACCCAGCAGCACCTCCTCTTTGCAGGCTACCTGTAGCTCCACAGGATGCCATTAAGGGGGAAAATCGACCATGGCAGTAGTTTAAAAAAGATACAGTTATTTTTATGTGCACCAATTAGCATTGTCCTGGTGAGGGATGAGTATGAGCATTGTTTCTTGGAAGGGTGTTGGTCTGGTTTAAGGACCAAGGTTCTTTGACCTCACTAGAGATGAGCGAATCGATTACGAATTTCAGGAAAAATTCGATTTGTTACGATTCCAAATATCGCCGCGATTCGATCGCTCGGATCGCTTCCTTAAAACTCCATTTACTGCTATACAGTCCATCTAAAATGGTGGATCCACATGTCAGGACATGTCCCATGGGGCAAGGAATCCTGGGTAGGGGTCACATGCTACCTATCAGCAGACAGGCTTACCGATGATGTCACAGCCCCATATAAACGGCCATTTTGCGGAAGATCATTCTGACGCTGTATTGCGGCCAGAGCAGATCAGGCAGAGAGAGAGCGAGGGACAGATAGACAGACAGACACACAGACACACAGACAGATAGATAGATACAGTGAGGAAGAGATAGGTAGATAGAACAGAAGAAGTGAGGGACAGATAGAGAAGGAGAGAGGCTGTGACAGTGACAGAGAAAGCCAGGGAAAAAGTGTTTGCATTAGCTTTCAAGCCTATTTAGTGTTAATAACACACCTGCCTATTTAGCTTTTCCTTCTCCTGGTGTCATTCTTTAAAAAGCGTGCTAGCATAAATATTTTAAGAGTACCTGTCTACTAACTGGTTGCATTTTGTAATCAAAGTCACTTTTCCACTATAAAAGCAGCCAACCTGTGTATTTGAAGAGGGGGCATCCCAAACACTAGCATAAATATTTCAAGAGTACCTGTCTACTAACTGGTTGCATTTTGTAATCAAAGTCACTTTTCCACTATAAAAGCAGCCAACCTGTGTATTTGAAGAGGGGGCCTCCCAAACACTAGCATTAATATTTCAAGAGTACCTGTCTACTAACTGGTTGCATGTTGTTAACAAAGTCACTTTTCCACTATAAAAGCAGCCAACCTGTGTATTTGAAGAGGGGACATCCCAAACACTAGTATAAATATTCCAAGAGTACCTGTCTACTAACTGGTTGCATGTTGTAAACAATGTCACTTTTCCACTATAAAAGCAGCCAACCTGTGTATTTGAAGAGGGGGCATCCCAAACACTAGCATAAATATTTCAAGAGTACCTGTCTACTAACTGGTTGCATTTTGTAAACAAAGTCACTTTTCCGCTATAAAAGCAGCCATCCTGTGTATTTGAAGAGGGGGCATCCCAAATACTAGCATAAATATTTCAAGAGTACCTGTCTTCTAACTGGTTGCATGTTGTAATCAAAGTCACTTTTCCACTATCAAAGCAGCCAACCTGTGTATTTGAAGAGGGGGCATCCCAAACACTAGCATTAATATTTCAAGAGTACCTGTCTTCTAACTGGTTGCATGTTGTAATCAAAGTCACTTTTCCACTATCAAAGCAGCCAACCTGTGTATTTGAAGAGGGGGCATCCCAATCACTAGCATAACTATTTCAAGACTACCTTTCTATTAACTGGTTGCATTTTGTAATCAAAGTCACTTTTCCACTATCAAAGCAGCCAACCTGTGTATTTAAAGAGGGGGCATCCCAAACACTAGCATACATATTTCAAGAGTACCTGTCTACTAACTGGTTGCATTTTGTAATCAAAGTCACTTTTCCACTATCAAAGCAGCCAACCTGTATATTTGAAGAGGGGGCATCCTAAACACTAGCATAAATATTTCAAGAGTACCTGTCTACTAACTGGTAGCATTTTGTAATCAAAGTCACTTTTCCACTATCAAAGCAGCCAACCTGTGTATTTGAAGAGGTGGCATCCCAAACACTAGCATAAATATTTCAAGACTACCTGTCTACTAACTGGTTGCATTTTGTAATCAAAGTCACTTTTTAAGCAAACTTTGCCTTTCACCGGGGGGGGGGGGGGGCATCCCAAATACTAGCACGTGTCTTTTAAGAGTACTTGCCTACTTACATTTTGCCTTTTGTATAAAAAAAGTCTGGTTTACAAGTTTATAGCACCCATTACCTTTCACTGGGGGCCATTGTCAGTGCTAGCACTTATCTTTTAGAAGTACCTGCCTACTAAACTTTTGCCTTTTTAAAAAAAAAGTCTGGTTTTCAAGTTTAAAGCACCCATTGCCTTTCACCGGGGGCCATTGTCAGTGCTACCACTTATCTTTTAAGAGTACCGGACGACTTACCTTTTGAACAGAAGACCAAGTAGCAGTCTTACAAACTCGTTCAACCAAAGCCTGGTGCTAAAAAGGCCTAAATGCCCCAACAGCACGAGTAAAATGAACAGTAACTCGGAAAAAGGGGGAACCCTTCCCCTAACAGAATAGGCCCTAACAACGGCCTGACGAATCCATATGCTAATGGTAGACTTGACCGGCGCTAAACCCTTCTTTGGACCAAAGAGTACCCCAAACAAGGTGTCGGTCTTTCTGAAAAGGCACTGAGGCCACCAGGTAGTATTTCAAGTTTCTGACAACGTTCAGAGAAGCAAGGCCCCATCCTTGTCATTACCAGGATTAGGACATAAGGAAGGAAGCACAATGTCCTGAATAAAGTGAAAGGCAAAGGCAACCCTATGCAAGAAGTCCGGTTCAAAACGGAAAAACCACCCTGTCCTAGTGTCTCTCAAAGTAGGGGGCCTGAATGGACCGAGCCACCAACTCAGAAACATGTCAGACAGAAGAAATAGCCACCAAGGAGGCAACTTTCAAGGTGAGAATAAACAGTGCAGCCTCATGCACAGATTCTAAGGAGGACCCCAAAGGGCAGACAATACCAAACTCAAATCCAAACCGGAAACAAGGATGAAGAGCAAGGACCTCTGGAAGAGAACAGCCAAGGTGGAAACATGCCTCTTCAGAGCGCTGAGCTGAAAAATCCAAATCAGGACCATGTTGAAGGAACTCCAGTATTTGAGGAAAGAAGAACCTCCGACAGGGGAAGGCACCAGCCTCACACCAGACAATGTAGGTCCACCAGGTCCTGTAGAAGCTGCTAGAAGAAAATTTCTTCCTAGCTCTGACCAGAGTCTGAACAACAGCATCAGACATACCCTCTCCTCTAGGATGGAGGTAACAGCAGCCATGCCGTCTATGCCAGCGTATGTACATTGGGGAAACAGAGCTGTCCTTGAGTGAGAAGATCCAGAACCAGGGCAGAGGGTACTAATCGACCGCCAGCTGCACGACGTCTGCGAACCACACCTGTCTTGGCCACCTGGGGACCACCAGAACAACTGGCAATCCTTCTTGAATCAGCTTACGTAAGACTTAGAGGCCGATTCATTAATAGCGCCAGGTAGCGACAGATGAGCGACAGTAGCGGCATTTTCAGAGCGCCCGCTAGTAGTCGCTGTGCTTGGCCGTTGTTCTGTTGTTGATAGCGACTCGGTTTGCCGTAATGCTGAATATTGGGTGAGGAGTCGCTATTTGACAGGTTCCGCGCTGTATGGGAGCGCATGACAGCGAATGGCCATAGCGAACGGCTCCCAGCATATTCATTAACATATCACGCTCCAAAAATTCTCGCGCAGTGAAATGCTTGTTTAAACCCCAGAGCGCTGGCGGCGATGGGTTAAAAGTAGTTTTTTAACCCCCAAACAACCATATTTTTAGGAAAAAAAAAAAACAAGTTTTTCAAAACATATTGTAATATGAATACATTAATATCAGACCTGTAATATCAATTCTGCACATTTTTTTTAACCTTAAAAAAAAAAACTAACATTGCAGAAGTGGTCACAGAATTTTTGACATTTAAAAAAAAAAAAAAAAAAAAAATTAATAGCAATTAATTAAGAATATTTAAAGATTGCTCCATTGAAATGCATTGGAGAGCGCCAGGTAGCGAGAGGTCGTACCTGTCGCTGTTCAAGGTCTCTCGCTGGCGCTGTGGGGTGAGGCTGGAATAATGATGAATGATTCGCTATCTGGCGCTCTGTCAGTCGCTAAGCAGGATCGGCTTCATAAATGTGTGATTGCGGAGGGGAGCCGGCGTACTCATGGCGGTGACCGTCATTACCGTTTGCTCACCATTCGCTACCTGGCGCTATCCCTTGTTAAATAAGGGCCTTAGTCCAGAAGAGGAACAGAGGTAAAAAAGGTACAGGAGACCGAACCCCGGCCAGGATAGAGACATGGCATCCACCGCCAGAGCCAGAAGATCCTGGGACAGTGATACAAATGCTGGAAGCAAGCGATTGTGACAAGAAGCAAACAGATCAACAACCGGCATCCCTCACCTGTGACAGAGAGATACGAAGACCTTGCTGTTAAGGTACCAGTCTCCCCAGCGAGAAGCCCCTCCCCCGCTCAGGGGATCTGCTTCCAGGTTTCCCGCTCCCGGAATGTAACTGCCAAGATGCACGGTAAATTGTCCTAGACCCAGGATAGGACCAACCACACCTCCCGGAGGACACTCTTAGGGAGTCCCTCACTGATAATTGATGCAGTAGTTGGAACGAACCTGAACCGGTAGGCCCTGGAGGTGAGGCGTCAGCTGTGCCAGCGCCAACCGAACCGCCCTCAACTCCAGAACATTAATAGGGGCGTGTGCCTCCTGAGGGCCCCTAGAATTTTGGAGGGCTCACCCTGGGGCCCCCCCAGCCTGACAGTCTGGCAACCGTAGTGACCGTCTCCCAGTACTGTGTCAGGAATGATCTGCCCCCAGAAGATTCTCAAGTCCAGCCACTCGAGGGGGGACCGCCGGACCAGAGGATACCTATTTAAAGCAAAGGCCTGAACCAGAGACAGGGGACAATTCCTTTCCCAGGCTGAAAGAAGATGGATCTGAAGAAAGCCACGTGTGAAATTGAGCATAGGGCACTGCCTAGAAGCAGGCCACCATATGTCCCACCAGCTGCATCCCTTACCGGAAGGATGGATGAGGGTTGGACAGCAGAACATGAATCGGCACTTGAAAGGCGACCACTTTCTGCTGAGGGAGGAAAAACCCTGGCCTGAGTGGTATCCAGAATCATACCCAGAAAGGCGATCACCGGGGACGGGGAGAGAGAGAGAACTTGTGGTAATTGATCACCCACCCGAACCACTCCAGTATCGCCACCACCGTCCAGGTGTCCAGCTCCGCCAGTTGGAGTGAAGGAGACTTAATGAGAAGAATGCGAATAACTACGGGCTCTGAGAAGGCCATCACGCTTGCCAACACCTTGAGTAACCCCTGTGGGCAAGGTGGGCCCAAAGGGGAATGCCACAAATTGCAGTGTCGTTCCTCTACTGCAAACCTGAGGAACCGCTGGTGCCCTGGAAAAACCAGCACGTGAGGATAAGCATCCAAGATGTCTGTCGAAGTCATAAAGTTCCCCGGGCGCAGGAACTGAAGACGTAGTGCAGCGTTACCATGCGACAAGTCAGGTTCTGATGAACTTGTTGAGAAGATTAGTTCTCGGATGGGACTGACTGGACCATCCCTTTTGGGCACTGTAAAGAGATTGTTAACACTTACCTCTATCTCCCGGGGGGACCTGACAGACGGCCCCCATGGCCAGAAGGCTTTGTACCGCCAGCAACAGGCCCTGAGCAGCTCAAGGGTCCATAGGAACCCGTGATAAGAATCTGAGAAAAGGAGTGAAGAGCAGCAGCCGTCCCCCACCAGAAGGGTGAAGGCGCCCCTTCAATGCTGAGCGGACTAGCAGTGGATTTGGGCATAGCACCCCATAAGGATCCAGATCGGGCACGGCAACTGCCTCTGCCCCAGAATCCCTGCTTTGTCCCACAAAAGGTACCCCCCTGCCTGACCCAGGCCCATGAAAGGAGAGATTGAAAACTGAGCTTTATCTGAGCCAGAAAAGCTTGAAACCACTAATGGAGCAACGAACAAGACTCATCTTTAATCTCAAGAGAACATAGGTTATGTAGCAAGACAACAAGCCTAATCACTCAAGTCTTTCTACAAATAAATGAATAAAGAAGAAAAAAAAAGCTTTAGCGTATAGAAATCGGGGAGACCCCAGGCCCCCATGTGTGTACCTGGCTAGTTAAACTGGATGAAATGGTAAGCTGATCAGACCCCATATGGAATACTGTGTACAGTTCTGGGCACCTGTGCTTAAGAAGGACATATCAGAACTGGAGCGCGTTCAAAGAAGGGCAACAAAGTTAATAAAAGGAGTGCGGGGGCTAGAGTACCCGGAAAGATTGTCCAAGTTAGGCTTATTTAGTCTAGAAAAAAGACGATTGAGGGGTGATCTAATAACTATGTATAAATATATTCAGGGTCAATACAAGGATCTGTCCCACAATCTATTTATACCCCGGAGTGTAACCATAACCCGGGGGCATCCACTAAGGTTAGAGGAAAGGTGCTTTCTCCACCGACATAGGAGGGGATTCTTCTCTGTAAGAGCAGTGAGACTATGGAACTCGCTGCCAGAGGAGGTAGTAATGAGGGATACATTAAAAATGTTCAAAAGTGGCCTTGATGCCTTCCTGGCATGTAATAACATTTCCGGCTATGGCTACTAGACCACTGGAAGGAGTTAAACAGGCTGAACTGGATGGACTAAAGTCTTTATTCAGCCTTACATACTATGTTAAATTTGGAATTGGTGTGGGAGGGACCCAGTGAAACCACCTCTTAGTAATATATGAGTATAAAGCAACAAACATGCAACTAAATCTCTGTCTTTCTAACTGTTAGACATGTTTGTTGCTTAAAAATCATATATTATTAAGGTTCCACTGGGTCCCTCCCACACCAATTACAGATTTCCCAGAGCAGCTTGCAATTTCTTTAAAATTTATATAGTATAAATATGTCAGGGTCAATGATCTGTCCTGTCATCTGTTGATACCCAGCACTATAACTGTAACACAAGTGAATCCGTCACACCTAAAGGAAAGACATTGCAAACCGAACTTGCAAAGTTCAGGCTCCCGACCCCCAACATGGTCTTCAGTCAGAAGTCCCTGCCGTGACATCCATGAGCAGCCCATCAACCAGCTTCTGGCCCTCCCTGCAGCCAATCAGGTCGGCCAGCAGGCTGGTCATCTCTCTGCTCCCACCCCACGCCCAACCAATAAAGAAGGGAAGTAGTTGGGGCTGGGCTGTGATGGGGGGTGGATGCAAGCTGGGATGACAGCTCCCAGCCTGGCCAGCAGTTAGGCGAGTGCACACAGTGCTCTGCCAGATAAGGAAGATGATGGGGGTCTCTGTTACAGTCTGCTATGGGGATGATGGGGTTATTCTGACACACAGTCTGCGATGAGGATGATAAGGGAATCTGTCACAATCTGCCATAGGGATGATGGGGTTCGTATTGCCATACAATCTGCGATGGGGAAGATGGTGGACTCTGTCACAGTCTGCTATGGGATGATGGGGGGGGCTCTGTTACAGTCTTCTATGAGGATGATGGGGGTTGTTCTGCCACACATTCTGCTATAGGGTTGATGGGGGGGGGGTTCTGCGACGCAGTCTGCTATGGGGATGACTGGAGTTGTTCTGCCACACAGTCTTCAATAGGCATGATGGATGCCACACAGTCTGCTATGGGGAAGATGGGGGGCGGCCACAGTATGTTATGGGGAAGATGGGGGCTCTGTCACAGTCTGCTATGGGGTGATGGGAGGATTCTGTCTGTTATAGTGATAGGTGGGGGACTTATTATTCTTTTTAATAAAGGATACATATTAGTACTGTACCTCCCACTTTGGGTGCAGTGCAATAAACCTGGTGTTACCCCCAATTTGCCCTCTGACACCTAAAATGACGATATTCTATTTTTTTTATTTATTTGTAATTTATTTATTTCTTTATTTATTATATTTTTTTGTTTTCTGTAATTATTCGCTGTACTCTTCCTACCCCATTTTGTCCGTGGTGCCCCCCTGTCCCCTCTGTGAATTTCCCTTTGACTCCCATAAAATAATAATAATTTTTTTACATTTATTTTTAATGTATTTATGTTTTTTTTTTTTTTGTGCTTCCCTCGCTCCATTTTGTGCAGTGCAATCTCCCTAGTGTTACCCCCCCCCCCCCCCCCAATTTGCCCTTTGACACCAATAATTGTTTCTGTTATTATTTTGATTTCAATGGTTCAGGTTAGAGTTCGGGTCAAGTCCGGGTACCCAAACCGAACTCTGGTGGCAAGTTTAGCCAACATGGCGAACCTGGACTTCTACAGGGCTGCTCATCAAAGTAATAATAAGTAGTAATAAAATATGCATTATTCTAGGAAGATCTGCTGCTGTTTAATGCATTTAATCAAATCAAATAAAAAGTATAACCATTTGCTGTGAAAAATATTTTCCCAGTTAGGAAAGCTTTCGAAGAGAGAACTTTTTATAGCCAGATCTATTAAATATGTTTTTGTCTTGAATCCAAGTGGCAGACACTGATCCTGATTCTTTCCATTAACTCAGATCTGTATCCAAGTAAGTCCATGAACAAATTTCAGTGACAGCAGATAAGTATAACGGCATGCGAATACACGTGTTTCATGGAATACAACAGATTGTTTTTGGACCAGTGTTAAAAGAGTGAAATCTGTGAATCCTTGTAATACTCAATCAAAAGTTAGGCTATTACATAAAAAAAAAAAAAAAAACGAAAGCTCCATCTCAAAGCTACCAATAATAGAGAAATAAACTCGGAAGTCAACCCTGAGATGTGTTTACCTTTGTCATCAGTATCCCGCTAAGAGAGCGGTAAAGCAAGTGCGCAAATAGGAATAAATGACGTTATAGCCAAAATGAACTTATTTAACCTTACAGGAATTCTAATGAAAATAGTTTTATTTATGTGTTTATATTTACACTTCCCACAGGATATTAAAAAGGGCTGGCATTGTACTGCTGGCCTTTAAAATTACATTTATTGTATCTGGCAGATTTACTTAAGGTTTCTAAAGAATGGTGGTAGTTAAAAATGATTAAACTACATCCAAAATACATGAAAAACAAGCATTATTATGCAATCTCGAGAACAAAAGAATATCCAAATCCTTTGACCTGGTAACGTTCTATATATTATGGTTCCAAGACTACCAAATGGACATACAGGCTGATTTAATACTAGCGCCACGTATGACCATATGAGAGTCTGTATAGCTGCGCTTACAGTGACCGCTAGTAGACGCTGTAAGCAGGTGTCGGGCGCTACGACCTTAGCGTGCAGACAAGTGGCGCTCTCCCTGATTCATTGCAGAGCCAATGGCGAACACTAGGTGGTGTTCCAAGGTCATAGCGGCCAAGGCTACGCTACATCTATCAACAGCACAACGCTGCAGCGAGCGATAGGTAGCGCCAGTTAAGTGTGTCCAGCACTTGGTGCTGAAACCTGTATTCAAGAAAAAACTACACACAAGCAGCGCCGGCACTCTGAAACTGGGCGCTCTAGCATAGAGTGCCAGACGCTGTGTGATAAAAGTCTGTTTCTGAACACATACACATCAGCACCAGAGCAAAAACATATGGAATGACATTGTTTTAACACTGTGACAATGACACTGCAATGTCAGACCTGCACATACACTTCTGCATAAATTAAAAAAAAAACAAAAAACAATAAAAGTGTTTGTTTGCAGGGCAAGCGAGGTCACACAATGATCTGAGCCAAAAAATGTAAAGTTTAGCATAGCAACACACTATTTAAACACAACCAAATGAAGCACCATTGAAATGTATGGGAGAGCGCTGCTGAGCGACAGGTACTACATGGCGCTGCTGAGCCTAGAGCGCCGGTGCTATACGCTGAACCGCCTCTAGTAAAACATGGCGCTACATGACGCTGTTAGAGGCGCTCACCATATTCGCTTTCTTAAATGTGATTTCCACATACAACGCCCAGCATTCACCCGGACGCTTCCTGCCCCTACATGGCACAATCTGGTGCTAGCATTTCTTAAATAACCCCCATAGTGATATAAAAGTAACCTTTCTTTCTTCCTTAATATGACTGCTCCTCTGCTCAGAATGGCCAGGTCACCAGGCATACCAAATATGTACCTCCTAGGCATTCCAGACAATACGTGATGGTCAGCAAACAATCAGGTTGGTGGGCAGCACAAAGTGATGTGCTAGCCCATACTCCGAACCCAAATAATCACTTGTACATCTGCCACCAATGGATTGCAGAAATATTATATATAATATTTAATATAATATAATATGGGTTGCACTGCGCAGCAGGGAATCTCATTCAGGGATGCCCCGTTCTGTCAGTGTTCAGGAAAAATAGGGGAATAAAGTATTTTTAAACTTTCAGTACTGGTCATATTTTCTCTATACCCATACAAGTTTCGGATACTGATAAATCACATTGCATATCTCATTATTTCACTTTTTCTCTACCTCTTTGTACCCAAAAGCAGATCATTGTGGTGTATCATTATGCCAACACCCACAAATTACAGCAGTAAAACTAGAAACAGGATTTCTCAGCCTATGGAATTTATTAGGAACTTAGGGAAAATCTTAAAACAATAATTGGGAAAAGGGGTTATTTTTGCATGCAATAAAATAAGATCTGTTTTTTCACTGGACGTCTTATTTTAACCTCTGTATTCTGCCCAGTGTGCTTACATGTCGTATTCTCCTAGATTTGAAACTGCATCCGCTCACCTCTCTTGTGACTCATCTGCAACCTACAGAACTGGCCAAATACCAAGTTTATGTCAGGGAAACATCTGCCACACAGATCAATTGCTATGATTTGGGTGTCTGGGGCAGTTGTTTGGATAGACTATGTGCCCTATGCTCCAACATATCTGATCTTTGCAAGGCAGCTTAACCCTCTTCGCTGTGCTCTATTCTAGAGGGTCAGTGGGGTAGAAAATGCTTCTGGTTTCCAATGGCCAGATCTTCCTCAGGCCTGTAGGTTGTGACAGTTGTTCTTGACATTTTAAAAGTTTCTAAGCAAAATTGTGCTCAGTGTGGAGAGGAAGAAATTCTACCCCCCTCCTCAGCCATCCCATGATGCTGCTGTTGTCCCATACAGTGCCTTTACCAGCAGACGGCAGTGCCCCCTCCCCATGACCGATGTCTTACTGCCTGCACCACTAACAGTGGCCCTGACTGATCTGCAGAAAACAGGATAGCTGGGACAAATGTGACCCCAATGGTCATGCTGCCCAGGGCAATCTCTCTGCTTGCCCTCCCCTAGAAATAACCCTGTTATCCCCATCATTCTTGTCAGGTCTTCATCCATCTTTTATTTTCAAGGACGTTGCAGTAAAATATTATTTTTCATTCCCAATCCTTCAGGTCCAAAGCTGATTAATTAGAAGATGGGGTTTGGAAGGCTTGCATGTATAGGACAGCATTTCTAACATTTCAATGGTTTGTCTTTAATATAAGATTTTCATTGAGGTAGGCAGGTTTACAAATACTGCACACATCATTCCTCTTAGCAACCAATCGCCCGCCCTAAATCCTGTATTTGTTAAGAGGATGTCAATCATGAGCAACATGCTGACATTTTTTTAAATCATATTTTACTTTACTCTAATTTGCACTGATGTGGCATAGTCTGGCAGATGGTGCTTGATAAATCAGGCTCAAAGTCTTACCTTTTACCAGTAGATCTTTCCACTAACATCTGTGTTGCTCTGCCACACCTTACATAACCATGCACTCCATAGCTTGTGCTGATGGGGGCCAAAAAGGCAGAAATATAATATATATAATAACTGTTGGAATGCATTTTGTAAATGAGTGCTATTCTAATGTATGCTACAATGAATAAACATGGTATAATGGATCGCTAGAGACTGATCACAGCTTCTTTATTTTCTCCTGCTTTTTACAAAAGTCTGCAGAGAACTTAATGTTATGGATTAACACCATCTACTAAGCTCAGAATTTCTGCACGTAGTTAAACCAACCAATGTGTACTGATGTCTTTGTTTTACTATCAGGGGATTACTGGAAGCTGGTGAATGAAATACTGTATTGTCCAATGGTAATGGTGCATTACCGCCTTCAGGACAGGAAAGACTGTATCAGTTCAAGTCTCAATTTTTTTTAATCTACGGTAGATGATATCCAGCTTGTTTTTCATGACTATATTATTTCATCAGTAAATATAAACATTTATATATATATATATATACAACTGGTAATTACTGGTAATTAATAAGAACAGTGTACCCAAAATTAAATCCAAACAGTTCAAGAGGAGAAACACCTTCCTTGAGTCTTTAAGACTTTTGTGGGGGTTGCTCTACCTCTTTATTGGGCATCCCAAATACAACCCCCCTCTTCCATGAGCTCTCGCCACATCTCTGCGCCACAAATACATGCCCAGCATATCTTTAGCTAGGCAAACACGCATCCTGGGCCTTTCTGAATAGCCAACATCGGTACACCCACAGCTAGAGATGAGCAGGGATGCAGCCAACGACTCTTGCTTCAGATTTCAGAAAATTTTAATGGACCAGTGCTGCTGATTGGCTGAGCAGACCACTAATGCACTGTGGGAATGAAGAAAAGTTGAGTTTACAGGCGATCCTAGGGGATAAACAAAGAGAGGAACAAAACTTAGGAAAAACTTGGGTGTTGTTCCTCTTAAAAAATTAAGGGGTTTGTTTAAGAAGTGCTAGTGACATGTAGTGCCAGATTAGCGTCAGGTGAATGTCAGGTCCCAGAGCACCTCTGATAGTGTCAGGTAGTGTCCCATCTATCAACAGCTCTGGCAAGTATATGAATGCTGGTGCTGAGTTCCCTACAGTGCCACATAAGACCAGGCGCTCACCCTGCACTGTGTGGTCTTATTCCATAGATTTCAATGGTCTGGGTTAGATATATTTTTTTGGGCCACTTTTTTTTTTCGGAGGGGGGGGGGGCTGGTGCATGTGTCACAGGATCCTTGGGCTGTTTGTAATTGTATTTGTATGCATTTTTTGCACTTCTGTGTTGCTCTGCAAACTTGTGATATGGTCCATGCAAAACCTGTGTCATGTCATTCATGTGTCCCCTGGTGTTTCTGCATTGAAATTGTGCTGCCACCCCCCCAAAAAATAGAAAATCAGGGATTGCAACAGGTGCTGTATGCCTGTTTTCCCCCTTTTACAGCACTCATGCGGAAGCTAGGGGTCTCTAGTGCATAGGCTTTTAACCCTTTAACCACCAGCCTACCTTGAGATTTTGTCACCCTTTGTTGCCAGATTATTTTGCACTATTTTGCGCTCCCCATGTTCAACTGTGATGTTTGAAGGGATTTCCAGGGATTTCCCAGGAAAGTGATATATTGTTTTTTTCAGCAGAGCCTGGGCTTTAACATGAAATGTCTTGTTTGTCAGAGGTCACCCCCCCCCCCCACTAGTTAACCTTTTTAACCATATAATGCGGGGTAATTTCTTTGAGGGTGAAATGTTAAAGGCAAACATCGTTATGATCCCAAAGCCAGGAAAGGACCTTCAGAAATGGAGCAACTATAGACCCATTTCCTTCTTAAATATTGACCTTAAATTGTTTGCTAAAGTTTTAGCCACTAGGGTAAATTGCTTTTTGGGTTGCCTAATCCACAAGGACCAGGTGGGGTTTGTCCCATACCGTCAGGCGGGAGATGGAGTCAGGCGTATAGTACAACTGATAGATTCATTTAAGGGTACTGATCAGGAGTCCATGTTGCTGTCTTTGGATGTCGAGAAGGCGTTTGACTCCATCTCCTGGGAATACCTGCGGTGGGTGCTGGGGAGGTGGGGATTTGGGGAGGGAATGCTGGCTGCTGTGGATGCATTATATAACTTACCTTGAAATACGCGGGTGTAGAATCTCCCCCCTTCTCAATCTATAGAGGAACTAGGCAGGGGTGCCCTCTGTCCCCCATCCTATTCATTTTGGCACTGGAGCCCGTGGCTATTAAGATCCGGAGCAATGGAGGCATCAGGGGGATTTCCGCAGCTTCAGGGGAAAATAAGCTATCGCTCTTCGCGGATGATATGCTCCTGATGGTTACAGGTCCACATATCTCTATTCCCAATATATTCAAAACCCTTTCTGTATTCGGGAGCTTTTCAGCAGGCCCTTTTGGCTAATTTCCCTTGGACCTGGACGCAGCAATTGCCGTATCTGGGGGTCAAAATTACCCCCACATATGAAACGCTGTTTAAGGCTAACTATTCACATATCCTGAAGCTGGTCGACTCAATGTTAAACCCTTGGTATAATCTAAAAATATCGTGGCTAGGTAGGCTAGCCACAGTTAAAATGACCCTGCCGAAGCTTTTATATTTATTCAGGGTGCTCCCAATTTCGATCCCCTTATCCTTTTTTAAGCCACTGCAAAATAAGATATTAAAGTATATCTGGGGGCCAATCAAATCAAGGGTGAACAGGAAAACACTATACCACCACACCACCAGGGGAGGCCTGGGGGTGCCTCTGCTTCATAAATACTACCTGGCGGCACAGGTTGCTCCTCTGCCGCTCCTCCATGCCAAGCCCCACTGTGGGTCCTGGAGGAGGCAAGAAGATCCTTGCCAATGGATGTAGAGATCCTACCATGGGTCCCTAAGCGAGTGCGGCCTAAGACCATCTCCCCAATCCTGCGTTGCCTGTTGGACAAATGGGATCTTTGCAAGACCAGGGCAAAGCTGGAATCTAAACATTTGCCCTTGGTGAGGCTGTTTGATAACCCATTGTTTCTCCCAGGGGTCATGCATGCTCACAGCTTCGGATGGTGGAAGGCCAATGGCACTGTTACTATACACAATCTCAGTACCCCAAAAGAAGTGCTATCTTTTGAGGATCTTAAAAGCGCCAAACAGATCCCCTCATCGGAAATCTTCAGATATTTGCAACTTTCCCATTTTGTCGGTGGCATTCTGAAGAGGGGATCTCCACCATACAGGCTTACCCCACTGGAGCAAGCATCTCTTCGCCAGCTGTTTGCAAAGGGGATGATCACATATATCTATGGGGCTTTGGTGCAATGGGCTGACCCCCCGCAACATGGATACATGGAGAGGTGGGAGGCGGAGCTGGGGGCCCCAATTGAAGGGGGGGGATTGGAGGAAAATTCGGAACAATGTGCGGAAAACGTCGCTAAATGTGTTAGCGACTGAAAACGCTTATAAAATAGTACTCCGTTGGTACTACACCCCGGCGAGACTCCATAAATGCTCCGCCTCACACTCCCCCAGATGCTACAGGGGATGTGGAGCAATTGGAGATTACCTCCATGATTGGTGGGGATGCCCAGTGGTACAGGACTTATGGAATGAGGCTTACAAAGTGTTATCTCACATCTTGGGTAGATCTCTTTCCCCGACTCCGCTTGAAGCTTTATTATCATTGAAGCAGCGGCCCTATACGAGGGATGAGTGGAGTCTAGTAAAGCATCTATTGGTTGCCGTGCGACTAACAGTGGCAGCGAATTGGAAAGCCCCCAGACTATTATGGCAGGAGGTAGAGGCGAGGATGGCGAACATAATGGTGAATGAGCAAATGCCAGCCTCCATTATGTCTAATAAGGAAAAGGCTGACCAGGTGTGGGAACCATGGAGAGAGTTCCAACGGAAAAAGTGTTAGGGGCTATTAGGTTTGATGGCCCTAAGGAATAGGGTTAATGAGCACTGACCCAGCAGGAGGGGAGATGTTGCGTGCTCTTGGACGCCCCTCTTCCTTCTATCCACCTTTATGGAGGCCCTAACGTCGCTACCCTTCCTTTTTTCCCCCCTCCCTCCACTTTTCCTCTCTTCCCTTTTCCTCTCTTCCCTTTTCATTCTTTACCCTTTCTTAACTTCTCTTCCTTCCCTCTTCCCTTCTTTCTGCTTGCTTTATTTTGTTCTGTTTAAACAGGTAGTCCATTGAGGATGCCTTAAATTGCTATGTGTGGTTTAATGTATAATGAGTTTATAAATTAATTTCCATAACATCCTCTACCGCAGCTCCTCCCAAGAGGGTCTTCGGTAGAGCAAAAGCCCAAGTGGTGCAGTCAGGCTGCTTAGAGTTAACAGAGACTCACATAGGATTTATTAGAACTTGCACTTTAATAATGATAAAGACAGCAATTATCTGACATTTGTACCGCTTAGATTAAATAACACCAGTATGCTGTATTATTATCTGTTTGACTGGAACATGCTGTGATTATATACTATGTTGTAAACTCTAAATTTGCTCAATAAAAATATTGTAAAAGAAATGTCTTGTTTGTCATTTTATAAGTGTATTTTCAATATTTTTGGGTGTAACTTGTGCAAAAAAAAAAAAAAAACTATTTTTTACAATTTGTAGTGTTTTTTTGTAATAAAAAATGTAAGTTTGCCAATAAAATCTTATTGCGTGTGAAACCCCAATTTCTCCCGGTTACAGCGGTACCACATATGTATAGGTAGACACCCTTTCCTGCCCAGGAGACTCCCCCAAACTGAAACAACGCTTTAGGAGATTTTCAGATAAAATACAACTACGCTATGCAATATGTGCACCTTGCAGTTTTTCAAGAAAAACAACCCTTTACATTTGAAATACCCCCAACAAACTATATTTTCCCTAGAAGTATACACCTCAGGCTTTCTAGGTGTTCCAGGCTTGTTGACATGTGTGCAGTTTTCTGGAAGTAATCCCTCAATGTATTCTTTGGATGCACAGGGTTTCCCTAAAAATGAATAAAAAAGCAGAATCAAAACCACATTTTCCTAAAAAAAACTATATGCAAACCAGAAAAAAACTGAAAATCTGAAAAAGCAACATCCCCCAAACAGAACGATACCCAACATGCATAGGTTCTGTCAAGAAAGGAGTTGCCAAACACACCAAAGTAAAGCATGCGCATAACGGTAATTTTACTTCAAAATGTCAGCTCTGCTGACAAAGTGCGCACCTTGTGTTTTTCTACCAAAACAACCCTTTACATTTGGAATATCCCCCATAAACCATATATTCCCTGAAAGTACACATGTTAAGCTTTCTAAATGTACCCAGCTTGTTGTAGTGGGCTCATCTTTCTGGAAGTAATATCTCGAAGAATTCTTAGGTTGCACAGGGTTTCACAAAAAAATGTATAGAAAAGCAGAATAAAAAACACCTTTTCCTAAAATATCAATATGCAAATAAGAAAAAACAAGCTAAATCTGAAAGCGCAAGGTCCCTCGAGCAGAACAATACCCAACATGCATAGGTACCTGTAACCTTTTAACTGCCAGCCTACTTGAGATTTTGTCACCCTCTGCTGACAGGATATTTTTCACCATTTTGCGTGATGTTTAACTGTGATTTTTGCAGGAATTTACAAGAAAATTGTATATTTTCTTTTTGTGGCAGAGTTTAGGCTTTAACATGATATGTCTTGTTTGTATTTTTTCTACTTTTTTTTTACATATTTTTAAGTAAATAAGTAAAAAAAAAAATATATATATATATTTAAAATTGTCTCCTTTATTTTAACAAAAACATTTATTTTATTAAAGAAAACCATATTGCATGTGAAAGCCCCCCGCATGTATCGGTTGCCCCCCGTTCCTGTGATTCCTTAAACTGAAAAGAGCACTTTATAACATTTACAAATAAAATACAAATACTATTCACATAATAAAGGGTTAAATAAAAAAAAATTGTTGTGGGGTCCCCCTTCAAAGGGGGGGGGGGCACCATTTCTTGGGGGAATTTTAAGGGTTTTTTTGCGAGGCAGGTAATGGGGGGTCTCGGGGTTAATGGCAAGTCACCCACTAGCCGCAGGTGACTTGCCAGACCCAGAGCCTTGTGAACTGGTATAGGGGTCTCATAGATCCCTTACCAGTTCACAAAGGGTTAAAAGTAAAAAAAAAAAAACCACAGAGACACACTTTAAAAATAACTTTATTAAAAAAAAATATATATTTTTTTTTTTAATACTTGCCTCCCATCCATCCCTGTGTCCCACGCTAATCACTTAGGCTTCTGCTCTCCTGCTGCTGTTGGAAGCCTTTTATACCTACTGGGTTACAGGTAACATAGGGTTAATTAAAAAAAAATGACATAGGGTCCCCCCTCCCGGGGAGGGGGACCCCATTTTTTGTGTGGAATTTTAAGGGTTAAAACCCTTAAAAATCCCCCCCAAAAAATGGTGTGAGGTCCCCCCTACCCAGCATAACCAGCCTGTGACCAGCTATGGGGGCTTGTAGAACAGGGTGCAGGGCCAGCTTTAGTGGTCCCTGGCCCTGCAGGCTACAAGCCGGCATAGCCTAGGGCCATGGCTCTTCTGCCCCCCCCGGGCTTTGGGGAGGCAGGTAATTTGGGGGGCTCAGGGGTTAATGGCAAGTCACCCGCTAGTCGCAGGTGACTTGCCAGACCCCCGAGCCTTGTGAACTGGTATAAGGGGTCTCATGGAAAAAAAATAAATGTTTTTTAATATTTTTTTAATACTTACCTCCCATCCATTCCTGTGTCCCACGCTGATCACTTAGGCAATTTGGGGGGCCAGGGGTTAATGGCAAGTCACCCGCTAGCCGCAGGTGACTTGCCAGACCCCCGAGCCTTGTGAACTGGTATAAGGGGTCTCATGGACCCCTTACCAGTTCACAAAGGGTTAACAGTAAAAAAACAGACACACACACTTTTCAAATAACTTTATTAAAAAAAAAAAATTTTTACTTTACTCACCTCCGATCTTCGTCTCCTGTGTCCCGCGGCGATCAAATGCAGGTGACGGCTGGGCAGAGGAGGATCACCTACCTCCCTTCTCCTCTGCCCAGCCTTCACCGGCATCTGACAGCTGAACCGCATGGTGCCCCGACGACACCCGGCGGTGACGTCATCAGCCCCACCCCCGAAGAAGTCAAGATGGCGGCAGCCATCGGAGCTCCGGAGGGAGGAGGGCTGTTATGCCCCCTCCAGAATATGGAAGAGTGGGGGGGAGGGTGATCGGAGCCCCCCCCCCGTGAAGAGGAGAGCCGGCGGGCACAAAGGTAAGAAACTGTCTTTTTTTTTTTTGCAGGCCATCCCGCCGGCTGCTGAAACGGGGGGGGGGGCACCCTATTTTGTGCACTCCCCTGCAGCCGGAGGAGCCCCAATGGGTGATCGGAGCCCCTCTGGCTGAAAAGGAGACCCGGCCGGATCGAACGAGGGGTCAGGTAAGTGACTTTTTTTTTTACTTTTTATGCTATTAGTGGGGAAATTCAGGCACATAAAATTTACGTGGCTGCCGTTTAAAGGGTTAATAGCCCTGCGCAGCTCCCAGTGCCCGGCCAGGAGTGCTTGAGCGCAGAGCTGTCTTCAGTTGGCGATGCATTGTGGCCACAGAGAGCGTCTTGCAAGAGAAGCTCAACTTTTACCTGCAAGATTTTTTGCTAAATAAGGCTGTATGACTCAAATACTAATAGTAATTGTTATATATGTGTTTAAAGGATAACTACACTAACTGACCAGTCGCTACCATTCGCTCCCATACAGCGATGTACTGGTCATATAGCGACTCCCCACAATGTATTCATCATTGCTACACAGCGACTGAGGTGCTTTGAACTAGCGAACCACAGCCGAGTACAGTGACTACTAGCGGGCGCTCTGAAATGCCTGCTACAGACGCTCATCTGTCGCTACCTGCCACTAGTGATGAATCAGACTGGCCCTAAGGAAATCATTTTCTCATTCAGCTTTCAGTCTCCACCCCACTGACCTGGTCCTTCAATTAACCTTCAGGGGACTGAGAACAAAACAAGGAATTGCTCTGCAGCTTATCTGAGGAAGCTCTGCACACTTTAAATTGCTCATAGAAAGCTGTTATGAACACTATTATTTATTATACATTATTTCACAACTTTCCAACTTAAAAAATTGAGGGTTAAAATAGTTTTTATTTCAGAGCTCTCCCACATGAAACAGAGAACTCCTTAATAAATAATTCCAGTAATACCAGATAAAAACATTACAAGTTGTTTACTGATTCTGTAATTTTCTATGAAGTTTTGTATCTTACAGTACAGACATAAAATAAAGGCATTCTTTGCACATATGCCAGGGTGTTATTGGAAATCTTTTAATATTACAATCAATGTAAATACTATGAGTGTTACAAATATGCTTAAAGGGTGTTGTCTCAATTGGTCAGGCATGCTATGTTCCGTTCTTTGAATTGCTGCCAGTTCATGCTGCTGATATGAAATAAAGGAAATTGGTGCAATCGTCAGGAACTCAGTTGGAGGTAGCTCACTCTCTTTGTGCGCTGTTTGGTCTCCTCTAAATTCTAACAATACCAAGGTGTGGTTACAGATGATTGTTATCTGACTTTTCATATGACATTTTGTTTTTGGTGTTCCATTTAACTGTCCCTTTTTGGCTTATGGATCATTTAATTCCATATTCAAAATTCAGAATCCTTTTTTTGATCATTTTTATTTATTTACTGTAATATATATATATATATATATATATATATATATATATATATATATATATATATCATGCCAGGTAAAGTGAAAAGGGCTCCTGTACACATGTATTTAGATTGAGTAATGGCACAGTTTAAAGGGCATCTGTAAGCATCAAGTGTAAATACCTGTATCGGGGGGGCCCACGGTGAGCATCTGCTGAGCAGAGTGCCTCCCTGCTGTATGAGGCAAAGCGCACTTGCCACTCCCGGGAAGTCAGGGAGCGTGGCATGCCCTCTGACAGCCTCCCTCGCTCCTCTCTAGCTGTGCGCGCGTGCGCCCTGCAGTACGGTAGTTTTGTTCCAAGGAGGCGCTGACCTGACAGATTTCAGGGGCTGGTCAGCCTTGCTGCCAAGGCTGACCAGCCCGCAGGAAATGTGTAGCCACTTCGGCAGAGGTTCATATTTCCACCAATCTCATAAATAGGGAGCTAGTCCTCAGTGCCTGTTATAGTTTCTTGAGCTTAAGGTGTGATTTAATCTCTGCTTATCCTATACCGACTCGGCTTGATCGAACCTCCCAGTCTGCTGCCTTAACTGAACTTTGCTTGCCTGACCTCGAACCTGCCTGCCCCTTTTGGATACCTCCTTAGCTCTGACCTCCTAGCTTGACCCTTTGGCTATCCCTGACTACGCTCCAGTTTCATCCCTGTGTATTGACGCATCTTCGGACTGACTACCTGTGTACAAACTTGGCTTTGGGATACCCTTGTGGTTCATCTGCCTTCACGGTAAGCAGACATCCTTTGCGCCTTTTAAGACTTGGGGACAACTGTGTCTGTTGAGGCGTTTCAAGCATCCTGGCAAATGGGGGCTTGACTATAGGCAGGGGTTGTCAGCTCACAGAAGGCAGGTGTCCCTCTGGGCATCACAACAAGACAACAAAATATTACTCATTTCCCTCCTCTTGTGTTTTAATACTTACCCAGCTTGTTGAGCCAAAGTTGGTCAGAGCTGTGGTCAGATTTTCAGTCCCTGCTGGATTAAGGGCGAGCAAATACCTTACCAGGAGTGGTAAGTGAAGGTAAGATGAGGTGAGCAAATCTTTTTGACACAATACAAATTCGGTCTGAAATTGTAATGGCCCCTAGTTCAATATTTTAGGTATATGCTTCAGACAAATTATTTCCAAAGGTGGCAACAACATAATAGCAGAGATGCAGAAACACTCACAATGTCGCCAAATGGTAGGCTTCCCCTTAATGTCTTGAGGCTAGCTTTATTAGAGGTGCTGGTAAAGTGACCACTCTTATAGGTAAGATTTAGGAGTGTAGCCTGTAGTTCTGACAAATAGAGAAAGACAAAAGGGTCGATTTTGTGAGAACTTGAGAAAGCATGCAAGAATGCCATGAGAGAATTATGCTTTACATGCAAACTTTACAACTAGCATGACATTTTACCGAACCACTTTTGGCGAGTTGTTGCATTTTTTCATTGAAAAAGTATACCAGTATGCCAGTATACCAGCCCCTATGCCCTTTGGTATGGGTTTGTTGCTCTTCCAGGGGTGCTCCTGGAATAACACTGGGCCCATACCAATGGCCACTGGGCTTTTTTCCTCAGCCACTGGAGGGGAGGGGGATTCTGGAAAACCCTCTCCATACTCCTCCCCTTCAGTGACATGGTTAGTCACTTGGGGGTGAAAAACTTGTTACCCAGCTCTTAGCCATCATTCCTACTGGGAGCCAGGATAAAAATTCTCCAGATGGTGGAGGCAGTATCAGCTTTAGAAGACAACAGGAAGAAAAAAGGGTCTGCTGAATTGGGAGAGAGGTTTTTCTCTCATTAAACCATTTTTTCTCACCTAAAACTATGAGAGAATTTGTTCTTGCGTTGAATTGACCCTAAAAAAGGAAACCATAACAAAATACAGCTTAATATTTTTGTACAATAAACAGATGTAGAGATATGTTTTAGGGAGATAAATAAATATAGAGAGATACAATTTAGGAAGATGCATGTATGTATTGTGTAAGGCAGGGTCAGTGCTGCATCATTATCACAAGCATATATTTGTAAGCATTTGGAAACAACAGGACTAGAGATTGGCAATTTTTTTTTTTGATTCGGGCGAATCAAACAAAGAAATATGGGTTTGTCAGTATCAAACTTTTAACGAACATGCTCATAAAACAATACCAAATAAGTTTACCTCCGTCCCTGTTTCAGCAATGGCCAAGGTCCTCATCCTTGGGTTTCTGTCCCGCACCCAGCATCTTGCTCCCCACCACAGGGAGGGGTTATTTATACCAGCAGTTAGCTGATATTCACAGGGCAGAAGGGGCTGGCAAGTCACCTACCAGCAATCAGATGACTTGCCATAACCCCTGGCCCCATTTTCTGCATTCTCAATGCCCAGAGGGGTGCAGAACAGCTCCCAGCCTGTGGGGGCTATGCGGGCTGGTAGCCTTCAGGGCTGGGGACTGGTCCCTCGCCCTCTGCGCCCTAGTCTACCAGCCCCCATAACAACCCTCACCTGTAAAAATGTCCTACCTCAGGCGAGGGCGATTCATTTTGAAAAAAATGTAAACATTTGTTGTGTGTTAAAGTTAAAATGTTCACCAAGAAGCAGATTGCAATTCACATGCAAAAGTAAACCCAAAGTTAATCTTGCTTGGGGTCCTGCTAACTACCAATTATTTGGTATAGCAAGGTACATTTTTAATGTGCCTTGTAGTGTGAATTGCAACCTGATCTAAGGGAGTTTTTTCATTTTAAACTACAAGAGGGTGAAACAAAAAATATATTTAAATCAAAATGTCACCTATACCAGTTGTGGGGCATCCCTCTAGCTGAGGCAAGTACCCATGGCAGGTATTTGGGAATAGCTGGTGTGGGTATATGGAGGAGTAGCTCCATTCACAAATCTTAGCTGGCCTGACGTTGGATGTGATGACAGGTCAGTCAAGGATGGAGTATGAAAGGAGAATGAGCGCTGACTGGCCAAAATTTGTGCATGCTAACAAAATGAAATGACATTAAAATTATAATATCAAAATTTCTTTAAAGTGCTGTGTAAAGAATTCCCGCTCAGCCTGTGGTTTTCCTCTACTGGAAGAAAGTAAAGGCAAAGTTTACAGGTTTCTGAGCATACCGTTACACACAAGAAATGCTTCCCATCTATTTACCCATCCTTTATACCATAAACATTAACTACTCCAATATATGCCCCAAACAAATCATGATGGTTAAAGGCATCAAAACTTAACAAAAGAATTGCAACAGTGGTAAACCATAATTACAGCACAGGCTGGCTCAGGAAAGGATCAGTCCGGATCAGTCACAAGCCTGTCACCCCTGATTGTTCTTCCTTCCATCAAATAAAAAAAAAAGTTTGGTGGGAGTAATTTATGCAGGGTTAATAAGTAGCCTCTCCTTTTGCTTTCTAGCATATGTAAATGTTTAATTTTTGTTATTGGAACATTTTTGTGATATAGGTTCTTTAATTTTTTGTTGATGGCATTTTTCCCTGTTTAAAGCCTAAAAAATCTCACCTCCGTCCTGGTTCCAGTCCTGTGGGTCTTCTCATATTTTGACGGGCCTCAGATCATTGGGCCAGGCTCTTCAGCAGGGCAGAAAATACCCATTGTTTGCCCCATGTTCGGCTTCTGACAGTTCACTCGCCGCATGCAGGGAAGGGATGGTTTTACTGGCGAGTGTGTTGATGTCAACTCACTCTGCCGGTATAAAAGGTTGAGTGCGTCGGAAACCAAGAGTGAGCGGCCGAATCCGGGAGCAAGACAGAGGACACCTCTTCTCTGCCCCACTTTTGGATTCCACGGGTAAATCCCAGTTGAAGACAGCAGAGATGGGATGACATGGCACAGCTAACGGGAATGGAAGGAGGTAAGTAGTAAAAAAAATAATTAGAGGTCTTTTGTCAGTGTGTGTGTGTTTTTTTATGCTTAACACTGGTAAGGGATCCTTGAGACCTCTATATTAGTTCAAAGGGCAGGAGGGGCTGGCTAAATCACCTGCCAGTAAGCTGGAGACGTGCCAACCCCCCCCCACCTGATTATTTCCATCCCCAAATGCCGGGGGGGATGCAGAAGAGGCAGGTACCCGTGCAGGCTATGTGGGCTGGTAGCCTTTAGTTCTAGGAACCGACTGCTCAGCCTCTGTGCCCTGATCTACCAGCCCACATAGCTGGTGCCTGGGGGAGAGGGGGAACCCAAAACCATATTTTTAATGGTTTACCACCATTTAACTAAAAAAGTAGGGACCCTCTGTATTGAGGGTTTAACCCTTAATCATTATTGCATGTTAACTGCAAGGTGCATTTAGTTGTATTTCATTTGTGCTCTTTTAAGTTTGGGGTGTCTCCTGGGCAGGAATCAGAAGAAATTATTTTCTTGAAAAACATATGTTTTTTTATTTTAAAAAAATGCTACAATATTTTAAAAATAGATTTTTTTTAAATTCGTGAAATTTCACCAAAAATATTGAGAAAGAACTAAAAATATTACAAATGAGACATACTGTTAAAGTCAAAATGCTGCTGAAAAAAGCAATATATATTTTCCTGGAAATTACTGCAAAAATCACAGTTCAAGAAGTATAGTGCAACATGCTTAAAAATTGTTTGGCAACAGGTACTGACATAATCTCTGTCTGGGTTCCCAAGCCTTACTTACCATACAACCGCCAACACATGTACACATGTAGAAAGTGGTAGTTGTGTAAATGTTCAAAGATATTATCTAGCATTGCATAGGATCAATCACTTGGTTTTAAGGCTGAAATATGTCTTTTTGTATAGTCATGCTGACGTTCCAGATGTTGAAATGCCGCTTTCCATGCAGTCAGCTGTAATTTCCTGTACAGTCTCTTGTCAAATAATGTAAGTTTCTATTAATAAAATCTAAAAAGCATAAAAGCCCACTGTCTCTTTAGATTTTTTTTTTTATAATATGCGGGATATGTGTTCATTGGGGAAAATATTTTATGTTAAATTTACCTGCACTGCTTTGTTATGATACAAAGTTGTCACTAAGCAACAAGAAGCTGTTTATCGACATAATCAAAGTAATGGTTGTTATCAGGACAGAAGATGAGGAAACTACTCCCAGCAGAGTTTTGCGTATTGGCTGTCAACAAATGAATAGAAAATGAGATGACACCAATAAAGTATGGCAACAATCCAAAAAACTGACCTGAAAGTTAGAAATAGAATGTATAACCCTTGACCACACTGTCGTAGTTGACATTTGTGGTTTTCAGGTGTAGAAGATGCACAGGTTGTCATCATTTTAGGGGTGCTTAGGCTTTTCTTGTTTGGTAGGGTTTTTTGTGTTTTAAATAGACCAGTGCCCTTTGGTTTGGGAGAGGGGGTGCTGCTCAGCTAAGGATCTGCCAGATTGCTTTTTTAGGGGGTAAGTGGGGTTCACTTACATATTCCCCAGGAGATTCCCAAAAGAAGCACACCCATTCTGTTTCATGTAATGAAAGGTGCATGCTGAGGCCTGACTCAACTACTTCATTGAAATAAATTGAGTGGCCATGTGACTGCATGTCATGTGTGCCCTGTGTTGTAGTGAATGGAGGATGGGCTTGTATGCTGTGGGTTTTGATCTTGGGACCCGCAACGTTTTACAATGTGGGAGTAGGACAACAGATGTGGGGGGAAAAAGGTGAGTATGGCTTTTTTATGTTATTTTCCTGAACAGACCTTTCAACTAAAGACATTAGTTTGTGATAAAAGCTGCAGTAATTCACTCAAATGTAAGGAGCTCTCAACCTGTGGATTAGGTTATTGCCTTAGGTGGCAAGCTGTCCCTGTCTCTTTTGCTCTTCTGTGATATAATTTCAGTGTATTGTGAGTTGCGGTGGAGGACTTGTCAAACTTTAGTAAATACCTGTCAAATCATGATCTGGGAAGTGACTTAACAATCTTTCAGGTGTCAGTGCCAGTTAATACCACTCAGCACCAATATTTTTGTCTCAGTGACATTCAGTGTGCGATTTAACAAACAAAAAACAGACAGCACTGATATGTCTGCCATTTGACGGCTGATTTATCACCGATACCATATACTTTAAAGTCATTGCGCTCTTGTCAAAGCTGTGCCAGTTTATAGTGGAGCTGTAGGTTAAGATCCCATAGATGACAATGGCATTGAAGTGTTTTTTGCTTTTAAATAATTTTAAGCAGAATTATTTGTACATAACTTGCTTTGGTGACTAGTCAGTAATGTAAACGCAGGACTTAGATGTTGCCAAATGTCCTTTTATTGTTTTCTTGTAAAATCTCTCATCACGCCTGTGTTTTGTTACCAATGTGGAGCACAGCAACTAAAATGCAACACACTCTTAACGTTTGTCCTGTTTGTTTACAGCAATGATATCCTGTGACTGTAATAAAGAAACAATGACTGATGTTTGTTAAATACAGTGCCAATATTATCGAGCGTGTAAACATTTATTAATTACAGTGTGCCGCCTAAAAGTACAGAGTGGTGTTCACTGGCGCTGGTATAATCGGCTGGTATTATCAGCCAATACCTAGTGCACCAATCCAAGCTGATTATTTAACATCGGATGTTGTGACTTGCAGCACCATTCTGTAAAAATAGCAGCACCAACATATAAAAAGAATTCCAAGGCAGATGCATATAAAAGCAAAATGACACGGGGAGGCCGATTCATCAATAGCGCCAGGTAGCGACAGATGAGCGACTGTAGCGTGATTTTTTCAGCGCCAGCCAGTATTCGCTGTGCTTGGCCGGCATTAGCTTGATGACAGCGACTCAGTCGGTGTGCGGTAATGTTGAATACGGGCTGGGGGGTCGCTGTTTCACAGGTCCAGCGTTGTATGTGAGCGCCTGACAACGAATGGCCAGAGCGAACGGCTAGCTTCATATTCATCAAAAAATCACGCTCCGAATGTGCTGGCGCTGTCCATTCCTTGTTTAAACCCCAGAGCGCTTGCAGCGATCTGTATTAACTAGTTTTTAACCCCTAAACAACCATATTTTTTGAATGTAACATTATACATGTTTTTAGAATCATTTTGTTATATGAATACATTAATCTCAGACCTGTTAGATCAATTCTGCACATATTTTTTTTTTTTTTTTTTTTACTTAAAAATAAATCCTAACATTGCAGAAGTGTTCTCCGATTTTTTGACATTAAAAAAATTAAAAAACAAATTATTACCAATTAATCATGAATTATTATAGATTGCTCCATTGAAATGCATTGGACATCGCCAGGGAGCGACAGCTCATACCTGGCGCTGTGAGGGAATTTGCAGCGGCGCTGTTCGGTCCAGGCGGCTTCATGATGAATGCCGCGCTAGCCGTCGCTCTCGCCGGCGCTAGCCTCATTTTGCTTGATAAATGCGTCATTGTGACCGCCGCCGGGCGTACTTGAGTCGGTAGTCGCCGTTAGCTGCCGCTACCTGGCGCTCGTCAGACACTACCTGGCGCTATCGCTTGATGAATAAGGGCATAAGTGGTGCTCTTCATAAATAAGGCTCAAAGTACTGCAAATCCTGCTGATTGTATTTGGTTCCATCCATCTTGCTTCAATCCATTTGGGCAAATTTTCCTGCTTCCACCACTTATTTTTCTCTGTGTTTGTGGTGTTCTCATGAGACCGGGGTCCCCAAGCTGTAGTTCAGAAGCAATCTGTGTTGTGTGACTTATTGGTTGTCTGCTGGACCAAAACACATGTAGAGTTCTAGCACACTGCTAAGGGTTCATGGCTCCCAGGTTTGGCCATGGTGCATGGCGGAAAAGCAGAAAACCAACCAATTTATAGAACCCTGGTGGTGAGGAAGGGTGTAGGGGTTATAAAACAACTTACCTTCTCTTGAACCCAGCGCTGTCATTGGTGCTTTGGGTGGCAGCCACAGGAAAACAGTACAGAGTGTCTTCTCCTAATTTCTGCACGCTCCTGACCCCCATTCAAGTTAATAAAAGGGCAAGCATAGTACAGGGGGTGTTGCTCTGTACAGCCTTGCCAAAATGGCTGCATCCAGGGCTAGGAACACCGGGGAGACGTGCTTGATTTGTGCAAAAGAGGTAAGGTGTTTTTTTGTAACCCTTCCATTCTGTTTCAGTGCTGGGGAGGGGGATTCTATAGACCGGACTTCTTTACTGCAGAGTCAGGCAGGTGCAGCTTTTCTCCCTTGGTAGCTCCCAGCATTCTATTTGGTTTCTCAGCCTCCCTGTGTGGAGTATATATTTCTACTGTTCTTTAATATGGCTTCTACTATCTATTCTATAGTGTTTTCTAGCAAAATGGATAATTGCTTATGCAATTACTGTAGGGCAATACTCAACTGGCGGACTGGGGTCCGAATGCGGACCTTGGTGCCCGATTTCCGGACCCTTGTCCTGACAGCCTTGCACTGAGTTGCTTCTTTGTTCAGAGCTTCCCGCTTAATCGGTGATGTAGTGCTTAGTCTCCCTGCCAGTGTCACTGGCATCTAGAATTGCAATATGAAGGGCTGCAAGGGCAGGAAGTGGCATTGCAAGGTACACACAAACTTTGTTTCTCGGTCTATTTGTCCCATCCAATCCTTCCCCCAGCTGGCCCCATCTATCCCTGTCCCACCATCTCATCCCCCCAGCTCAGTCCCATCCATTCCTGTCCCCTAGCTTTGCCCCATCCATCTCCCACCCCCATCTTCCAGCTTTGCACATCCATCTCCTCTCACAGCTATCTCTCTATCCCCCCCCTGCCCTTGCTGTTCTGTCTATCCATCCCTTTTCCTTACATCTGCTAACTATCCACCCGCGCGATTGCCCTCAGCCTAGACCTCCAACTCTCACAGATGTCCCTAAATGGACCTTTACAAGGAGTGGTTGAGTACCCCTGCTGTAGGGTTTCTCGGTTTTGTGCGAAATAGCAAAAATGGTCCAATAATAAAAATACAAATAAATATCTAGATAGCAAGAACAGGGTCAGTTTTACAACCTGTAAAAGTAAAACAATTCCACCCAAGCTTGTGTCTTTTTCCTAATGGAAGAAAGGAGAATTTGACATGTTTTGAACATGCCATTCTGCTTTTACAGGCGAGATCTGCTCAGCTCCAATGGCCTTTCTCCTGAGCCAATCTAAGCTGGAATAACAGCTGATAGCTTTTGCTGTTCTTCTGATGTGTGTAGATGCTTTTATGCATCACGCAATGGTTTAGGCAGATATTTAGACTGGTTCATACTACTGCTCTCCACAGACTAACTCAGGAGACAAGCATTAGACTATAGCAGTTCACTCCTGTAAAAGTGGAATAGAACGCTCAAACACCTGTCACCCCTGGATATTTTTTCTCCCAGAAGAAGAAAACAATAAGCTTGGTGGGAATACTTTTCAGTTGCTATGTATAAGTAAATCCTCCTCTCACTATCCAAAATGTTTATATGGATTTTTAAAATTGAGCTATTTCTTGATAAAGCACTATGCATGAAGCATAGGATGTCACAAAAAGGGTCATTTAAATGCACATTGCTTAGTTTATTAGAGGCTCTCTTGCCTACTTTAATTCATACCTAAAATGGAGAGAAAGTCCCAACTGTTGGGACTTTCACTTCCGTGGTTGGGCATTGCGGAATGAGCAGCTGCAGCTCCACCTCCGCACCTCTGCATTGAATGAATGAATCAATGTGGCCGGTGCGCAGGCATGAAACCTCCAGGCTGCACCCAGGAGGATAGTAGGATACATAAACCTCCTGGGTGCAGCAAGATGGCAGTGCTTTAGCCCAATTTTCAGGAACCAGCAGCCAGGTAAGGTTAGGGAGGTCACTATAATATTAAAAATCCATAGAAACAGGTGAGAAGAGGGGTCTTCTCATAGAATCAATGAGAAGAGGGGTCACCTTTACACCAAACTGAATATTATTCCTGCCAAACTTGTGGTTTATTCTCTTATGGTAGGAATAAAATCCAAGGGTGACAGGTTTGTGGAAAATGTTCTGGATATTTTTTCTCTTTTCCAGGCTGGATGTTGACGCATAAGAAAACATTCAAACATGACCATTACAGTGTTGCAGTTATCATATAAGAAGGTTTTCAAATTAAACCCCAGTGGTTGATGGGTGAGTGGTGTTAATTTTCCAAGCCTGTTGTAAAGGTCTGGTAGCTCTATGAACTCCCTGCTGGTGGCTTGGTGCTGTTATTCAGCCAAGTTGCTGTTCCTGTGGCCCTCTGTAGGTGTCTCACAGTGCTGCACAGGCCATCAGCCCTCATTATATATAAGCTACACCTTGCTGGGGAGCTTTATATACTTGCCAATACCATAGCAAGGGGCAGCAATATTCAGTTCTGTTATGGGTGAGTTTCTACCAGCATCCTGTATGTCCCTTTACTACTCTCTATCTCTTTTGAAAGCAAGTAGACTCTTTTTTTTTAATTCTTTATTTTTCAATCAAGAAACAAGAAGACAAAATACAGGGTAGCAAATATACAGAACCAACTTGTGGGTACAGAAGCACATAATCATAGGGTATACATAGCATATTTAACCTTTAACAGTTGCGCGCCTATAACAGCTAGTCTACAGCTAGTGTCTCCACATATGGTTTCCCACACATCTCTAGGGTTCGCCCGACAAGAGGGTGCGGGGGCTCCCATCCCACCCCAGAGCCTCCCCCCGCCCAAGGAAGCTGACATTTGTGTGAAGCTGCCGCCCCGGGAGCATCCCTACACACACTATCATATGGACATTGCACCCAACTTTTCTGCAACATCATAAGGTTGGTCCGGACTAGAACCCAGATCGAGAGGGAAATTACCTTGAGAGGGGGTAGGAGGGTATGGGAGGAAAGGGGGGTCACCAGGGGGTGGACCAGAGGTCTCTCGTCCCCACCAGCTACAATTTTGAGGCTACTAGGCTCCCTCTTCTTGCACTGCCTGTGGGCTTGCGGCTCTTATTCTTCTTGTGCAGCTATGCTCGCTTTGTTCCCTGCTGTGAACTATCATGCTCCAATTTCTTTGTGGTTAGTAGGTTTACTATGGGCTCTGTCTTTGGGCTAAAAAATTGCTTCTTAACCTGTGGGATGCTTACCCCAGGGGTACTCGGAAATGGTCAAGGGTGCACCAACAGGGGTCCAGACAGATCTAGTAAAAAGTCCTTATTATTATTTTTTTTTTTCTTCGAAAGGTTCTATAAGGCCCATTAATTACTAATTTTGGTAAAATTAGTAATTGATTGAGAACCACTGGGCTGACAGTCTCCTATTTCCTTGGGGCTGCTACGGCTTTGCCCTGGTAAGTATCATACCAAGCACTTTGGATGGAGTCAGGTAGGTTTTTATTTTACTTCTTTATTTGCTAACCATGTGTTGGCTTTGTTTAGTATATACTCTAATCTAATTCGAATGGCACAGTTCATTTTGTCACCTGAAATCAAGGTCATTGTTTTGTTGTCCAAGTTAGTCCATAGTTTAGTTTTTTGTTTGTGTTCAGTGTTTTTGTTCTTTAGTAAAACCCTGTTTAGTAAACCCTAATACCCACCACAGTAATTCTGGTCTAATCCTCATCCCAGCAAAGAAAATGCTGCTTGTGGGATTTTTAACTTGGCACCTTTGCCAACTTTTCCATAGACTTCACAACACAGTGCAGCACAAGCTAGCCGAATTGCAATACGTGGAGTAAATCTACATGCAGTGCTTTTCCTGCAGTGCCAGTAGAGTTGCATTGCATGTTTTGCAGATGCACTGCACTCAAATCTAAACTGACCAATTTTGGGAGTCTCAACGTAGGGCAGGTTAAACCAATTTGTGAGTGATGGGCGTGGTGGGGGTGTTGTTTAGGGGTGTTTCTTATTTAGAAGCTTCTAAGGAAGTAATATCCACAGCATTTTATGCTACTCATGTGTGTAAGTAGCTGTAGCCCCTCCTCTGGTCACATGCTCTAGGTCCCTAAAGATGTTGGTGACTGAGCTTATGCTCAGCCAATCCATGCATTCCACTACTGTGATTCAGCCAAAGTGTCAGAGCAGTTGTAAACTTACCAGACATCATGCATCCTGCATTCAGTGAGACAGTCTCCTCCATAATGTCAGAAAATTGGACATTTAGGTGTCCCAAGAGTTTTCAAGGGCAGTATATACCTGTATATACCTTCCATATAGCTGCAAATTGTTGCTCCAGACCAGAGCCAGGTGGAATTCTCACTCCTTTTTAGGAGAGAAAAATGCCATTGACTTTCATTCTCTACCTTGGGGCTGATTCAAAGCCAGGTGAAAATGTACAGCCTGTAGAAAAATGTAGATCAAATGTACAATCAAAGTAAAAGGCAGTTTTCTCTTCTAAAAAAGTAGTGAGAATTTTCACCTGGCTTTGAATTGACCCCTTTGTTGGTTTGTTGTCAAATCCAAAATGTTCAATCTTGGTCTCAACTAACATATTTTCCCACATGCATTCCCAAACTTCCACATCCCAAACTTATAAAGAATAAAGGTGATTGCCGCCACATGCATTACACAACCAGTACTTGCTAGAAAATCCTGCAGCTCCCTTAATGTTGCTATTGGCAGCCGACAAGATCAATTTTCTTCTTGTCTTTCCTTCAATTCTTAAGGGAAGTTTTTGCTAAAGTCACTGTAGTGCAAGTTGTCACAAAAAACACGTGAAAATGCATTCTCGCACTGTGCTCAATCAAGTTTAAACCAGACCTTTAGCATCATTTAATAAAAAGCACAAACCCTAAAAAACTATTCCCCAGCATCTAAAATGAATATATTTTACATTTTTAGTCACTTACTTATTATTCTTTCCCCCACTGGGCACCGCCATCTTGCCTCAGATGCATCACAAAGTTAGGAGGGGTGTGCAGGGGGGCAGGATTATAGTGGTGCTTTGCACTTATAGAGCAGAGCTGAGGTTAGGAAAAGGACAGCAATCCCAGAATGCAAAGCGGCATAGTCAGATGACACTTCCTGTCTGCAGACAGCCTGAGACTCCATGGGCCACCATTATGGATGTTTAAAGGCTCAGAAAATGCACTTGGTGCAGGTAGGATGATTTTTAATGTGGGCAATCTGCATGCTCATGGTGGGGAAACATTTACTCTTATTGAGGGTTAAGGTTTGTTTTAATATATTTTAGCATACAAGTATACAGACAGTAACAGTCAGGAGAAAGTCACAGCCAAACAGATAAAAGGCATATATGATTTGCATGTACAGTATTTCTTTACTGAGATATACACCTACACAAAGGTCATTGCTCTTTAAATGTTATCTTAATGTTATAAGCCCTGTGTAAATAAAGCAAGAAGTAAGGAGGTTCAAGTTACTGAGGATGACACTTGACAGCAGTAATTCATTCATTGTCAGGATCACAGAAGAATGCAGCTAAATAGATGTGTGCTCTTTTACTGTATGTATGTCAATGATCAGAGGTCAGAAAAATCCTCTGCAGATTTAGCATGTCTTTATATTACAGTCACAGATATGTGTAATAGTTCACCTTTTATACTTATGGCCAGGGCCGTATTAAGTGTGGTGGAGGCCCCTGTGCACAAAATTTAGTGGAGGCCCCAGATGCAGTATTTTTCTCCCTTTAAAATAATAGTCCAGCCAAGTAACTGATTGGTGGTTGTCTGGCACCCGTCTACTTACTGGAACATCAGATTGAGTGCCTTGTGTCGCCCTTGTGTGGGTGCGTACTGCTCGGGAACTCCCGCTTTGCCATTCTGGGCGGAGGGGTATTGTAGTCGCCCAGCTGGTCCAGCAGAAAACAGTTTCCCTGCATAGAGATGCCAGTGGCTGTGCTTGGTGGATAATGTGCAGTGAGTGGCCACCGACTGACAGCTCTGCACACACCCATCACTGTAGCATTGCTGATGGCGGCTTTGCTGCTCTAGACTCTCCGTACAGTCAAAGTGCTGGAAAATCTATCTAGTAGCTGATCCCAGAAATCATGGACAGAGTTTTACAGGGATAGGAAGCACACATGCAGATAGTGTAGATGGCAGGTAGTGTAGGGCAGAGCAGAATTTACATCCAGTGAATGTGCGTGCCCACTCCATTCACTGAAATGGAGGGGGCCTGCCAGACTTTGGCCTCGGAGTGGGCGTGCTTTTATACTACCAAACGAAAGACCCGCTATGAAACAAAAGGTAAATATGTTTTTTTGCTTTGAATAAACTCATTAAATACTAGTAATAGTTAGTCCAAAAGAAGCTTAATAGATTAGAGGGCAATGTCGCAAAAACATTAACAATACGGTTGGGTTCCCATCAAGCAAGGAATTAAAATTGATCTCATGACTGTATTTGTTATTACAGTCATGATGTCAAGATGTTAAAGGGATACAGAAAGCAAAGGTGATTGTTACATAATTGCACCGGGCTACGTTTGGCACTTGGTCCTGGGCTGTTTTCTGATTTTAAATTGAAGAAGAAATGGCTGAGATATTGAGGTTTACAGGTTGCAGATTTATCTTTTGAAATATTTGGGCATGGGCCTTGGCTCTGTGATGCTGCATAATAATTAACAAGGTCTGTAAGACAGGCATTATCATCACCCAGGCTGTTCTCCCTCTCCCTGATGATGCAGACCTTTAGAGTACCAGCTTAGCCCTATGATTGGTGGTCTATGGCAAAGGAACTCAGGAGGTGTGTCACTACTGTTTGCTTTATTTCTACTTTCAGCAGCAACTGGGTTCTGACAGGAACGGAGAGGGCAGCCATGATGAGGGGAGCTGCTAAATGACAGTTTATGCACTTTGCCTACAGAGTTCCTTTAAAGAAATATCTTATATGTTCATGAATTAATCCCAGTATTACTAACCCTTTTGCCCAGTCCCCACCTAATTACCCACACCTCCTCCTGGGCAGAACAATACAAACAAAACAGCAAAATTCTGGTGGGCACGCGCACAGAGCATGGGTAGCTGCTCTGTGCAGAGTCTGTGTGACCACAGCAGGAGTGCTAGAAAAAACAGTTTTCATTCATGCAAATTTGGTACATGTTATAATGATAAAGATATTTCCATAACATGTTGACATTGTGATAACAAATACAGTCATTATGTTATTTGTAATTGCTTGTTTGATGGGAATCCTACTTCAGTCAAAAAAATAAAAAACACTATACTCATGGCAGGGAGCAGGTTCTTCTGCTCTAGATGTGTCTATGTGGGTGGGGTGCTGGGGCTCTACCACTGGGGATGTCTGCACTCACTATGCATCTCTAAAAGATGATCGACAATAGATAAAAACAGGGTTCCTCTTTATTGACTCAGACAGTAGACATTAACATATGGCACAGCTTTATACATCCATTCAGTCACGTTCCTTCCTATCACCTCCACAGCCTCGAATAAGCCAGCTGGGCCTACTCCCCCAGAAGGATTCCCCAGATTTCTTCATCTGAGTTCCTATGGGTGGCCACTGCTATCGGGCTGGATTTATACCTCACGTTCTCTGACAGGGAATCATCGTCAATCTGCTTCGCAACAATTCATGTGGTAAGTACTGTCTAGAACTGTGGTGTAGAACACTAGTACAGGGTCTCTCTTCCTAACCTCTAGCTACCTCCTAGAACCTTTCATCACATGTTCATCCACATGTCAAACATATGATAGGCTGTTCCCTCCAACCAATCACTATCCTCCTGGTTAATACTAGGTCTTTACCAAGCTTCCTGCTCTTGTTTTTTAACTCTTTCTACCTTCCCTTCTAGAACAGTCTCCATTCAAGTCTATGGCCCAATGATTGTCTATGGCCATCTAGAGTCTAATTAAGGGTACTCCAATGTCTATACACTTTAATAGCTGGAAACCAAAAAACGGTTTAATAGCTTGTTAACTCTGACATATTTCTATTTACACCCATGCCCCCACACTTACACACTTACAGTTCGATCCAGCACCCCGCAGTCAGAATCAGAATCTACTTTTTGGGTCTGGCAAAGCCAAACCAAGTAGGCAATGTCCGAGTCAAACATAATAATGAACCAAAGCACATCATTAGTTTTAACAAAGAAATGCAGCAGCTTAATAAGTCTGGCTAATCTATTTACCCCCCTCCTCCTGTATTATTTATCAATAGGACTAGAGTTGTGGGAAAATGAATCTCTATTCAGAAAGGCAATGAACATCACAATAAAAGAAACTCCACTAGAGGAGAGCTACGGGCTTCCTGACATCTTATCAAAGCTCAGAGCAATCATTACAGTGCCAGATACCATTAGGTTCATTGCAGTTCACTCCTTTATCAGAAAGAAATTAGGGAGGGAACAGAGAAGCGTGTATATAGCACAGCCTGTGCGCCTAGATGTTTGCACTTGGTGATTGTGCTCCTACCAACACCAAAGTCATTTTATCATCGAAAATATTGCACAATATTGCATAACCAATCCATGTTTTCTATACTACAGGTTCCAGCAAGTTTTTCGTTTCATTAGTCTGGCTCTCCTGAGGAGCTGTAGCTTTCATAAGGTGGGATACATACATTTCATTTGTTTCAGTTTGGCAGCATATTAGGCACATGATGATACAGCATTATGCAAAATGCACTTTGGTAGAAAAATAGGCCCCCTCCTGCCAACAATGTTGGAAAACATAGTGTGACATGACAAACATTAGTGCCCTGCTACAGCTCCTATCTGGTACTGCTGGAAATGGAGGAGAAGCATATGGGACAGGTATCAGGTGAGCTGTTTGCTGCCTTATTATTGCCGTTGCCTGGGCTGTCCTTTAAAGTGGACCAACACCTAGGATATTGACTATCCTGGGTCTTGGTCCACTTCCCGCTATGTGAAACCCCCCAGATCGCAAATAAAAACTCCCCTCACCCCGCTCCTACGGCGCATGCGCGGTCGCTCGTCCAATCAGCGTGCTTGGAGCCACTGTGGTATGCACGTCAATGAGATGTCTTACTGCAGCAGCTCCGAGCACGCTGGAGGCCGCATCTCGTGCTTCCCTCTAACAGGCACGCGCCCTGCTAAAGAGAAGCGCGAGATGTGGCCGTGGCACGCGCACGCGCCGTTGGACCGACAATCAGGTAAGTGCAGCAGGCGTCCTGGGGATTTCACACAGTGGAGCATCCCGATTTTGGATGCCCCACAGGGAGGGATCGGATCGGCCCGGGAATCTCATAGATTCCTGGGCCAATCATGCTGGGTGTTGGTCCACTTTAAACCAGGCATGCTCAACCTGTGGTCTTCAGAGCCATTTGACGGAGCTCCAAACATCAAACCTAAGTGAAGGTTTGAAAGCATTGTAAATAGGAGCATTTTGCGGATGTAAGCTCTTTGTTGTTAGGAAAGTGGAAGAGGTTGATAGAACTGGCACATAAAGTGAGCTCCATAGAGGCTCAGTAAGGATGGGAGGTTGTAAAGAGAAAGATGTGAGAAGGAATACTGGCAGATAGAGGAGGTAGTGGCGGGTTGGAGGCGGATTGATCACTAATCAGTGATATTGATTGGTGGTGGATAGATAGTGTATGATATAGACCCTGAAAGCACTTCTGGCCGGAGTGCAATCAGCGGTTAACAACAAATGGCTGGCGTGCAGGCGAGTCCCTCCCTGATGGTTGATGTAGGCAACCGCCGTCCTGTTGTCTGAGCGCACCTGAACAGACAGACCCTGCAGGTAATCGGTCAACTGCTCCAGAACCAACCTGACCGCCCGTAGTTCCAGAATGTTGATGGGTAAATGGGCCTCCTGAGGGCCCCACCTGCCCTGGAACCTCAGGGACTTCCAGAATCCCCCCCAACCTGACAGACTGGCATCCGTGGTGACCATCTCCCAGGAGGGAGCTAGAAAGGACCTGCCCTTTAGCAAGTTCTTGTGGTCTAGCCACCACGAGAGGGACCTTATGACCAACAGGGGAAGCACACAAACCCCGTCCAAGGACGCGGGATCCTAGTCCCATACTGAGAGGAGGTGAAGCTGCAAAGGCCTCGAATGGAACTGAGCAAAGGGCACCGCCTCGAAGCTCGCCACCATCAGACCCACTAGCTGCATTCCCTGCCTGATGGAGAGCTGGGGGCACGAGAGCAGGGACCACACCTGCGCAGTCAGAGCTTCCACCTTCTGTTGGGGAAGGAATATTCGTGACTGACCCGTATCCAGAATCATCCCCAGGAATGGGGTCACCGACGAAGGGGATAGAGAAGACTTGGGATGATTGATCACCCAACCGAAGGACTCCAAGGTGGACACCACCCGCTGTAGTGTCCAGCTCCGCCTGCTGTAGGGGCCATGAGGCGATGAGGATGTCGTCCAGGTAGGGCAGCACTCGAATGCCCCCTGACCTTAACAAGGACATCACTCCCGCCAGCACCTTGGTGAACACTCTGGGAGCTGAAGTGAGGCCAAATGGTAGGGCCACAAACTGATAATGTTGGTGTTTCAACGCGAATCTGAGAAACCTTTGATGTCTCGGGAACACAGGGATGTGAAGGTAAGCATCTTTGATGTCCACAGACGTCATAAAATCCCCTGGGCGCAGAGAGCCAACGGCCGAGCGCAGAGTTTCCATGCGAAAGCGCTTGAGCTTGACAAATTTGTTGAGGATCTTTAAATCCAGAATGGGCCTGACTGACCCATCTCTCTTAGGTACTGTGAAAAGGTTGGAGTAGAACCCCTCTCCCAATTCTCTCAAGGGAACCTTGCAAATAACTCCCAGATCCAGAAGTCCTTGCACTGCCTGCATCAGGACCTGAGCTTATACCGGGTCCTGGGGAATCCGGGACCTGATGAATCTTGAGGGGGGGCGCACAGCAAACTCTATTTTGTAGCCAGAGGTAACTACCTCCTGAATCCACCGGTCTGAGACTTGGTGCCTCCAGACGTGTGCGAAGTGCTGTAGCCGTCCCCCCACCCTGGCGGGTGAGGGCGCCCCATCATGCCTGAGGGGTCTTGGGAGGGGCTTTGGGTTTGGTCCCCCAGGAGGAGCCAGGGCGTCACCCCCTGCTCCTATGCCAGGAGTCTGCACGAGCCCCCCCGAAGGACACCCCTTTCCCCTGCTTAACACCTCTGTAGGGGGCTGAAAGGGGGCCCTGGTTACAAAAGGGCCGAGGCTGCCGCCTGCACTGTGGTAACTTACCTCCCTTAGCAAAGAGGTCTAGGCGGTCCCCAAACAGGCGTAGGCCCTTAAATGGAAGTCCAGTAAGGGCTTTCTTAGCAGCATTGTCGGCCGCCCACTGGTGCAGCCATACCTCGCGGCGTATAGCCACCGCCAAGGCGGAAGATCTGCCACACAGCCTAATAGTATCATCCGATGCAGACAGGATAAAGTTCACAAATACATCACAGTTAGACAGTGCATTAATAGCATCAGTAGGCAACTCGTCTGGGCCGTCAAGTGCATTCCTAACCATGGCCCTGAGCGCCACAGCAGTAATGGCCAAGGCGCAAACCAGGCGCAACGCCGCCCCTCCAAGCGCAAATTGGTCAATGCGAGGGTCCTCAGAATCCCGCAGCGTAGTAGTGTCGGAGGAGTGCATAATAGAGGTGTTAGACAGCCCTAAAATAGGTGCATCGACCTCGGGGGGCGATGACCAGCACTTGACCATATCAGCAGGAAATGAATACTTCCTGTCCAAACTCTTAGGGATCCCGGGAAGTCTACTGGGATGTTCCCATTCCTTCAGCACGAGGTTATTGAAATGGGTTTGCTCAGGAAATTCCAATCCAGCCTTAGCAGTATGAAATAGCTCACCCCTTTGCCTGGGAGCCGCAACAGGGGGAGAGATGGACAAAACTTCAAAAATCGGAAGCAGTAGTTTGTCAGTATCATCCGGGGTCCAGTGATCAGAACTGGAATCGTCATAACCCCTTGACTTCTCATCAGAAGACTCTGAGTCAGAAAACAGCTCCCCTTTGTCCGAAGGGGTATGGCTATAAAAATGTGAAAACTTCTCAGACTCCGTAGGGAAAGGAGCAGAATCAGGGATTATGTGCCGCTTTTTTGCAGTGGCCTTGCGCGCTAGAGAACTAGCAAGCAATTTCTCAACACTGGCCAGTCTAGTAGCCACATCAGGATGAGAATCCCCGCTTGTATTGGGAGTTAGACTCAGGCTTGGGGGAGTAGGTGAAGTGAGGCGAGGTGCAGGCCCAGCCACAGGAGGGGCGGGAAGTACCATTAGCGCCTGCTGTGCACAAGGGATGCAGACCCGTGCATTGTCACCGCTGCTAGGCAAGACCCCACAAGCTACACACAGACGGGCTTCTCCCGAGGGAACCCCGTTCACAATATCCTGGGATGCCTCCATATGGTGATTAATGGGCACAATAGGCCAGTAGGGATTGACGCTATAAGCTACCCTGGATGCCCCAAAGACCTGCAGGGAAGTGGGAGTAATTATACTAGGTCCAACTGGCAATTACACCGGGCCGGGAGAAGCCACTGGATTCGACCGTCTGAAAGACATAATGGGAATAGGGATGTCAGAGCCATGCGCAAGAATGAAGAAAATCGCCTGCGAGGGCACTTACAGACCAAGGGAGGAGGAAGACCGTCACCAAGCGCGTGTGCAACGAACATGTGAAATGGCGCCAAGCGAACCTCGAAGGGCGGGCCAGAGCGGGCCTGTGACGCGCAGTGCGCCAAGCCAGGTCCCCGCCCCCCCCCAAAGAGCGCAAAGCTCTGAGGTAGTGGTCAACGCAGACCAGAAGACGCAAGTGTATGACACTCATAGAAAAAAGCAGGGGTCTGCCAAAGAAGACGCCACAGCGTTTGAGGCGACGCCGCCGCCTGTTCGCATGCTCACCCAATAAGAGCAAGAGACCCGCGTGGCGGCCGAGCTACGGGGGGGAACGAGGGAGGATGGCGACCCTTTGAACAGGGTCCACCGCAACAGGGGTATGGGGCAATAATGCGGGAGGGGCATCCCCTAGAGGCTCACCATCAGCCTAAACCGCCTACCCTTTGGTGGGGGACTGCGGTGGAGCATGGCTCCGTTAAGCACGCGTAGTGCTGCCTACCTTCACCCGACCAGCGCAGCCCAGCCTGGGAGGCACATCACGAAGAGGACGGGTGGGAGTAGTCCAACAGGGCCGCAGGCTTTAATAGCCCCGCTCACCTGCAAGAGAGTGATACTTCATGTCTTTACAGTCAGCACTGCAGAGAAATCAGGGGATTTGTGGGAGGTCCCTGGGTATTTGAAGGGCCGGGAGGAGCCTGTTTTGCATGTCTCTGCAGTGCAGCGCCATCTGGTGGAGGATAACCCAAGTGTAAGTATTATATCTGGAGCAGGACGTACTGTATACTAAGAATATATGTTTTTTAAAGATTTTTAGCATTATTTATGTGTGTTGACTGCTTTGGCTAATAAAGATTTGAGATTACATTTATTGGTGGTGCCATTTGAATCTCTGGCATTCTTTTGGGAGGTTTTGGGCATCCCTCTGCTAACTTTGATTTGTCTAGTTCTCCTCATAATATTATTTTTGCCTCTACATGTCTATCTGTTTTTGATTGCGTTTTTTGCACGTAATACTGCGGTCTGCAATATATTTATAGAGCAGAAATGTTTTCCATCTGCTGTGAATGCCAGACTGACATGTGTAATTCTATGTGTTTATTAACAGAAACATTATGGCAATCCTTTAAACCAGGGGTCCCCAAACTATATCTTGAGAGCTGCTCTAAGCACTGAGATGGCCTTGCGCCACATTGGCAACTGTGCAAGTTGACCAAACCCTGAGAAGTGTGTCAGATTATCTTTTGGTTTACCTGCTGGCAGGTAAGCTGGCATTCTTCTCCACCTGCCCAACTCATTGACCCCAGGGAGCAAAAAATACATGTTGCTCCCGAGCTACAGGTTGGGGACCAGAGGGTCATTCAATGAAGATACATTTTCATCTAATATAAAATTGGTTAATTCATACATTTTAAGATATATCGACCTGAAGAAATCATGTTCTGAAACTGCATTTATTTATACTTTTGAAAAGACACCTATAGGATGCACTGCAGTCAGCATGGCCCCAGATACCTGTGACAACCTACCAGGACCTGACTGAAACACCCCAGCCTGTCCAGCTGCTGTTCGTGCTGCAGAAGGTGGTTACTCTAGATATTAGCTGGTGGTCATAATAACTCCACTCAACTGTCTCCATCCAGAACAATGGTTATGAGCATTATGGAAAGTACAGTAATAATATAGCAATTGTGTACTTGATTATGGTTTTGGTTTGGTTGTGCCACATTATTTGCCACAAGTGAGACAAAACAATAGCACAAGAAGAGGTCAGCATAATCCTCATAGCTCCATTTTGGCCAAAGAGAGTGTGGTTTGAGAAACTAAGAAGGGTGGAGACTTCCAGACATTCCGAATATCATTCATCAGGACGTCATTCTTCATCCGAATCAGTCAAAATTGCTGCTGACAGCATGGTTCTTGAAGGGACTATCCTAAGAAGTAAGGGTTTTTCGATTAGAGTGACTGAAACTCTCCTGACTAGTCGAAAATTGACTACTAGGTGAATCTATAAAAAGGTATGAAAATATTTTTCTTCTTTCTGTGACGTTAACAAGTTGAAGAAAAAAGACATAGCCACAGTACTCGGATTCCTGCAGGAAGATAAAGACTCAAACTTCCGCATTATCAGTTTTCCTTGAACAAAAATTGAGACAGAATGAACTAATCAATGGTGTTTTCAAGTCAATTGTATTAAAATGATTAATAGAAACGTCCTTTGAAACCTCTAGATGAGGTTCCAGAGAATTAGTTGTCGCTAAAATGTTCCTTCCTGCTAACCATTACCTTTGTCAGGCTTTGTCAAACTACAGACCTTATCTATGAAACAGCCCTATTCGGCAGTACTGCCAGACAAAGTTATACTTAGGCCTAATGCTTTGGGTGTGCCAAAAATAGTGATTTCTGCTAGCAGGTCACAAGGAATCCTTCGGCATGACCACCTAGTACCCACCCAGAGTCCAAGGGTTATTTTTAGGTTACTTTACAAAGACTGAGGTGCGGAGGAAGGGGTGGGGCTTTTAACCTTTGTTTCAGTTTGCTCCCAGGGTGTGAAGTCTCTCTCTATGTGGTCATGCTGAAGAATTCCTAAAAAATCAATTACCGGTACGTCTAACAGTGGTTTTTGCAAACCTGCAGCCAAAGCCACCACAGGGCAGGGAAGACAGTCTAGAGCAGCAAATCCACCATCAGCAACTCTACAGGGATGGGTGGGTGCAAAGCTGTTAATCGGCAGCCACTCACTACACATACGCCGCCAAGCACAGCCGCTGGTAGCTCAATGCAGGGAACTGTTTTCTGGTGGAACAGCTGGGCCACTACACTACCCCCTGCCCAGAAAGGCAAAGCAGGAGTTACCGAGCAGCATGCGCCTGAGCAAGGGATGCACAAAGGACTCGATCTGACATTACAGTAAGTAGGTAGATGCCAGACTACCACCAATCAGTTAGTTGGCTGGACTATTATTATTATTGACTATTAAGGGAAAAATCTGAATAATTAGGTAGGTTAAGCTTTTCAATGCTGATTGGTTCCTGAGCCTATATAAGCGTGGCCCATGGAGTGTGAGCTTGTCTCGTGGAGAGAAGCTAAGCAGAAGTGCGGGACTGGATACCGAAAAGAGGAATGAGGCTGTGCCATGAGTGGGAGCACAGGCCTTGACCCTCGAGGACCGTAGGAGGAGAACACCTGAAGAGGAGAGACAAGAGAGTATTGCTGCAAATGCATTGTCCTTGACTCTCTTGGGTTGCTGATTGACCTGAGGGGGTGAGTCATTGTGTACTGTCCGGGCCCACCATGGATAGCTGCCGGGAACCGATTACTACTCCCCCTTTCCCTTGGCCACTAGAAATCCCCTCATGGAAATAGGGAGAGAAATAGGAAGGAGTATCTAGTTCAGGGTCTGCCCACACCCCCTCTTACATGGACCTGCATCCTCCCTGAGGGCATCCGGAAGTCTGTAGGTGCCCCTGGGTATTACAAAAGCAGCGCTGGAAGAGCGAGGGGGGTGAGAGATGGGGAGTATTGGTCTGGCAGTTCTGCCAAAAGCCTGCTGGTGGTACTGTGTTGCTTTGCAGCAAGGTTGCTGTTCCATTGGCAGTTGCGTAGCTGCCATTGATGCTATCATGCATCACCCGACTGAAGCCTTTTACTTTTAATTGTTCTTTATTGACATTTTCATAAAGAAAAAAAATAAGAAAAAGAATCACTGCACATCAAATACAGAGCTCACGTGCTATAGTGAACTTACACAAAGCATTGAATATAATGCAGCAGCACGCAGGCTAAAAGAGCAAATGGTGGAATACAACATAACCTATACTGAGAAGAGAATGAGGCTATAATTGTCCTAAAGAGAAAAACACTGAATAATAAAGAAACAGTATAAATGTTACATAGTAAGAAATTAACAAAGAAAATAGTATAAAGCAGAAAGGAAAAAAAAAGAGAAAAAGGGGAAGAAAGAAAGTGGTTCAAAAGCAGCAGGCAATTTAAATAGGTGATAAAGTACCATTCTAGTTAGCTGGGTAAAAATTGGTGATCCGGTTGGCCTATTCAACTTGACATTTTGAAGAGGTATCATTCAAGGAGATTGAGAGACTTTCAATGTTATATTGGGCCACACCCTCAGTCCGCTGCTGCAGGATCAGTCTGAAGCTTTGCCATTGTCAGCAAATTGATCTAGATCTATCCTGGGCTCCAGCAGGCCTCCATCTGTTCCACAGAGGCTGCTAGATTCTATGTCAAGACTGCCTTGGCACCTTGGGGATATCCTCTGTGGCCTAAGCAGGTTTTATACCATTTGTGTTGTTTATGTTCTTGAGTTCTGTTCTGTTATTATTGCCATCTGTTTTTGTTGTCTGAGTGTAAGTTATTTAATAAGTTAATTCGATGTGTCCAGCTCTGTGATCTGGCCTATCTCTGTGTGGAGGAGAGCCCTGTCCTGTGGAGTTCTCTCCCCTTACAGTTTGTTTGTTGGTAAACTACAAAGAAGAATATTGTAGTAGTCCAGTCAGGACTGGCATGACCAGGACTTTTACCGGTGCAAATGACCCCATGTGCATTTGGCTGCCCTTAACTGGTCCTGATGGCCACCATGTTTCTCCCTTTTTTTTTACTGTTTTGCAATTGCTATTTTGTCTCTACAGCTTCTGTGTATTAGGCAAATCTATATTCCCTGTCTCCTGTGTTCTCCTAATTTTTAGGTTTCATGTTTTATTGGGAATATCCTGATTCCAGTCAACCCCCAGTGTTGTTTTTCCCCATGTTTTGTCCCAGATGTTCTCTTTACCCCTCCATCCCTGCCCCTATTTGTTTTGCGTATTAGAGCTTATTAATTGAGCTACTAATGCTTTTTTTATTTTATTTTGTTCACTTTTTGGGCCCAATGTACACCTTTTTTGGTGTTTTTACCTTTAAACATTTTAAAATTTGTCAACTTTGAAAACTTTTTAATAGATTTTTTTTCTCCGCAAAACCAAAAAAAGAATAGTACTGAAAAGGAACTTGCGACTGACACTTTCATTGATAAAAAAACATGCTGGATGCCGCCGACATGTGTTTTAGAAATGAAATAAGCCTGTTAGTCAGTGAATTCACTCTGTAAATTTTGGCCCTCAAAATAACCCATAAATAAGTTGCAGGTGCTTTCGGAGAATTTCAGGCATAAGTTTCCACACTGGCGCGCCCTGATGCGCAAATTTCCATCTTAAAAAATGCTCTTCACATTTTGCCAACCATAAGTCGGGAGGAAGCCTGAGCACAACTTGGCAGTCAAAAAAAGTGTGCAAATGGACTGTTGCACAACCATGAATTGAGCCTTATATGTCCCAGCACACTCAGTGCACACAAGCTAAGGGAAAAATAGCAAAAATACCATAATTCAGGCCTGATATCATCCTATTACATTAAGTTTGCCAAGACCGAAGGTATAGAGTGAAAAAAGTAGGACGGAACCTTGTGGCAAGCTGACAAACAGAGGGTGGCAATATGAAATAGTGTTACAGTAGGATGCACTAAAAGATTGATCAAATAGATAGAAGGTGAACTAAGAGAGTGCAAGGTCTTGAATTCCAAGGGGGGTGAATATATTGTGAAGCACAGACCGAGTCAAAGAAAATACAATTCTGTGATTACTCACCTGTAGAATTGTTATTATGAGTATACAGTACGTCCTGCTCCAGATAAGAATCATTACACTTGGGTATTACTCCGCCAGATGGCGCTGGACTGCAGAGACCGTGAAATTGGCTCCTCCCGGCCCCTCAAATACCCGGGACCTCCCACAAATCCCCAGCATTGAAAAGCAGTTAATGAGAAGCCGGGAGAAAGATAACAGAACCAGCCAGTAACTATAACAATGATAACAATCACCATACAGTGGATCCTAGGATAATGCAAAACCAAGGGTGGGGTGGAGCAGAACGTACTGTATACTCATTATAACAATTCTACAGGTGAGTAATCACAGAATTGTATTATTCTTAGTATACAGTACATCCTGCTCCAGATAAGAATCATTACACTTGGGACATCCAATAGCAGTGTCCATAAAGTAGGGTGGGATCCCCAAAGGTAACAGATCCACATCTGATTGGCCCCAACGGTGACATAGAGAGTGAAACACCCTCTCGCAGAGGGACCATTCTCCCAGAGGAGAGAAGAGAGGTCCCCCTGCTCAGAGAGTCTGCCTGCAGATTCTCCACCCCCGGAAGGTACACAGCAGATATGCAGGGAACATTGTCCTCCGCCCAGGACAGGATCAGAGACACTTCCTTGAGGGCCACCTTGCTCCGGGTCCCCCCCTGGTGATTGATGTAGGCAACCGCTGTCTGGTTGTCCGAGCGTACCTGAACAGGCCGACCCCGAAGGTGGTGGGTCAGGTGAGCCAGCATCAACCTGATCGCCCTTAGTTCCAGAATGTTAATGGGTGTGTGGGCCTCCTGAGGGCCCCACCGCCCTTGGAAATGCAGGGACTTCCAGAAGCCCCCCCAACCCGTCAGACTGACATCCGTGGTGACTGTCTCCCAGCAGGGGGCCAGAAAGGATCTGCCCACCAACAGGTTCCTGCAGTCCAGCCACCACGAGAGGGACTGCCTGGCTAGGGGGGAGAGAACAAGCACCTGGTCCAGGGACGTGGGATCCTTGTCCCATACTGACCAGAGGTGGAGTTGCAGAGGCCTCATGTGAAACTGTGCATAAGAAACCGCCTCGAAGCATGACACCATCAGGCCCACCAGCTGCATTCCCTGCCTGATGGAGGGGTGAGGGCAAGAGAGCAGGGACTGAACCTGCACCAGTAGACTGTCCACCTTCTGCTGAGGAAGAAAAATCCTTGCCTGAATTCAGATTCATTCCCAGGAAGGGTGTCACCAAGGAGGGAGACAGGGAAGACTTGGGATGGTTGATCACCCAGCCAAATGACTCCAGTGTGGACACTACTCGCTGAGTATCCAGCTCTGCCTGTTGGAGGGACTGAGAAGTGATGAGAATGTCGTCCAAATAGGGCAGAACGCGAATGCCCTGAGACCTGAGCAGAGCCATCACTCCTGCCAGCACCTTGGTGTCTGGGAGCTGAAGTGAGAAGGGCAATGCTACAAATCGGTAGTGCTAATCCTCCAGAGCGAACCTGAGGAATCTTTGATGACCTGGAAAAACAGGAATATGAAGGTAAGCACCCTTGATGTCTACAGAGGTCATGAAATCCCCTGGATGCAGGGAACTGATAGCAGAGCGCAAAGTTTCCATGCAAAAGTGCCTGCACCTGACAAATTTGTTGAGGATCTTCAAGTCCAGGATGGGCCTGACTGACCCATCTCTTTTGGGCACAGTGAAAAGGTTGGAATAGAACCCCTTGCCCCTGACAGATGACCCCCAGCTCCAGAAGGCCTTGCACCGCCAGAATTAGAGCCTGAGCTGACATGGGGTCCTGAGACATCCGAGATCTGATGAATCTTGGGGGTGGCCAGGCAGCAAACTCTATCTTGTAACCGGAGGACACTACCTCCTGAATCCACCTGTCTGAGACATGAAGCCTCCAGACGTGAGCAAAATGCTGAAGCCGTCCCCCACCCGGATGGGTGAGGGCGCCCCTTCATGCCTGAGGGGGCTTGGGAGAAGACTTAGGCTTGGAACCCCAGGATGAGCCAGGGCGTCCACGTCCTCTGCCCCTTCCCCAGAAATCTCCTTGGGCCCCGGTAAGGGAGACCCCCTCCCCTGTCTGGCTCCACGGTAGGGGGAAGAAAGGGAGCCCTGGCCCCGAAAGGGCCGGGACTGCCGCCTGCGCTGGGGTAACCTGCCTCCCTTAGCAAACAGGTCCAGGCAGTCACCAAGCAGGGGTAGTCCTTTGAAGGGAAAACCAGTGAGAGCTTTCTTGGCAGCGTTGTCATCTGCCCACTGTCGCAGCCAAACCGAGCGACGTATAGCCACTACCAGGGCAGAGGCTCTGCCACACATCCTAATGGTATCACCCGAGGCCGAAAGGACATAAGTCACAAAAACCTCACAACAAGAGAGTGCATTAAACTCCTCACTAGACACATCATCAGGAGCACCCTCTAAGAGACTTCTAAGCAGGGTCCTAATAGCCACAGCTGTAATGGCAGAGGCACAGACCAGGCACAGCGCCGTCCCCACACAGGCAAAAGCATGGCACGCCAGCTGATCAATACGTCGGTCCTCACCATCCCACAGCGTAGTAGAGACAGGGGAATGCATGACAGAGGTGTTAGATAACCCTAGGACCGGGGCATCCACCTCTGGAGGGGATGACCAACGCTTCACCACATCAGCAGGAAAGGGATACCTCTTATCCCAACTCTTAGGGACTCCTGGGAGCCGGCTGGGACGCTCCCATTCCTTGAGCACGAGGTTATTAAAATGGGCTTGCTCAGGAAACTCTAAATGTGGCTTAGCAGTATGAAACATTTCCCCCTGCTTCCTGGGGGCCGCAACCGGGGGAGAGATAGACAGCACCTCAAAAATCTGAGTCAGCAGCCTATCAGTATCATCTGGGGCCCAGGGATCAGAGCCAGAATCATCATGATCCTTGGGCCTCTCATCAGATGACTCAGAGTCAGAGAATACCTCCCCTTCTTCCAAGGGGGTATAACCAGACAGTTCCAAGAACTCATCAGCCTCCATAGGGAAAAGAGTGACATCAGGCGTCAAGTGCCGCTTCTTAGCAGAGGCCTTACGCGCCAAGGTATTAGCAAGCAACTTCTCAACACTAGCCAGTCTGGAAGACACATCAGGCTGAGAATCCCCACTAGTATGCAACTCAGTGGGAGTCAAATTTAAGCTTGGGGGGATAGGTGAAGACATACGTGGTGCAGGCCCAGTTACTGGCAAACCAGGCTGCAGCGCAAGCACCTGCTGGGCACAAGGTACACAGACCCGCACATTGTCAGCACTAGTAGGGGACACCCCACAAGCTATACACAGCCAGGCTTGTCCCGAAGGAACCCCGAGCACATTATCCTGAGACGCCTCATATGGTGATTATAGCAGCACAATAGGTTGATAGGGATTCACGCTATAGAGCAACCCGGGATGCCCCAATAGCCCTCTAGGGAAGTGGGAGTAATTTACACACTAGGCCTCACAAGTTTAATAACTAAATAGAGGGAGAAGGGCCGGGAGAAACCACAAGACTTCAACCCTCCTGAAAGACGTAAGCGAAGAGAGCCCCATAAGTGACATGTATAATGACATAGGATAAATAAAGCCGCCCGCGACAGTGACGCGGAACGCGCCAACTGCAGACCCCGCCCCCCCGAAGAGTGCGAAGCATCGCACGTGACAAGCAGCCAATAACAGCGCATCAGCGCCTGAGGTAATGCCGCTGCCAACCGCGGAACACAGAGGAAGCACGCGCGGCGGCGGCATTTTTTTAAAAAAACGCAACCAGTGCAACCAAGTCAGCGCGGAGACTGACACCAGCAAGAAGCCATAAAACAGTGAAGCACAGTGAAGCACAAGGCATACACATAAACCCCCCCCCCCCCGAGAGCTACAAGGGAGAGCGAGGGAGGGCGGCGTCCACTAATATAGGGCCCACCGATAGACAGGGGCAAGGGGCAATACTGTGGGAGGGGCATCCCATAGAGGCTCACCATATGCCTATACCGCCTACCCTTTGGTGGGGGATTGCGGTGGAGCAGCGCTCCTAAGTACCTAACAGCGGTGCTGCCTACCATCACCCGGACCAGCGCAGCCAAGGCTGGGAGGCACATTAATAATGGAACGGGTGGGAATAGTCCTACAGGGCCGCAGGCTAATAGCCCCGCTCACCTGCAAGAAGAGAGAGCCATCTTCTTGTCCTTCGCCGGGAGGAGCCAATTTCACGGTCTCTGCAGTCCAGCGCCATCTGGCGGAGTAATACCCAAGTGTAATGATTCTTATCTAGAGCAGGACGTACTATATACTAAGAATAGAAAGTTTGACAGGTCCATTTAAGGATGACAACCAGTAGAATTCAGGTGACCACCCTACATACCACAAGCACTTGCACTACTTAGACATTAAAACAAGCAGCAGGCTAGTGACTACACCCTTGATCTTGTTATGTGTAAGCTGGGATAGCTCAAACTAGTAAGAGCTGCATGTTTTTTTTTACAGTGTCATCAAGTAAGATTTCTTTGTTTACAGGTAAGTGTTCAGCTGAAACATGAGGAATTTTATATTGTCTACATAACATTTTCTGCAGCATTATCAAACATGTACTGGTGAACAGTGCGATTGAACAGTGGGAGCGGCAGAGAATAAAAAATTCAGAAGGCAAAAACGTCATTAATAGTATAGTGCCGTTTGGTTGTTCTACAAGGTTCCACCAAAGTTGGTGGCAAGAGGTAGCTTGGCTACGGTTGATATGGTTATAATTAATCTGTTATTCTGGCGGTAAGCATACCATCTCCCTACAGGAAAAAAGTTTGGGAAGTGCTGGAAAAAGTTGGTTTAAGCTGCTGCCTATGCAAAGGGGTCACACCTCCGATTCTTGTATGTTTAGAAGCTTTTTTTCTAAAACCCCTTTCCCGGGTATTCTGGTGTCACTCGCTGCCGCGGGCTGGGGGTCTGTAACCCACCCTAAGCCTCTGAAGTTACAGAGCTCCAATAATGATGTCCTGCTGGTGGCTTGTGTCAATGAGGTTTCATGCTTCAGAATTTGTTATCTAGTTGGCATCCTCTAGTGCCGTTGACTGCACTTTGAATGAATATGAATACTTATTTATATAATTAAAGAAATAAAAATAAAACAATGAATAATGATTAATGCTGCTGGAGACTTCCTCCTTTATAGTCTCCCAGTGATTGTATTCCAAAACAGAGTTATATTCAAGAGATTTTAAAAATGTTGGTCAGCTGCGCTCCCTGCGCTGCTGACTGCCCGCAACGCGTTTCGGCACATGGAAGCTGTCCTCAGGGTGCTAGATGGGCCTGCGCACTATCCTGTTTTTTATTGGTTACCAATGACGTGTTCCAGCTCAACACTTCATCGGGTAACCATTGAAAAGCAGGATACTGCGCAGACCCATCTAGCACCCTGAGGATGGCTTCCAGGAGCTGTATTTTATACAAAATAAATTTTCTATTATTTCTGGGAAAGAACATCTTTCTGGAACATCTTTAAAGCATGTTTAAACTAAACTTCTTTCCCAGGTACCTCTGTATTCAGCAGAATACCCGGGAAAGGGTTTTAGAAAAAAGATTCTAAATATACCATGTCTAAGCCTGGATATAACAGAGGTGGTTTGGTTTCCACAATGGTACCGCTCTCAAAAGGTTTATAAATGTTTGGCAAAATGACCTTCAAAAGAGCTGTTGCAAGGGCACTTGTCTGGACAATTTGTATAACTGCAAAGGCCAGGAAATCACATAGCCCTAAAGTTCCTAATTCTTCCTATTTCTTTTTCAAACTTATTACGTTTTTATTCATTTTTTTTTAATTCACATGCAGTGGTTGTGGCTGCTTTCCTATACAATAGCAGGCACCGTGTTTATATCTGCATACTTTGACACCTTATCACAGTGCTGCAATGCACAGATGTCCACAGGGGGCAGAGTTATAGACCACCAGTAAAGCCCTATAATTAGTGATCTACAGCTAGGGGAATCAAAGATCTTTCTAAGTGTTTGCTTCTAGGTGCTGCTGCAAGGTTACAGAGGGCATATATGATAAGGTAAGCTGTGGAATCACTGATTTTATATTTTGCCAGGACAGTCCCTTTAAGTAGTTTTAATTGATATGCATTGTTGTAGATGTGTTCAATATATAGAAGTAATTTATATACCAAATTTAAAAATATGTGTCTGAGTCCTTGTTTGCATCAGCATGTTGGGTTTAAGGGTGGTCTGAGTTGGGGAAAGTATTGTTCCTGTAAATGGAGAATATCTGGCCGTCTGCCCCAGTCATGTGTACATCATTATCGGCATGATAAGGATGAAGAAACGGGACACTGCTTTTCACTGCCAAAGTCTCCCCCCCCCCCCTGACTATTAGGTAATGTTCAGCTGGCATTGATATTAGAAAACTACAGCTCTTACTTCTCTCATCTGAGAGGGGGTATAAAGGACATTGAAGGGTACTTGAAGGAAGGCCTATAAACCACATGTAGCTATAAATCTTTAATGCCTTGGGGACCAATATGAGCATACCTCCCAACTTTCCCTGATTTGGAAGGACTGTCCCTCTCTTGAGACCGTGTCCCCCTGTCCCTCATTGTCCCCATTTGTCCCCCTTTGAGATGTAACATGCAGATCTGCAGCAATAAATGATTCATTTGTCTATTTAAAGTGTTTCTATTGTTTGTACTGTTATAACTTATCACCTATCCATTCCATAATTATGAGTGGGCCTAATTTAACAAATGTCCCTTTTTTCCACCCTGAAAAGTTGGTAGGTATGATATGAGCACAAATTCGTAGTGTGATCAAACTGATTCTCTCTAATTGTGTCCTAACAATTCTATAACTGGTCTCTGCAAAAAATAAAGGGAAGTTGTGTGACACACAAGCCTACTGCATGTGCTGCTTTGTCATGATGTGCATGTACTTTATCTTTTCGATGGCCATTATGCCAATACTTGGGTCTGTCTAACTCAGGTGTGTATTTGCACCTTTGCATCTTCTACCGGGCCAGTGTCAGAAGAGGGCCAGGTGCAAGCAGCTTCTTGGCTTTGGATAGATTAGTTTCTGGGTCCCCTATGGTCATTTATGGTTCCTAGTTGTAACCTGTGTTAGGCCCCTCCACCTGGTCTGTGGTGAAAGGTGTGGGGAGTGAAGGGGGTTCCTGGACCTGGGGTGGGTGTGGATAAAGTGCACTTAGCGGATCTGGTTTCCAAAGATGACTTCACTTGAATAAACAACTGTTACTTTATTCAGGTTTCAGTAATAACTTCAAATGGTACACCTCAGCAGATGTTACACTTCAGCAGTTCCAACAATAGCTGCATCACAACTGGCTCTACAGCATTCCCCAGCACTATAGCTCCACCTGAGACAACCTGGGCCTTCTGGACTTACTCCTTCCCTAAGTGTTCAGGTTCTCTTTCAGCCTGATTTTACTCAGGGCGGCCACAGACTCCTGTCTCCTCTGAGCTCTGGCTGGCATCAGCTGGATGCTACTTCTTCTTCCTGTCTCTTTTGTTAACAGTAACATATACCCTAATGCAACTCATGTGGAACTTAAGAGCCCAGACTTAGAGCAGGACTCTCTTTAAGTACTACCTAAAATATCTATCAATAACAGGTCATCCCACATCTCTTCCCAACGACACTGCACACATGTTCAAACCACATGCTAGGCATGACTCAAGGTACTTAGTTCAACAGGTACTGAGAAGTTTTGACTAGAAATTGTTCACAGTTTTCCCTTTGAAAACCAACAATACCAAAGCCAATACTGCTCATAGGACCCACTATCTCCTATTGGAGTGATCTCACTATTTTGAGTCTAAATTCTAATGCTACAACTCCCAATGAACCTCTATATACATGTGGATTCCTATTTACACAATTTAACTGACAAGCTATTAGTTCATTCTCTGGACCTACTCCACTGAGAAGATTTCCTACCTGTCACACATGTCCTGAGGGTGGGGGCTGCTGTGGCTTTGTGGCCAGATGGAGGGGGTGGCACGAAGTTGACAGGGCAGAGTGTGGCTGGGAAGCAGTGCTCTTCTACTCACTAAATTGCCATGTTCTCTCATTAGGGTTGATTCAGAGACAGATATGCATGGACTTTCGCATGTGTCTGTGTATTTTTTTTTTGTCTGTTTGGCTGTTTTTTTGGTTTTTCTGTTACTTTTTCCATTCGTATGTTCGTTCGTGCTAACGCGTATAAGCGCTTTCGATCTACGGATCTAAATCTGATAATTTGCGTTAGTTCAGATAAGTTATGTTACTGGGATGGGCTTGCGTCTGATTCTGAGACCTGATTGCCTTCAGCTCCAAGGCATTGCATGTATCAGCATGGCCGAGGCCAGATTGCACCGGCGACGCATGAATATTGATCGCATGCATGACGTTGAACTGTTCGAGCTGACCCAACTTAATCGCGCTTCCCTCCATAAATTGTATAGTGAGCTGCGACCATGGTTAGCCCGCACCACAAGGAAGGGGCAAGCAATTTCAGGTATGACCAAGATGCTTGGCTGCCTGCAATTTTTGGCGAACGGCTCATTCCAGAGGCTGGGTGCCCTCTCCGTGGGGATGTCCCAGCCCAAATATATTTCCTTTCCGGACGACATGGTAGCCTGGAATGCGCTTAAGTTGGGTTTTTTTAATATCGTGACATGCCCAATGTCATGGGTGCGATTGATTGCACCCACATTGCATTGGTCCCTCCCGCAGCCGACGAGTATATCTATAGGTAAGTTAATTATGTCAATTTGTTATATTGTTAAGGCAAACTGTATTCTAACTATCTATTAATCCCTCCTTCTAAAGTGTCCCTGTGAAACAGTTTACAATGTATACCTTAATCCCTCCTTCTAAAGTGTCCCTGGGAAACAGTTTACAATGTATACCTTAATCCCTCCTTCTAAAGTGTCCCTGTGAAACAGTTTACAATGCATCCCTTCATCAATTTTTTCATGTAGGCCTTATCAAACCATTTTAATGCTGATCTTAATTAGTCATTATCATGTTAATCTTTATTTTCTACCACATCCATATAATATTTGTTATTTATACTACTTATGTACTTTGTTAATGTTATTAGGATTGTAGAAAAGTTTTTTATAGCTTGTTCAGAGTTAGTGTTTGAGTTGTTTACCTTGGTTTGCTGTAATTTTTTTTTTTTTTCAGGAACCGCAAGATGGGCCACTCACATGTCCAAGCAGTGGTTGGTCCGAACATGCGATTCCTTAGTGTACTTGCCGGGTATCCAGGCTCATCCCATGATGCTTATATCTTGCGAAGCTCCGGATTATTCGGCTTGAGTCTGGAGAATTATCTGGTGGATGGCTCCTTGGTAAGTTTCCTCAAATTCCATCATTCCCTTTTCACTGTATGCCTATGAATATAGTTGATGACCCTTGTCTTAACCTATGGCTGTTTATTTCCCTTGATGACATGTTAAACAATAATGTTGCTTAGAATGTGTATTTTATGTAAGTATTTTTTGATTCTTTCAGGGGATCCTGGATATCCGCTTATGCCCTGGCTCCTGACGCCCATTCTTCGGCCGCAGAATGAGGCCCAGGAGTCGTACAATTGGGCCCACCAGAAGACCCGGGCCGTAGTGGAGAGGGCCTTTGGACTCCAGAAGTCCAGATTTAGATATTTGGACCATACAGGGGGGGCACTGCAATATGACCCCAACAAGGTCATCCAAATAATACTTGCATGCTGCATAATTTTGCCATCATGCTGCGTGTCCCCCGGTATGTCGATCTGCCCCCCCTCTCCAACCAGCCAGGAGGCAGATGACATTTATGATGGCACCCCTAGTGCCTCTGAGCAATCTGTGCAGACACATCTGATTTCATCATATTTTTCTTAACATTTGTTTTGTTTTGTTGTTTGTTTATGTTGTGTGTTTTGAATATTATTTGCTTCTGTGGAGGCCTTTTTCTTTTGGAAAAAAAATATAGTAATGAGTTTACTAAAAATGTTACACCTGATTTGAGCCTCATGCTGTTTATTTTCTCATGTTTGTCCTAAAAAACCTTCATTAATATCCAAACTACACAAACATTAATGCATCAACTTAGGCAAGAACAGCTAAAGTCACATTCAATCTATTTTATTGAAATAAGTAAATTTATATTTGAAGGGCACTCGTAGACTCCATGTACATACATTTTAAAACATAACTATAAATTGTGGCAGACTCCTGGCCTCTAGCAATTGGCCACATCCAGGAGTTCTAAAGTAACTGACTACAGGGCGAAGTTTCCCCACACACCAACATCAAGATCCATAGGGAGCAACAATTTCCAGGGGAATAGTCGCCCAGGAATACATAGGGCCACATACACACCCTCTCCTGCTCGGCCACATTTGCCACAGGCACAGGTGGAAACCAGCCATACCTATGCCACATCCATGCCTGTAAGTTCGGTGGCCACCCAGCCAATGCCAGTCCAGTCCAATCTTTGCCATGGCCAAATGTTGTTTTTTGACAGCCAAGAATGTCTCCCAATATTGCCAACAAACATGATGAGCCAGCATTTTATTAGGCCCAAGCCTGCAGCGTGGAAGCTTGAGCGCCCGCTTCAGTGAGGCTTAAGCTCAGCCATTGGCTAGTGGGATATGTGAGCACTCTAATGAGCTATTTGGCCGAATTCCAAAACAAACCAGCAAAGCCAGAAACAACCCATTCTTGGTAGCGCTCACCACACAGGTAAATAAAGTTGGGATGTAGAGGAAAGATGTGGAGCAGATCCAGGTCAAATAGATCTTAAAATTGTTGTTGCCCATAATAAGGTTGTGGTGGGCCTTGGGGGTGGCCCAACACCTAGGCATGTGTGGCATTCATAATCTGCCACTGCTCCAGCATCTGTCTGTTGCTAGTTCGAAATTCATCTAGCATGGCAGAGAAGTTTGCATTTAAGGTGGCCATTTGTTCTGCCATCTGTCTGTTTAAGGTGGCCATTTGTTCAGCTATCTGTCTGGCTGTTGCTCGTCGTAAAATTAGTCAGCATGGTGGTGAATGTAGTATTGAAGTTCTCTAATTGTACAGTAAGCTGCTCTGTTGTTCGTTGAGTCCCCTGCCTAAAGTAACGGCTGTCATGGTGCCATGCTGACTCCATGATCGGCACGCACCTCCCCTGGGAAACTGGTCGACGTTGTTGACTGCGTCTTCCACTTCCCTGGGTTTGAGCGCCTGCAGATGCTGGAGTTCTAGGGCGAGCAACAGTACCAGATGTGCTTGGTAAAACCTCTGCAGCAGAGCTAGCACTGGGGACTGTAGGCTTAATCTCAGCTTGCTGCCCACGATGGGCTGGCAGCATGCATCCAGCTTCACTCTGCTGCAGAGGATTTGGTGCAGTAGGATGCTGGGGCAGTGGCAGATTAGGTTCCAGGTGTGTAATTTGCGAATGTTCAATACGGCTGGCATCCTCCTCCTCCATCTCCTGGATGACATCCATTAGTGTGGGAGTCTGTTGGGACATGTGAAAAAAGTGTGTCAGATTGGGCCCTAAATATCTTTAGGAACAAAATTAGTCATGTGCATTCACATGCATCACCAGTTTCCACAAAGTTCACTTACCCTAGATATCTGGTCCTGTGTCCTAGGCAGTAGGGAAGTAGACGGTGTGCTCAAACTGGAGGAGGCTTCCACACTTCCAGAGGCTGGATGCTGGGCTGTGTTAAAAACTAAAAGGCACGTAAACACACAAACATCCCTTGATGAGCATGATGAGTACATATGCTTTAGCAAACACGTGGCCATGCAGGAATGCCAACTCCACCAACGGCCAAAGTTGCCCTTCACAATGAATCTGAGGCTATCTTATATGTATGCCTCACCCTGTACATACAGATTGGTCAAATTAAATAATACAAACATGCATGTACTGCATGTTAGGAGGCTTTACAGATCCAAAATGGCACCTTAGGGGCCAAAAGTCATCTTGCAAATAGCATTTGGCTTCAGAGTATGCTGCTGTGCATTCTTGCAATGTTGACATTTCCCTGACCCCAGCTCAAGTTTGTCTGACCAAAGCAAACCTACAACCCCAGTGGTAGAAACACAAAGAAGTAAGTGTTGTCTATAATTGACTAGATTCACATCACATGCAGGGCTTTGGTAAGAGAAATTGTTTAATATTGACCAGAAATACTGTCAAAGGTGGTGTATGGCCTGCAAACCTTTTTAAGGACCATTAACTACTGCACCCTGGGAGAGTGTCCATCATGAAGGACATTCCTCAGACATTAAACACCCGCCGAAAACATTAACCTCCCCTCAAAGGCACTCCCTAGGGGCTTGTGTTAATATCTGCCTGTGAGCCTCATTTCACAAGTTTACAATAGTTCACATTAAAACAAACATTACTAACCTGCAGAAATGTCCTGGATGTCCGTGTCGTGTCTGCCAGAAAGGCCCTCTAATGCGACAGGGTGTATTAACGCCAGGACCATTTCTTCAACTCGGGTATATTGTAATTTTGTGGGGAAGCCTCCGCCAGTTTGTAAGCTGAAAAATAGAGGTTAAAAAATATTTGCCATTGTGGTCACTACAACAAGCAGCAAAATGCAAACCAAAAAGATGTACCTGTGATTGCGCTGTTTATTCTGCTTCTTCCGTACTGCATACTTCAGGTCAGATATTTTTCACTGGATCTGCTCCACATCTTTCCTCTCATCCTCCGCTACATTCACCTGTCTGTTGAGTTCTTCTCAGATTTGGCTTTTTCTCATTTTGCTGGTTGGTAGCTCATCATAATGAAGTGTGAGGCCACTTGCCAAGGCTAGGGTTTGTGCCTCCCCAAACCGGCCGCTCAACTGGCCTCACCGCAATGTTCAGCCTAATGGTTGTTCTTGTGGCTCATCTATGTTTGTTGGCAATTCAGGGGACATTCTGGGCTGGCTGTGTCGTGATGAATCGGCTGTCACGTGGCTGGAAAAAGACTGGACTGGCATTAGGACTGGGGGTCCTTGCCTGGGTGGCCACCGAACTTACGGGCGTGGATGTTGCATAGGTCTCGCTGGTTTCCACCTGTGCCGGTGGCAAATGGTGCCAAGGAGGAGAGGGTGTGCTCAGGGGGCTGGGGTTTCTGGCCCTCTGCCTCTTTGGGCCCCTGGAACTTGTGCTCCATTTATCATGGGATGTTGTTGCGCGGGGAGCAGGAGAGGGTGTTCTTGGGGGGCTGGGGCTTCTGGCCCTCTGCCTCTTTGGGCCCTTGGAACTTGTGCTCCCTTTACTTTGGATGTGGTAGGGCGAGGAGCAGGAGAGGGTGTGCTCCGGGGGCTCGGGCTTTAGGCCCTCTGCTTCTTTGGGCCCCTGGAACTTGTGCTCCCTTTTCCTTTGGATGTGGTAGGGCGGGGGGTAGGGCGGGGAGCAGGAGAGGGTGTGCTCGGGGGGCTGGGGCTTCTGCCCTCTGCTTACTTTTCCCCTTGGACGTGGTCGTACCTTGCTGTTTGGATGTGGGTGCCTTCTTCTTGGAGGATCCTTCCTTGCTTGTGCATGCTGTTTTTGATGGGCCGGGATTTGTGGGCAATGTATCCTTGTGGTGGCCACTTTTGCTCCGCGTTTCGGGCACCTTTGTAGTCGATTTGTGCGTCCGAGTGCTCGGTCTGGAGGATGAAGTGTCCTCATGCCGCTGTGGCCTTTTGGTTTTGGCCTCCTTTGCTGCTGGTTGCTTTGCGCTCGCTTTTTTGGGTGCCATGATGACAATCTCAAAGAGAGTGAGCTGTGTATCCATTACCCTTTAAATATTATTGACTGGGTATGACGCGTACGCGTGCGTCCAGCCGTTCGTCCGACCGTGCAGAACCCGGAAACCACTGGGGCATTACCTATCTGCTGCGAACAAGAAGAAAGATGGCGCCCACGATGTTCACCCGCCAACAACAAGAGCTCATTATGCTCGTAAGTGTATTGTAAGGACGTTGATTTGCCATCTAAATGCATGCCTAGGTCTTAAGGAAGCACAGGAACAAACAGTTGTTTTTAAAAGTGATTTCAACTTGGTGCCAAACAGAAGTTAGTGCGCACATGTGCGAACCAACTCACTTGCATATAGAAGGATAGTTTAAGGCTTGAAATGTGTTTGGGAATGTCATTTAGTCAACTGATCTAATTGTGAATGATATTTGTATGCTGTTTGATCTAACAACTATTTGTTTTTTTGTTTTTTAGACTATGTTTCAGCGTGGGTACGACTACCTGCCCAGCACATTCGAGAAGAGGAATGTGGCCCTGGAGATCGTGGCCAGGATCCAGCAGGAAACGCACACCACCTTTATTTATACGCAGATCATGCAGCACTGGTCGGACCTGAAGCGACTGCACATGCCCCGGGTGCGGCGATTTTTTGCGCTCCATTTCCCAGGTAAGTACATAACAATTGCATGCTAGATGTAACAAATACAGAAGATAGGCCTTTATTTATAAATGCTTTTCTTTTCTAGTGTTGGAAATGGAGTACCGCATTAGACCCACCCGGAGGAGCACAGTCCGGCCAGTGCGGCATGAATCTGCAGCAGCCAGTGAAGGTGTTGGATCTCCAGGGCCAAGTTCCTACCCCTCCTCTGTAGCTGCGTCAGACCAGCCCCTGGGCCTTTCTACAGAGGAGGGGCGTAACGGCATGGGCAGGGAGTCGTACCAAACAACTGAGCCATTAGCCTCTGGTATGTGACTCTTAATGTAACCCCACACACATACATGCTAATTAAACCAAAGCTGATTCCATTAATCTCTTTTTATAGATGAATATGTAGCGGGTGAAGGATCTGGAGCAGAGACTGCAGCAGATCATGCCCTGGAGGAACATGGAGAAGGTGGGTGATGTCACACACACATTCTAAGTGTAATTTGCTTACTGTTGAATCAGACATTAGAAGTGAGCCTATTTTCAGTGTCTCTACAGCCTCACATTCCCAGCAGTGGCAGGCCCCAGACCGTAGGGTGGTCCCCCAAGCAGAGGTCGCCCACCACCGAAGTAAGTTGTAATGTAAATTTTTGGAGTATGTGTAAAATAACATCATCACCAGTCAACCTAAATCCATTGTCAATGTCCTTAGCATAATGACATATGGCCTCTTCCTTTAAGAAATGCCTTAGCATAATGGCATATGGCCTCATGAGTTAGCTTGCAACCTAATAATCAATCAATCCACAACTGTTAAACATGTATTTTCAGAACAATGATTTTTATTTTTTTTTTACGACACCGCATGTGCGACATTGACACAAATCAGTGCAGCGGTTTTTCGGTTGGTGGGCGAGATGCAGGAGCTGCGCGATTCGTTGGGGGCCACATATGAAGAATAATTATCTTGGGCCTGCCATTGCTTTGTATATAGTTTTTTTGTTTTTCAATTTTAATTCAAATTGTAAATATTTTTAATGGTTTAACATTTTTAGCAAAAAAACACAAAAAACGTTTTTTACTTACAAAAAATGTGCAACAATTAAAAAAAAAAGGCTACAAAAATTGCCAGTTGCTATTAAAAAACAAAAACATAAAACTTGTTTCTGTGTCATCTTCTTTGCCAAATACATTCATTAAGGGTTGGTTACAGCAAAACATAGGAACAACCTAAAACTATAAAATGAAGATTATCCAGACCGCGATGTGATTGAGGTAAGCATTAAGTGCGCAAAGGGAAGAAGAATGAGACCGCGATGTGATTTAGGTAAGCATTAGGTGCGCAACATGAAGAAGAATGAAACCGCGATGTGATTGAGGTAAGCATTAGGTGCGCAACATGAAGAAGAATAAAATCACGATGTGATTGAGGTAAGCATTAAGTGCGCAAAGGAAAGAAGAATGAAACCGCGATGTGATTTAGGTAAGCATTAGGTGCGCAACATTACAAATAAAACCGCGATGTGATTGAGGTAAGCATTAAGTGCGCAACATGAAGAAGAATAAAACTGCGATGTGATTGAGGTAAGCATTAAGTGCGCAATGGGAAGAAGAATGAAACCGCAATGTGATTGAGGTAAGCATTAGGTGCGCAAAGGGAAGAAGAATGAAACCGCGATGTGATTGAGGTAAGCATTAATTTGCAACATGAAGAATAATAAAACCGCGATGTGATTGAGGTAAGCATTAAGTGCGCAAAGGAAAGAAGAATGAAACCACGATGTGATTGAGGTAAGCATTGTAGCAGAAGTGAGTGATCAAAATATGGAGACGAGCACATTAATGAGTTAATTTTGATGTGCGCAGGCGTAAGGTCGTAAAGATTTCCGTCTGGACGTTTATTTATAGAAAAAGGAATTCAGAATGTAATGGGAATCGTAAATCATTTGTTTGAGGCGACGTTGAAAAAGGGAAAAAACGGAAGCCTACGTTGTTTCATGAGTAACCTAAACGAAAAACGAAAGCTCGTTGGCATACAAACAGACGAACACTTTACAGAAGGCTTGCGATGCATGCTTAGAATCACTCGTACACTCATACGCAAGCGGGAAAAAATTAAAAAAAAACAGATTGACACAAAAACGAAAATTCATTTTATGTCTCTCTGAATCAACCCTATTGTCCGCCAAGTGGCTCATTCGTATGGATGAGCAACTTGGGCCACAGCGACCCAGATGCAGGAACTTGGTGAGCAGAAAAGTATTGCTTTTCAGCTACACTCTGCCCTGTCAATGAAGCCAATCAGAGGCACTGGTGTACTTTTGGGCTCTGTGAAACCTTATATTTAGAGTACACCAAGACCACCTTACTATGGCTTTCTGCCCATCACCTACGACCAAAAGCCTAAACACAGGATTGTGTTATGCATAAGCTGCCTAAAGCTGTGTTTCTCAATGATTGTTACTAATATCAGTTGTTACTGGACCTTTCCACTGGTTGTTCTCAAGCCCATCACAAGGATGAAAGTGATGAAACATATAGCAAACAAGTTGCTACAATGGATGTTAAAAGTGGGTACTTAGACCCAGAAATAGTATAGGTCCACTGTCCACTGTGAGCATAGCTTTCCCATGGAATGTCTAAAGAGCCCCCCCCCCCCCTGCACACGTCTCAACTGTCTTCAGGATATCACCACCCTGTTACTCTACCTGGCCCTGCCAGTGAATAAATGTACTTTTCAGCACCATTTGCAGCTTGTAGCTATTTGGGGGGGGGGGGGGCTGTTAGGAAGTCACAGTACATGATATAGCAGCTGGCACCATCAGCTGCTGTAGGGTGTGCCGGAACTTCCTGTGCTTCATGTAAGACAGATTCACCTTGGACTACTGTAGGTGCGTATATCTGACTGACATGGAGGCTGTTGTTAACGCAACCCTGAAACACGCAGCAGGCCAGTCTCTAATACGTCTATAGCACAGACTGCCAAATGCCAGCCGCTTTACTCATTCCAGCGCTAATCGCTGTTGGGCATCTCAACAGGATGACTCTAGGAGTCTTTCACAGAGCCTGAGAGCCATGGCAGACCTTTAATCACCCACCACCACACAGGACATCTTTAGATTCTCTGGGAGAAGGAGGTGTTTTCAATATCTTGCAAAGTGAAGTGCATAAGGTATTCAAGTATGTACACAACAGGAAAGCAAATACTTGGTCAGATATGAGAGTCTGTGCACACCAATATTTACATAAAGTTTTAACCTCTCCCTGACTCGGTCAATCCATTATCCCAACCTGATGGAAACATAATACTATTGTGCCATCCTGAAGAAGCCTCAGCTGCCTGCCTGGATCACTATCATCCTGGAGCACTACCTTTAAAAAGTTGGTAAGAAACTACATCTCCCTCCTTGTCACCCTGGGCCCACTGAACAGGTGACGCCATTGCTCACCTATCGCATGCTACTCTGAACCACTATTCATTGATTATAGTTCAAACACTATAATCCCCTCAATTCTCACCACTAAGCTAGAGATCATGGGGATCAGTCCATCCATGTGTCAGAGGATCTCCAACTTCCCAACAGGCAGACCACAGATTGTCCCCATGTGTAAATATGTCTCCTCCTTACTTACCTTTAGTAATCTAACACCCCCATTCTGAGGCTACTTTTGTACTCACTGTACACATATGAATGTGAAGCAACATCTAACTCAAACACTATAGTTACATTTGCCAGTGATGCAGTTGTGGTTTATTTACTTGTACCCAATGAGCTTTGCGTCACCATGTGACCACTGGAAAATTCATTTTGGAGCTTGTGCCAGAATTCACTCAGTCCCCTCCAACACACTTCCTGTTCCCCTTCCCTACACATCCTTATCCCTCTAACCATACTAGGCCCCAATGTACCCCCCAGCCAGGACACCCCAACCCATGTTCTGTTGCCAGCATATGTTAAAGCCTTTTATGTATTCTAATTGAAGTCATGCGTATGCTCTGCTGTGGTGAAAGACTGCTGGGTGATCTGGGGAGTTTCACATAGCAGGCCAACCCAGCTAGGGATGCCATTGGGGCAAGGAACAAAACCCGGGATAGTCAAAAGCAGGTCCACATCCAAAGCCAAAATAGCCCACAGGGTTATTATCCTTATTCAGATTGGGGCTACCCATTTACTGGATGCCCTTCTAAAAAGCTAATGATCCTTTTTTATTTATGTAGTAGCTTGTGATCAATAGTGTTCGCCAGGTGGCTATGCACACGAACTGCACAAGATAAAGGTGATTTATCTGTATTTAAAGTGGACCAACTACCAACCCATGGTGCCCCTGGAAACTTTTGGGGGAGGCTGATCAAGTGACTTTGAGGCATTCCATTTTGGAATGCTCCACTGTGTGAGCCCCCCCCCCCCCCCCCCCCAGATTCCCTGCATTCACTCACCTTTTACGTAGGTCCACAGCATATGGCGTTTAAGCCAGTCATTTTTGCATGTATCAGTACGGTGCCCCCTCCCTGTAGTTTGTTCTCCTGGTGGGCCCCAGACACCCCTAGTCCAACACTGTCAAGAGACTGTGGTCTGATTGGAGTTCTAGGTAGTGCTGGCACGCTGTCAGGCCTATGGTTGGTGGGGCCATTGAGGTCAGTTTCTTCCTGGGGTGCTTGTTTGCCCTTTCCAAAAGGTGCCTTGGGAATGAAGGTGCCCTGCAGAACCTATGGTGCTTCTCCTAGACAATGCGCCCACACTGCATTCTGCTGTGGCTCCAGTCCCATGCTGTTGCCCCAGGTGTGGAGGGAAGCAGCTTACAATGGACCCCCTTCTGGCATGGGCCCGGTACAGTTGCCTTCCCTGCCTCTATGGTATGTACACCCATGTCTGCCAGTGATATGAGTGGCCATGAAAGGAAAATGTAAATAGTTTCACACTGGCAATAAGATTGTATGGCCTGATCTCAGGATCAAAAGATTGATTTTTGCAATAGAAATATGCCATTGTTAATTTTTAGAAACAAAAACACTGTCTTTGATGGTTCATTGACTGAAACTGTTATCAGATGGAGCCGCTGTTAGTAACTGCAGACAGAAAGGGTTAGCAAACATTGGCAGAGGAGCGTGGCTGTGACGTAACTGGAGGATTGGCGGGGGTGTGGCTGAGCCTGGACTCAGGTTACTGGCAGCCATAGCAAGAGATCCAGCATTGGCAACGAGTAGAGGGGGCGACAGCACAAGTGCCTCATGGGAAATTGGCATAAAGCTTGCTGAAGAGGAGGGGGGTATAGAGGACATTGAAGGATACCAGGAAGACTGTTTATATATCACCTGACTTGACTCGATGAGAACAAAATCTTTAACCCCTTGGTGACCAAAAGCATAAATATAAGCGTACATCTGTGGTGTGATCTGATGCCTTCCTCTCTAATTGTGCCAGGACAATTCTTATTGTGCTGGAAGATAAATGGAGGCTGTGTGACGCACAAGCCTACTGCATATGCTGCTTTGACATGATGTGCATGTATCACTGGTACTAGTACAGCTGGTTTTCAAGGTTATGGGGGGGGGGGGGTGAAAAGTGTTGGAATATGAAGCGCTGCAGACAAGCTGCTGTGAGTTCTTAAAGAGGAACATTAGGGGAGATTAAAACCACCCCCAAGCCTCACCAATCTGCTGCCCCCCTCCAGTTTTACCTTAGGGAATTATTTATTCACCTAACCAAGGGATCCATCTTCTAGTCCCTCGGTTTCCAGGCGACCTTCCCAGGGGCGATGCCATCTTGCATCCCATCAGGCACTGTGAGCAGCCCCCGATCTTGCACCTGCGCAGTGCCCATGAATGGCACTGTGGCCACCCGAAATCCCGCGAGATTTCGCTGAGCTGTGAGATCGCTGTGGAACATTGTTGAGCACGGCTAAGTCATTAACAGGTGGCTAAGCAGACAGCGGGGTGAGGATAGGGCCCTGAAGCAGCCGGATGTCGCTGCAACGGCGACATCCAAAAGTTCAGTAGGGGCCGATGGGGGGAATTGGCCCCTTTTTATTTTTGGTCTTAAATCCACTATAATAAACAGGCTGAACTGTACGGACTAACGTCTTTTATCAGCCTTATACAGTATACTATGTTGTAGGTATAGGTTCACCAAGGTGTTGATTAGATTTGCTTTAAAGAGGACTTACAATGTATGTGAATCCTGGCCTTCATTGCTGCTTGTTAGCCCCATCCACTCCTCATTGATATACCTATCTTTAGGAAATGACCATTCTGTAACCCCACCTGACCTTGCCATGAAAGTTCTCCCACCATCTACCAAGATACTACATGCTAATGCTCCTGCAATGGGATGAAATTGATCATTGAGCTTTTATGTTTATGTGAGCCAGAGGCTCAGTGGGTCCCTTGCGGTTTGGTATGGCGCTTCACAAATGGCAGTATGTTTCATGTATGGTGGAGATTGCCAAAGATTTTTCCTACTTACATAAAATCCATCCCCCCCTAGCTGCCCCAGAGACTTCCGAGATGCTTGGCAGCGCCCGCACCGCAACGTTGGCTTCAGCCTATCGGCGCTATCAGCTGTAGCGCTCCCAGCCAGACAGTGTTCGCAGCTCACGGCTTGTATATGCCTATGGGCTAGCGACACCAAGCACCGCATGGGAGCGCTGCACATGTGGAATATTAAAGAAATAAATACATGGCGCTTGCAGGGGTGCTCAAAACTGGGATTCCAGGCACATAGAGCCTGTTATAATCATTTTTTTTTTTTTTTTAGGGTCAGGGTTTTTTATTTAATGGGAATTGCATTGGGGACCCTTAAAATACATAACACAGCTTTCTCACAGTCCAAATCACAAGTTTGCAGCGCAACACAAAAGTGCTAAAAATGCATCGAAAAATAATCTTAAACATCCCAGGGATCCCGTGGCACATGCACCAGCCCCCCCAAAAATAAAATGAAAATATGGCAAAATAATTATAACCATTCGAGCCCATTGAAATGTATGGGATAAGGCCAAACAGTACAGGGTGAGCGCACTATAAATAAACCCCTTAATCTCCTTGCTGCCAGCCTCAGCTCCCTGTATTGTGCTGCTTGTTAAAGTTTCCCTTAAAGGGTAATTTTCCTTTTACAATTGCCCTAAGCTTCTAGTCTCCCATCATGGCGTTGCTGCTTTGCTTGACAAGGAAAGTAAGAACAGAAAAAAGAAGGAATGTGCGAAATAAATTAATTATGCAGAAAAAAATTAATGAAATAACAGATATAGAGATGGAAAGAAAGAAAAGGCATGATAAAAACAAAGATGGAATTGACAGAGCAATGGACGAAACAAAGAATAAAGGGAAAGAAAAAGAAGATTGAGAGATAGAGAAGGAATGACAAAGATAAAAGGAAAAAAGAAAAGAAAAAAAGAACAGACTGGAAGAATAGAATAGAATACCAAGAATAGAAGGACTGACAGAAATGAAAAGTGGACAATATCTTGATGTCCTGATCCTGATCTGCCCAGGGCAGAGGGGATGAATCCATCCACCATTGGTAAGAGGTCCAGTACATGACCACCAAGTGAGGTGGGCCCTCCCAATGTGCTTGGGTCTCAGCACCTTCCCATGTAAGCCCAGTGATGACCCCTGCCCTGACTGCAAAAATGCAGCATCTTGGCACTTCTGAAAGAAAAGATGGCATACATACAGTACAGGTTTTCTTTAAAGCTGACCAACACTATCCTGGAAAGTCTGTATTAGGATACTTTGGATTATTAGATATGGGCAAGAGGAAGTGGAACTTCATAAAACGAACGGGTATGACAGTAGATGGCGCTGTTACCAAAGCCTATCTTTAGTCTCTCTATGCATTTTGCCACTGTGTTGTATTTCCTGTGCTCTATTACTTCTTTTCCTGTCTGTGTTAGCCAACATGTTAAGGTGACATTCTTTTACTGTACACATGTTCCAGTAAAGCCAGTTCCTGTTATACCACATATGTCTATCTGGATTTGACTCTGCTGCACCCAGTACTTACACTCTGCAACAGTGTACCTATTAATATACCCATCTTAAATGGTTCGTCGCTGTTGATATATTCTCTGAGGCTATTTGCAGAGCCTAGTAGCCCCCCCCCAGTTTTTCTGCTCTTGTATAGGGTAACCTGGCTGAAAGCAACAAGACTAACTATGTAACATAAGAGCCCCACCCCAACTAAATACAAATCAGTATTTGGCCATACTGGCCACAGGATGCTTAAACAGTTGTTCAAGTGCAGAGCTGGGGCATGGAACATTTGGTTTACCAGCACGGATGCATTGATATGTTGATACACAGCAAAATAACGTTTAGGAAACACTGTTTTAAAGGCAACAAGAAATACAAGATTGTTTTGGTAACCTCTATAGAGAGGGAGTCTCTGACCTGGAAATCCTGCCAGCACATTTCTTCCAACAATGATAAGGCCCATATCAACATCAAGTAAACAATACAAACAGAAACCTCACAACAAATACTTCTAAAAGTAGAGGTGAATCTAAATACTTGTAACCAATGACACAGATGGACCCTCATTAACTCTCTGAACTGCCACGTGCAACCTTCTTTTTCTTTAATGCTGACTCAAATCCTCCCTGGCAACTTTATGGGTCCAGGTCCCTGGCACACCAACTCACCTCCCTCTGCTGCTGGTAAGCATAGAAATAGATATAGATACTTAGCTTTTACACTTAGCGCTCCATCCATAGACTACTAGGTGGGCACAGCAGTGCCATGTGATCCCTAATGGTGGAGGATTAGCTGCTGCACGTTGTTTGCAGTTGTCGGTGAATTACCTGCTACATGTCACTCCGAGAATAACAGCTAAGCTTTCTTTAGAGTTCTTACAGTCCAGGTCTGTATTAAAAGACAATTTACATGCCCCTCACCACCTATCTAGCCCCTAGTGCTAAGCTTTATTACCAGTTTAAGTAGTTATCCAGACTCAAAAGTATTCCCATTATGTAGGGCTCATTTTTTTTCCCTTTCTGAAATCGAAGCTATATTGCCAGAGTAATTATAAAATAAAGTTTGACCTTATGTTCCTCATGTCCCCTGTGATAGACATGGCGGAGTCATACAAGCACACTGTGTGCATTGCATTGGCGTGAACTGAGATTGACAGTGTGGAAGGCTCCTTTCTAGCCTATCACTAAAAAAAAGGGGTGTCAACTTGACACAAACCTCAGGATTGTATCTGTGGTCTAGATCAGGGAAGAGGCACTGGAGGCAGAGGAGGAAGAGACAACATGGGACTGACACTGCATTTGCTAACCTGCCATGCAATTGATTTTAAAGTATGACTGGTCAATGCCTTTAAAAACAAAAAGCAGGAATCACCTGCCAAGTGATGGCTGTTCATTTCCCCTGTGTTTAGCAGGACATTGGCCGCTTCACACTGCTGCATTGATTGGCTGACTGAGCAGTCAGTCATGATCATCCCAGCACCTTGGAATGAGGAAGTGCTGTTCTTGCAGGGGAACAGGTGACCAGCGCTGTGCAGGGGAGTCACGTTTTTTAATATTAAATCCCTGCTTAAAGTGGATCAAAACCCACCGCGACTGGCCTGGGAATCTATAAAATTCCCAGGCCGATTGTTTCCCTCCCCCGGGGAATCCAAAATGTGTGAAACCCCCCCAGGTCGCCCCATACACTTACCTTGTCTCCCAGCACATGCGCGAGCCGCATCCCTGCTATCCCTCTAGCAGGGCACGTGCCCACGCCAGCAATTTGTGATCGGCTGGCGCGGGCACACTCCCTGTTAGAAGGTAGTGGGGGATGCAGCTGCCAATGCGCTCGGAGCTGCTGGCCTTACACAGCCTTACAAGGCTTAGACGACGTGACGACAGCGGCTCTGAGTGCGCTGATTGTATGAGCAGCTGCGCATGCGCAGTAGGGCCGGGAATAGGTTAGTTGGGCTTGCCGATCTGGGGGGGTTTCATGCAGGGGAAAGTCAAAATCCTGGGTTTTGGTCCACTTTAAACTTCATAGGTCAGACCAGCCTATGCTTTCATAAATTTAACCAAAATTATGCTCTGCTAATTAAATAGCCACAGAAAGCCTGGAATTGGGCTTTAATACTGACCCTTCTGGCGGTCCTGTGGCAAGTGCTTCTGCCCCTTTTGCTCATTCAGTGAATCCCAGTGGCTGACGGCAGACATTTGTGGTGTAAGCCTTGGCAGCTGCATCCAGCGCTGATGTGATGGGTCACCAAAGGGGCAGGAGCGACATGGGAGCCTAGACGGAGTGTGTAATAATACTCACATTCTAATCTCCTATGGGACAGATAGTGGATGTGCATTCCAGATGGAGATTCTTGCTGGCTGGGGACCTCAGAGATGCTTTGATGCTATTCTCAATGGAGGTCTGCTTTAAGTTAGCGTACAGATATAACATCCAAAACAGATTATGTGGCATATAACATAATAACATATCATAACACTATATGCTATAGAATATATGTTGTTGAATGAGTTATTCAAGCAATCCTAACTAGATCATAACACTATGCATGCTTTATGGAGCATGTAGAAAAGTAAATGCTTCTTAAGAATGAGTAAATAGAACATTTTCTATGTAGAATGTTTGCAGTTGTGGAACAGACAATCGCTCTAAAAATAACGATGTTGTTACTGCCGGCATTCAAGCCGCTCTACTTTGTCTTTAACCGGTTTTAACTCTTGAAGTGGCAACTTAAGCTAATGACACACGTGAAGTGATGGTTACACTTATTTTACTCCTTTAGATTGGCAGAGGCACTGGCTGACATGCTGAACCATTTCTTACCCGATGACACTGCTGATCCACACCTCTGTTAGGATAATATGGCGTGTATATTGGGGCCCAGTAACCTGCCAACACCTGGGCTTTGCTTGGAATAATGGGGGGAAGAGTTAGGTTTAGCTTGAGCTGTGTGAAACCCCCCAGGTCACCCCGTTCACTTACCTTACTTCCCGGTCTAACGACGCCAGCGCGGGACGTGGCCTCACCACCGCAATCCCTCTAGCAGGGCGCGTGGCTGCGCCAGCCATTTGTGAATAACCGACGTGGGGACGCTCCTTATTAGAGAGAAGTAGCGGATGCGACCGCCAGCGCGCTCGGAGACGCTGGCCTTAGGCACCGATAGTTAAAATCCTGGGTTTTTGTCCACTTTAAACTGGATTGCTTATCAAAGTCCATGCCAGGACTAGAGCTGACAGTATCAGCACCAGATGGCTGGTGCACCACTATAGGATCCCAGAACAAGTTTACTACCAAATCAGAATGCTCCCTAGCTAAGGATTTTTACTCTTTTAGACTCTAGTCTTTAAAGTCCATGTCCAGACACAAGCTAACTTTCTCTCCCCTTATCCCCAGTAGGAACAGTGTAAAGCCATTACAAAGCATCTCAAAATCTCAGATTATAGGTAAATAGCTTATGTATTCTAATGAAGGCCACTTTCTTTGCTTTAATGTCTGGGTTGTGGCTAAGCTGGGAGGGGCATTTCATGGTGCAGCATTATGAGTCGGGAGCTCGCTCTGCTGTGGTCAGAGGCTGCTGTGGGCCCACTGCGGCTTGCTGTGCTCACTCACGCTGAGATCACCGGGGGACATAGTGGCTGTTAGATCACTTTTTTAAATGGAGAAATTAAATTGAAAGGAGTGGCAAACTTTGGACGTTCGCTTCTAGGAAATGAAGGAGAGGAATGTGGGACGGGTAAGCTGCTTGCTGGCTTACAATTGTCGAAAATTGTAGAAAATTATTGATACCGTTGTCCAAGGCTGTGAGTACTGCCCCTGCTTGAGCACTTGTTAATGTCACATGCCATAGCTCAATGCTTTCCTATGGGGTTTCATGCATTCAATGTAGATCCCCATAGGAAAACATTATGCTTTCCAGTGGTTACTGAGGAGCTCTTAAGCACACCAAGCTCTGGTAGCCTTGGAGACTTGCCCCTCTGGGGGCACCAGAAAAGGTTTTTCATCATTACTGAACATAAAAAACATGGTGATTCTTGAAAAGATGCATTAGCCATAAAGGAAACATTTTATTTAAAGTTATAAACCCTGGAACTTTAAAGGGAACCAAAACCCAGGATTTTGACTTCCTCGGCTTTGGTCCTTGCCCCCGGGGCACCCTGATCGGGAATGCCCCACTGTGTGAAACACCCCAGATCGCCCGATCACACTCATACTTTCCCGCTCCTACGGTGCATGTGCAACCTCTTGTCTAGTCAGTGTGATGGGTGGCCGCATCGCCCGCTACCTTTTGACAGGGAGCGTGCCCGCGGCGCCCATTCACAAATGCCTGGCACGGGAAGGTGCCCTGCTAAAGGGATAGCAGGGATGCGGCCGCTGTTTGCGCATGCGCCTTTGGACTGGGGAAGAAGGTGAGTTTCCTGGCGACTCTAGGTTTTACACAGCGGGGCATCCTGAATTTGTATGCCCCGGGGGTAAACCTCCTCTTTAAAGAACCTACTTCCGCTTGCCAATTGTGTTCATCCCTGCTGCTACATGACAGGCAGGGGGCATCCAGAACGCTGGCCATTGTGTACCCAATGCTCGCTGATATGGAGTCTGTTGTGGCCCTGCCCCCCATGTCACTCACATTCACTGCTATGAAGGCGGACCTCAGTGGTGCTCATGGACACTGGGAAACCAGAGCTCTGGAAGGAAGCTGCTGCGGGGGAGAAAGGTTGAGTAACCTCTGGAGGGGGAATGGGGACAGTAGAGGTTGGGATGGGTCCCTGATGGTCTCACCTCTTGTCCAAGCCCTCGCTGCATCTTGGTGCTGTGGCGGTATCGCCAGCATACCACTAGCTAGAAGTGCACCCGTGCCAGGCCCATTTAAAGGAGGGGGGCATGGATGGCCAAAGGGGCAAGTGCAAGCAAGCCCACCGCTAGGGAATGGAATGTAACAAGCGCTGCTGATTGGCCTGCGCCGTGGGAACAAGGAGAAGGTGAGATTGCCGGCAATCCTGGTGGCAGAGGCGGGCTTGTCATTATTAGGGCCCCAGGCAAACCTGTGTCTGGAGGCCTGAATCAAAGACATTTTTTGAATAAGCAATAAGATGCAGCCAATTCTAATGTGCGTTCTGCAGAGATGGGGCCCGCCGTCAAATGCGTGGTGGTTAAGCCATACCACCCGAGTGTCCCTTATTTGGCGGGACTCTTCCTCTTTTGAGTCCATGTCCCTCATTGTTCTTCTCTGAGGTTTAATATGCAGATCTGCATCAATAAATGATTCATTCTCCTATTCAAAGTATATATAATGTTGTAACTGTTGCACCCTGTCTCCTATCCATCAATGATCAATTTAACAATTGTCCCTCTTTCCCACACTAAAAAGTTGAAGGTATGGTTAAAGTGGACTAAAATCCACAGCTGTTCCTGGGTCGATAGACTCCCTTCCCCGAGGCACTCCGCAGTGTGAAATCTCCCAGGTCGCCCCATACACTTACCTTGTTTCCCGGTCCACAAGCCGGGTGCGTGCCCGCGCCAGCCATTTGTGAAAGGCCAGTGCGGGCACACTCCCTGTTAGAGGGTAGCAGGGGATGCGACTGTCAGCGCGCTTGGTGCTACTGCCCTTAGACACAACCTTAGACGATGTGACGTCAGCAGCTCCGAGCGCGCTGATTGGATGAGCGGCCACACATGCGCGGTAGGACCAGGCGAGCAGACTTTGGCAATCTGGGTGGTTGGCTTGATGCCCCGGGGGAAAGGATCAAAAGCCAGGATAGTCAAAATCCTGGGTTTTGGTCCACTTTAAAGCGGTCCTTCACTCTGAATCAGAGACTACCTTATATGTTTCCCACACCTTGTACATACAGATTGCTCACATTAAAATTAATCCTACCTGCATCTACTGCATGTTATGAGCCTTTAAACATCCAAGATGGCGGCTCATGGAACATCAGGCAGCCTGCAAACAGGAAGTGCCTTCTGATTGTGCTGCTCTGCATTCTGGGATTGCTGACCTTTTCCTGACCCCAGCTCTGCTCTGTCTGAGCAAAGCACAGCTATAACCCGCCCCCTGTACTTTAACCCTCTCTCCTTTCCTCAGTATGTGTGATGCTTCTGAGTCAAGATGGCGGCGCCCGTATCCTAAAGTTTGAACAGAGTTGCAGCCCAGTGGGGGAAAGAATAATAGGGAAGAGACTAAAAACTTCAAATATATTAATTTTAGATGCTGGGGAATCATTTTTTAAGGGTTTGGGCTTTTCAATAAATCATGGTGAAGGTCCGGTTTAAGCACGCCACTGCCTGGGGGATACAGAAACTGGGATGCTCGTTGCCAGAAGAACAGCAGGGCATCCCAGATGTCTGCACCGGGCCCAGTCACCTATACTATAATAAACGGTTGAGTAGGTGCAGGACCAGGGAAACCCGGCAAAATGCTGCCACAGAGGATGCCGCTTCGGCGCCGGAGGGGTTAATAACATAGCGGCTCCAGGAGACAACGAGCGCGCAGCAGCAGCAGCACGGAAAGAGGCCTCGGTAGATAATAATGAAGTGGGCGTGGTCGCTGGTGGGCGGAGTCTGGCAGGCAGGCGTGTTATGAGCCGGTTGCCTCTCTGACCATTCACTCGTCAGTGCAGAGCTCGTCCGACCGACGCTGCCGGCTGCCATTCTCCGCCTCTCGTGAGCGAGGTTAGGGGCTGCGGTGTGACCCGAGGTGAGGTGATTATGGGGCTCTACATCTCCATTGGTGTGTGTGTTGGGCCTGTGCGCTATACGTTTGGCGGCCGCTCTGCTTTCTTCTCGGCAGCCTTCACCATCCATTGTGTGTGTGTGTGTGTGTGTGTGTGTGTGGTGATGGCTGAACGGGTCAGCGTGATACCCACGTGTGGTCGTGCAGCTCGCTGGATAAATGGCTGCTCGCTGGCTCTAAGCCTTTCCGTGCCCCGCTATTACCGGCTTATCCTGCTCAGCACCGCTAATGCTTCCTTATCTGCCCGGAGAGGCAACTGAGGGCTAACCGGCTCCCATATGATTCCTTATCTGCCCGGAGAGGTAGTTGAGGGGTATCCATCTCCCATATGCTTTCTTATCTGCCCGGAGGGGTATCCATCTCCCATATACTACCTTATCTGCCCAGAGAGGTGACTGAGGGGCAACCATCTCCCATACACTTCCTTATTTTCCCGGAGTGGTAACCATCTACCCTACCCTTCCTTATCTGTCTAGAAAGGTTACCAAGGGGTAACCAGCTTCCATATCCTCCTGGAGAGGTGACTGTGGGGCAACCAGCTCCCATATGCTTCATTATCTGCCCAGGGAGGTGACTGAGGGACAACCAGCCCCCATACGATTCATTATCTGCCCAGGGAGGTGACTGAGGGACAACCAGCCCCCATACGATTCATTATCTGCCCAGGGAGGTGACTGAGGGGCAACCAGCTCCCATACGCTTCATTATCTGCCCAGGGAGGTGACTGAGGGGCAACCAGTTTCCTTATCTGCCCAGGGAGGTGACTGAGGGGCAACCAGTTCCCATATGCTTCCTTATCTGCCCGGAGAGGTAGTTGAGGGGTATCCATCTCCCATATGATTCCTTATCTGCCCAGAGAGGTGACTGAGGGGCAACCATCATCCATACACTTCCTTATTTTCCCGGATGGGTAACCATCTACCCTACCCTTCCTTATCTGTCTAGAAAGGTTACCAAGGGGTAACCAGCTTCCATATCCTCCTGGAGAGGTGACTGTGGGGCAACCAGCTCCCATATGCTTCATTATCTGCCCAGGGAGGTGACTGAGGGACAACCAGCCCCCATACGATTCATTATCTGCCCAGGGAGGTGACTGAGGGGCAACCAGCTCCCATACGCTTCATTATCTGCCCAGGGAGGTGACTGAGGGACAACCAGCCCCCATACGATTCATTATCTGCCCAGGGAGGTGACTGAGGGACAACCAGCCCCCATACGATTCATTATCTGCCCAGGGAGGTGACTGAGGGGCAACCAGTTCCCATACGCTTCATTATCTGCCCAGGGAGGTGACTGAGGGGCAACCAGTTTCCTTATCTGCCCAGGGAGGTGACTGAGGGGCAACCAGTTCCCATATGCTTCCTTATCTGCCCGGAGAGGTAGTTGAGGGGTATCCATCTCCCATATGATTCCTTATCTGCCCAGAGAGGTGACTGAGGGGCAACCATCATCCATACACTTCCTTATTTTCCCGGATGGGTAACCATCTACCCTACCCTTCCTTATCTGTCTAGAAAGGTGACCAAGGGGTAACCAGCTTCCATATCCTCCTGGAGAGGTGATGGGGGGGCAACCAGCTCCCATACGCTTCATTATCTGCCCAGGGAGGTGACTGAGGGGCAACCGGCTCCCATACGCTTTATTATCTGCCCAGGGAGGTGGCTGAGGGTTAGTCTGCTCTCATATGCTTCTGGCTGCTGTGGTGACCGCTCCCCATATGGAAGGCTCAGTTACAGACTGCTATTCATTCAGCTACAAGCCACTTAACCCCTTATCACCCCCAGTCCCTGCTGCGCCTAGCCTTCTGCTGGCCATACACCTAGCCTGTATTCCCCCCCTTTTTATTTTATTTTGTATTCTATAATTAATAGCTATTTCTACATAATGCCACAAACGTGTGTTCTAGAAGGCAATTGATGCTGGGTAGCCAAGCCTCCAGTATGGTGCCCAGTTGTAAGTGGCCCTATTAGCCACCCTGACCTGAGACTTGCTGGCTGCCACACTATTGCTGCTGGTGTTGATGCTGAATGATGGTGTCTGTCCCCCCCCCCCCCCCCCCCCGGCTGATTTTCCTTGGGTCCAATTCAAACTAGGGACCAAACCATCATATATATAGGTTACAAAGGGTGCTAGGCTCTGTAGAGCTTATAGTGTCTGGGTGGGCCCCTCATAACCTATAAAGTGATGGCTGGGCCCCTAGTTGTTTCCTGTGTGATCTAAATTTTGAGGTAAGCCTGGTTGCGTTGGGGCCAGAGGCTCATGCATTGGTTATGAGGGGTCCCAGGTGTTACTGTAAGGGACCCCACAAATCCCATATGGCGGCCCTGATTGTCATTAGTTGTGCACATGTTATCTCTGATAGTGGCTTACCTTCACCATTTTCCCCTGGCAAAACCAGGCCATGTGATTCCACAGGTCACATAGTCCTGGCAGCTGAACGTCCAGAAGAGGATTTTGGACCACTATGGCATGTTGCAGGGAGAAAGTTGAAGGTAAACAAAACTCGGATGGGGACTTTGCTATTGTCTGCCCCCCCCCCCACACACACACTTGCACATAGGTGTTTAATTGCTTATATAAAAGTTGACTATTGCTTCAAAGCTGGCCTAAAAGCCTGCAGGGCATTGCTGACTAAGTGCCCCTGGGATATGCCAGTTCAGGATGCCCTGGTCGTATGGAGAATGCCAAAAAAATTCTATTGCACCTGGAAATGCCCAGCGTGCAACTTGGTTTAATGTACCTCTACTGCAGCCCCGCCGAAGTCTGTAAAGGTGCCCTTCAATGTGTTTTAAATACGCGTGTAGTAATAGTGGGGAAAAATAATCGCTCTTCTTTCCATATACTAAAGACAAGTGTACTAAGCGCTGAGGTGTGATGAGACTTGGCGCTGTTTTTTCCCACATTATTGTGCTACATGCCCTTAGTGAGCATTCAAAGCACTCCAGTCCTCCACTTTGTGTGGGCTGTAGCCTAAGAAAAAAGGACGCTGCTTACAGTAGACCAAAACCCAGTGTCTACCCCACCACACACACTTGGTTTGCCTGGTAACTTGGGTCCAGTAGTGAGCATTCATTTGTATTTGCGTACCAATGGCTGCTGTGGTGGTCAGCCATTTTATATAAGCCTGTCTACACTCCGATGCCATCCTAGTGGTCCATATGACCACCAGGAGCAAGAGGGGACTTGTAGAGCTGGAGCACTCTGCTGCCACCACTGGAACATGTTATTTGCCTGATGGTGGTATTCTGGAAGTATTTGGCCCATTCTTAGGCCTGCTCTTATTGGGGGGGGGGGGGTAAGTGGCCCTAATATCCCTAATATTATATTGCTGTAAACCTGGATTAATGCCCATTCTAACAAAATGAGCATTGGTCAACTGCAAGTTCAATAACCCTCCAACCAGCCCTGCGGTGAGCCATACTTGCCTTTCAAGTAAGAGGGGCTCGAAGGCACACAGCGCACACACTTTCCGGCAGCTGGTAAATCCTCCTGTAAGAGAAATATAGTAGTCACAAGGTTTTCTAACCTTAAACCTGCTTTTTCATATTGAACGTCCTCTCTGCTGAATTCACCTTGACCTTTTTTAGAAGAGTGAATAATAATTTTACATGCCAAATATTTGTGGTGCTGAAGCATTGCAACATATGAGGCTGGCACAAGTGATAGACGGACATAACCTTTTTGCTAGGCTGTCAGTGTTATACCTGTGCCTGTTTCTGTGGTCTTTTGTCTTTTGCTTCCAAACTAGCCAGTCACACAAGTTCTTGGTGGAGGGCACCAGAAATTGGCCCTGAAGCCTGCTAACCACTTGGCCTGCTACACTATGTACTTATATTGTAGCTACAAACATTTGTTATCATGTAATCCGTTTCAACATCTTTACAACAATCCAGAACTCAATTTTAGAATTTGTAAAACTGCAACAAAGTAAAAGCACACATTCTGGGCTGTGGTCTTTCATAGGTCAGACTTTGCTGAAACAGCCCTGGAAAGCGGCGAATGGCTCTTCCCTCCCAGCTTATGTCACGGATTACTCATCTTCCTTTACTAAGCTCAGGTGCAGCGTGTGTGATTTGCATCAAGGAGTGTGTGCGTGCTGCTCACCGCCTGCCTTATGGATCAGCGTCTTAGTAGCTTGGTAACAGCCGAGGCATGGAAAGTGTGACATTGTTTCCAGATCTGCCTAATGGAGAGGAGATGGCCAGGATCCTGTCTTGCTGACATTTCCTTTTTCCTGTTTTTTATCTGTGACAAGTTTATGCATAAGCTGATGAGTTTAATGCTGATTGATGCACTATATTTTGTGGCAGATTTTTTTTTTCTTTTTTTTTTTTAATAAACCCAACTGTGCTGTAACTGGTCATTTGTTGACTAATGCTCTTGCTGTCAGGACTGGCAAGTGTTAGTAAGAACCACTTTACTTACCAGGTCCCTCTGTTGGATCCTCAAATTTGTTGGTCTCCTGGGCAGTTTGTGTTGGTTAAAGCGCCACTTGACCAGAAGTTGTGATCTAAGGTGGTGGAGCGCTGCCATGGCTACTGGAAATTGTTTTGTGGATGGCTTGTAAAACCACCATGCATATTATACACATTAACAGCTGCTGCAATGGTGACCTGCATTGACAACTATGCCATTGCTGCTTAACTCTGGATATGGTTGTTCTAGGATAGGGACGACCCTCGAGTTTTAGCTTTTAAATATGCAAGTTCCTTATTTGCAAATCTGTTTCAGTGGCTTGACAAGTATTGATATGGGTAGCACTGCATTGCATTGACACCTGATATGTTGAAATCTACCATTTACTAAATTGTTTAAGCCTCTTATGCAAGAACACATTGAACGCGGTCTTATATGAGAAAATAAGCTATGTAACTGAGCCACTGATCAAGATCAATAGGCCAAAATGAGTCTACCAGGTGGCGGGCCTGCAAAGCATACAAAATGGCATGCACACCCAATATTCAAAGAGTTATATGTAAAACTGTTGTCACTCCCAAGGCTATATGAGCCATACATCGTTATCCAAACAAAAAGGGAGGCACACCAATCTCAATCAAAAAGCTAGTATCAAATTTTATTCAATAAAGATCCACATGACATATCAAACAAAACATTGGCAGGTGGCTGGCCTGCACCCCAATGTCAGTATTTTCCAGGCAGCCGTTTTGTTAGGGTAACATAGGGAAGAGTGAAGCGAGCACCTATGGAGTGCTGGAGAAGGGTGGTCATTTACTTAGAGGACCAAAACTCACCCTGAAGTCGGACTCCAGGGCAGGCATTCTCTCCTCCTGTGTAAAACCCCACCCAGGTCGCCTGAAAACTCACCTTCGTTCCCAGTCCAATGGTGCATGTGAGAGCAGCTGCTGCACCCCTGCTTTCCCTTTAGGGGCGCGCTCCCTGTTAGAGGATAGTGGGGTATGCGCTTGCTAGCGCGCTCTGATCTGATTGCATTAGATGAGCTCCTGGATGCAGGGGCTTGAGTGGATTCGAGTGCGCTGATTGGACGAGTGGCTGCACATGCAAGGGCCAAAACCCATGATAGAACAGTGCTCATATGCATCCCTCCCTATGGCAATTTAGATTGCTGCACATAAAAATTTAATTTGCCTTTTTCTAACTCCTGCTGTTGTAAGTTTTAGAAAGAAAATGGCAGCTCATGCATTTGTAGGACACCTGCAAACAGGAAGTGCTGCTGGGCTTCCTGTTACTCTGCATTGTCAGTTGAATTCGGGCAGCGGCATGGCTGAGATGCTGGGAAAGAAAGCTCCAAAATGCCTGGGACACCCGATCGTCTCAAAGTGCTTCTGTAAAAGACATTTTCAACCCGAAACTGACAGCACGCTCCCATCTGGCCACTGGTACACAGTATTAGCATCGAACCCTCGTGCTGTCCCAGCTATGGCTGATCCATGGGATTTGCTACTTTTGAGACTGTTGGACCCGGAGCGGATGTTATTGTTCAGCCCTATGAATCAAGTTTGGCTGAAAAATGTATTTGCATACATGACTGTTCATTCAGGGGTCATCTGGAAAATAAAAGTACATTGCTTAATGCATTTCAAGGTTGTTTAGCTCTTCACCCTGTCCCAAAGTTACTGGTGGTAGTGTGGCACTGGGGCAGTTTGCCGGGCCAGTGGCTGCCCACAAACTAACATTGTGATAAGTAGATGTATATGGTTGGTTTAGTGTAATTTAAATAGTTTGTAATCTGCTATGCTACATATAGATTAATTGAATAGATGTATATGGGGGGGATCCTCTCCATTTTGATGGTTATTCCAATAACATGTGCATTAATGGTATTACTATGGATTAGGTATTTTTGTACATGCTTATGTTAAACGCCAAACCTCTTATGGAGTTAACTTGGTATGCAAGATCAACATTTCTATTTATTATCCTTCCTAGTTAAAGAGGAACAACGGACTGAAAATACAGAGGATGATTCCACACATGCCAATCTTAACTGCACTTACATACTTACCATTTGGCTGCAGCAGCGACATCTGGCTGCTTCATGGCCCGATACTTTACCCGCATTCTTCAATGTTCAATCGGCGATCTCACAGCTCAGCGAAGTCTCGTGGGATTTTGGGAGGCCCCATTGCATTCCCACTGCACATGTGCAAGATCGTCGGCCGTTTGCAGTGCCTGATGGGATGCAATATGGTGCCGGCCCCTCGGAAGGTCGCCTGGAAACAGAGGGACCTAGAAGATGGATCCCTTGGTGAGGTGAGTAAAGAATTCCCTAAAGTAAAACCAGAGGGTATTGGCAGCACATTTGTGAGGCTTGGTGGTGATGATAAATTAATTTAGTTTTGCTGTATCCAGGAAATTTCTGGCAGAGCCATGTAAGTACCAAGATCGGGAAGCGGGCTTGGTTTATGGATTTCCTAGGATAGCCCTAGAACTACTAGTCTCTATCCTTGTGATAAATTAATTTACTTTTGCAGTATCCAGGAAAATTCTGGGCAGGGCCATGTGGATGCCAATTAGTCATAGCGTGGTAGATTTTTTTCACCAGGACCCCAAAAGAGGAGCTTGGCTAGGTATGTATCCCAACAAAAACAGGTACTACCTACAATGCTCAAATGTTGTATTCTAGGTTTGTGAATAAAACCTTAGATTCCTAATTGAATGACTTGGTTGAAAATCTCAAAGGCTTACCATATCAGTGACTCCCTAGCCTACCCTAGATGTTTACCGAGTCAAAATGGATGACATAATTCACGATCAAGTCAATATTTGCCCTTTCAGTTGCTTATGTGAGCGGCTATACCACAGCCAGTGACCATTGGGGTTCCTGGTGGGCGTGTGGACTGCCTGAGTATTA